>CM070673.1:8712021-9359521 GCA_036346575.1 Dendrocalamus sinicus | reverse complement strand
CCGACATGTGTCGGTAATTTCAAAAATTAAAATTTATTTGGAAATCAATTGACACGCCACCGATCCATGTCCGTGTCATCCGTGTCTGACACGGTGTCGAGACATAGATACGGCAGTTTAGGCATATGTCCGTGCATCCGAGGTACTGATTGAGAACTTCCGGAGCTCAAACTATACGATATAATGCTAGCAGGTCCAACTTGCTTGGGAACAGGATGAAAACTAGTAAAAAAACAGTGATTTTAAGTTTTCTTAAGACATTAAGATCTGTTTTTTTCTTCATTTTTCTCTGCAAATTTATCATGAATACAGCTAGATGCTACATTAAATCACAAAAAACATTAAAAGGAAAAAAGAAATAACTGCTTCAGAGATGACCCATAATTAGTTGAAGGACTGCTCGCCAGTGACTAGTCCTAGCGAGTTTGAAAAGTTACTGTCAACAACATGAAGTGTGCTTCCATTTAATCAGCTCTAGAATCCTATATAAGCCACAGTGTAGGCATCAACTCGCAACAAAACAAGCTGGTAGGAGACATTTGAACAAAGTTTCGCAGTGTCCTACATAAGCCATGTATTAAAGTTTGAAGGGACTTCGGGCCCATCGATTTACTCCTCTCCCTTTCTTATTGATTTCTTCATTCATTCTCAGGCATAAACACATGCCGTTACACTGCTCATCTTGATAGGAGTAGTAATTTGTTTTCGCTAACGGTCTAAAAGTTGTTGAAAGAAACATTCCATGATGGACAACTGCACAAGCATTCAGCGCCTGCCAGAGACAATTAAATTTATGCTAATTGCGCAAATTTTGATTAATATTTTGGTTGCATCCAGTAAAAGTTTTTACTTGGAACAATTACTAAGCACAAAAGATCAATAGAATAACAAATAATATCAAACAGGTGTTAAAGAGCATCACACAAGTAGTCACACCAGTAGGTGAAAAACCCAAAAGTGCACATGTATCCTGAGAATGCATCCAAAGAATTATACATGTTTAAAGTTATGGAATGATAAACTGGCATACACTGTTGGCAACAATCTAAACGTCCTGAACACAGAAGCAATAAGACAGTAGTCCCACTATTCCACTGTTAAAATGAAACATCAAACAAGAGATTAGAAGAAGATAACAACAACTCATATTTCAAATGTTTTAGGATTTGTGCTGCGGAAAACACAGTAACACACAGAAAGGAGGTCCATGAACTCAGAAAAACATTGGCGATGCCAAAGGTAATCTGAAAACCAGCAAAACTGGCCATGAAAATAAGATAATTTACAAATTTGGAACAGGAAAGAAAGCCAATCATGTGAGCTGTTCACATTTAATCTACATGGGCAAAGCCGATCATGTGAGCTGTTCACATTTAATCTACATGGGCAGCAACAAAATAACACCTTATCAATCAGGATTAAGGAAAATGAGATAGAATCAGAATACTGAACGGAATGGACATGATTCAAGGGTTGCATACATCAGAATTTGTCATTTGAACATCACTAGGTTCAATTCTAAATTCACACAATTTTGGGCATTAGCACACAATATCATATAAATTTGTCTTCTGTTGTTCAAAGTTTCAGAAAGCTGCAAGGTCAAAAGCCTTAAAGAACTAAAACTTCACCTCACTAATAATTTGTTTTTACTTTTTAAAAAGTTCAACCACAATACTTCATGAATACTTTGGCATGTGCCAACATGTATGAAATACTTTCAAGTCCCCATGCTAGTTTAGGATGGTTGAGTGTACTTAAATCAGGACTCCACATTTTGTTATCATGCTATCATCTGGGCATTATGATAGATACATAACTTCACCTCCACGTTTAGGATGGTCCCCATGCTATCATCTGGGCATTATGATAGATACATAATATTTTGTTCTAAAAGCCCCACATTACATATTCTATAGACATCAAGTGCAAAGTCATTAATATAGTTAAAACCCCAGACTTAATGATCCTAGCAAATCCAAAATTACTATCAGTTTATGCTACAGCAAAGGAGTAAACAACAATGTTATCATTTCAAGTACTACGGCCCCATCGGCTGCACACCCTGAATTAAGCATTAACACATGAATGGAATATCAAATCAGACACTTAATATCAGATTTCAGCATCCAAGGAATTAATCTACAAGGCCATAAAGCAAATCAAAATTCTGTTGCAACGCAAATGCAAAAGCAATCTTTTACTGGATGATGATGGATTGGCAATTTTATTTCAAGAAGGTAGAGCAGATAAGGAATCATCAAAATTTGAACTTTGTTAAGCAGACCATCAGCTAAGCAAAAATCATACAACATAACCCAAGTTCCATCCAACCTGTATGCTAAATTCCAATAACCATTGAATCATCCAAACCTGTTAATACCCACTATGATCAGTACTGCCGCTAAGACATATAGGCCCCGTTTGGCAGAGCTCTAGCTCTAGGAAATCTGTGGATTTTCTAGAGCTGGTTATCTGTAGCTCTAGGAAATTCTGGTTCTAGAGTTGCAGGCATGTTAAGTGCATTTACATGACTCATTTCATTTATATTATATATTAAATAAAAATATTTAAATCACTTTAATTTAGTCAACAAACTACAGATCCAGCATAGATCTCGGAGTTAGAGCTGTGCCAAACGGGGCCATAAACTTGTAAAAAGCAATGCTCAATACGAACTCCCCTTTCTACGAATTTTATCTTTAATTCTTACCTACGAGTAGAATCAATATTTCATAGTAAATTGTACTTGCAATGCATGGTTTGATATCCACTAACATGAAAGAATGTTGCAATTCCACCTAATTCGATCAATTGCATCCAAGAAAACAGTGGACAAACCATGCATTGTAACATTTTTCCACGTGCATCGAAACATGAGAGCTAGCATTTTGATTTCACCTTTTAATATTTCCACATTACCAAGGAGAATCCTATTGTACCACTAATATCAGAACATGTTGCTATTTCACCTCATCCAATCTCGCGCATGAAAGACACTGCATTACACAACTTCAAAGCAGCATTTCCATTTACTCTTTTTGTTTTTTTAGAGACAAGGGAGGATGCACACCACACACACATGCACACACCAAACGCACACACAGGCATGTGCGTTCGACTACACACATCAAGGATCGCGGCAGTCTAGGACCTCACGGAGCGTAGGCACATGCTTTCCCACTAAGCGCACGAATAAATAATGCACATTGTGTAGGGAACGAACACCCTCGACCCACCATGCCACTGGCCCATCCTTATTTCAGCCTTTCGTATTTAGAAAACATCAAAACATGAGAGTTAGCATTTCCATTTCACCTTTTCCATATTTACACACTAGTTACACTACCACTGACCATCCTACCATTTCACAGAGATGTAAAGACCAAAGCTTCTCATTTCTACATTTTTTTACACCTCCAAAGCTCTGACACTGACACTATAACACCCACGCGCATGCTAAGTTTCCTAGGAAGTTACGGTCGAACTAGCTAGCACTCCACAGGAAGGCCAGAACGTTTTCACCTCCGTGGCGGCGGAGGCTGCAGCCTCTGGACGGCACAGAAGAGCTTGCGGCGTGCCCCGACGGCGCCGATGCCCATATCGCGGAGGTCCTCCATGGTGAGACAGGGCAGCACCTCCCCGTCCACCTCGTGCGCCTCGAACGCCACCGCGTACCGCCCCATCCCCATCCCCCACAGCCACTCCGCCACGTTGACCACCTCCCCCACCTCCTCCTCGCCGTCCTCCTCGGCCTCCGCCTCCAAAACCCTAGGCTTGGGGGGGAAGGCGTCGGCGAGGACGAGGTCGCCGACGTCGTCGGAGGCGGTGGGGTTCGAGGGCTTTGGGGGGCTTTGCGGTTTTTCCGAGGGGTTGTGGTGGTGGGGTTTGCGGTTGCGGGGCCTGGAGGCGGGGATAGTGGGGATGCGGCGGGGGTGGGGGAGGTGCGAGGGGAGGGGGATGGAGCCGGAGGCGGACATTGCGGCGGCGCTGCTGCTGGCCGGGGTCCGGCGGAGGCGGCGACGGCGGTGGTGGTGGGGCCAGGCGGAGTCGTCCATTGGATGCTCGAAGTCTGGGGAAATGGGGACAGGTGGAGGTCTCGTGTGGCTTATCTAGTTGCCTTCGTCTACGTGTGACGGGAAAAGCAGGTTTGCACCTGTGCATTCCCAGAAATTTCCATGAAATTGATAGGTGATGCAGCAACTTTTTTTTTGCGATGAGATGCAGCACAGGTTGAAGTGTTTAAGCTTCCAAAATTGTGCCATGTACGTCGATTGTCATTGCAACTGCAGTGCCAAAGAGCCACAGTGTTTTGACTTTTGATCCCATTCCTTGGATCAAACAAGGGACGCGCTCCTAGTAATACATGGGGATTTTCCCTATTAGGGGATAGGTATAGATGAGACTATGAATGCCTCATATGTCCCCGCAATAAAGGTAAATGGATTTACCTACATGTCTAAAATATGAGTATTTTTTTCTAGCCTAATATAATTTGATATAATCAACAATGGGTCTGTTCTTTTTGTGTCCGACTTATAGCTGTGGCTTATAGTTTTTGATCTGTTTATAAGAGAGAGTACGAAGTAACAGAAATTCACGTGCGGTTTTAACCAATATAAATGGAGTCAATATAGTGTGTACTACAATTAACTTGTAGACCCCACTTTGAAAAGACACCCCGTTTGAAAAACTAGTTACTGTAAAAAAAAACTGAAAAGCAGTTTTTAGAAGCTAAAAAGAAAATGCCCACTATAGGGTTCACTTAGTACTATTCTACCATATCATGTATCAATAGTTTTACAAATTTCTATATAAACAATAATAGATTTATGAAAGTATCTCAATTTCATTCAAATTTAAGTTCTTGTTGGGGTTCGTCAGCCTCCAGCTCATACCGGCGCTTGGCAATCTGACCTAGGCTATGAGCTATTTGACGCTTCGCTCTCATATGTTACACTTTGCCAGCACGGCCGATCTTGGTCATGATATTCATCAGCCTGCCACTTCGCATCACATATGAAATCCACTGCATCTGAGGATGTAGTCCATTCCTCATCCTTCCAACCTAACGAAAACCAGTAGATATATCAGCAGAGCAGGAACCAACATGAAGTGCAGGATCATCACAACAATGGTAATTTTCTCTACATTCACATAATCATATCAATGCCAAGTAATTTTGCTCTGTACATATTCTGACATTTGTTGTTTTTAAGGCATAACACAACAAGCCATAGTGCAGAACACAGGTCCAAAGGACAAAATAGCACAACAAACCATTACAAACAGCAGAATACCGTTCTGATAATGCAAATGCAACGAGATGATGTCACCAGAAGATTCAAGGCTAGCACAGGCCCAAAGGACAAAAGAAAAGTATTGCAGGCAAGATCATTTCCAATGAGCATAAATCATAATTCAACTTTGGTGATTGTGTAGGCGTGCCATGGGTTCTACATTCATCAATAGATTGGATCAGTAACACTTGACAGAGATTTTAGGGAAAAAGCTTTTCAACAGATGTGGTGTTTTTGTGCAGTGCCCTCGGAGGAAAGAACATGCCCTAGAATGAAGATGTTAAGGAAGCAAGACTTTTTTCCTTTGTTTAATGGCATGACAATTGCTATTTTGACAGACCTTAAGCGACCAAGTAAGTGCAATTGTGCAAATACAAAAAAGTATGATATATAGGTCAGCCAGATGATGAGCATAGTAAATCAATTACATGGCCAATGTAATATCACTAAGACCTGTTTAGCCTAACTTGGGCTTACAGAGCTTAATAGCTTAAGAAAAGGTACAAGTCATATATCTGGAATTTTTTTTGACTTTCCTCATAAGATTAAGCCCCACCTCCAAATTGAAGCTTACACCAGGGGATGGTGCCTTATCCGTCTTATAAGTGCACGACTTAAAAGCTGGAGCAACCTAAAAAAGACTTTTGGGCTTATCTCATAGGTCATGAAGTCCATACATCACAGAGATGAAAAGATAGGTCCATTGGAGCATTCAAAACTCTTGTGTGAGCATCCTAGTTTGATATTACTAAAATAGTTCAGTACATTTTAATTTTATTGACCCTTTAGAATACAATTGAATCATCACAAAGTTAACATGAAGGACAAACTGGAGCATAAGATTATCTAAATTAAACATACTAGTAGATAATCTTTAGTACTCTATTCATCCATGTTGGTAATGGCCTAATGGACAATGAGTTCAGATAATAATGAACGCTCTTACTAGATTGATGTTATTCAAGCATGTCGATTTCCTCCCTACGCAACAAAAACGGCACAATACTGAGACAATATTCTTCATATGAATTGAGAACCGAAACACACAGATGTGACGGAGACTGGAATTATTGCCAATCTTCACATTGCATTGCAGTATTGCACAATATTTACAACTGAATGGATAGTTCATGCTAAACTAGCCACTGAGCGCAGGGTGCTGGATTTTGTTTCTTTCTGAAGTTTTGTTAGGAAATTCCCATAGGAGCTAAATCCAACTAAGGTACCACAGAACAGTACAGAACTGCCCGCAGCCAAGGATCTGATTCCAATGTTCACGAACTGAATTTGTAATCCTGCTCTTTTAAGCTACGGAACTCGAGGCACCAACCGATTTTACTTATTTCTTCGTTCCCCAGGCGAAATACCAGGCCCTCTTGACAAATTGACCAAACAAAATATATACGGGGTGCCGGCGGCGGAGACGGTGAGACGCTTCTCTGCTTGGCTGCTCCCACGATCAGCCGCCTCCGTTGTCACCGAGGAGGAGGCGCTTCTCACGTGACGACGGAGTGCTTCAGGGAGGACGTGGCCGAATTTGTGGCCTTCGCTCGGGAGTGAACGGGCTGGGCCGGAGCAATGCAGGAATAAGCCATGGATTTTCGAGTGGTAATCAGTTTCGACCGGGCCATTGATCCGGCCCGTTGGCTTCCCAATTTTAATTTAATCAAAATTCGGTAGGCTGAGATCGTCACGGCGAGAGAAAAGGAGCCGGTGGTCAAAGGCCCCGCCTCCGTGGCAGCGGCACACGGAGCGGCCGCGTCTAGGGCCGCAACAGGTAACAAAGGCAGCTCTCTGGCAGCTATGCGAATGACGGAGCAGGAGGCCTCGCGAACGGAGGACCCGACTACGGCCCCCTGGCAACGCTGGCGGCACCCAAGCGGCGGCCTCCGCTGGCCTTGACATCCTCACCATCACAATGCAGAAAACAGAGGGCACCTTGGTCCCTACATTGGGCACAAGCGAAGGCACCTTAGAGGCGATCTGCAAAACGCTGCAGCAACAGCTGATGAACCTGTGGAGGGCCATGCATGAGATGCAATAGACCCAGAATCAACGGACTCTAGCCGTGGCGGTGACGGAGCTGGCTGTGGAAAGGACGGAGAGTCGTGAGGCCAACGTGGGTGGCCACAGTGCCCCCTGGCGAGTGGACTTCGAATCCCCTCAGTGCAGGTTTGCAGCGGAGCGCTTGGCTAGAGGACATCAAAATACCCATGGCAGAGCCGTATAAGGGAGATACAGACCCCCACGAATTCCTACGCGTATGCAAGGCGGCCATAGAAGCCATGGGGGACGACTCAACGAAGGCAAAGGGGTTACCGCTTGCCCTCTAAGAAGTCGTGTTGTCCTAGTTCTTTACCATCACGTCCAGCTTTGTGTATGCATGGGAACAAGTATGGGATCTCATATACAATAACTTTTGAAGCAACTACGTGGAGCGAGTCGGCACCGATTAGCTCTTTACAATAAGGCAAATGTCGGGGGAGAAGATGCGAGAGTATTTCAGGCGCTTTGCATAGGTCTGCTGCTACGTAAAAGATGTCAACGATATGACCATCGTCAACACCACCATTCGCGGCCTTCGAAATGGGCCGCTCCTGGAATACAACACACAGAAGCCCATAAGAATGGTTGCTAAGCCCTTCGACAAGATGGAGGAGTACGCAAGAGTAGAAGGGGATGCGATGCGACATGAGGCTGACATCGTGGCTCCCGCCCCTGAAGCTAAGCCCGCCCTAGCAGCTCCAGAAGACTCCAGCTGCAAGTAGCAAAAGGGACTCCAGGCCAGGTACATCGTCTGCATCATAGGGGGCGCCGAAGAAAACGCTTCCCTCAAAGGTCACGGTCGTGCCCGAAGGGGTCACAGATGCTAAAAGGGGTGAGGTTGAGAAGATAGGCATCACAAGGACCATGGTATGATGTGCACTATCGAGAAGAGCACCTCACACATGATTGCCCCACCATTGCAATGCTCCATGAAAGCATAGCCAAGGAGTGTGTCCTAGATGCAAGGGTGTCGGTGGTGATTGCCCCCGGAAGTATCGCCCGTCTAGCCACCATTGAACATGTTAAGGATATAGGCCCCTGAGGCTGGCTCCCACCATGTGATCAACGCCATCACAGGTGGATCATTCCTCAAATTCCCCTCTGAGCGATAGTGGAGGGCTTACACATGTCGAATACATCACGTCGTCACATGCCCAACACAAGCGCTCCTGGCATGGGCCCAAGCAAATATCACCTTTACAAGAGAGGATGCATCGGGAGTGGACTTCCCTCACCAAGACCCATTGATCATTGAGACCAGCATCGCAAGGTGCAATATGAGGTGAGTCCTAGTGAACGGAGGTAGCTCCACAAACCTTATATTCATCAGCGCCTTTGACCAGCTGGGTATCGCTTGAAGTAGGCTAGAGCCACCAGGGATACTAATGTAAGGCTTCAAAGGGCACCCAGTCAGCGCGCTAGAGTAGGTGGCCATTGAGGTAGCCTTCGGCCAAGGAAAGCAAAGTAGAAGGGAGGGTATCAACTTTGACATGTTGGACATCTTGTATCTGTATAGTGTCATCTTAGGTAGGTGTAACATCCCAAATTTTTGCTAAAATAAAAAAAAATTGGTTAAAATAAAATTTTAAATTAAAAATAAGTATTTTTGTGCCTAAAGTTTTGAATTTGGATTTGCCCTAAATTTCTATTTTTGAAAAAAACTGGTTTTGAAAAGCATTTTGAGAAAAACTTAAAAATATTATTAAATAAAATGATATTTTGATTTTCTATAAAAATCCTATGTCAAATTAATCATTTGGATTTATTGGCCTTTATTTGGTTTCCTGGATTTTCCGAGTTTGAAAATGTATTTTGAAATTAAAAGTATTTTAAAGTATTAAAATTAAATACCAACATTAGTTAGGAATATTTTTTATTAAGTCCAAAATGTGTCCAGGAGATTCTATGAATTTTTCTAGAATTTTTGGAGTTAATTTAGTATTTTTCTGAGGCTTATTGAATTTCCTAGCCTTTTCTGAAAATCTGGAAATCAAAAATAAAATTAAATCTCCTCCTCCCTCATCGGCCGCCACGTGGACGGCCAGATGCCGCCCACGCCCTCCCCCTCGCCCCCATCCGGCCGCCCCCCCATCCCGCCTTCCTCCCTCCTCCGCTCGCCACGCGTGCGCTCGGATTCGCGCCACGTCGCCCCTCTACCTCGGCCGCCCGATCTTCCCTTTCCCCATCTCGGCCGTCCGCGTGTTCTCCCCTCCCTCTATCTCGCTGCCATCCGGCCCCACTTGTCGGCGCGGCCCTCCCCCTCTCCTTTCTCCCCTCGGCCCCACCCGGCAGCGTCCCGCGCCTTCTCTCTCCCTCTGCGCCCCGGCCCCACCTGTCATCCCTCCCGCGCGGCCCTCGTCTTCCTCCCGCCGCCGCCGCTGTTGCGCAACCACCGCCCGCCCTACCCGGCGCCCCCTCTCTCCCGCAGGACCCGCGCCCCACGCGCCCACGTCCCCCACCCCCGTCGCCCACCTCCCCCGATTCCCCCGTCTCTGCCACAACCGCCGCCCCACTCCGGCAAGAGATCCCCACGGCCAGGCCCCTCCTCCGACCCTATAAAACCCCCTCAGGCTCCACCTCTTCACACCGCAGCTCTCTCCACCCCCAATTCCTCTCTCCGGTGAGCCCAGCGTCTCGGCACCGTGTGCATCCGCCTCGCCGCCGCCTCGAGCTACGGCGAGAAATTACCGCCGCTTCGCCCCTCCTCGCGCCTCGCCGTCTCCTCCCTCAGCTTCCTCACCTCGCGCGGCTCCTCCGCCTCGTCCGCACCTCCCGCCGCCGAACCCCTCGCGCCGGAGCCCAGAGCCGCCGCCGCTTCCTCGTCGCCGACCACCTCCGGCCATCCTCGTGAATCGCCGCCTTACCCCGACTTCCCCTCGGTCCCCTTTCTCCATTCCCGCCGCCGCCGCCGCCGCCGCCGCCGGAGCGCCGCCGCCGCCGCCTCGCGGCGCCACCGGCCGTCGGCGTGCCGTGCGGCGTGGATGATGACGCGGCGCCACGCCAGCGCCACCTCGGCCTCCCCTCGCTCGGTCAGCGCCACGCCCCCGCCCCGCCACCTCAGCGCCCCGTGTGGACCGTGGACCCGGTCCATGGACCAAGGGCCCACCAGTCAGTCGGCTCCCCTCGGGCTGACGTCATGCTGGCGTCATAAGCCATTTTCCCGTTGAAAAATAAATCAGCAGAAATTTAAATCCTTGCTGACGCAATAATTCTGATTTTCCTTTAGGAAAATAATTCGAAAAATTCAGATTTTCCATTTTCTCTCTTTTCAAACTTCCCGGAGCTCGTTCTCCTTCGTTCTAACTCCGATTTGGCCCATTCAAATTTCTAAATTCATCAAAAATTCCCCTCTATCCATTTCTAGCCTCAATTCAAATATTTAAAGTCAATTTGAATTTAATTTGAGTTTATTTGAATTTGGTGGGTTATTTTCACGTGTAGACTTCGACGATTTGGGAGATTTCTTCGACGAAGATTCAAACCAATTTGAAGAGCAAGGCAAGTCACCCTCCTTGATCATGTTGATCCCAGTTTTCAAAATAAAATTATGTTGATTTAAATTATGTTGCATGCATATTTTTATTTAGTGTATTTTAATTCAGTTTTAAATTTAGTTATTGCCTACTTGTTAATCCCTCCATTGAATTTGAATTCCTCAATACCTTGTCACCCTAGATTCAAACTCTAGTTAATACATTAGTGTTGGCTAGAGAGTTTATTCAAATGCTTAGCCCTGCGAAGTTATATTATTTGTTTTTGGGATACCTTTCCACATAAAATGATGACCCTGTTTACATAAAATGATATGTACTCTTGACTTTGGTGAGTCAAGGAGTGTTATGTAATATTTTGAAAACAAATATAAAACTGGTTTAGACTTAGGCAATTGGTTAGAGTGGTGGGTGCAGGCATGCCCTGTTGGTTGGAGCCGCAGTGGTTGATTGTCATGCACGGGGGTATGTGATTGGGCCTGAGTCAGATTAAGGACCGGTCTGTGAGCTACTATTGCAAAGCCCTAATCGTACTACCACATGGCTGGTATGGGACATCCCTGGCTGAATAATTTGTGAAGTCCCAACCTGAGCCGAGTTGTAGGTTGAAAGTGAGCGTGGTTGGTGCCATGTGAAGTCTCACTTGGGCGAGCGTGGTTAAGCCATGAGAAGTCTCGTCTAGGCTCAAGAGGGGTCCCTGCCGTGGATTCTCATCGGGTGAAACCTTAGAGTTGGCTCGACTGTGTTGAAGGCTTTGCATTGTAAAGGCCTTGTCACGACTCCTCGCCGCACACCTAAGGAAGTGTGTAACCCGGTGGCAATATGGGATGATCGTGTCTTGTGGGTAAAGCTGTACAACCTCTGCAGAGTGTATAATCTATCCTGGATAGCCGTGCCCACGGTCATGGGCATGCTGAGTAAAAGTTTTTCATGGATTAGATTTTGATTTTGAAAAACGTTTTCGAAAACCTTGCGGATGGATGGAATCTGTGAGAGATTGAAATCTGGTGAAAGGATGGAATTCATCAGAGTTGCGCAGTGAAAGCGTGTGGATGGATGGAATCCATGCGTGAGCTTTTGGAAAAGATGGTCCGGGTGGGATGCCCATGGATAGGTTGGTGTATGGTCGGAGCCTGCACTGACGGTATTAATTTCAATTGCAAGTATTGTTTTTTACTTACTGTATTAAATTCAGCAATTTCAATCTACCTATTGTATTTCTTAAATGCTGTTTTATGCAAACTAACCCTATAGGCCTTCCATTGAAGCCTTTATCATTATGTTGCATTTTCCCGGGTGATTTGCGGAGTACAAGTTTGTACTCACGTTGCTTTTTCCACACAGAGAAGGAAGACGTCAACTACGATGAAGATCTGGAAAAATAGGCTGCGTCTTACTGTCGTTTGCCTGTGGGCAGGCTCAGTGGGCTTCTTCCGCTTCGGTTTTTCTTCCGCTGCTTATTACTTAATTTTGGCTTATGTGCCGTTGATGTAAGCTTTGGCATTCATGCCCATATTCAGTTAATAAATGTCATTATGGTTGATATTTATCTTTGTTGTACGCTGTGTGCACTAACTAATCCTGGACTAGTGCGATTTACACAGAGGATCCAGGAGTCGTTGCTCCGGGTTCCGACAAAGGTGGTATCAGAGCCATGACGACACTAAGACGTGACCGTAGGTAGAATAGAATGGTTTGACCTTAAGGTTTATTTTACTAAACAGTAATTTCAAAAGTTTTGCTTATCTTACCCGTTAATCTTTGCTTATCCTTATCTCAATTCTTTCTCGTCTTAATTTCATTTTTGAAAACCTATTTCTGCATCTTCCCTGGTTCCAAAACAACTATAGATGGCAACAGCTGGAATTCTTCGACCCTGTCGCCACTTCAATCTTCGCCTCGAAGGATCATGCTTCGTACCTCGAGAGCCACACAGGATGACACCAAGGCGACCCTTACCCATTTAGGATGAGTTGTTAGGCTAGTTAATAAAACGTTGTTATGAGCTGTCAAGTTTTCTCTTTTTGTCAGTAGCCATAACTATTACTTATTATGAGTTTAATAAAGGTTTTATTAAAGTTGAAGTTTAGTTTTGGGTTGTGCAAAATATCCCCTATTCCTTCCTTTGCCTTGAGTCCCCTCTCTCCTAATTCTTAAAAGCAACCAGCGGATGGTGAACACAAGGAACAACGTCAACGACAGCCTCAATGGAGTACCAGGAAGTCAGTCTGTTCCCACTTCTCCTCGATTCGTCAAAGGACGCCTAAATCGGATATCTGCTCAAGCCAAGCAGAGTAAGATCCAAACCCATTTCTCTGCTAGCCCGTGCGAATCTCGGTGACGAGATTCTTTTTAAGGGGGGTAGATTTGTAACATCCCAATTTTTGCTAAAATAAAAAAAATAAATAAATAAATAAAAATTGGTTAAAATAAAATTTTAAATTAAAAATAAGTATTATTGTGCCTAAAGTTTTGAATTTGGATTTGCCCTGAATTTCTATTTTTGAAAAAAACTGGTTTTGAAAAGCATTTTGAGAAAAACTTAAAAATATTATTAAATAAAATGATATTTTGATTTTCTATAAAAATCCTATGTCAAATTAATCATTTGGATTTATTGGCCTTTATTTGGTTTCCTGGATTTTCTGGAGTTTGAAAATGTATTTTTGAAATTAAAAAGTATTTTAAAGTATTAAAATTAAATACCAACATTAGTTGGGAATATTTTTTATTAAGTCCAAAATGTGTCCAGGAGATTCTATGAATTTTTCTGGAATTTTTGGAGTTAATTTAGTATTTTTCTGAGGCTTATTGAATTTCCTAGCCTTTTCTGAAAATCTGGAAATCAAAAATAAAATTAAATCTCTTCCTCCCTCATCGGCCGCCACGTGGACGGCCAGATGCCGCCCACGCCCTCCCCCTCGCCCCCATCCGGCCGCCCCCCATCCCGCCTTCCTCCCTCCTCCGCTCGCCACGCGTGCGCTCGGATTCGCGCCACGTCGCCCCTCTACCTCGGCCGCCCGATCTTCCCTTTCCCCATCTCGGCTGCCCGCGCGTTCTCCCCTCCCTCTCTCTCGCTGCCATCTGGCCCCACTTGTCGGCGCGGCCCTCCCCCTCTCCTTTCTCCCCTCGGCCCCACCCGGCAGCGTCCCGCGCCTTCTCTCTCCTCGCGCCCGGCCTACTGTCATCCTCCCGCGGCCTCGTCTTCCTCCCGCCGCCGCCGCTGTTGCGCAACCACCGCTCGCCCTGCCCGACGCCCCCCTCTCTCCCGCAGGACCCGCGCCCCACGCGCCCACTCCGCAGCGCGCGCGCACGCGCGCACGCGCCACGCCCCCACCCCGCCGCCCACCTCCCCGATTCCCCCGTCTCTGCCGCAACCGCCGCCCCACTCCGGCGAGAGATCCCCACGGCCATGCCCCTCCTCCGACCCTATAAAATCCCCTCAGGCTCCACCTCTTCAAACCGCAGCTCCCTCCACCCCCAATTCCTCTCTCCGGTGAGCCCAGCGTCTCGGCACCGTGCGCATCCGCCTCCGCCGTTTCCTCGAGCTACGGCGAGAAATTACCACCGCTTCGCCCCTCCTCGCGCCTCGCCGTCTCCTCCCTCAGCTTCCTCACCTCGCCGCGAAGCTCCTCCGCCCCTCGTCCGCACCTCCCCGCCGCCGGAACCCCCTCGTCACCGGAGCCCCCGAGCCGCCGCCGCCTTCCCTCGTCGCCGATGTAACATCCCAAAATTTGGCTTTTTGAAAAATTTAAATTCAAATTAATTATTTTAAGGTAATTGGATTTTACTTGGCTTTTAATTGCCTTTCTGGATTTTCTGGAATTTAAAAACCTATTTTAAAATTTAAAAGGTAATTTAAAGTATGAAAATAAAATACCAACAATAGTTGGAAATAATTTTGTTTAGTCCAAAATATGTCCAGAAGCTTCGTGAATTTTTCTGGAATTTTTGGAGGTATTTTCATATTTTTACGAGGCCTAAATAATTTTCTAGCCTTTTCAAACTCTAAATCGAATTTGGAAAATAAAATTCTCCTCCGCCTCCGGCCGACGCGTGGACGGCCCAGATCCGCCCACTCGCCGCTCGGCCGATCCAGCCGCACCTCCTCTCTCTTCGCCTAGCGGGCCCGGCGGCCGTCGGCGGCGGCCCGCCTTCCTCCTCGCTCGACGCGTGGGCGGTTCGGATGAGCGCGTCTTCGCGCCCGGCCTCAATCCACCGCCCCTTCCACTTAACCGCGCCACCGCCGATCCTTTCTCGAGCGCGTGGCGCCATCGCGCGCCGCCGCCGCCCTTCTCTCTCTCATCGCGCGGGGCCCGCTGCCGGATCCGTCGTCCCGCGAGCCGCCCCTTTCCTTTCATCCCCTCTTTCCTTTCGCCGGCCAACCGAGATCGCACCAGTATCCGCCTTGCCTTCCTCGCCTCTCCTGGTTTTGGAATCCCGAGCCCGGTGGCGAATCCCCAACACCCGCGCTCCCTTCCTCTCAGGCCCCTATTTCCTTTTTCCCCAAACCTTCCCGCTGCCACCGAGATCTCGGCGAGCAATTAAGCGCTGTGTCCCCTCTCGCCCTATAAAGCCACGCTCGGCCGCCTCCTCCCGCACCACCTCCCGCAGCGCCCACCGCATCTCCCGAGCCCGTAGCGCCCGCCACCGTGTTCCTTCCTATCCGAAGCTCCGCCCAACTCGGCGAGCCTTGCTGTCGCCTCGGTCATCCTCGAGCCCGCCGCCGCCTCCCGAGCTCCTCTCGTCATGCGATCCTCCCGACACCTCGCCGCCCTCCTCGCCGCTGCCGCGCGCGCGCCGGAGGACCGAGCCAACTCCGCCACCCCTCGCCGCCGACTATCTCGCTCGTCGCGGACCCGCCGACCTCACCGCCTGCCGTCACCGCTCGGGGTCGCGTTTGGACCTCAACCGAGCCCTCCGCCACTCCTCGCCGCTGACGACCACGCCTCGCCACCTTCCCGCCTCCCCTCGGCAGTAACTCAAAAGAAATGATTGCCCTATATGGGTAGGCAAAGCCTCCCGCCCATCCGGTTATCGCGATCTCCTCCTCCTCGGCTCCTCTGCGCGTTCGAGCCCCCCGGCTCCGCATGTTGAGGTCGAGCCATTCTTTTAAAATCTCGCGCTAACAAGTGGGTCCCACACGTCGGCCGATCGCCGATCTGCTGGCCGCTGCCGCTGGGCCCCACCCTCTGTCTTTGGTCTCGACAAGTGGCCCAGAGTCAGCGGGTCCCACGTGTCGAGGTTGAGTCGATGGGCTCACCGTCGATGGGTCCCACATGTCGATGACCGCTTTGTGGTTACTTGTTCAGAGGCCCCACTGTCGGTCTCTCGAATAAAAATAGAAATTAAAATCTAATATTCTAGTGGGCCCCACCTGTCAGAAATTTTCTAATTTCTGGATTTATTCAAATATGAGATTTTCAAACCAGCATAACTTTCTCATTTTAACTCCAAATTCAGCCATTCAAATTTCTAAATTCTTCTAAAATCATAATCTATCCAACTATGGCCTCTGTTGAATTTTTGGATTTTATTTGAATTTTGTTTGTATTTATGTGCTTTGTTTGCTTCGTCTTTTCTCGCGTAGATTCCAACGTTGTCGACGATCCCTCTTCACAGCAGCAAGAAGACCCAGAAACCCTGCAAGAAGGCAAGTCTCCTTTAATCATCTTGAACCTATGCTTTTGAAATGTTTTAAATATTTTAAATTATGTGCATTGCTATTTATATAAAATCACTAGTTCAAATCTTTAGGAGTTAGTTATTCCAACTTTGTTATGCCCTCATTTGACATTGATTGTCATGTACCTTGCCACCCTAGAACTCCCTTTGTCTCAATAATGAGATTAATATTAATCTTTGTGAATAGTAGAATGGTAGGATAATGCTTAGTCATGCTATCTAATAACTTTGGAAAATCTTGAAAATAGGAAATTATGATTTAATATTGAACCCCTGTGTTTGTAAATGAAGTGGCAATTGGAGTTGTCACTGTGACTTTAAAATAAAATAAAATGTGAAAATTGGTTTAGATTAGGGTGGATGGTTGGTTTGGGTTGGTGCAGGAAGCACGAGATCTTGTTAAGTGTATGTTCCACCCTAGTCAATTAAGGACCGACGCTTGTGTTTGTCCAGACTGATCATTAACCGTACAACCACAAATCTATATGGGTACGACCTAGCTGACTAACTTATGATAGTCTAGTTTAGGTGCCACCAGTGGAAAGTGGGTGCCAGGGATGGACTAGTTATTCACAGTGAGGGACAGGGATTTACTGTACTCATATGGCACAAGAGGGGGCTTCGGTTCGGCGGTTAGCCTACTGCGGTGAAACCTCGTGGGTGGTATCTAGCTAGATTAGAGTAAGGTAAAGGCTTTGTGATATTTTATCCGGGTCTCATGCCAAAGGAAGCGTGTTGACCTTAAGGATAATTTATCTCTTGTGGGTAAAGTTGTACAACCTCTGCAGAGCGTAAAACTATTCGAATAGCCGTGCCCACGGTCAAGGGCGGGCAAGGAATGCATTCACATGGTAGATTTCTGGTTTTGTTTTAAAATCAAAGTTTACGATTCCGAGAGTGGAGGGAACTCTCGGAAGGGAATCCTGGCGGTTGGAGCCAGAGACGGTGGATGTAACCCGCAATATTAACTGGTTCAGTTGGAAAAGATTAAGCTGGTGTTGGTGGATAGAACCTTCACTAGAGAATAATTGTTAGTTATGTTAAAATCATTTACTTTATTAAATTGATGCCTTCGAAAATAATTAGTAGTAATTGAAATTAAAATATTGCTTTGTGCAAAAGAGCCGTATAGCCTTCCTTTGTCATGCCTTGCATCTATGCATTTTTCCCAAGACTTGTGGAGTACTTTATGTACTCACATGCTACACTCCAAAAATAAATCTCAGAGGAAGTTGAAGCTCAAGAAGGTGACTACGACTACTGCTTCGCTTGTGGCTGTGATGGATTCTTCCCGGAGGACTAGGTCGCGCTTCCCCAGTCAATTGCCTGTGGCGAATTGATGGGTCGTCCTCGAGTTATCTTTGCTTCCGCTTTATTTCTTGTGTGCGAGGTCTTGAACCTCTATTGTAATAATGAGACCCTGTGGTCAGTACTCTTGATTATTGTAATAAATCATTGATGGTGATGTTTTCCATTCTGTTTAACTGTGTGCACTAGCTTTGATCTGGGACTAGTACTGTAATACACAGAGGGTCCGGGTTTGAAAATCCGGGGGGCCGACAGAGATGGTATCAGAGCCAAGTTGACTGTAGAACGTGACCTAGATTAAGAATGGCAAACCATAAGGACTTATATTTATAAAAAGAGTATATTAAAAATATATAAGCTTCTTTGCTTCTACTCTCTTCCTACTTAGAATCTCGTTCTTGTCTCCAATTCCAATTGTTAAAAACTTTTACTAATCTTTTCTTTTACTCAACTTTGTAAATGGCTGGTTCATCCTCCGTTGCCCCGTGGGACTACTACTCACATGGAGAGGATGCTGGAGCATTCGCTAACCTTCTCTGGCAGCTGATGCAGTGCTTGGAGTACCGTCAGCCGCCCATTTTCAGGGGGCGGAAGACGCGGATCCTGGATCGAGACTCATGGACGATGGAGGTATTCCTGTATGCACGGGAAGAGGAATTCAACTCCCACACCTACCCCATCCAGCACCCTCGGTCCCGCTGTTTCGACGCTGTCCAGGACGCAGCACGCCTCACCATTGACGAGTTGTGCCACCTGCACAAGGATCTTTGTACATCGCCCCTTTGCTTCTTCATCAACCTCGAGCAGACAAAGGTATCCAGATCCCTTTGACATTCCAGTGATGATCCTCGATTGTCACATCAGTGCAGCTCACCCAGCGATGGCGATCACTTATGCTAGAGCTCAGAGGAGATTGGACAATTCGGATGCTTCTCACTTCCAGCTATCGGCACTGACACTCTTCGCGCAGGCTTCTTGGAACTGCATGACGAGTTTAGACTGGGATGTCTCCAAGCTGTACCCGACTACACACCGTCTTCACCTGCACCAGCCGCCGCCCCTGCCAACCGCGCGCCATTTCGACTCTCGGGACTCCGTGACTCGGCTCACAAAGACGCAAGAAGGTGCGACGCCCGATCCGCCACTGTCATCACTCTCAAGAAGCGCAAGCCTTCTCCTTCCCTCGCGTTCGATCGCCTCGATGCAACCGTCCCCATGCCTCGGCCGAGTGTGATTGTTCGAGGCACCACGTGAGAGAGCGCCAGGAAGACCCAGAGGAGGATCCAGAAGAGGACCCGGAAGAGGACCCTGAGGAGCGCATCTTTGGAGAGGATTAGTAGTCATTCGAGTCGGTAGTATCCCGAATAAATGTCCACATTTTTTTAGAACGCTTTATTTTGTTTGGTGTGCTAGATGGACTGTACCAGGCCTATGTGCACTTGTGGTATAGCCATTCATGGAGTTATCTTGATTTTAATAAAAGTTTTCCCCTAAGTGGTTGCTGGTTTCTTCTTGTGTGTTGGCTTGGGATGTGATTTAGTTCCCCTAATCCCTTACCTTTGCTATTTCCCTCTTACCTTCTGCTAACCTAAACCACTTCAAATGGTGAACACAAGGAGCAACCCTGGCAACAGCCGTGACGCCAACAATCAGCCAGAGGACAACATTCCACCACCTCCCGCTCAGGCCCCCAACTTGGAACAGATGATGGCCATGCAACTTCAGATTCTTCAAGCTCTCGCCCAGAACCAAGTACAGCAAGCTCCACAGGCACCCAATCAAGCTCCTCAGTCTAGGATGGGAGAATTTATGAGGACAAGGCCCCCTACTTTTGCTGGTTCGGTGGATCCAATGGAAGCAGACGATTGGATTAAGGATGTGGAGAGGAAGTTGGTCCTATCCCAGTGCAATGACAATGAGAAGGTGCTGTATGCGGCTCACCAACTCAAGGGACTCACCGCTAACTGGTGGGAAAATTACCACGCCGCCCATCAAAACGCGCAAGCTATCACATGGGATGAATTCGTGGAGGCTTTCCACACTGCGCATATTCCTACGGGAATAATGGACATGAAGAAAAGAGAATTCTACCAATTGCAGCAAGGAAACCTCAGCGTTTCTGAATACCTGAATAAGTTCACTCAGCTGTATAGGTATGTAGCTGAAGAGATCACCTCGGAGGCAACCAAGATCTGGAGGTTCATGCAGGGACTCGACCCCAACCTCAAGGTGCAGCTAGTGTCGAATGATTTTCCGACCTTCCAACACATGGTGAACAAGGCTTTTGTCCAAGAAGATGCTCGGCCACCGTATGAAAGCCTAAGAGGAGATTCCAAGCACAGCAGGGCGTGAGCAGTTCTAGATTTCGCCCTAACCCACCACAGTTCCATAGGCCCGCAGAACCAAGTGCGCCAAGGACCCCATTCACTGGACCTCGCCCAAATAACCATGTTCCCGAGCAGCAATGGAGGCCAACCACAACAAAACCGGACTTCAGAAGAAGAGTGCAGATTTCAACCGCAAGAACATGGGACACTACGCCATGAATCGCCCCGTAAGCGCTGGTGTGGCCCCAGTTCGCTTCAACCTGGGAACGACACCAGCACGAGCTCCAAATGCAGGACAAGGCCGTGGGACACCTCAGACCCCAAGGGCTCCACAAGTGGTGAGCAGAGGGCATCTCAACCATGTGACCGCGGAAGCAGCCCAGGATGCACCCGACGTAGTTCTGGGTAAGTTCCTTGTCAACTCAGTACCTGCATCAGCATTATTTGATTCTGGAGCTTCGCATTCTTTTGTGTCTAAAGATTTTGTTGAAAGATATAATTGGGATGTGTGTAAGCTAAAGAACCCTATGCTAGTCCAATCCCCTGGAAAGGAAATGAGGACTAACACAGTTTGCCCTAGCGCAACTGTGGATATAAATGGAGTTAAGTTCCTAGCAAACCTTATTATAATAGACTCCAAGAGTTTAGATGTGATACTTGGAATGGATTGGTTAACCAAGTATAAAGGACAGATAGATTGTGCCGATCGAGTTGTTACAGCCACCAACTCGGATGGGATCCAAGTAAGGTATAAGTCAAACCCACCTTCCTGCAATGTGTGGGTTGAGCGATTGTGAAGGAGTGACTCGGAAAAAGTACCTATAGTGAGTGAGTACCCGGATGTGTTCCTCGAGGATTTGCCGAATGCCACCGACAGAGAAATTGAATTTGTTATCAACTTGGTACCGGAACACTCCGATTTCAAAGAGACCTTATTGGATGTCCGCAAATGATTTGGCTGAAGTCAAGAAGCAAATTGAAGAATTGCAGGATAAAGGTTTTGTAAGACCAAGCTCACACCCGGGAGCACCAAGATCGCTAGTGAAGAAGAAAGATGGTAGTCTTCGCATGTGTGTGGACTATCGATCCTTGAATGATGTGACGATCAAGAACAAGTACCCTTTGCCCGTAATAGATGATCTGCTTGATCGCTTGAAAGGATCATGTGTCTTCTCCAAGATTGATCTTCGATCAGTTATCACCAATTGAAGATAAGACCGAAGACATACCCAAGACAAGATTTGCTACTCGTTATGGATTATACGAGTATACAAGAATGTCTTTCGGTCTAACCAATGCCCCGCATACTTCATGAATCGATGAATAAGGTGTTCATGGAATATTTGGATAAGTTTGTGGTTGTGTTTATCGACGATATATTCGATATACTCCAAGAATGAGGAAGAGCACGCAGAACATTTGAGGATAGTTTTGGAAAAGCTCAGAGAAAATCAGTTGTATGCCAAGTTTAGTAAGTGTGAGTTTTGGTTGAAGAAAGTAGCTTTCTTGGGCCACGTGATTTCTGCAGGAGGAGTGTCCGTGGATCCCGATAAGGTAAATGATGTACTCAATTGGACGCAACCAAAGTCAGTATCTGAGATCCGAAGCTTTTTGGGTTTGGCTGGTTACTATCATCGCTTTATTGAAGGCTTCTCCAAGCTCGCAAGGCCTCTCACCCAGTTGCTGAAGAAGGAAAAGAAGTTTGAATGGAGTAAACCGTGTGAAGATAGTTTCCAAGAGCTGAAGAAGAGGTTAACTTCTGCACCAGTGTTAACACTTCCAGATATTAGAAAGGATTTTGAAGTCATCTGTGATGCGTCAAGGCAAGGACTAGGCTGTGTACTGATGCAAGAAAGAAAGGTAGTAGCATATGCTTCGAGGCAGCTGCGACCCCATGAAGGAAATTACCCAACTCATGATTTAGAGCTTGCTGCTGTAGTGCATGCATTGAAAATATGGAGGCACTACTTGATTGGTAACCGCTGCGAGATTTACACTGATCACAAAAGCCTGAAGTACATATTTACTCAACCCGATCTCAATATGAGGCAAAGGAGATGGCTTGAGTTAATAAAGGATTATAATATTGGAATACATTATCACCCAGGAAAGGCTAATGTGGTAGCTGATGCCTTGAGTCGAAAGAGTTACTGTACCAAACTGTGGATTAAGGATAGTATGCCCGCACTTCAAGAAGAATTCCAACGGCTCAACTTAGAAATAGTGGAGGAAGGATTCCTAGCCACTTTGGAAGTTCAACCAACCTTAGAAGATCAAATCAGGGCAGCTCAAAAGGAGAACAAGTATGTCCAGGAGATCAAGGATAATATGAAGAAAGGGAAAGCTTCGAAATTTTCAGAGGATGAAGAAGGTACCTTTGGTTTGGGAAAACAATTATTGTACCTAAAAAGAAAGAGGTAAAGGAGTTAATCCTGAAGGAAGCCCATGAATCTGGATATTCAATTCACCCTGGGAGTACAAAGATGTACCAAGATCTCAAGGAAAGGTATTGGTGGTCAAGTATGAAACGAGAAATTGCAGAATACGTAGCTTTGTGTGATGTGTGCCAACGGATTAAAGCTGAACACGAGACCTGCTTGGACTTTTGCAGCCATTGCGGATCCTCGAGTGGAAATGGGAAGAAATTGGTATGGATTTTATAATCGGATTACCAAGAACCAAATCAGACACGATTCAATTTGGGTTATTGTGGATCGTCTGACAAAAGTCGCCCATTTCATTCCAGTAAAGACCACATACTCCGGAGATAGACTTGCAGAGTTGTACATGTCAAGAATTGTGTGCTTGCATGGGATCCCAAAGAAGATTGTGTCTGATCGAGGAACCCAATTCACTTCGAGATTTTGGCAAAAGCTACATGAACTTCTGGGCACAAACTTAAACTTCAAGACAGCTTATCATCCATGCACGGATGGACAAACAGAAAGAGTAAATCAAATTCTGGAAGACATGTTGAGAGCTTGTGTACTGGCAAACAAGAATAATTGGGACCAGAGTTTGCCCTATGCAGAGTTCTCCTACAACAATAGTTATCAATCCAGTTTGCAAATGTCTCCGTTCGAAGCCCTATACGGCAGAAAGTGTAGGACTCCATTGTATTGGAAGGAAACAGGAGAGGACAAGTGTTTGGACCAGATGTGCTGAAGCAAGCAGAAGAACAAGTTCGTCTAATCCATGACAGATTAAAAACAGCACAAACCAGACAGAAGAGCTATGCGGATAATCGACGTAGAAGCTTAGAATTTGTACCTGGGGATCATGTTTATTTGAAGGTGTCACCTCTCAAAGGAATGAGACGTTTTGGAGTCAGTGGAAAGCTAGCTCCCAGATTCATTGGACCCTTTCCTGTTGTGGCGAAACGAGGAGAAGTTGCTTACCAGTTGGAGCTTCCACCTCAACTGTCAAAGGTGCATGACGTCTTCCATGTGTCTCAGCTAAGAAAGTGTCTTAGAGTTCCAGAAGAGCAGATGCCTCTAGATGAAATAAACGTGAAGGAGGACCTCACCTATCCATAGTATCCAGTCAACATATTGGAGGAAGTAGAGCGCCATACGCGCAGCAAGGTTATCAAGTTCTGTAAAGTGCAGTGGAGCAACCATTCAGAATCGGAAGCGACTTAGGAACGTGAAGAGGATCTGAAAGAAGAGTTCCCCGACCTTTTTCCCAGTCCATCCGAATCTCGGGGTCGAGATTCTTTCTAAGGGGGGTAGGTTTGTAACATCCCAAAATTTAGCTTTTTGAAAAATTTAAATTCAATTTAATTATTTTAAGGTAATTGGATTTTACTTGGCTTTTAATTGCCTTTCTGGATTTTCTGGAATTTACAAACCTATTTTAAAATTTAAAACGTAATTTAAAGTATGAAAATAAAATATCAACAGTAGTTGGAAATAATTTTGTTTAGTCCAAAATATGTCCAGAAGCTTTTGTGAATTTTTCTGGAATTTTTGGAGGTATTTTCATATTTTTCTGAGGCCTAAATAATTTTCTAGCCTTTTCTGAAAATCTAAATCGAATTTGGAAAATAAAAATTCCTCCCTGCCCCTCCGGCCGACGCGTGGACGGCCCAGATTTGCCCACCTCGCCGATCGGCCGATCCAGGCCGCACCTCCCCTCTCCCTCACTGTCTAGCGGGCCCGGCCCGTCAGCCGGCGGCCCCGCCTTCCCCTCCTCCTCACCCGACGCGTGGACGGTTCGGATGAGCCGCGTCTTCACGCCTGACCTCAATCCACCGCCCCTTCCACTTAACCGCGCCACCGCCCGATCTCTTTCCCGAGCCGCGTGGCGCCATCCGCGCGCCCGCCGCTCTTCTTCTCTCTCTCATCGCACGCGAGGCCCGCTGTCGGATCCGCTGCCTCGCGAGCGCCCCTTTCCTTTCTTCCCCCTCTTTCCTTTTCGGCCGACCGAGACCGCGCCAGATCCGCCTTGCCTTCCTCGCCTCTCCTCGGTTTTGGAATCTCGAGCCCGCGCGGAAGCAAATCCCCAACGCCCGCGCCTCCTTCCTCTCTAGCCCCTATTTCCTTTTCCCCCAAACCTTCCCCGCCGGCCACCGAGATCTCCGGCGAGAAATTAAGCGCCCGTGTCCCCTCCTCCGCCCTATAAAAGCCCCGCTCGGCTTCGCCTCCTCCCGCACCACCTCCCAGAGCGCTCCACCGCATCTCCCGAGCCCCGTAGCGCCCTGCCACCGTGTTCCCTTCCCTATCCGAGCTCCGCCCAACTCCGGCGAGCCTTCGCGCCGCCTCGGTCATCCCCGGAGCCCGCCGTCACCTCCCCGAGCTCCCTCTCGTCCGTGCGATCCTCCCCGACACCTCAGCCGCCCCTCCTCGCCGCCGGAGCGCTGTCGCGCCGGAGGACCCGAGCCAACTCCGCCACCCCCTCGTCGCCGACTGTCCTCGCTCGTCGCCGGACCCCGCCGACCTCACCGCCTGCACCGTCACCGCTCGGGGATCGCGTTTGGACCCTCAACCGAGCCCCTCCGCCACTCCCTCGCCGCCGACGACCCTGCCTCCGGCCACCTTCCCCGGCCTCCCCTCCGGCAGGTAACTCAAAAGAAATGATTGCCCTATATGGGTAGGCAAAGCCTCCCGCCCATCCGTTATCGCGCGATCTCCTCCTTCCTCGGCTCCTCGCGCGTGTTCGAGCCCCGGCCCGCACGCCGAGGTCGAGCCATTCTTTTAAAATCTCGCGCCGACAAGTGGGTCCCACACGCCGCCGGCCGCCGATCTGCGGCTGCCATCGCGCCGGGCCCCACCCCTCTGTCTTTGGTCTCGACAAGTGGCCCGAGTCGATGGGTCCCACGTGTCGAGGTTGAGTCGATGGGCTCACTGTCCTGGGTCCCACATGTCGATGACCGCCGATGGTTACTGCTCAGAGGCCCCACCGCGGCTCTCGAATAAAAATAGAAATTAAAATCTAATATTCCATGGGCCCCACCTGCCAGAAATTTCCTGATTTCTGGATTTATTCAAATCTGAGATTTTCAAACCAGCATAACTTTCTCATTTTAACTCCAAATTCAGCCATTCAAATTTCTAAATTCTTCTAAAACCATAATCTATCCAAGTATGGCCTATATTGAATTTTTGGATTTTATTTGAATTTTGTTTGTATTTATGTGCTTTGTTTGCTTCGTCTTTTCTCGCGTAGATTTCAACGTTGTCAACGATCCCTCTTCACAGCAGCAAGAAGACCCAGAAACCCTGCAAGAAGGCAAGTCTCTTTTGATCATCTTGAACCTATGCTTTTGAAATGTTTTAAATATTTTAAATTATGTGCATTGCTATTTACATAAAATCACTAGTTCAAATCTTTAGGAGTTAGTTATTCCAACTTTGTTATGCCCTCATTTGACATTGATTGCCATGTACCTTGCCACCCTAGAACTCCCTTTGTCTCAATAATGAGATTAATATTAATCTTTGTGAATAGTTTATGTACTTTGTCAAGCCTTGCATCTATGCATTTTTCCCAAGACTTGCGGAGTACTTTATGTACTCACATGCTACACTCCAAAAATAAATCTCAGAGAAAGTTGAAGCTCAAGAAGGTGACTACGACTACTGCTTCGCTTGTGGCTGTGATGGATTCTTCCCGGAGGACTAGGTCGCGCTTCCCCAGTCAATTGCCTGTGGCGAATTGATGGGTCGTCCTCGAGTTATCTTTGCTTCCGCTTTATTTCTTGTGTGCGAGGTCTTGAACCTCTATTGTAATAATGAGACCCTGTGGTCAGTACTCTTGATTATTGTAATAAATCGTTGATGGTGATGTTTTCCATTACGCTTAATGTGTACACTAGCTTTGATCGGGACTAGTGTTTGTAATACACGAGGGTCCGGTTTGAAATCCATGGGCCCGACAACCACCACCTCCCGGCCGTCCTCTGAATCGCCGCCCCTACCCCGACTTCCTCGGTCCCTCTCTCCATTCCGCCCTCGCCGCCGCGCCACCGGAGCGCGCGCGCTGCCGCCACCCCGCGCGCCACCGCCCCATCGGCGTGCCGTGCAAGATGGACGATGACGCGTGCCACGCCAGCGCCACCTCGGCCTCCTCGCTCGGTCAGCGCCACGCCCCGCCCGCCACCTCGGCGCCCGTGTGGACCGTGGACCGGCCCATGGACCAAGGGCCCACCGGTCGATCGGCTCCCCTCGGGCCGACGCCATTTGGCGTCATAAGCCCTTTTCCCGTTGAAAAATAAATCAGCAAAAATTTAAATCCTTGCTGACGCAATAATTCTGATTTTCCTTTAGGAAAATAATTCGAAAAATTTAGATTTTCCATTTTCTCTCTTTTCAAACTTCCCGAAGCCCGTTCTCCTTCGTTCTAACTCCGATTTGGCCCATTCAAATTTCTAAATTCATCAAAAATTCCCCTCTATCCATTTATAGCCTCAATTAAAATATTTAAAGTCAATTTGAATTTAATTTGAGTTTATTTAAATTTGGTGGGTTATTTTCACGTGTAGACTTCGACGATTTGGGAGATTTCTTCGACGAAAATTCAAACCAATTTGAAGAGCAAGGCAAGTCACCCTCCTTGATCATGTTGATCCTAGTTTTCAAAATAAAATTATGTTGATTTAAATTATGTTACATGCATATTTTTATTCAGTGTATTTCAATTCAGTTTTAAATTTAGTTATTGCCTATTTGTTAATCCCTCCATTGAATTTGAATTCCTCAATACCTTGTCACCCTAGATTCAAACTCTAGTTAATACATTAGTGTTGGTTAGAGAGTTTATTCAAATGCTTAGCCCTGCGAAGTTATATTATTTGTTTTTGGGATACCTTTCCACATAAAATGATGACCCTGTTTACATAAAATGATATGTACTCTTGACTTTGGTGAGTCAAGGAGTGTTATGTAATATTTTGAAAACAAATATAAAACTGGTTTAGACTTAGGCAATTGGTTAGAGTGGTGGTTGTAGGCATGCCCTATTGGTTGGAGCCGCAGTGGTTGATTGTCGTGCACGGGGGTATGTGGTTGGGCCTGAGTCAGATTAAGGACCGGTCTGTGAGCTACTGTTGCAAAGCCCTAATCATACTACCACATGGCTGGTATGGGACAGCCCTGGCTGAATAATTTGTGAAGTCCCAACCTGAGCCGAGTTGTAGGTTGAAAGTGAGCGTGGTTGGTGCCATGTGAAGTCTCACTTGGGCGAGCGTGGTTAAGCCATGAGAAGTCTCGTCTAGGCTCAAGAGGGGTCCCGTGCCGTGGATTCTTCATCGGGTGAAACCTTAGAGTTGGCTCGACCAGGTTGAAGGCTTTGCATTGTAAAGGCCTTGTCACGACTCCTCGCTGCACACCTAAGGAAGTGTGTAACCCGGTGGCAATATGGGATGATCGTGTCTTGTGGGTAAAGCTGTACAACCTCTGCAGAGTGTATAATCTATCCTGGATAGTCGTGCCCACGGTCATGGGCATGCTGAGTAAAAGTTTTTCATGGATTAGATTTTGATTTTGAAAAACGTTTTCGAAAACCTTGCGGATGGATGGAATCCGTGAGAGATTGAAATCTGGTGAATGGATGGAATTCATCAGAGTTGCGCAGTGAAAGCGTGTGGATGGGTGGAATCCATACGTGAGCTTTTGGAAAAGATGGTCCGGGTGGGATGCCCGTGGATAGGTTGGTGTATGGTCGGAGCCTGCACTGACGGTATTAATTTCAATTACAAGTATTGTTTTTTACTTACTGTATTAAATTCAGCAATTTCAATCTACTTATTGTATTTCTTAAATGTTGTTTTATGCAAACTAACCCTATAAGCCTTCCATTGAAGCCTTTATCATTATGTTGCATTTTCCCGGGTGATTTGCGGAGTACAAGTTTGTACTCACGTTGCTTTTTCCACACAGAGAAGGAAGACGTCAACTACGGTGAAGATCGGACGAATAGGTCGCGCTTCATCTTGTCGTTTGCTCGTGGGCGTGCTCGATGGGCTTCTTCCACTTTGGTTTTTCTTCCGCTGCTTATTACTTAATTTTGGCTTATGTGCCGTTGATGTAATCTTTGGCATTCATGCCCATATTCAGTTAATAAATTCATTATGGTTGATATTTATCTTTGTTGTACGCTGTGTGCACTAGCTGATCCGGGACTAGTGCGATTTACACAGAGGATCCAGGAGTCGTTGCTCCGGGTTCCGAGTAGGGCTACTCTTAATGCATTCGACACGATCCCGCATCATTACTACTTGTGTATGAAGCTATCGGGCCCTCAAGGGATCATCATGGTGTTTGGTAACCAAGACCTCACTCGACAAGTTGAATTAGGCATGCAGAGTCCTCTTCATAATGTGCACACAGTAAGAGAAGGTCGTACCCTTCCCTCGGTAGCATCCCCTCCCTCTGCGTCAGAATGGACGCCGAAGCCGAGGCCAGGCAGTGATGTAAAAAGGGTGCCGCTCAATAGCAGAAACCTATCAAATCAAATATCGATTGAGGAAGGCCTTACCCTAAAGGCTAAGCGGTGCCTATTGGATGTCCTCCACAACAATGTGGACATCTCTACATGGTCCCCCGCCAACATCACGGGAGTATAGTGCTCCACCATCGAATACAAGCTGGCGGTGCACCCTGACATGAAGCTTGCGTTAAGCAACGAATGAGAATGATGTCACTAGATAGACAAGAGGCCAACAAGGTGGAGGTGGCCAAACTGATTGCCACCGGAATCATCAGGGAGGTGCTCCACCCTGAGTGGCTCGCCAACTTGGTGTTGGTCAAGAAGATGAATGACAACTGGTACATGTGCGTTGACTTCACTAATCTCAATAAGACATGCCCTAAAGACAACTACCCCTTGCTGCATATCGACCAACTCATGGACACTACGGTGGGATGTGAATTGATGAGTTTCCTCCATGCATACTCCGGATACCACTAGATACATATGGCCAAGGAAGATGAAGCCAAAATAAGTTTCATAGTCCCAAGCGGGACATATTGCTTCGCCAAGATGCCCATCGGGCTAAAGAACACCAGGACAACCTTTACTAGGCTCGTCACCTTGGTCCTTGCATCTCAGCTAGGCCAAAACGTCGAAACCACATGGACGACATGGTCGTCAAAAGTAGGCGGGCGGCCTCCCATGGTGTAGACCTCGAAGAAACCTTTGATAACCTCTATCAGGCCAGTATAAAACTCAACCTAGAGAAATATGTCTTCAGGATTTGAGCAAGCAAGTTGTTAGGCTTCCTGGTGTTCAGTAAGGACATTGAGGCTAACCCCGATAAGATTGACGTCGTACTAATCATGGAGGCCCCCAAGACCGCCAGGAAGGTCCAAAGGTTGGAAGGGTAGCTCGCCACCCTAAGTCGCTTTTTGTCAAGGTCCGCGGAGTGTGCGCTCCCTTTCTTAAAAACCCTTCACAGATTTGGTGACTTCCAATAGACTGACGAGTGTGCGTAGGCTTTCTAGCAACTGAAGGAGCATCTCGCCAAACTCCTTAGGCTCACGTGTCTAGCACCAAAGGCTCCACTCCTGTTGTACTTGGCAATGACAATACATATAGTTAGCGTGGTCCTTATGCTGGAGGAGCACTCCGCACAACAACCGCTGTACTATGTCTCTGTGGCCCTCCAAGGGGCGAAGACGCGGTACACCGAGCTGGAAAAGCTAGCCTACACACTACTCATAGCCTCATGCAAGCTTCGCCACAATTTATTAGTACACAAGATCACTGTGCCCTTGTCCTTGCCCTTTGGGGAGATGTTACAGAACAAAGAGTTCATAGGCCACATCATCAAATGGGCGGCTGAGCTAGCCCCCTTTTCCATCACCTACGTTGCACATACTACAACAAAGTAATAGATACTCATAGACTTTGTCACAGAATGGACCCCATGCGTCAGCTAAGTTATGAACCACCTCCGGAGCCGGTATGGGCCCTACACACTGACAGTGCATATGGCGCCTCGGGCACAGGGGTGGGGGCCATCGTGACAACCTCTAAGGGGCGGAGACTAACATACACAATGCACCTCGACTTCCCAGTGACTAACAACATGGTGAAGTATGAGTCCCTATTATTGTCCCTCCTCCACAAAATTGCTCTGTTGTTGGCCTATCTCGCCGGAGAAGCCCGTCTTCCCCAACTCTGGCCATTGCTGCCCACACCACCTCGGTGAGTTAGAATTAGATTCCTTTGGCCGAGAGCTTCATTGGCACCCCCTGATTCTTTCCTTGTCCTTTGATTGAAGAGAGGACCTCTGTAGATCATCGGTGCCGTGCTCCTCTCCATACCGCCGCTGGACCACAATGCCATGCCGACTTGGTCATCCTCGAGCTCCGCTGAGTCTTCAGGTAGCTTCTGGTAGTCCGTAGATGCTCCTGACCTACTGAATTAGTCCAAGTCGATGCCATTTGCTATGATGCCTTGTGTCCTGTTTCACCGCCGCTAGAGCTCATCGCTGGTCATCACATCGGCTAAATTGAACCATGGATATTGGCCTGTAGATGCACGTAGTGGTGTAGAACCCATTTCAGCCATGCTCACTAGCCACCGGAGCTCCCTTTTCTAGCGATGAGCACCACAACCTTCAACCTGAAGAAGACAACTTTAGTAGTGTAATTAGTTTAATGCTAATGATCATCACTTAAATAGCTAAACTATCACTGACTTGTGGGCCCTCGTAATTAGTTAAGTTAATGAGTCTTTGATGCGTGCGTCCTATCATTTAAAAATCCTGTTTAAAGTGGTTAAATACGTTTGAGTCATTGACATGTGGGTCTAGGTTCACTGTTTACATAATAGTTGGCCCTACCGATGAGTCACAGTAAATATTTCTAGTTAAGAATAAATCAAAAAGAAAATAAAACCAAGTGGACCCCACCTGTCATACTCAGTACCTTTTTAAATAAAGAAATAAATGGAAGATAAAACCTCAGTGGGCCCCACATGTTAGAGAGAGAGAGAGAAATTCTCACCTTTTATTTTTTGAAATTAATTTAAACCAAAACTTTGAAAGAGCATAACTTATTTATTTTAAGTCCAAATTTGATGAAATAAATTTCTAAATTCATCTAAAATCATGATCTATCTAATGGAACCAAAATCATGATTTTTGAAGTTTATTTGAATTTATTTTTATTTTATTGATATTTATCTAAACTTTTGTGCAATCGTTTTGGTAGCATACGACGCCCAAGTAGAAGAAGCTAAGGCAAACCAAGATTCATAAGACCAAGAAACAAGTGAACAAGAGGAGTCAATACTTTGGTCATGTTGAACCTACCTTTTATGCAACTTACTTCTGTTTAAATTATCAAATTGCATGTTGTTAGTTATTTTGCAAATTATGTTTGTCTTGAGAATTTAGTTACATGCCTATTGTTAATATATCATTATACTTCCATCCTTAGAATAGTTGTACTCTTAAATTACTGATAATCATTTTAGTTATACACTGTATTTAAACGCCACACTTAGATGTTGACAATGTTTTAATATTGATTTTACGCATGATTTAGTTGGATTCGAGGAATCTCTTAGAAGACTAGACTATTATTATACAGAGATAAGACATGGGAATTTTTATATAGGTTTAGGCCTTCTCCTGGGAGAATAATAACCCTACGTCTTGTATGGCTATTACTAAAAAAATTGATTACAACTAAGAGTAATGCAAAATGCTAGCGCTATCTCCTAATCTGATTTAGTTTTTTTCCTCCTCTCTTTCTCTTTGGTGTTAACCTTAATATAGTTAACGAAGCGATGGTCATTGTCCTACACCAAAAGACATCTCAACGCTTCAGGAGATAACCGTCTGGCGGAAGTTATTGTCAGAGAGATGTGGTGGCCCGTTCGTCGTGTGGTGGTTGTTGTCAGAGAGAGATTATGTGCGGTTATTACAAATAAGCGCACATTGTATCCGCCTTGTCAGATAGACCCACTATGTAGTAGGTTGTTATAGACAAGCTAGTCGGAGATAGACTAGTTGTAGGAAGACCCACGACCACAAGGTGGTCGTAGGATGACTTACGACTACGTGGTTGTAGAAGAACTAACAACTTATATAATTGTAGAAGGGCTTACGACTATGTGATCGTAGAAAGACTTATGACTAAGGAGTGATCGTAGAAAGACTTACGACTGCTCTATGAAATCTTTCCCTTATTGATAATAGGTATACTTAGAGAATATAATGATGTAGTAATTAGAGGATTATTATATCCTCATCATCTAGCCCCCTAACTTTAAGTGAAAATAACTTGCTTGAGAAAGTGAGCTTGTAGACGGGAGACAGTCAAAAGTAAAAGCCTTTTCAATTTTCATTGACTAGAAGCGAGTTTGGTCAATAAGGTAATTTCGCTTGAGTTGTGAAGACAAACAGACTTCAAATAGAAGAATTCCAATCGATTTCTACCATCCTGTCCATCGAAGTAGTTCCTAAAATAACCGTTCGGTTCCCGAGATAAGTAATCGATTTGCATAGTTATAAAAGCTTATTATGAAGTAGCTTTTATTACGTCCCCTTCTTCTCCGATCCGCTTCAAGCTTTCCACCGCCAACTAGGTCATCCTCAATCTCTTCTAATCCCAACCAACCACTCAAGAAAAATGACTAAGCCTTCGTCAAATTGGCCGGTATCAAAGATAGATGACATAAAATTGAAGGCATTGGAGGATGCAGAAAAGATTCCTCCGTAGAGATTCATCAAGTGGATCGAAGCTGTTAGTTAACACTAGCCATCGGGACAGATTGGAGGTGGCATTTGGGATCAAATTGGTGAACTTGGTTCCCAATTCGATTACCATGCTTAGTTTATTTGTATATTTTGTGAGGCATATTTGGGTATTTTGCCGAACCTCGAGCTCTTTTGGTATTACTACGAAATGAGCTGACAGACTAGAATTGCCAGGAGCTACAGTTTGAAGCTCCATGATGGCAAGATGAAGCTATATATCCAGATGTTCACTCGGTCTTCGTAGGCGATTGGAAAAAGAGGTGGTTCTACTGAGAGACGACCAGCGAAGACAGCCTTGCTTTTATAGGGAAGGCTGCAGAGAAGACAACTTCATGGAATTTGGTCCCAAGGACCTTACTCGGATAGCCTCTACATCTTAACCATCAAAGAGCTAAGGGACAAAGTGCTAACCAGCTGGCACGTGGTGAAAGACTTCATCACTCGTCACATCAGCCCCCCCCTAAAGCAACGAGTACATCCCATGTGAATGTACTCAGGAGTGTCGGATCCGACCAGGGACTACGAGAATGGTAAGTAACAATTATACTCATAGTAAGGTTAAATTTCAAGCAATATTTATTGACCTCTTCATTTGTATGAATAGATCTTGATTTGGGGGGAATTAATTCTCGAGTCAAGTCTATCTACAAGAAGACTCCATCACTCGAAGTGGAGGCTCCTTGTATTCTGGTGTATGTATCCACCGAAGAAAGAGAAGAATGACGAAAGGAAATCAAAAAATTGATTTCATCTTTAGGACTATGCAGTCGTAAAAAATGATCAAATAGTTATTCTTCTTCCTTACAGAAGGTAGGCGTAAACAATCGTCAGGACGACCAAGGGGTTAAACTGATGGTTGTCAGAGGTGAGGTGGAGAAAGTTAAGACTCCTCCAGCCAAGAGACGTCGACTGACCAAAGCAGTTGATAAGGACAAGGGGAGGACAAGTGCTGCCATTCTCCTTGTCATCCTTTCTCATGTTGCTCCGAGCGCCCCCATCGAGTAGTTCCTCGTGGATATGGCTATCGCAGAAGAGATAGGAGCCACCATACTTGAGCAACGAACTCCTAATATCAAATTACCCTTTTGCTACGATACCGAAATTCACTCAGTAAGCGCTTCTCAAGGCTTTATCAAGCAACTCAAAAAGGAAAACTGAAAAATTTTTGTATCTTTTGTGAAGGAGACTGCTACGGTAGTAGTACCCGTGATTGAAAAGGAGACAACCCTTCAGGTGTTCGAATCTGGTATCAACCACCAGGAGGGGAAAGAGGGAGAAAGTGCAGTAACTTTTGCTAAGACCTTTGATCAAACATGGTCGAAGGTGCACAAGACTTTCGACCAAACATGGTTGAAGAAGCTCTCATTGCTCCGCGACCAGAAGTGGTCGAAGAGAGGAAATCGAAGAAATTAATCTCTGGAAAAGTTTCTTCTAAATTCATGCTCCAAGCTATGACATCAAGGTATGAAAATAAAAGTATAAATATTTTATTTTACCTCTAGGTTTTCTCGAATGCTAACATACTTCTTTGCAATTTTAGCCCGGCTTCTTCACTCCTCAATGATGCTTTTGTCGAGAGACTCCCTACAGCTCTGTTCGCAGTCGAAGAAGTGGTGGAGATGGTGGTTGAGAGAATGACTACTGGGACAAAAGAGGCTGTAGTCAAGGCTACGAAGATTGCAACCACAGAAATGGTCATAGCAAAAGAAGTTCAAATGGTGAAGGAGAGTGTAGAAGTACATGGTTAGGAGGTTGGAGATCCTTCCGACCGCCGCGCTAAGGAGGAAGACAATGGGGATGCTTCCCTTTGTTCTGAAGAAGGTATAGCCAGAGAAAAGGAAGATCAACCTAACTTCTTCTCTACAATTTTTAACCCTCCGTATTAGAGGAATCTTCTTTTGATCAACCCGGAGCCAAGTTCCATACCCAGAGACATACCTGACAAGGGGAATATCTTCGACGATGAACGCCTTGAGAATGTGTTGTGGAACAAGGTTGATCAACTCAATCAACTTAAAGATTCCTAATTAGGACTCGCTACGTTCGCTCGTAGGAGAATGAATGTAAGTATCGAGTACTTAAACATTCGTACTTGGTTTTTTCTTGCTTCTCACTATCCTTCTTTGTTTAGAGAACGATAGAAGACATGGCAACTATGGTTGAATACCACAGATAGCTCATGCTTCTATGATAAGAAAATGTCGAGCTCCCTAAGAAGGCAGCAACATTGTAAGTTATTGTTCTATGTAGTCGAACTCTGTCTCAATCACTTTGTCTAGTTTTTCATGTCTGCTTTCAACCCTTGTAGGTCCAAGCTCGACGTAGAGTTCTTGGCTACTGCACTTGACAGTGAGAAGGCTAATTCACAGAGGCTAAAGAGGGTTAATACTGACTTATCAATAAACCTTTTGAAGGCTAATTCTGTAGTCAAGACTTTGTAGGAGAAAATAAGCAGTAAGTTATGAACTTAAGGCTATTCATTTATATATCTTTCTTGCTTTCCTTTTACCCTTTTGTTTTGATAGAACAAGAGGCTGAAACGAGTAAACTTCACACTGACATCAAAGGGAAAGCTAAAGTGATAAGAGAACTTACTCATATCGGTAAAGAAAAAGACGAGAGAATAAGGCTGCTCAATACTTAACTATCAGGTAAGAACAACTTTACCTTCGACCAATTCTTTTAACTAGTCTGTCGATAAATATTGCCTTGACCATTTTCATCCCACGTAGAGGTTGTGGTAAAAATAAAATGTCTCACTGAAGCCTCGATGCGTAGTCATGAAGAAACCAAGTCGATGAAGACAATCCTTCAAGATAATGGCACACTTCTCAACTATCTACTCAGAAGGTTTGGTGCGGGGAGAATAAGTCCTTTCGAGGACACCATAACTGCCGATGCGAGTATGATCATAGTTCAAGTTGGAGCTTTAGAGAAATATTTATGCACCCTGAAGACCGATCAGGTAGAGTCAATTCGAGATGCAATAAAAAAATGTTGTAAGCTATGCCTTGGCAAAACTCAAGCTATACGACCAGAACCACAACCTACACCCAATTGACCTTGAATTTAGCTGCTCTATGGTAGAGGCAGCCTGCCTAATCAAAGAACTAGAGCCAACTGGTCAAAAAATTACAGAAGAGATGCAACTTGGCTCTCCTTCTTTAGAGTAGTTTATAAATTGGAACTTTGTAAAGATAGGAACTTTGTAAAGACTTATCTTTGAACAATGAAAGAATTTCTTCCTTTTCCTGTAATTCATATTGTTGAGCAATTAGTACTCGTAAGATGAAAAAAGAAAGAAAGTTATATTGATAACTCTATCCTAGCGTCTGACTATTTACTTTGTTTATCTGGACAAACAAAGCAAATAGCACATAGTAGACTATGTAGGGAGTAGAATAGTTCATCGACCATCGTTGTCAAATTTGATTGTCCTATTCTGGCAGAAGTTAGGAATGAGTTGACACTAGGAAGCTCCTTCTAGTGGGTAGGACCACATGCAAAAAGGAAAGACTTCGACTAGATGATGTTACCTCCCTTTGACTAGGTTAATCAAATTAAAGATATAAACGATAGGAAGATAAAATCTCAAAATTTCTTCTTGTACACCTGATCAACGTTTTCGTAGACAAGTCAGTTATTTTATGCTGATAGCAACTAGCAAGAGTTCGATTAGTAGTATTCCCTAGGAAGTAGACAAGTCAGTTATTTTATGCTGATATGCATTCATCACTAGGAAGCTCCTTGTGGCAGGACCACGTGCAGAGAGGAGAGACTTCGACTAGTAGTATTCTCTTCTCCGACCAGTTAAACAAATTGGATATACTAGAAGTGGTCGAACAAATATAAAAGAAGCTCTACTGAACATACGACAATAAAGATTGAAAAAACTGAAAGCTTTGTTGAAAGAGTAGAAATATTTATACGTAAAATTTACGCAGTAGGTCAATGTTCTAAGAGTTTGAGAGAATCTGGCCATTCTCCATAACATGTCATACAGAGCCTGGTTGTGTGACTTTGACCACAGTATAAGGACCTTCCCACTTGGGGGAAGCTTGTTCCGATTAGACTGGGATTAAATTTTCCTCAATACCAAGTCACCTACAGTAAGGCTGTGAGGTTAGAGCTTACGATCGTAGTACGTACACATGGCTTGCTGATAGACTGATGATTGGATCAAGGCTTGATTCCTCTTCTCTTGAAGCAGCTTGATGTCATCTGCTCAAAGTTGCTCTTGGTTGGAGTCAGTGAAGTTCTCAACTCTTATCGACTTGATCTTTAATTTTGGGGGAAGCAAGGCTTCAGCCCCAAAAACTAAGAAAATAGAGTTTCTCCTATCGCCCGACTAGGAGTCATGCGAATTGCCTATAATACTGGAGAAAGTTCTTGTACCCAAGCCCCCGAGCGCTCCACAAGCTGGTCAAAGACTTGAGTCTTAATTCCTTGTATTATCTGACCATTCGCTTGCTCGAGTACCTCATTGCTTTGAGGATGGGAGACGAGGCATAACAAAGTTTGGTACCCAATTTTTCACAAAATTCTTGAAATTTTGTACTCAAAAACTGTTTACCATTGTTTGTAATTATTCGACTTGGTACTCCAAACCGAGTAATCACACTTCTCATCATGAACATTTTTGCGGCTTCCGTCATTATCCTTGTCATATGTTTGGCCTCGATCCATTTTGTGAACATGTCAATAGCCATGAAAAGGAACTCAAAGCCCCCCCGGTGCTTTTGGGAACGGTCCTAAGATGTTGAGACCTCAAGTCACAAAAGGCCACGAGAGAGGAATTGTTTGAAAAGCCTGAGTCAGTTGGTGTATTTGCTTGCTATGAAACTAATATTGTATATACTTTTTAACCAGCTCTTTGGTGTCATTGAGGGCTGTTGGCCAGCAGAAATGTTGTTGAAAGGCCTTTTCAACCATCATTTTGTAAAAGGTGTGTGCTCCATAGATACCCCCATATATATCGTTAAGGAGTTGTAATCCCTCTTTCTACGATATGCATTGCATGAGAACCCCTTGAGTACTCCGTTTATAGAGTACTCCATCGATCAAAATATACATTTTGGCCTTGCAAGATAGACGATCTACTTTGAGATCATTGTCGAGTATTGAACCCTTTTGAAGATACTCATAAGTGGAAGTCATCCAAGTATCCCCGTACTCGAGAGAAGCTGTCTCATTAGGAGTTGTCTCCGGTACTTCGACCAATGATGGCTTCTAGAGTTTTCCAAGAAGACTCCTTGTGGTACTTATGATCGGGAAAAAATTATTGGAGCCAACTGGTCAGCGAGAAAGTTATCCTTCCGAGGCATATATTGTAACTTGAAATAGAAAAGTACTTCTGTAGCTTTTTGACTTCTGATAAGTACTGAGACATGGTCGTACTAGAGCATTGATACTCTTTTCTGACATGATTCATGACTAGTTGAGAGTCTTCTCTCACGAGTAGTCGACGAATCCCTAGTGCATTCATGGCTTGTATGTCAATCAACAAACCTTCATATTCGGCCACATTATTAGTAGCCAGTACCAGTAAGTGTAGTTGAATGACATACTTTAAGGTCTCTCCCGCGAGAGATTCCTGACCACCCCAGCCCCCGAGACACCTAGCGTAAACGACCCATCAAAGTACATCGTCTAGTGGTCATGGGAGTTGTACTGGGGATCTTGAACAGTATCAGGATTTGTCCATTTAACGATAAAGTTTGCTAAGATATAGGATTTAATGGTCATTCAGGACACAAAATAGAGATTGAACTCCCTAAGTTCTACCGACCATTTTGCCATGCGCTCCGCTATTTCCCTGTTATTGAGGATCTCTCCTAAGGGAAACTCAGATGGCACAATAATTTTGTGCGCCTGAAAATAATACCTTAGCTTCCTCGAAGACATGAGTAGCGCATATAAGAGTTTCTGGACCTGAGGGTAGAGCTCTTTAGGCCTATGTAAAACTTCACTTACATAGTATACTAGTTGTTGGACGCCTTCACGTTTTGCAACCAGTACAATACTTACTACCTGTGGCATGGCGGAAATATATACTAAGAGTTTTTTTGCCTGGTTTCTAAGAAACTAGAATAGGAGTACTCATAAGATATCTCTTGACATCCTCAAAGGTATTGTTAGCCTCTTTTGACCATTCAAAACCCTCATGTTTTCTTAGAAGTTTGAAGAAAGGAAGTCCATTCTCTCCCAAATGTGCAATGAAATGACTTAGAGCCACCATGCACCCAATGAGTTTTTGAACTTCTTTCTTCATGATCGGATGGCGCATCTACTTGATGGCCTTGATCTTTTCAGGATTTGCCTAATACCACTTGCTAAAACAATTAATCCAAGCAACTTTCCTAAAGAAATTTCGAACACACACTTCTCATGATTAAGTTTCAAGCGACGCTTTATGAGGTTATTGAATGTCTTCTGTAGGTCTGAAATGTGATTAAGTCATTTGATGCTTTTTACAACTAGATCATCAACATAGGCTTTCAAGTTTTGGGCCATTTCATGTATAAAAGTCAATTGCATCAAACGTTAAAATGTCATACCAGCATTTTTCAAGCCAAATGGCATTTTGACATAGCAAAACACTGCAAATGGCATAATAAATGTGGTATTCTCTTCATCTTTTGAAAACATACTAATCTGGTGATAAGCAGAATATACATCTAGAAAACTTAACATTTCACAACTAGCAATAGAATCAACCAATTGATCAATACGAGAAAGCGGGAAATCATATTTTGAACAAGCTTTATTTAAATCAGTATAGTCTATACACATACGCCACTTACCATTAGACTTCTTAACCATTACAGGGTACCACTCTAAGTGATTGACTTCTCTTATAAAGCCTTCTTTTAGTAGCTTGTCCAATTATGATGTGATGGCTTCCCGTCGATCTAGTGTGAATGTCCGTATTTCTATTTTACAAGCTTCTTATTAGGCTATAGAGCTAGCCTGTGCTCGATCACCTCCCTAGAGACCCCAGGCATGTCGGATGGCTGCCATGCGAACACATCTACGTTTGCCCGAAGGAAAGTGGTGAGGGTGTCTTCCTATGTAGGAGGAAGTAAACTCGATGCGTATAGTCTTCGAAGGCTCCATTGGGTCCAGAGGAACCTCCATAACCTCTTCGTTCAGCTTTGGCACAGCTTTAAGCTTTGAATGCTTGATCCAAGGCTACATGTGATGACTCCTTGGGACTTGGCAACAAGACATTGATATGCATAGTGGGCAACTATCGAAAATGTGCGAGTTGGTCATCCGTGTATGGCATTATATGCCATGTCGAAGTCGACCACGTCAAAGGAGACTTTCTCCGTTCGAAGTTGCTCGAGAATCGAACAAGACAGCAGCAGAAACTTAGCCAATAGGCTTGGCGAAGATCTAGTATGATTCCATGAAATGAATATTGTATAGGCTTTATTCTAGTATGAGAAACTTGCATCTCGCCCGAGCACTAATAAATAAAATATTTAAAGAATCGCTATCATCAATCAACACACGATTCACTTGACAATTGTTAATGGTGGGCTCAACCGCGATCAGAAACCGACCGGGTCGAGTCAAAAGGATCAGACAGTCACTCTTCTCAAAAAAGATGGTGACTTCTGACCACTTAAGAAGATTACTAACAAGGGAAGGGTCGATAGATTTTACCTCTCATTCGACAACCTTATACCGTCACTTCGACTCGTACACGGATGAACCTCCATAGATGTGCTCGATGGTGTGATTCGAATCCTAGAAAGGCATGTCATCATCCTCGTTCGAGTGCTTTTCACCACTGAATACCCCACCTCATCAAGAGTAGGAAGCGGTCTCTTACCAGAATAGTAATCCTCGAGTTTTCGCTAAAAACCCGGCAGTTGTGAAGGTCATGCCCCTCCTTCTTGTGAAGTGGACACCATCTAGGCTTTTTATTCTTTCACGCAGGTGCTTTGACTTTGCCCCGATTGGAGTATTGCTTGGGGTTCAGTGGCTCTTTATCGCCCATGGCCAAGACTTTCTTTGAACTATTGACCCGAGGCTTCTGACCTTTGGTCTTGTTCTTGGAATTTTTAGCCTTCTCCTTCCTCTTGCTACCTTCACCGTGGCTCTTTGGAAAATTTGGTTGACCGATCAATGGTTTTAGTCTATTTGACCACTTCAGCATCGGTCACATAACGATCAGCCATCTCAAAGAGTTTGACGATGGTGATCGGGGATGCAAGCGATGTCCTCCGTGTACCTCCTATTGATGACACCGCTGAATGCCCGATGATAGAAGCGTCTCGGACCTCTGTAATTGAATTACAAACCTGGCTAAAGTGCCTAATGAATTGTCGTAGGTCTCATTATTGTTCTGCGCATCGTGCAGGTCATCCTCTTTCTGGGGTGGTTGTATGCGCCGAAAGTTGGCCAATAAAAGATTGCAGAGGTATTGCCATGAGTAGATTGACTCAAATGGTTGGTTGAGCAACCATGATGAGTAGACCCTTTGAGCACTATTGGAAGATAGTTTGCCATGACATGCTTGTCTCCTCCTACCGCTTGAACCGTGGCCATGTAAATTTGAAGGAAGCGATGGGATTTTAGGACCCATCAAATTTCTCCATGTTTATCGGGCAAAAGCTGCGTGGCCAATGAACCGCTCAAAGTTCAGAATGAACGCCGACATCCGGTAACAAGTTCTGACACCTCCTTTGTTTGAATAGGTAATCGATGTCATCGATGATCGTACTCGATGATGCTGGCGGTGGGCGGACCCGACCTTTAGTAGGCCTCGTCCATATGAGGTAGTACTCCTCTTACTCCATCTGTTGCTCTGATTCCTTGCTCATAGGGTGATTGATCACCTCCTCGGTGACCGCTGATCGAGTCGTTCGAGGAACTCTCCTTTAGCTAGAGTTGTGGTTAGAGGCGTAGTGACCTGTCATCCTATAGAACATATCGGACCGATTTTCAATCAGAATCTTACGTGCAGCCATCGCACTACTCCTGGATCGTAGATAGTGTACAGGTACATTGCTGAATCATGTCATACATCGCACGCATAATAATATTACGAGTTTAAGTTACACCACATCGGGTGACGTTTACAAAAGGGCCGATTAGGCCAATTGTCTTCATTACAAACAAGCAGCGAAGCAAAAGTAAGACCACACCCACAAGCAAACGATTGATGGGTAATGTGTGCAGTATATATCACCGGGAATTCGATAATATATGTGCACACAATGCCTTGGGTCAACCTGTCTATGGCTAGAAACGAAGCCTATGCCCTAATTTCCTTCGTTGATCCTTCCTTCAGTTGCAGGGGTGTCTTCGTGGGCATAATGATCCTGCGTCTCTATTTTGGGTAATGCGAGTGTGAGCACAAATCCACCATGCTCAGCGAGCTAACACACAGTATGCATTATATAGTATGCAAGGCTCAACAAGGGAGGCTCGGGTTTATTTTATTTTGCATAGAGTGCTTTTGAATACAATTATTTAAAAATCCCTATGACCTAGCAGTTTAAAATCCAAGACTTAGAGTTTGTAAAAAAGACCAACATAATAAAGACACAGATCCCATCCACCATTACATGGCATCTGCACTATATTGCATCTTTCAGCGTTATAGCAGCAACTTAACATGGGACGACACCAGACAACTCAAATTAGCTTTCCGTTGCCCTCCATATTTCCATTTTCCATTCTCTAAACATTTTTAAATAGAACTATATCTAGTTAAGTCCCCATATGCGCCCTTGGCCAGTAAGCACGGCTATTCGAATAGTTTGACTCTGCAGAGTTTGTACACTTTCACCACAAGAGACAATCAACTCGTTAACCCGCATGATTCCTTAGACATGCGGTTGAGTAGACCATCACAGTGACTGTTTAGATTATCTAGCCTCTTTCGTCATCCCACCTTATGGGAAACTGTCGTGGGGTTAAGCATCACAGTGACTGTTTAGATTACCCGCATGATTCTTTTATCTTTTAGAAGCTTTACCAAATTTTTCAGAACATGTCAGGGTATGACGAAAGAGGCTAGATAATCTAAACAGTCACTGTGATGCTTAACCCCACGACAGTTTCCCATAAGGTGGGATGACGAAAGAGGCTAGATAATCTAAACAGTCACTGTGATGGTCTACTCAACCGCATGTCTAAGGAATCATGCGGGTTAACGAGTTGATTGTCTCTTGTGGTGAAAGTGTACAAACTCTGCAGAGTCAAAACTATTCGAATAGCCGTGCCCACGGTCAAGGGCAGACATGGGGACTTAACTAGATATAGTTCTATTTAAAAATGTTTAGAGAATGGAAAAATGGAAATATGGAGGGCAACGGAAAGCCTAATTTGAGTTGTCCTGGGTGTCGTCCCAGTGGTAAGTTAAGCGGCTATAACGCTGAAAGATGCAATATAGTGCAGATGCCATGTAATGGTGGATGGATCTCTGTCTTTATTATGTTGGTCTTTTTTACAAACTCTAAGTCTTGGATTTTAAACTGCTAGGTCATAGGGATTTTTAAATAATTGTATTCAAAAGCACTCTATGCAAAATAAAATAAACCCGAGCCTCCCTTGTTGAGCCTTGCATACTATATAATGCATACTGTGTGTTAGCTCGCTGAGCATGGTGGATTTGTGCTCACACTGCATTACCCAAAATAGAGACGCAGGATCATTATGCCCACGAAGACACCCCTGCAACTGAAGGAAGGATCAACGAAGGAAATTAGGGCATAGGCTTCGTTTCTAGCCATAGACAGGTTGACCCAAGGCATTGTGTGCACATATATTATCGAATTCTGTGATATATATCGCACACATTACCCATCAATCGCTTGCTTGTGGGTGTGGTCTTACTTTTGCTTCGCTTTCACGCTTGTTTGTAATGAAGACAATTGGCCTAATCGCCCTTTTGTAAATCGTCACCCGATGTGGTGTAACTTAAACTCGTAATATTATTATCGTGCGATGTATGACATGATTCAGCAATGTACTGTGTACACTATCTATCGATCCAGTGAGTAGTGCAATGAAACACGTAAGATTCGGATTGAAAATCCGGTCCGATATGTTCTATAGGATGACAGTCACTACGCCTCCTAACCACAACTCTAGCTAAAGGAGAGTTCTCGAACGACTCGATCAGCTGGTCACCGAGGAGGTGATCAATCACCCCTATGAGCAAGGAATCAGAGCAACAGATGGAGTAAGAGGAGTACTACCTCATATGGACGAGGCCTACTAAAGGTCGGGTCCGCCCACCGCCAGCATCATCGAGTACGATCATCCGATGACATCGATTACCTATTCAAACAAAGGAGGTGTCGAACTTGTTACCGGATGTCATGCTCATTCTTGAACTTTGAGCGCTTCATTGGCCATCGCAGCTTTTGCCCGATAAACATGGAGAAATTTGATGGGTCCTAAAATCCCATCGCGTTCCTTCAAATTTACATGGCCACGGTTCAAGCGGTAGGAGGAGACAAGCATGTCATGGCAAACTATCTTCCAATAGTGCTCAAAGGGTCTACTTAGTCATGGTTGCTCAACCAACCATTTGAGTCAATCTACTCATGGCAATACCTCTGCAATCTTTTATTGGCCAACTTTCAGGGCGCATACAACCACCCTGGGAAAGAGGATGACCTGCACCAGATGCGGCAGAACAATAATGAGACCCTACGACAATTCATTAGGCACTTTAGCCAGGTTTGTAATTCAATTACAGAGGTCTGAGACGCTTCTATCATCAGGGCATTCAAGCAGGGTGTCATCAATAGGAGGTACACGGAGGACATCGCTTGCATCCCCGATCACCATCACAAACTCTTTGAGATGGCTGATCGTTATGTGACGATGTCAAGTGGTCAAATAGACTAAAACCATTGATCGGTCAACCAAATTTTCCAAAGAGCCACGGTGAAGGTAGCAAGAGGAAGGAGAAGGCTAAAAATCCAAGAACAAGACCAAAGGTCAAGCCTCGGTCAATAGTTCAAAGAAAGTCTTGGCCATGGGCGATAAAGAGCCACCAACCCCAAGCAATACTCCAATCGGGCAAAGTCAAAGCACTGCGTGAAAGAATAAAAAGCCTAGATGGTGTCCACTTCACAAGAAGGAGGGCATGACCTTCACAATCGCTAGGGTTTTTAGCGAAAACTCGAGGATTACTATTCGTAAGAGACCGCTTCTACTCTTGATGAGGTGGGGTATTCAGTGGTGAAAAGCACTCTAACGAGGATGATGACATGCCTTTCTAGGATTCGAATCACACCATCGAGCACATCTATGGAGGTTCATCCGTACGAGTCGAAGTGATGAGATAAGGTTGTCGAATGAGAGGTAAAATCTATCGACCCTTCCCTTGTTAGTAATCTTCTTATGGTCAAGTCACCATCTTTTTGAGAAGAGTGACTGTCGATCCTTTGACTCGACCCGCTCATTTTTCGATCGCGTTGAGCCCACCATTAACAATTGTCAAGTGAATCGTGTTGATTGATGATAGCAGTTCTTTAAATATTTTATTTATTAGTGCTCGGACGAGATGCAAGTTTCTCATACTAGAATAAAGCCTATACAATATTCATTTCATGGAATCATACTAGGATCTTCGGCCAAGCCTATTGGCTAAGTTTCTCTGCCTGTCTTGTTCAGTTCTCTGAGCAACTTCAGAACGGAGAAAGTCTCCTTTGACGTGGTCGACTTCGACATGGCATATAATGCCATACACGGATGACCAACTCTGGCACATTTTCTGATAGTTGCCCACTATGCATATCAATGTCTTAAGTTGCCAAGTCCCAAGGGAGTCATCACATGTAGCCTTGGATCAAGCATTCAAAGCTTAAAGCTGTGCCAAAGCTGAACGAAGAGGTTATGGAGGTTCCTCTGGACCCAATGGAGCCTTCGAAGACTATTCGCATCGAGTTTACTTCCTCCTACATAGGAAGACACCCTCACCACTTTCCTTCGGGCAAACGTAGATGTGTTCGCATGGCAGCCATCCGACATGCCTGGGGTCTCTAGGGAGGTGATCGAGCACAGGCTAGCTCTATAGCCTAATAAGAAGCTTGTAAAATAGAAATACGGACATTCACACTAGATCGACGGGAAGCCATCACATCATAATTGGACAAGCTACTAAAAGAAGGCTTTATAAGAGAAGTCAATCACTTAGAGTGGTACCCTGTAATGGTTAAGAATTTACAAGGATTTTAACCTAAAGCCACACCTAAGAATGGTTGCAATATGGGCATTTTGGTCGCAATATGTAACAAATGCTTCGAAGTCGGTTTCGTTGTGAGTCGTGGCATTTAAATATGTTGCAATAGGTTATTGCAACTCAATTTTGATGTGTTGCGATACTTTGACTTTCGCAACGAGCACAAAAAGCAAATGCCACGCACGATATGGTCGCAATAGGAGATATTGCAACCAATAGCATCGTTGCATTAGTAATTGTTGCCACGACACACGTTGTGGCAATAGACTATATTGCCACCAAACATTGTGTTGCAAGAACGAGCCAATATTGCAACGCCATTGCTACGTGGGAATAGAACTAATTGCCACGGACTATGTTCCATTGCAATAAAAAGTTCCGCAACGAAAATCATTTGGTGGTTATATCCGTAATTGCGACGCACAATGTTTCATTGCAATAACTTATGTTGCCACGTAAATTTTTTGGTTGCAAGTAAGTGGTATTGCAACGACACATTGGTTGTGGTTACTAAGTCTTATGGCATTGCACAACCTACGTTGCAATATTGTTTATTGCGACAAACAACAATTGATGCATTTCAGTTTATTGCGACGAGGAGATTTTCGTCGTGTACGCCTATTTCGTTCGATATTTGTATATTAATTTATTGTTGCAACATAGATACAATAGAATTAAAGAAAAAATTCAATCATCAACACACATATATGAAATCAATCCTTTAATAACTGGAAAATTATGTACGAGCCGAATAAATATGTTTGCAATAACAAAAATATCCTCTCAAACTACAAGTCTTGAACTATGTTTGCAATAAAAAAAGAAATTGTTCTTCATTCACTCGAAGTATTGCTTTACTTATTCATCTCATGATGTTCCATCAGCACACACTCGCACGCATATTCCATAGTACTTTCATTATTTTGGCTCACCATGCTTTCTCGCATTTTATAAGCGGGAACATAATTAGTCAATGTACTGAGAGGCAATGAAATTCGCAATGTACGATAGTCAATGTATAGTAGGCAATGTACAGCAGAACATCATTCGCAATGAAATCAAGTCAATAGTAATGCGTACAACATAGCATATATGACTCACCCACCGCTTGCAATATGCGGCACATAATTTGATTGAAATGAACAAACAAAATTCACATATAGGCATTCATACCTGTAGCTTTTTCTTTTGATTACGAGTTTTTGCAGCAGCCTTATCTCATTGTTGTGAAGAATTTGAATCTGCTGGTTGGTCATTGTTGTCTGTTGGGAAAAGATTTCTTGTTCTGAGAGTATTAGCTGTAGCCGTGGTGCAGTAGGTGGATCAACTTCTTTTCTGTGGTCATCACGCTTGCTGGTTGAATCGCCAACAAACAAAATAACAACACTGTGCATTATACACATGTGTACAAATGCATTTCGTATGTTGACATGCTGCATTTTTATTACCTCTTGTGCTTCATCTTCTATACGTGGTGGTGTGATGTCATTCATGCCCACAGCTATGCGCTATTTGGAGGCTGTGAGCAGGTGGTGTTTCCGGTTAGCTTTGCTCAATATAAAAGGCAAGCAACATTAGGGGAAAATCGACAAAAGACAAGCATATAATATATTTACTACCAGAGTAAAGTGCAACTTGCAAACGAAGCTCTTCTCTAAGTTCCTGCATTTGTCTGGATACTTTCTTCCTTATCTCTTTCCCTTGCAACAACTTCATTTGCAAGTTTTTGTTTTAAATCTTCAACCTCCTCTCGGTCTTTGTAGGGTCATGCACTGAGCTACTGGCTAAATTCTCTCTCTCTCATTCAATAGAGCCGTTCGTGTTGGATATTTAGCCATATATCCATGACCATGACATCTCAGACGTTTTGGTTCCTATGGTTTCTTTGTAGTATTTCGGAAAAGTGCATTTTCTTCTTCAACCAGTAAGACATTGTTTATCTTTCGATAATTCTGCCTCAACAATTTTGACGAGCATTTTCCTAAGCGAAACATAATTAACACATTAGAAGGATTAAAATTAGAAGTGTTCCAAAATTTTATGAAGCATGAACCAATTATAAAGTCGAACAATATATATATTTAGCACTCACATATACTTCCAGTGTATCAGGTTTGACCATTGCCCGCCCTTGGTGTGAGTAACCATCCAAAGATCCAAATCAGCGGGCTCCTTACCGGTTGTCGGGTCTCTCGAGATGGCAACACATGTAGTATGAGGTATTGATGTTGTAAAAATAACTAGGTCAATAAAGCTTGTCATTACTGATCATAGCTTACTTGGGAAAATGGTTTGGATCCCATGAGATGTTGTGTCTTTTGCTTCTTACGGTTTTGGTGTTCTTGGTGCTCTTCTTCGTAAATGGTTTACAAATGATGTGATTAAAACACTGATTTGATCATTTGTAAAAGAAAAGGATATTTAACCATTTTACAAACCTGGAAGCTCTCACTTCCAAATCTTGGATCAAGTAGTACCACTCAACATTGTCTAAATCTTCAGCTTATGTTTCATTCTTTGTGTCGGTCACGGTAAGCCCTGTATGTAGCACTAAATGCAGCACGCCATCCTTTGTACCTCTCCTGGCAATGGCCCATATCTTTTCTTTAGGTTCTTCAACATTCTGTAAGTCCCAGTTAAGTTGCTCCAATGCAAAGACAAATAGAATACAAAATTTTAGCTAGTGACAACAAGACATATGGACAAAAAGATAGTGTCATACCAAGTATGTCATCTGCTATTGACATTTTGACTTTTGGATGCACACCCTTCCACGTTTTCACTCCTATAAGTGGAGCCTTTTTCCGGTCAACGTTACCACCTCATCCACGAACGACCGACGGTTCTCACCAATGGGGCCACCCACCTAGGATTAAATTCGATTTTTAATTTCGAGTCCGATTCCTAATTCTCTTGTTGGTTATTGTCGGACCTTTGAGACATCCTCTTTCACGTGTTTTGGATTTTTCTCCTATTTGAACATTAAGAAATAATGGAACATCCATGATCAGAAAAGAGTTTTTAATATAAAATATAAAATGGAAGGAGCAAGACATACCATCTCCTAGATTTTTGGTTTCCTAGCATGACTTGGCCTATCATTTTCCTCCCTTTGATTATGTCATCATCATTTGTATTTTCTTCCAATAATGATACTACAAAAGAATGCAACCAACACATGTTAATAATTATTTTATTGTTTGCGAACAGTAAACATGTTTAAATGAGTAAAGATATTTAATTACGCATGTGTTGACGACGGCTGTATGCCTTAGCCATTCCTTGTATGTTTCGATTGTTTCATCCCTAAAGGCATCCCTTAAATCTGCGAGTGATGATGATTATACAATACCACTTATCGAGCAAACTTTGTTATAACAATTTGCATGAGTGAATCATCGAACAATCTTACGGTGTCGGATCCTTGGATTGCAGCTTTGTTAGCCACAACTTGTAGGCATCAATGTCTTCAAGCGTGCTTGAGTCATCATTGTTTCCCTTCTCCCTTGGTCGCTTAATCGGTGTTATGGCGACATCTACCTCATGTTCTGCTCCTTCGACAAGTACCAACCTGATTTCCCTCTCGGCCTCATTCATACGTAGTAATCAGATCGCATCTCGTATATAACCCATGGCTTCAAGTTTTGCTACATCCTCGCCACAACGCATCTTGTAGTACATGAAGTCCCTAGGTCCGCACTCCAAGCTGTTCTTTAAAAGATGCCAAGTTAAAATATGTGACATCGCTTTATCTAAATGTACATCGACAAATTCGTTTTCTGGATCCTTCCTTGCATTGGAAATATATTGTCCAAACCTCTCCAGTCTTTGGTGCATTGCGTGTATATACATGTAGTTACAAATCAATAAAGCGTATATATCGCAGTAATAAAAAGGTTCATATTTGCCATTATCATTGTCGAAGTCTACTAAAATTACTATGACATAAACAGTGGCTGAGCTCACATCAATATGTAGGGGGGCCATTTTGTTTAATATCCAGAGAATATCTACAAGGTATACAAACGCCTACTTTGGTTAACCAATGGCAAATCTGATCTACTTAAGTATAACAGTTGCATCCCCTCAAAAAAGAATTATAATGGTTAACCAATGACGAGCTTGATCTTCTTCTGACGAGAAATCAGTCGGTAATATTTTTAGCTTGAGATGGTAGAATGAATGAATGGCATATGCTTGAGGTTCACATCAAACTAGTAGAATGAATGGCATATGCTTGAGGTGCATAAACTTATTTAGTATAAATTTTCTCCTAACTGCATATAGATCCTCCATGACGTAGCTACCTTTTGCATCCATTTGTTTCATAACAAAACTTTAACTTTGTCTGAGTTCCACATCAAACTAGTAGAATGAATGGCATATGCTTGTTTCTAAGTGCATGAGGTTTGGAAATAAGAAGCAAGTAACAAAACTAAAAAATATCCAAAACAATCCTGAATTTTCCTACCAAGTACCTGGTCATACCTGCAGTATACTGAGTACAGTATGTTTGGGTCTCCAGACTCAGGTTCATCCATTGACTATATATATGAAACAAATTGCTAAAATATTCTCCAGACTCAGGTTCATCCATTGGCTATCGGCAAACGCTCACTGGAATGCTCTCTGAACTCACTCGTTCACAGGTGGAAGATTCAGTCCCTGACGAAAGTCCGACAACAGGGGACCAATAGATGAAACACAGGCAAAATGATGGCAAGCGATCAGGGTGTTTTGTTCAGGCAAAATGCTAATCTGGGGGTTTTTGTTCAGTCTTTTATTCATAACTAACTGATGGTTACATGCAAAGATTGGTCATCCGGAATTGCAGGATCTCCTGCTGAATCTCCTTCAGACTCGGAGGGGACTAAGCTGAAGTCTGCTACTACTAACTAGAGCGTAGACTTGACTAGAGAAAAAACTCAAATAGGAGAATCTAAACATTATGCTCAAGATTACATTTGTATTCTAACAGGCTTTGCAGTAATAAACAAGGAGACCTATCTACATGCAGGTGCCTGCAAGAGCCTGCATGCCGGTCGGCCACGCCGAGTATAGCAGTAGCACACGCATGGACATGGACGACGAGAGGCGCAGCCATGCGACCAGGCAAGACGGCCGGTGTGAAGCGCGGCAAGGGGAGGACACGGCCGAGGTGAAGTGCGGCGAGGCCTAGTCATAAACCCTAGCATATATTGCATCTTGTAAAGTACTATAACATCGTCGCATATATACCGCCGCGAAACCTTAGTGACCCGGCGTGTTCGTCTTCATCTTGTTCCTCGACGACGGCTTGAATATGAGGATGACGCCGCCGTTCCATTGATCGGCGGGCTGTTTTCGAGTTCTTGGCGCCATCGCGTTGTAAAGCGAGCGGTGGCGTCCTCTTGGATGAAGCGCCGTCACAGCTCTCCGCTGAGATCTCGAGGCGACGTCCATGGAGGGATGCCCCGTCCCGGTGTCCGGCGGCGACGATGCCATCAGACCTGGAGCTAGGGCAAAAAAGAAGGGATCCCTCCTCTCCCCTCACGGTTTTTGGAATAGATCGCAATTACGGGAAACGTGGGACGCGTGCGTGGGGGCGCTGATTACAGATCCCCTAACGGTTTTTGGAATAGATCCCCTCCCGGTGTTGTGGCGGGATTTTTTCGTGGCCTTTTTGTAGTTGTAAATTTTTTTGCGGCCTTTGGTTTTTGTGGGAATCTGTTTGGAGGAAAATGTATGTACGTGGGAAAGACTATGAAGGCAGACGAATTTGATGAAGGATTTTACTAAATCAAAAAGTAGTTGGTTCAATCAAAATGAAATTCAGTCAAAAATTTACATAACGAAATTATGATATTAGTTGGTCTCAGGCGTTACATGAAGAACCGACTAATGGGAGATGATGTGGCACTCAGATGGACATGATACGGATACGAATATTCTCGAATACGAATGCGAATACGAATACTCTCAAATACGGATACGAATATTCTCGAATACGAATACGAATATTTTCGAATAAGGTAAAATAAGAAGCTCAGGTGATGTAATGAAATATTCTCGATAGCATTACATAGGTGCTTCTTAGTTATTGATAGCATTACATAGGTGCTTAAGTTTTGTCAGCATGCAAGTATTATGGCATTGGATCGTGACATGCAGTCCCAACAATGTAGTTCTTAACATCTTCTGCTTTTATCCTTTGAAGGTTTATTAGGTTTGTTTAATCATATTTATCCATGCTGGCTACAGAACACGGAGAGGGACTCCAAGTTCTGCACTATGAAGTTGGGCAGAAGTATGAACCTCACTTTGACTATTTTCTTGATGAGTTCAACACCAACAATGGTGGTCAAAGGATGGCTACTCTTCTGATGTATCTGTAAGTATGACAACATCCATAACATTTTGGTTACACGTGATCTTAATGGAATTTCTACTATGTTCTTGTAAAAATAATTTCAATGGAAACAGATCAGATGTTGAAGAAGGCGGTGAGACTATTTTCCCTTATGCAAATGTGAACAGCAGTTCGTTACCATGGTACAATGAGCTTTCGGAGTGTGCCAGAAGAGGTCTTGCTGTCAAACCAAAGATGGGAGATGCACTGCTTTTCTGGAGCATGAAACCAGATGCCACTCTAGACCCATTAAGTTTGCATGGTCAGTCCAATGACTTGTCCGCTGTTCTTGTTACCTTTTTTTTCCTGGATGCCGAAATGTTTGCAGGACCTGAAGGATATTAGACTTGTCACCTTTGACGCTCTTGTTCCATTTTCCTTCTGGAAACTTCTTCCTATTAACGTTTAACTGATGCTCTTCCAGTTCTTTGCATGTGTTATATATGCTCTGAGCGCAATCCTCTTACAAATTTGCTTACATCACATTATTCTTGCAGGGGGGTGTCCTGTTATTAAAGGGAATAAATGGTCATCAACCAAGTGGATGCACGTCCATGAGTACAAAGCTTGAGCTTTCTGAAGTCATGATACCAAAGGTATCTTCTACTGTTCCCAGTGGATCTATATTTGTGCAGGCTGTAAAGCTGGTGTTGCTACTGCAGTTAATTTGCTAACAAGTAGTATTGGTCCTCTTGGGAGACACTTCAACCCTATCATTCTTTTCACTGAGATTCATGAAATAATGTGGCTTTGATGAAGTAAATTTGCACCCATGCTTTGCATTTTTTTCTCCTTTAGTTATTACTCCTAGGCATGTAGTCTGTAGCAACATGATCCTTCCGTCCCTCTCTTATTTTGACTACTTGAGTGTGACAGTTAACAATGCATACCTTAATCCTCGTACTCAGATATTTTGATCCATAAACTGGGGGGCTGAGGAGGACGGTTTCAAACATATGGTGTTTGTGTTGTAGCTGATTAGTGTCACTGGAAGGAAGCTTTCCGATCTAAGGTTTGGCTAAAAAATGTTTGAGCTGATGTGCGGCTACTTTCACTTGCAGATGGATCGTTATGAGCGTGTGGTTTGGGGTTCTTTCCAGGATGGCACTTATGTAGGCTTTACAGATCAACTACCGCCGTATTCTTTGCTCCTTGAGGATATAATACAGCCAATAAGCAGGGGGCTTATACTGTGTTTTTGGAGATGATCCTTGCAGATCAACAAATTTTATCTTGTTTTATATTTTATCGTAGCGTTAACACAGGCACACTACTATTGGTATTAGAGGAGTTTACAGCCTATGAGTGGTCGAACGGCAACAGAAGTGGTCGGAACCAGTCGTAATTCCAATCCAGGTGTACTCGAATAAGAAGCTCAGGAATATTAACCTACAAAACTGTACTCGAATAAGAAGCTCAGGAATATTAACCTACAAAACTGTACAAAAGAATGAGAGTGGTACATTGAGAAGCTCAGGTGATGTAATGAAACAAGTGTGTATTGACCTTGACAGTTTTTCTTCAGATTGATCTGATTCCAATCCAGTCGAGGTTGTGAAAAAACTTCATAATCCGTCGGACCATCTACAAAGCTATTGATTATCGCATCCCTTCCAACAAGGATGGCTGGAAGCGATCACTTCTAGAGGGCAGCAACTTATATAACACTAACAGCCCAAGAGTAAATATAGCCTGTAGCTTCATGGAATCGCCTGGACAGCGAAGAAGAGCAGCATTGCAGCAAGGAAGAAGAAAACACGAAGTGCATGATGCACAACCACTGTCCATCGCTTCCCATCATTGCTGCAGGAAATCCTCTAACTCTATACACGAACAGAAGTTGTACTTGTCCACAATGTAATCAGCAATGTTAACAATGATACAAGGCCTAGACCGCAAACATTTTAAACAGATAGGATCTACAATCTAGACATTAATCTAAGCTAAATCCATAGTTACAATGATCGGAATGGTTGCCCGCCGCCATGCGAGGACTAAAGCAAACCATTTGTTACAAATGGAAGCGGTGGTGAGTGGAGCTCATTCAGAGCCTTGATCGCCGCTATATCATTCACACGAAAAGGTTGAAAATCGGTGCAACATATAAGCGCCTCGTGGTCCGATAACACAATTCCATTGCTTGACACAATATCCTCTCAAGTACAGAAAGAATATCCAGAAGCGGAACAAATAGCTAGAAACACTTAAGATATGTACTTTTCTCTCATTAATTAAAACTATTTTCACTCAGTAGCATGCCAAGATTCGATGCAACTAATCGTTGACATTTTTTATACATGGCCACCAACACCAATTGTTTTAGACGATAGTACATTTCAAATTGCGAACATCGGGTTGGAAATTTGCTGATAGGTAATTTCACATTAGATAATCACAAAGAATGCAATTAACTAGCTTCCCAAATGAATGCATTAGAAGTTTCAAATCAATGGTACGGTGACAAGTGTCGAAAGGAAACATAGGTAATGTTGCTCACTGCGATCTCAACTTTTCCCAAGACGCTCTTGTGCAGCTTGATTTCCTACATAAAGTTACCAACGTAAGTGAAATCATGAAATTATGAACCGATGCACAAGATATTGAGTAAAGCTCTATAATGCAATGGACTACTGCTGAATCTTCTGGGATCAATAGAGCGGATGCTCATGAATCGAGTATAATTCAACTCTTGTATAGAATTTTGAGAATTTAAAATTCAGATATTATATAATTTACAAATTCAAGCTGCGATAAAAAGCGACAAGCAAAAGATGGAGATTGCAAAATGTGAATATTCAGACTCTATTTCCTTTGATCATTATCATAGTGATCATTATCCAAAATTGTATCATACCTTCATTTGAGATGAACAAATTGTATCCAGTACAAGCAAAGCAGCCTAAGAAGCGAGAACAAGCAAAGCGAAATATATACACGGCTACTAAGCACAAGGGTGGAAGCCATTTCAATCCAAAACAAGGTGGTGCTTCCTAAATTCATATTTATACAAAGAATTCATCATCAAGACTGGTGCCTAAAGAGTTGTGGTGCTACATGTCCATCATCAACGTAGGTGTCATCGGTATCATCATCTTCATCAACAAAGTCTTCATCACATGGTTCGAGCATCGTAGCGCATTTTCAATGACGGCTGCATCTCGATCACCCCTTCCAGTCAGTCCTCCTCCAAGCTAACAAATCTTCATTCGGCTTGAAATATTCACGGCTTCCACTCCCACCTCCGGTGAGTCAATATCAAGCTGTCCCTCATTTTCGAGTGTCTAGTGGTTGGGCATGGAAAACAAATTTCTAGGCTTCATTCTTACAATGATGCTCCACTCTGATTTCTTTGCACCTTTCACATAAAAACCCGTCGGCTTGAGTCCCAAGGATGTAAGGATCATTTAGATATCGAAAGCGAGTTGTATCGACATCTATAATCCCATATTGATCCCTACGGTACCCTCTGCTCTTGTTCTTACTAGGAGCAGTGTACGTCGTACTCAATCACACTGAAATAGTACGACTTCTTTTTGACCAGGAAATCAAGTGTCAATATCTTTTAATGACACCATACCACTCCATACTTGCGAACTATCGGCACCCTTAATCGCAACCCCGAATTTTGTGTATTCAAGGCACTCTCTCTGAAGCCGTTCTAAAAAGAAACCGTTAATGACGGACCTATTAAAAACACGAACCCGGTGATCGGTCCTCGAGAAAGGGCATATAGTGTATCACTAATCCCCTTCGCATAAAGTTCGTTCATCTGCAATCGATTTGAAAACAGCAAAATAAATAAAGACGGTAGCTATTTTACGTAAGCATGCGATTGACAACGTTACTCACCTTACGTTCAAACCAACCAACAAATTGCTCCTGTGACGCGTCTCTCAACGCCGTGTGTAGTAATCTTTTGAGTTCCTCCTTATGCAAACTACATATGATCAAAACAAAGGTACTCAATTAGAAAAACATTAATCATGAGGAACATTAAACACACACCGCTTGTAATTTCAACTTACTCAATCCATGGAACAGCCTCATCACGTTTGTTATTATGTAGTGCGCATCCGCTTCAACTCTAAACTAGGAATAGACTCAACTTTGCAACCTTTCTTCTGTAGTCAATGGTCTGAAATACGCTAAGCCAGACGGTGGTTCATTCGCTGACCGCTTTCATGGCGCTCTGGGCGGTTCAACCAGATCGATGTCTTCTAGGAACCGAGAACAAAATGTCATGCACTCCTCGTGATATATCCTCTGCTATAGAACCTTCAGGTTGTGCTTTGTTCCTCACATATCCTTTCAGCGACGTAGATACCTCTCATTGGATACATCCATCTATAACACACAGTCCTCCAATTCTAGCCTCCTCGGCTAAATGAACTGCAAATGCATCATAATATCAAAAATGCTGGTGGGAATAACATCTCTAGCCGACATAAAGTCTCTCCAATCGAAGAGGTCAGTTTTCAAGGTCACTTTCCACAGTTCCTTTGAACATAATGAACTGAAAAAATTACTTAGCTGAATCAATGGGATAGCAACATCTTGAGGCAATATGTCGCGTACTACTAGTGGTAATAGTTTACGTAATATAACATGATAGTCATGAGTCTTGATCCGAAACCTTACATCCCTTGGCGTCCACGCATCTCTTTATATTTGCTGCAAAACCATTAGGCATCCTCACTCCTTGTAGGAATTTGCATAACATTTCCTTCTCATCCTTGCCTAAGCTGTACCTGCTGATGGCAAAGTATACTTGCCATTCTCCACCACAGGATGTTGATCCTTCCTAATCCCAAGATTCGCAAGTCAAGCCGAGCCTTCTCACCATCCTTACATTTACCATCAATGTCCAGCAATGTCCCCAATATGCTCTCACCAATGTTCTTCTCAATGTGCATGACATCCAAATTATGCCTAATAAGCAATTTTTCCCAAGATGCGGTAGTTGGAAGAATACACTCTTCTTCCTCCAATTGTGCCACCTAGTTTCTTCTTCACGCTGCTTCCTCTTCCTTGTGCCTTGCCCAAATTTTGGTTGCTCAAAGCTGTCATCTTGCTGCAGAACCTCTTCACGATGAAGTGGCACCGGAGCCTCCCTTGTTTCTACCTTGTTGTTGAAGCTACTTTTATTCTGCGCCATCTATGGTTACGTGGCGAGCGGCGATGACCCGGTAGCAATGCTTGCAGCCAAATTTCAACCATAAGTATTCGTATACTTATGACAAGAAGGACATGCAAACTTGCCTTTAGTACTCCAACGAATGACATGGCATATGCGGAAATCGTTTATGGTCCATAGTAGAGCGCACGTAAGGTAAAATTTTTCCTAACCTTTGCATCCCATGTGAGAACACCCTTTTCCCAAAGATCCTTTAGCTCATCGATCGGTGGCTGCAAATAGACATCGATGTTCATTCCAGAGATTTGGGCCCAGTATCGACATTGACATCATCCAATACGATTGTTTTAAACACAACCAAGGAGGCAAGTTATAAGGGATTATGATGACAGGCCAAGTAGTGTATGAAACATTCAACATCCCAAGCGGATTGAAACCATCGGATGCAAGTCCAAGCCTTACATTGCGAGGGTCGGATGCAAATTCCTCCTCCGGGGCATCCAAATGCTTCCATGCCAACGAGTCCGCAGGTGACGCATTTTCCCATCACGCACCAATCCTTCCTTATGCCAACGCATAAGTTTTGATGTCGACTCCTCATAAACAATCTTTGCAGCCGAGGAGTAAGTGGGAAATACCGCAAGATCTTACGTGCAAAACGCTTTTGTCCGCCACAAGTGCTAGAGGACTCGGCATCTTCGAAGAGTCGGTCCCTTTCCACCTAGGTGACCACGGGTTGGACATGTATCCAAGTCGGCATAATCCCCACGAAATAACACACGATCGTTCACACATGCATGAATCTTTTGGTAGTCGAGTCCAAGATCTCGAACAACCTTACGCACTTTATCCAAGGTGTGCGGGATACGAGGTGGAACAACGCGAGCAGATCAAGGATCGATTGTATTCCATTGTTACTAAAACCATGCATGCACTTCATCGAAAGATCCGATAATGAAAGAAACCTTTGTAGCCTCCTTGCAGCTGGATACAGTTCCTTTTGTGCCTCGGTTAATAACTTAAAGAACTTCTTTGCACTCTCATTTGGCTCTTCATCTCCACTTCTGTGAGTTCGCCATGTATAGCTCCGCGGATTAGTGCGAAATCAGTTCTTTGCTAGCAGCGCATCACTGTTTCGCCATCATCGTATTCTCCTTCAGCGAGGTTATCCTCCCGAGGACATGCAACGAAATCTTGAGTATTACCTTCTCCTTGGATGAAACTTTCATCGAACCCTCTAAGTACCAAATGACTTGAACATCTTTTTGATTTACGTAGGACATGCAACGGCAACGAGCACATGGACATGGGCGGTTTCTTCTTTAGATCTGCCTCCAAAGGTATTTCGAATGAAGTCCTTAAATCCTTTTGCCATTCAACGGTATACTTTGCCATGCGCATCCGGCTCCTATCTTCAATCGACATACTCTTGCCTTGCCTCTTGGAAAACAGCCCAAGAGGCAAGATTACTGGACAGATGATCGATGTATTGAAGCAAGATTACTACATGACCAGATTGATAGATGATCTGAATTCAGTAAATAAACAAGGATTACCGTACATGACTCGTAAAGGAGTGAAACCAAAGAATACATGACTAAGCAAGGAAGCTAAGGATCGGGAACATAGAGTGTTGCTTGCGGCTTCCTCATGGATATGTCCGTCGGTCAACAAGATTACTACATGAGCAGATGACAAATCGTAGTAATCGATCGTAATTAAACTACTAACAGCACAAATTGCAAAATCACTGAACAAATTAACACCTAATCTCAAATAACAACTCGGTGAGCACAAGCATTCATCACGATTGCATAATTCACAATAACAGAATATTCATTGATCTCATGCATCACGGATCTACGAGCAGAATTCACAATTCACCATCATAGATCACCAATCACAATTTCAGATTAACGTAAGTACTTGAATCTGTAATTAAGAACCGAGAGAGGAAGGGTGAGAAATGAAATTTAACCGAGTAGAGCTGAGTAGAGGAAGCGAGAGAGAGGGTGAGGCCGTCGGTTTTGGTGAAGAGGATGCGACGGCGGGCTCGGTGAAGGTGTCGGCCGAGAGGAAGAAGGGTTGCCGGCCGCGCGACGCCGAGGGTGACTCGGTGAAGGTGTCGGCGGCGCCGTGGAGTAGCAGGCGGCGCCGATGGAGCTCGTCGGTGGCGTTGGCAGCGATGTGGATCGGTGGTGGCCGTGGGCGGGAAGATGGCGGCGGTGCTACGAGGTGGCGGCGGCGCCGAGGTGGGCGGTGGGCTCGGTGGATTTGGAGGGTGGGAGAAGTGGCGTGAGCGGCGCACGGAAGGATTGGCGGCGCGGTGGCGAGGCGGATGAGCGGAGGTAGAGAAGGCGGTCGAGAGAGGAGGAGATGTGGCCTCGGATCTCAAGGAGCAGCGGTGAGGAGGTCGGTGCGGGAGGAGATGTGGTGGTGGAGAGATGGTGGCGGCGCTAATGGAGTGCGGGCGCATATGAGAAGGAGCGATGGTTGGCGATGGAGTAGAGGGGAAGAAGGAGGAAGAGGCAAAGGGAGGCACGCCGACTGGTGCGAGAGAGGTGAGAGCGCGCGGTGTAGAAGCTGCCGGTGAGGAGGCGGATGGCGGATGGCGGGCGGGCGGGGCGGGGTGCGGGCGGCGCGGGAAGATCCGAAGAGGAGGCGGGCGGGCGGGAAGATCCGGGGCAGCGCGAGGAGGCGAGAGGCGGAGCGGGCCGAGGCGGGAGTGCGGCGCGCCGAGAGGCGGGCGCGGCGGCGTCGGCTAGCGGCGAGGCGGCGGAAGTGAGGAACGGCAGCGTCGTCGCCGCTTTTGGCTTCGCCTTCGCGCTGGCCGGGAGTTCTAGCTCGAGCGGCGCGGTGGGGCGCGAGGGCAGGCCTTGCGCGATTGCGCGTGATTCGTGAAGTGATGGGCGCGCGCGCAAGACATTAGGGGTGATGGCTGCGGGATGCTATGGGCTCTTGGGCTACCTAGGCTAGATGCTAATAATATTATCTCGGGCTGGGCTACAAATATCTAGGCTATAAAGCGTATTTTTTTCGCACCGGGCTCGAGCCCATGTTGCCATGGGCCTAATTCCATACGATTGCAACGAAGATAGTCTTCTATACCAACGACTAACAACCGTGGCAATACAACCTAGAAGATGCAACAAACCCAAATTTCGTTGCGATATATACAACCCTATTGCAACGCAAGCAGCGATTCATGCAACGAATCAAAACCGTTGCAAAAGCGTCGAGATTCGCAACCATCGCAAAAGCGTGGCAATAACGTCGACATATTGCAGCGCAAATCAAAGCGAATCACAACGCAAATTCATTACGTGGCAATATTGTCAAGTACTTGCAACCGTTTTATAAATGGTGGCGATAGCACCTACCAATTGCAACGAAATGCATGGTAATCGCCACGCAAAAATATCCGTGGCAACATGGTCAACAATCGCAACCAAAAATGAAAATGGTGGCAATAGCCCCTACCTATTGCAACCAATTCCGTGTCGTTGCAAAGTTGATCGTGGCATTAGGGTCAAAACCTTGTAAATTATTAACCATTACAGGGTACCACTCTAAGTGATTGACTTCTCTTATAAAGCCTTCTTTTAGTAGCTTGTCCAATTATGATGTGATGGCTTCCCGTCGATCTAGTGTGAATGTCCGTATTTCTATTTTACAAGCTTCTTATTAGGCTATAGAGCTAGCCTGTGCTCGATCACCTCCCTAGAGACCCCAGGCATGTCGGATGGCTGCCATGCGAACACATCTACGTTTGCCCGAAGGAAAGTGGTGAGGGTGTCTTCCTATGTAGGAGGAAGTAAACTCGATGCGAATAGTCTTCGAAGGCTCCATTGGGTCCAGAGGAACCTCCATAACCTCTTCGTTCAGCTTTGGCACAGCTTTAAGCTTTGAATGCTTGATCCAAGGCTACATGTGATGACTCCCTTGGGACTTGGCAACTTAAGACATTGATATGCATAGTGGGCAACTATCAGAAAATGTGCCAGAGTTGGTCATCCGTGTATGGCATTATATGCCATGTCGAAGTCGACCACGTCAAAGGATACTTTCTCCGTTCTGAAGTTGCTCAGAGAACTGAACAAGACAGGCAGAGAAACTTAGCCAATAGGCTTGGCCGAAGATCCTAGTATGATTCCATGAAATGAATATTGTATAGGCTTTATTCTAGTATGAGAAACTTGCATCTCGTCCAGAGCACTAATAAATAAAATATTTAAAGAACTGCTATCATCAATCAACACACGATTCACTTGACAATTGTTAATGGTGGGCTCAACCGCGATCAGAAACCGACCGGGTCGAGTCAAAAGGATCAGACAGTCACTCTTCTCAAAAAAGATGGTGACTTCTGACCACTTAAGAAGATTACTAACAAGGGAAGGGTCGATAGATTTTACCTCTCATTCGACAACCTTATACTGTCACTTCGACTCGTACACGGATGAACCTCCATAGATGTGCTCGATGGTGTGATTCGAATCCTAGAAAGGCATGTCATCATCCTCGTTCGAGTGCTTTTCACCACTGAATACCCCACCTCATCAAGAGTAGGAAGCGGTCTCTTACCAGAATAGTAATCCTCGAGTTTTCGCTAAAAACCCGGCAGTTGTGAAGGTCATGCCCCTCCTTCTTGTGAAGTGGACACCATCTAGGCTTTTTATTCTTTCACGCAGGTGCTTTGACTTTGCCCCGATTGGAGTATTGCTTGGGGTTCAGTGGCTCTTTATCGCCCATGGCCAAGACTTTCTTTGAACTATTGACCCGAGGCTTCTGACCTTTGGTCTTGTTCTTGGATTTTTTAGCCTTCTCCTTCCTCTTGCTACCTTCACCGTGGCTCTTTGGAAAATTTGGTTGACCGATCAATGGTTTTAGTCTATTTGACCACTTCAGCATCAGTCACATAACGATCAGCCATCTCAAAGAGTTTGACGATGGTGATCAGGGGATGCAAGGCGATGTCCTCCGTGTACCTCCTATTGATGACACCCTGCTTGAATGCCCTGATGATAGAAGCGTCTCAGACCTCTGTAATTGAATTACAAACCTGGCTAAAGTGCCTAATGAATTGTCGTAGGGTCTCATTATTGTTCTGCCGCATCTGGTGCAGGTCATCCTCTTTCCCAGGGTGGTTGTATGCGCCCTGAAAGTTGGCCAATAAAAGATTGCAGAGGTATTGCCATGAGTAGATTGACTCAAATGGTTGGTTGAGCAACCATGACTGAGTAGACCCTTTGAGCACTATTGGAAGATAGTTTGCCATGACATGCTTGTCTCCTCCTACCGCTTGAACCGTGGCCATGTAAATTTGAAGGAACGCGATGGGATTTTAGGACCCATCAAATTTCTCCATGTTTATCGGGCAAAACTGCAGTGGCCAATGAACTGCTCAAAGTTCAAGAATGAACGCCCGACATCCGGTAACAAGTTCCTGACACCTCCTTTGTTTGAATAGGTAATCGATGTCATCAGATGATCGTACTCGATGATGCCTGGCAGTGGACGGACCCGACCTTTAGTAGGCCTCGTCCATATGAGGGTAGTACTCCTCTTACTCCATCTGTTGCTACAGATTCCTTGCTCATAGGGGTGATTGATCACCTCCTCGGTAGACCCGCTGATCCAGAGTCGTTCGAGGAACTCTCCTTTGGCTAGAGTTGTGGTTAGGAGACTGTAGTGACCTGTCATCCTATAGAACATGTCAGACCCGGATTTTTCAATCCAGAATCTTCTGTGTTTCACTGCACTACTCCCTGGATCAGTAGATAGTGTACACAGGTACATTGCTGAATCATGTCATACATCGCACAGATAATAATATTACAGAGTTTAAGTTACACCACATCGGGTGACAGTTTACAAAAGGGCCGATTAGGCCAATTGTCTTCATTACAAACAAGCAGCGGAAACAGAAGCAAAAGTAAGACCACACCCACAAGCAAACGATTGATGGGTAATGTGTGCAGTATATATCACCGGGAATTCGATAATATATGTGCACACAATGCCTTGGGTCAACCTGTCTATGGCTAGAAACGAAGCCTATGCCCTAATTTCCTTCGTTGATCCTTCCTTCAGTTGCAGGGGTGTCTTCGTGGGCATAATGATCCTGCGTCTCTATTTTGGGTAATGCGAGTGTGAGCACAAATCCACCATGCTCAGCGAGCTAACACACAGTATGCATTATATAGTATGCAAGGCTCAACAAGGGAGGCTCGGGTTTATTTTATTTTGCATAGAGTGCTTTTGAATACAATTATTTAAAAATCCCTATGACCTAGCAGTTTAAAATCCAAGACTTAGAGTTTGTAAAAAAGACCAACATAATAAAGACACAGATCCCATCCACCATTACATGGCATCTGCACTATATTGCATCTTTCAGCGTTATAGCCGCTTAACTTACCACTGGGACGACACCCAGGACAACTCAAATTAGGCTTTCCGTTGCCCTCCATATTTCCATTTTTCCATTCTCTAAACATTTTTAAATAGAACTATATCTAGTTAAGTCCCCATGTCTGCCCTTGACCGTGGGCACGGCTATTCGAATAGTTTTGACTCTGCAGAGTTTGTACACTTTCACCACAAGAGACAATCAACTCGTTAACCCGCATGATTCCTTAGACATGCGGTTGAGTAGACCATCACAGTGACTGTTTAGATTATCTAGCCTCTTTCGTCATCCCACCTTATGGGAAACTGCCCACTTGCGGTGGGTCCCATCTATGCACGGGATGTTTCTCACGGTTACTAACGTTATTCGGGCTCCACTCCCCTCAGCGCTAGTACGACTGGAAAACTTCACCCTCCAGTCGGTGTCCCTTTAGGCCTTCTCTTGCCCTTGCTCAACCACTTCTATCCACTACCGGTGAGATGAGTTCGGGGGTTTCGATAAAACTACTTAGCCCAGTTGTATTTTATAGACTTGTGGTTGTACTATTTTACACGGGATAACATGACAAGATTCAGTCCTTAGGGCTACCTGGATGGTTCTACCACATTTCATATTTGTGCGTCCACTACACCACATACCAGCCCCCAGTCCATCCACCCAGGCATTTAAGCATTGTTGGGGTTTTTCGGGAACATAAAATAATGAATCAATGTACTCCAGTCATTCCCACCATGACTGCCCCAAAACAGTTTACATTTGCAAGAGATGATTTAGGGGCATTTATGTACCCCAATTTATCTAGCAATTCTAAGCAACGCAATATAATAAGGACTTAATTGCAAAGTATACATTAATTTAATTTCCTAGGGTGACAAGGTTCATACATTCAAAGGTGGCAATGGAATAATAGTAGCAAGCATAATATTGGGGCATAACTAGCAACTTGAAAAGCTAAAGTAATTTGTCGCATGAAATAATAGCATGCATGTAGATACTTTAAAAGAAATTAACATTGCATAAACATGGGTTCAACATGGTCAAAGTGTTAACTCGCCTTGGTCACAGGTGTCGAGGTCTTGATTTTCTGGAGCTTCTAGGGTGACTGCCTCGGCCTCTGCCTCTTGGGCCTCGTCGCTTGCGGGGAGCTGGGCAGAGAAGGTCGGGGGCAGCGGGGCCGGCGGCGAGGGGTGGCCGGAGGTGTGTGGTTGAGGGGCAAAATGGAATGCCCGGCTTGCGGTGATGCCGATGGGGGTGTCGGCGGGGTCCGAGAAGCGTGGTGGCGGGCCGGCGGCGAGTGGTGGTGGTGGTTCGAAGAGGGACGTCGGCGCCGGCGAGGTACGACCGACGAGAAGCTCGGGCGAGGCCGGGGATGGCTTCGTGGGGCGCCGGGGATGGTTCTGGCGTCGGGAATTGGCCTCTAGCGGTGTGGATTGACGGGGAGACTCGGCGGCCGGAGTTGGGGAAGGAGCACGGCCGGCGGCGATCCGGGAGTTTCTAATCCGATTGGTTGTGAGGCGAGGGAGGGTGGAGCGTGGGGAGACTTGGGGAGCTCTCAGGGGTTCTTATAGGGAGCCGAGCGAGGCTGGAAACGGTGCTCCCGCCCGGGCGGTCATGTCGGGGAGCGGCGGAGGCAGTGATGGCGCGGATTTCGAGGATTCAGATGCGTCATCACAATGAAGGCTCTGCGCCACGTGTTCGACAATGCGGAGGGAAACTCGGACGCGGTGTAGAGGAGGTAGGCGGTGGTGGGATCTCTGCGAGCGCGTGCCAACTCGGGACGGCGTGCGTGGCGGGCGATGGTGCGGGTGGAGGACCGGCGGTCCGAAGGAGTCTTGTGCGCGTGAGGAGGGAGGGAGGCGAGCCGGGCTGCGGGGGCGAGCGTGAGGGGGCTACGGCCCGGAGAGAGAGGGAGAGAGGAATCAGGGAAGAAGAAGAACAATAGAGGGGTGGGGGCTGTTCGGCAGAGAGGTAAGGGAGGATTGGGCCGCGCGGTAACAAGGTGAAAGGTGGAAGTTGGGCTGGGCCGAGTTGACCTGGCTTGATCCCCCCTTTTTAATTTAGTTTTTTGTTTCCGTTTTGTTTTGAGGTATGCATTGGAGTGGGTATATATATAATTCTGGTTTTACTTGTTCTCTTTCTTGCTCCCCTAGACTTCTATATTTATTATTTTTAACACTAATTTCACAGGTACCAATTTCTTATCATGTTTAGATATATATACCTATCCATAAATGTTGACACCTTTAGTTTGTTTGCTTCTCAGCCTCTCATTCCATTATTTTCATGGGAGGAATTTCGTATTTAAACTCAACTCCTTTCTTATCTTTTATGGATTATCTTTTCAGATTCTTTCTTCAGATTTTAAGTTTCCTCTTAATTTAAACATATTTGTTTCCTTGATTCTTTTATCTTTTAGAAGCTTTACCAAATTTTTCAGAAACATACTTTAAACTCCAACTTTAAATGAAATACATTGCAATATAATTCAAAAGCTTTACATATTTCCTGTTTAAATTTTTCAGGATGTTACAGAACCCCACGAGGTGAGTTTTGTGAACAACTAGATGCAGTCATACCTGTCTGACTCTCGAAGTTATGCCAGCAAGGCTACTCGAATATGTCCATCATGTTGCGAAGCCTTCGTGCTATCCCTTCGGTGAAGTAGTCATAGCCTGACGCTGGAGCAAGCTCTTGAGTCGGGTTCTCAAGCAAGTCGTTGATGCATTGAAGCTCTCGAGTCTCTTCAGACTAGTACTGGGCACACCCAGGCAAAGACCTGTGGGCAGCCAGTCAGCTTCTTCGGGCGATCTCAGAGATCCTCGATCTCTGAGGCTGGTAGTGGCCACCTTAATGGAGAGTGATTATTTCTAAGATTTCTCACGAGGTCTCCTCGCCATCCTCACGAGGGGTGGCAATGTGTGATCAGCGGGGAGGATCCTCAGGTCTTCTTCCGAGAGAGTGATTAGAATCTGTGGGGAGGGCAAAGACCTCCTGTCTAGAATCTCCACTTCTGAGGGTGGATCCCTCACTTGAAGAATAGTCCAACGAGAACGCATCGTGGCCTGGAGTAAATGCTACAAGGTAGGGGAATTTCGGGTTATAACTGTCTCCTATTGGATTTGTACCCGGTGAAGGTACAGGCGAACTTGCAGGGAGCCCACCCATTCTCTTTGTGGATTCCACTAGAGAGTGACGACCACCAGTTGATGATGGATTCCCAGAATGACATATTCCAGAGCTCGCTAAAACCACACAGACAGTCACCGAGGGACTCGAACACTTGGGGGCATGCCCATTGTCGTGTTGTGAGCCCTGCTTGTAGTCAGATTGACCCTTGCCCTTTGGGAAAACTGGTTCCTCCATTAGGCGTACTGTTGCAGGGGATATGGATCCCTCCTCAGCCTTTTCCTATGGTGTGGCCTCTGAGGTCCCGAGATGGATCTCCAAGGACAGCCTCACCATCGGAAGCAAGCATCGTCTGCTCATAGTCATAGCTGGCGTTCATGTCGAGATCTGAATAATTGGCCAAGTCAAACTAGTTCTCGTTTCATTCCCCTGCCACGAGGACATCAGAAAGAAGAGAAGTTGCTGACAAGAAAATTACCATAGTCTTGGAAGAATCGTCCCTAGGAACAGCACCAACTGTCGATGTTTTAATATCGATTTTACGTATGATTTGTTTGGATTTGGAGAATATCTTGGAAGACTAGACTGTGTGATGAGGACATCCTTTCCATGCATATAACCATGCCAACTCCATATCAAACTGAAACTATGATACAAGGACCAATGACTAGAGCGCGAGCACGTCAACTTAACCATCAGGTGAATGCGTTCCTAAGTTTGCATACAAATATTTCAAAGAATGGAATACTACTTAATTCTTGTGATGATTTAATTGTCCTTAGGAACCATGGGGAAGAACCACATGAGCTCAAGTATAGAAGTGGAACCGTCAAGCGCAAACCAAGTCTTGTTCACGAGTTTGACTCGGATTCGGCCTTGTTGATAGCGCCTACTTCAAATGGACGTAACTTTTGATCCAGAAGGTTTCTCGGGGCCTGTGAGTACTCGTTGGAAAGCTCTTGAAGTCTACTTTCAGATGGATCTAGCCTCACCTCCAAATTCCATCCGAGTAGACCAGAAACTGCAAAACAATTCATGTCACTTTTCCAATCCGAGTCAAAGTGGGCTTGGGCCTTGTAATTCGAGTCCTATTTGGCTTCCTTGTGTTTTGGCCGACCCTCCACCTTCCGTGACCCTTAAATAGGCAGTCGCACCCTCTTCTAGGGTTTGGGTTTTGTTTAGACTAAGTTAGCTTTTGCTGCTTTGCTTTGTACTCGCGCGTGTCGGCTAGACCGCCCGAATACTTGTCTTCGGAACCCCACCGTTTTCTGTTTTCGATTGAATCTTATATCGTTATTTGCAATTGAGTTGCTGTTCATCTTGTTCTTGCTTGTTCTTCGATTGCTTGCAGGAACAAGAACCCTCGTGGTTAGGTTGATCGTGCGCCAACAAGGTCACGAACAATCTCTGGAGTTGGTGTATCGATCGCTAAGGCGCAACGTCCTTGGATGGTTGTAGTCGGGTCGTCAACGTCATCTCCTTCCCCAATCGAATCTACCACTCTCATCGAAAGATCGGGACCCCTAGTCCTATCAGTTGGTATCAGAGCTCAAGGTTGATCGGTGAGAGATCTTATCTAGTCTTTGCAATTTTTTTACCTACATCCAGAAAACCAAAAAATAGTAGATCTATTCCCAAAATCCAAACAATTTGAGCCTTTATCTATTGCTGCGTAGTCTTTGTTTGTTGAGTCTTGATTGCATCGTCGTGTCCTTTGCTGGTCTTAGTGTCTAGTTCCTTTAGAGTTTGAGTTCTGTTCACGTCTTGGTATCACCGTTGCGGTTAGATCCGAACTCGGTTTCTAGGAGGCTTTGCCTAGTTGGTCTCGGAGTAGGACACAAAGTCGGATTCAACCGCGTCGTGTGTGTAAAAAAAGAAAAAAAGAGAGAGAGAAAAGAAGGAACAGGCAGCGCATTTAGAAAGAGCGCGGCATAAAAAAAAAGAAAAAAAGACAAAGGAGAGAGAAAGCATTAACTTTTGCATACGACCTCCGATTGAGGCGATTCTTGATCCGTTGGAAAGGAAATCAGAAGATAGAGCGAAAAAAGAAGTCTGGAAAAAGCGGAGATTTCAGATCCGCGTAAGCCACCAGGCACATGCGCGGCGGCCGACCCCAAAAAGCGTCGTTTAGGCCCTCAAAGCGGGCCCGCAAACCGAGGAAAATCAAGTTTTTCAGAATTCGCTCAAAATTGGCGAGCCCTTCTACAAGTGATTCTAAGGTTCCCGCAGACGGCATCCTTTTTTGAGCTCCGGAGCTCCGTGTGCAGTGTCATCTAGTTGTCTTTCTGCGTGGTGTACTCGTTTGTGTTCTAGGCTCGCGTCTCTAGTATGATCTAGCCTAGGGCCAGCACGGTGCCGTCGTTGAGCGATTATTCAACTTGCTTTGACTAATGTGGTTCTAGTTATCCTTTGTTCACTCTCACCCACCTATAGCTCCACAGATTTGGCTACCACATCACGGGGACTAGCGGCCAGAGGCGATACACCCAATTTCCGGAGATATTGTCTTGACTTGTTGGCTGCCATCACCTCCTGCTCGCTGTGGTAAAAACTTGTAAGAGCTTGTGAGAACAGGTTGAGAGTGTGCGACTTGATTTAACCACATCCCAAAGAGTTGTGAGGGCATAACCTGCTGTTTTATTATTCTCTTCTTGGTTTGTTTCTTGTGTTCTTCTAACAATGTCGGAGAACCAGAGGACTGCGCGGCAGCGCCACATTCCCCTCGGACTAGGGGCATCATACAACACTTTGAGCGCCAAATGAAGCTGCACACTGAAGGACTTGATGAGGATGTACGGGTCACCAACGAACGCCTTGGCCAATTGGAGGGCGCGGATCGACACCAACACTACGCTTGCAACATTGGAGGCTTCGTTGGCACCATCAACGCTTCACTTGCTGAGATTTTGAGGCGTCTTGATGAGAGGGGCGTGCATCTCCGCTGCACCAACTCAGCGTACTCGTGCCAACACTGGTGTCTTGGGCGCAGGTGGTGGGCGAAAATGGTGGAGACGAATATGCGGTGACACGAGATTGATGATGATGAGGACGCTCACCGTCATCGTCAACCACGCCGGAATGAGGTGCGTGAGAATGATGAATCGCTTGGTAAGATTAAGTTCACTATGCCACCTTTTGATGGAAAATATAACCCGGATGCTTATATCATTGGGAATTGGTGTTGATCGAAATTTGCTTGTCATGCTTTCCTGAAAACAAAAGGGTTAGGGCTGCTACTAGTGAGTTTCTTGACTTTGCGTCTGTTTGGTGGAGTGAATATTGTAAGAAAAATCCTTTCACCATACCACAAACTTGGGATGCATTAAAAGAATCATGCGAGCTAGATTTGTTCCCTCATATTATGCACGTGATTTGTTACATAAGTTGCAACAATTGAGGCAAGGTAGTAAAAGCGTAGAGGAATATTTTCAAGAATTGCAAACAAGCATCTGCGTTGTGACTTAGAGGAAGCGAGGAAGCCGCTATGGCTAGGTTTATGGGTGGTTTGAATTGGGAAATTCAGGACATCTTAGCTTACAAGGAATATAATTCTATTACTCGTTTATTTCATCTTGCTTGTAAAGCTGAAAGAGAAGTACTGAGGACGACGCGCGAGCACTAGGACTAACGTTCTGCAGTCATGGAAACATTTGGTCTCCACGTGCATCTGCCGCACCATCAAGCCAACCCCTGCACCTTCTTCCTCCAACAGCAAGCCACGGTTCTCATCATCAAATTCGGCATCTCGGGCATCCGAAGCAACAAAGGGACAGCCCAAGCACATGCAAAGAGCTCTTCGTCCGTTGCATCTACTGGACGAACGAGGATATCCAATGTCATCAATGCAAAAGGTATGGCCATGTGAGGAGTGAGTGCCCAACCAAGCGTGTTCGATTGTGAGAGATGATGGTGAGTATTCTTACGCTAGTGATTTGGATGAGGATACATATGCTATGCTTGCGGTGACCATGCGAGTAGTGGGAAGGAGCAAGAAGAAGAGCACATTGGTGCTGAAGATGCGGAGCGCTATGAGAGCCTCATTGTGCAGCGTGTGTTGAGTGCACAAATGGAGAGGGCGGAGCAAAATCAGCGGCACATCCTTTTCCAAACAAAGTGCGTCGTGAAGGAACGCTCATGCCAAGTGATAATTGATGGAGGAGCTGCAACAACTTGCTGAGCTCCGATATGGTGGAGAAGCTTGCGTTGAACACCAAACCTCACCCACAACCTTACTACATTCAATGGTTCAATAACAGCGGCAAGGTGAAGGTAACACGAATGGTGAGAGTAAATTTTGCTATTGGTTCTTATCATGATGTTGTAGAATGCGATGTTGTTCCTATGCAAGCATGCTCTATCTTTGTTAGGTAGACCGTGGCAATATGATAAAGATTCACTACATCATGGTAAGACAAACCAATATTCTTTTGTGCATCATGACAAGAAAATTGTGCTACATCCTATGTCTCCTGAAGCTATTTTCAAAGATGATATTGCTAGAGCTAATAGAGAGAAAAATCAGGAGCATAATAGGAGTGAAAATCAGATTGTTGCTAGCGAACTTGAGCAACATAAGAAGAAAAACTCTAAATCTGTTCATGAGACGAAAAATGAGATTAAATTGAAGGGTACATGTTTTCTTGCTATTAAGTCTGATATGAATGAGCTGGATGATAGTACTTCTGTTTGCTATGCCTTACTTTGCAAACAAGCCTTATTTTCATTCGAGGAGGTACCTTCTTCGTGCCTCCTGCTGTCACTAATCTTTGCAGGAGTACATGGATGTATTTCAAAGGGCGTGCCACGGGGCTACCACCGGTCAGGGATTGAGCACCAGATTGATTTGATTCCGGGCATCTTTGCCTAATCGTGCGCCATACAGGACCAATCCGGAAGAAACTAAGGAGATTCAGTGTCAAGTTCAAGAATTGCTTGATAAAGGTTATGTGCGTGAGTCTCTTAGTCCTTGTCTTTGTTCGGTAATTTTAGTGCCTAAGAAAGATGGATCATGGCGTATGTGTGTGGACTGTAGAGCGATCAATAACATTACCATTAGATATCGTCACCCTATTCCTAGGTTAGATGATATGCTTGACGAATTAAGTGGCTCTATTGTTTTCTCTAAAGTTGATTTGCGTAGTGGGTACCACCAAATTTGCATGAAATTAGGAGATGAATGGAAAACAGCATTTAAAACTAAGTTCGGTTTGTATGAGTGGTTAGTGATGCCATTTGGTTTAACTAATGCACCTAGCACATTCATGAGATTAATGAACGAGGTTTTGTGTGTTTTCATTGGAAAATTTGTAGTAGTCTATTTTGATGATATATTGATATATAGCAGATCACTAGAGGAACACCTTTGCCATTTACGTGTTGTTTTTGATGCTTTACGTAATGCATGTTTATTTGGTAACGTTGAGAAGTGCACATTTTGCACGGATCGAGTCTCTTTTCTTGGCTATGTTGTTACTCCACAGGGCATTGAAGTTGATCAAGCCAAGGTTGAGGCAATCCAGAGTTGGCCGACTCCTAAAACGGTCACGTAGGTGCGAAGTTTTCTAGGACTTGCTGGATTCTATCGTCGTTTTGTGAAGGATTTCAGCACCATCGCTGCACCATTGAATGAACTCACTAAAAAGGGGGTGCCATTTACTTGGGGGAATGCACAGGAAGACGCCTTCAACACATTGAAAGATAAGTTAACACATGCACCATTACTCCAACTTCCAGATTTTAGTAAGACTTTTGAGCTAGAATGTGATGCTAGTGGAATTGGATTGGGTGGTGTCTTTGTTGCAAGAAGGTAAACTGTGGCATACTTTAGTGAAAAATTGAGTAGGCCTAGTTTGAACTATTCTACTTATGATAAGGAATTATATGCACTAGTTCGAACTTTAGAGACATGGCAACATTATTTATGGCCCAAAGAATTTGTCATTCATTCGATCATGAGTCATTAAAGCATATTAGAAGTCAAGTAAAATTGAACCGTAGGCATGCAAAGTGGGTTGAATTCATAGAGTCTTTTCCTTATGTCATAAAACACAAAAAGGAAAGGAGAATGTTATTCTTGATGCATTGTCTAGAGATATACCATGCTCTCACAACTTGACTTCAAAATTTTTGGATTGGAAACAATTAAGGAGCATTATGTTCATGATGATGATTTTAAAGACGTGTTGCTGAATTGCAAAGAGGAAAAACGTGGAATAAATTTATTCTAAATGATGGATTTGTGTTTAGAGCTAACAAACTATGCATTCCAGCTAGCTCCGTTCGTTTGTTGTTGTTACGGAAGCGCATGGAGGTGGGGTGATGGGGCATTTGGAGCGAAGAAGACGGAAGACATACTTGCTAGTCATTTCTTTTGGCCAAAGATGAGGCGTGATGTGGAGCGTTTTGTTGCTCGCTGCACAACGTGTCAAAAGGCTAAGTCACGACTTAATCCTCACGGTTTGTATATGTCTCTACTGTTCCTAGTGTGCCTTGGGAAGATATTTCTATGGACTTTGTTTTAGGACCGCCTAGGACAAAGAAGGGAGGGATAGCATATTTGTTGTTGTGGATAGATTTTCTAAGATGGCACACTTCATACCATGTCATAAAAGTGATGATGCTACCAATATTGCTGATTTGTTTTTCGTGAAGTTGTTCGTTTGCATGGTGTGCCAAATACAATAGTTTCCGATCGTGACACTAAATTCCTTAGCCATTTTTGGAGAACTTTATGGGCTAAATTGGGGACTAAGCTGTTATTTTTGACTACGTGTCATCCCCAAACCGATGGGCAAACTGAAGTTGTGAATAGAACTTTATCTACCATGCTTAGGGCTATTTTGAAAAGAACATTAAAATGTGGGAAGAATGCTTGCCTCATATTGAATTTGCTTATAATCGTTCGCTGCATTCTACTACAAAGTTGTGCCCTTTTGAGATTGTCTATGGTTTTGTGCCTCGTGCTCCTATTGATTTGCTACCACTTCCATCTTCGGAGAAGTTAAATTTTAATGCTAAGCAGCGTCTTGACTTGATGTTGAAATTGAATGAGACAACCAAAGAAAATATTGAACGCATGAATGCTAAATATAAACTTGCTGGTAGTAAAGGAAGGAGGCATTTAACTTTTCAACCGGGTGATTTAGTTTGGTTGCATTTGAGAAAAGAGAGATTTCCTGAATTGAGGAGGTCTAAGTTGATGCCTAGAGCTGATGGTCCTTTCAAAGTGTTGGAAAAGATTAATGACAATGCATATAAACTATGTAGTAGGTTGTCATAGACAAGCCAATCGGAGATAGACTAGTCATAGGAAGGCCCACGAGCACAAGGTGGTCGTAGGACGACTAACGACTACGTGGTCGTAGAAGAACTTACGACTTATATAATTGTAGAAGAATTTAAGACTATGTGGTCATAGAAAAATTTACGACTAAAGAGTAGTTGTAGAAAGACTTATGACTAAGAAGTGGTTATAGAAATACTTACGACTACTCTATAAAATCTTTCCCTTATTAATAAGGGCTATACTTGGAGAATATAATAACGTAATAATTAGAGGATTATTATATTCTCATCAGACCTGTTTAGCTACTCAGGGGCACTAATCTGCCCTGTCATCATTTCAACATGAAAATGGTTTTTGAAAGTCATTGATGAAAAGTAGCTGGTATGTTGTAAACATGAATAGTTTACGCTTCCAACCTCGACATGCTTAAATATCTCAATGGATGGTAAGAGGGGTTAGTGCAATGAATATGCGAGAATGTGTAGTTTGTGTTATAACCGCCTAGATAACCTTAAGGACTGACTTTGACCTTCCAATGTAAAATAGTACAATCACAAGTTTGCAAAGTGTAACTGGGCTAAGTAAATTCTATCAGCCCCTAAAAGTCATCTCACTGGTGGGGAAGTGAAGTAGTGCAAGAAGTGGTTGGGTTCGGTCTTGAATGGTACGCAAAGTGGAGGGTAAAGTCTGCCAGCTACACTAGTCGTTGTGGAAAGTTATAGTCCAGATGCGCTAGTCATTGTGGTGGACATCCCGCGCAACTTATGGGACCCACTTTATGTGGGAGCAGCCCATATGGGTGAGATGACGGAAGGTCCGAGATACTTTTGAAAAGCTACGTGATGATCTCCTTGACCTGCATGACCAATGAATCATGTGGGTAAAACAGGTTGAATGTCTCTTATGGATAAAGTGTACAACCTCTGCAGAGTGAAAACTGTTCAAACAGCCATGTCCACGGTCAAGAGCGGACTTTGGAATTTACTTGGATATAGTTCTATTTCTAAACTTTTGTGGGTGGAATGGAAAGTGTCGGACAGTGAATGCCCTGATTGTGCTGTTCTGGGCGTCAAACTCAGAGATGATATTAAGCGAATGAAATGCTGGAAAAATATCTTATGGTACTAATATTGCAATCATTAACACATTTAGAAAACATGTTTTAGATAAATTTGCTAAGTCTTGGGAATTTCTAATTTTTGTAATTTGTTAAGGCATTTGGTAAAATAAAAATAGCCAGAAGCTTTCTTTGAAAGCCATACATCGATGTAATTGCATTCTATATGTTGAGTTGCGGAGCACGTTGGTTTGTGCTCACCTCGCTTACTCAATAAACTCAGAAACTGGAGAGCAAAATCATTATGGTTATGACGATGCACTAGGACCTGGTGGAGAAGGAGGCGATGGAAATTAGGGCAAATTTAAAAAATCTTAATACCCAATTAAGCAAACTTCGATGGAGATTGTGTGCATATATATTATCCTAGCTTGGATAATATATGTAGTTCACATTTTATCCTTAGTCGCTTGCCTATGATTTGCTTAGGGTCCTACGTGTTGAATTACTACTTCCGCTTCTGCTTTTGATATTGTAAGTATTTGGCCTGCTCGGCCCATATGAAAACACTCATCAGTTATGATGTATTTAAACACTGTTGCATAATATTATAATATGGTATGGTTTACGTAATGTACGAAATAATTTAGCAACATATATGTAAGTACTATCTACTGATCTAGGAAATAGTGCGGTAGAATCACAGAGGATTTTGGATTACAAAGTCCGGGTTTGACATTGCGCAACTAGGGGTTGGGCTTTAATGCAGCCTCTTAGAGGGGAAGATCGCCAATCTTCATCCCGGTAGCCAAGGCGCTGCTCCTTCGGTGAGCCAAGATGCAGTAGGACTCTAGCTAGGGGGACGAGGAAGGAAGGTAGTTGGGAGGCATCAGCTCTTGGGGGGAGGGGATCCATGAGTTGTGGATCCGTCGACTCTCAGCCAGGATGACCGGTGGTAGGTTGGAGGTGGTAGTGGGGGCGGTGGCGAAGGTGACGATAAAGGTGGAGGTGTGGCCGAGGCGCGGCCTACCTTTGGTGAGTGGGGGAGCAAGCCAGCTATGGAGGGGAGATTTGAGGGGAGGAATGTGGATCTGATGGAGGTCAATGGGTTGGGTGGATGCCATGGTCGAAGTGGCCTGCGGCGCACGTCGTGGTTGGGGCGCCCAGCATTCGTGAGAGCCCCTTTTGTTACCGATGGAGAATTTTGTCGGGGATGTTGAACCAATTTAGTTCACGTGAATATTTTTTTGTTGCAGTGGGTCTATTACTTTGTTGCAACATCTTTATTTGCCTGGGTTAGTGAAACTGAATGAGATTATGTTTTGCGCTCTAGTAATTATTGTTGCGATTGCTATGATTTTTGTTGCATCTTACAAGAGAACGTTGTTATAATATACTATATTTGTTGCATCGGATTAAGATTTGATTGTAAGCTTGTTAAATAATGTTACACCTTAACGATTTTTGTTGCGTTAGAATGCATCATAACTTAGATCTACCATTTTTTACGTTAGAATCGGCAATGAAAAGGAACTTACGATGGGATAGCACGTCCCTAATTTAAAAGCTCTTTCTCTATCACTTTTTGACATGTCAGTACCGAAACGTTCATCGGTGCTTACCAGCCTCGAAGTTCTTCGCCCAGACGAATCATGGATTCTGGTACGATCGAAAAAAACAAGAGCAAGAGGACAAGGAAGCAACCAATCAAGAGCGAGTGGAGTTCGCTCGTAGTCGCACACCATCCGCCCCACGCACGAACAAAGTCGGCACGAAGGCCGGGGGAGGTTGCGCCTGCAGTTCCGTTCCGTCCTCGCCTTGCGCTCGATCGATCGCTCTCCATCGAGAGATCGGTGGTCGCTCCGGGTTGCCTTGCGTGACCGAGAGGGCAAAAATGGCTGATTGGGAGTGGCCGAGAGTGCGTGCGTGCCGACGTGTGGTGGGTATCGTGAGGTGTGCTGCTGCTGGTCCACGCAAGTTACTTAGGAGGGCACATCTTCAGAATGCAATTTCGATATTCGTTTCCATAACTTCATATTAGAGTATATTAATGAGATTATAATATTATGTTAGTATTTTTAACACCAAATTTAATGTTATAGTTTTTGCATAATCAATCTAGATAGTTTTAATATAATCAAAATTTTGACGGTATAGATATCAAGAAGTCAATAAAAGGAATTTCGCTGAGATTGTACCGATTCACGTTACGACTCACGTATTCCTTGTAGACGAACATGGGGTCGCTGTGATAATTTTGGAGGGAAGGAAACATTTTCTTATAGATGCAGCTAAGACGAAGGTGTGGTCCTTTGGGGTATAAATTCTCTCTCATTTCAAACTCTTATTTTGAAGGGGTTCACGTTCGAAACTGTATCGAATGAAAACTTTGAAAGGATATAGATCCTACTTTTATCCTACGCTACTGGATCCGACACGTCACCCAATCCATGCATGCATCTTTTCTATTCCTGTGTTTTTTTTGTTTCCTCGCTCCGAAATGGAGAACCACACCCGAAAAGCCAAACATAGTTTTGAGACGGTCAAAACGGGGACGTATGGGGAGACAAGTTCGTTTTCGTTGAATCTTGAAGCGGTCCATGGACGGAAGATCAGAAAATGCTCTTGTTGCGTACGAGACCGGGGGGCGTCGTGAACTGACCCTCCGAGCACGCGAGGAGGTCGGCCAGGTACATGCTCTAATCATGAGTATCACATATGTGTGCATGCCACCTTACAATTCAATTTTGGTCATTTCAACCGGAATTGTTTAGGTCCGCTCTAAATGGTTTTAGTTTCCATTTTTTTGCTTTTAATTTATTGAAGTCAAAAGTCATTTAAAACACGTCGTCTTCTTTTTTTTGTCTTTTTTGTTTTGCTCTTATTCTTTTGCTTTTGTCTGTAACAATTACAACATTTTTTTATTTTTTTAATTTTTAAATTAAATGATTCACAAAAAGTAGTAACTATTACAGTAGAATTTCAGCAAAAAGATAATAGCTTAAATTATAAATTAGAAGCTTAGACTCTTTGAGCTGGCTCGTAATATTGTCCTCCTGAAATGGAAGTTACTGAGGACCAGTTAACGGATGCGCTAGGCAGTGGGGTCTGGTCCAATAACGTTGCCAAGGAGAGGGGTTATGAAAAGATAAAATTCAGATGGAGGAGCTCGATTGATGCAAAGTGAAATATTTGGCAAGGTTGGCTAGATAAATTCAGGTGCGGGTGCCCAATTGAGTACAATATAATTGGGAAAGCGCCTTTGGTACTATCTTCCCCTTTTTCTTCTCAACTTTCGGTTATCATTTGTTCGTCGACGTTCTACCAAAGCAATGCAGCCGTCATCGTTTTCGCTATAACGTGTACCATTGGTTCTTTGACAAAAACACCAGCTAGCCGCTTGTATCTGCGCGAAGCTTGCATCCATGCTCAAGTACATACAGAAATGTACAGAGACGAGACCTTTTCACTGTTGTGATGACGGTAAAACTTCGAGAATCGTGGAAACTACACTGTTGGGAAACGCGTGCATGTTTGATTGACGGATTTTTTTTTTGAAACTGATTGACTGATTGTTGGAGTGAATGATCAGGATGGTGTGCAACGTGAGCTTCCTTTTTGTCACCTGTGTTTTGGCTGACACGGCAGGCATGCATGGCCATCGATCTATCTGTTATGGTCTCTTTATTTCTCGGTGCCTAAAAACTGCTTTTGATTTTTTTTTATAGTAATTAGAGTTTAAATAGAGTATTTTTATGAGACTGAGTTTATAAATTAATTGCAGTACACACTGTAACAACTTTATTTATATCGGTTAAAATCGTACATAAATTTATGATACTCCGTACTCTCTCTCACGAATAGCAAAGTTATAAACCGTAACTAAAAGCCATCTGCTGTCCTTGAGTTTCTTGCTTGGTGTTTGCTCTCTTTATGACCACTGGAAATTAATGGATTGATCTACACGATTCTTGTTCTTGTTAACAAGGTTCCCTTTTGATTCTTCAAGCTATTGCAACTTGGCTGATGGCCCCAGTATTGTAGTAGCTTTGACAGGGAAATGCCCTGATGCAGCTTTGCTTGCTTGTCATGCACGGCAGTTTAACTGGAAACGACCCTGCCCGGGTATTTCCTCTCCCAGAAAGTCACCTAGTTTTGTGCATTGCAATTTCAGGATTTTGTGCATGCTCCCCACCAAAATTGTGCACTAAGATCGGGCACGCACACTTACTACTGTAACCGTACTAGATCTTGTCCGTCGGCTCGACGATCCGAGGGACTAGGTTGAGTTCTACGGTACCCCCGAACACTACATCGACTACAGCATTTTCTGCTACGGCGCCCGAACAATACCACCCTAGGTGAGTCACCCCTAGCCCCTTGGATCTCGATCCGACGGCATGTTACACGTAAGTTACACTGAGGAGGCACTCTGGGCAACCAAATTGTCTGAACTAGTGTATATGAAAAATTGCAAAATGTCATGGGCCATGTGGGCCCACCGTTTCGTCCAACATGTGCTTGCTCACCTCCCTGCGGTCAACATAGGGATGGGAAACGGTAATGGATAATCTGTTTTATCCGATATTCGTATTCGAGAAATACGAATATGGTAAGCAAAATTCGTATTTGAAAATGTTTATATTCGTATTAAAACATATTCATATTCATAGTTGAGAATATTCGTATTCACATTCGTATTCGTATTCGATCTGTTTTCTATGTCTATCGGCCGGTCGGCCCAGCCCAGTGGCCAAGCGGAAATCCTGGGAAAACCCGTACGAATTTTGTGATTCAAAATTTGAATTTGGACAATTTGAAACCAATAACCGGTCAAAAACCGGTGAAAACCCAGCAAAACCGCTAGGAATTTGCTCTACCGAGATTTGTTACAGAAGTTGTAGAAGGATATTCGTATTTGACCAAATTAAGCACATATTCGATTCGAATTCATATCTGTTATGACATTCGATTCATATTCGAGAATATTCGAATTTGTATTTATTTTAAAAATATAGATTCATATTCGTATTTGAGACTATTCAATTGTATCCGACCTGTTTCTATCCCTAGCCAACACAGCCAGAATCTATGCAAAATATTCTTGAGCAGGACGATGAGTTTGGTGTCAAGGGGCCCATGATGCAATACTCTTGACTGCATTGCAATTTGCAAGCAAAGACAAAGTCCTCAAGCTGACCCATGCTCTCGGAAGGCAAGCCATGCTCTACCATCAACTTGCACGCCTTTACAAGTCCAAGCAATACGCAAAACAAAAAACAAAACTAGTTTGCCATGATTTTGCCTATCCCCATCTCGACCAGTGCTGTCGCCTATGATTCATTCTCCTTCGAGCCACGCAATCCGCCGTCTTTAAACCGCTCCCGCCCTGGCGGATTTTGTACCAAAGTTTATGGTTTTTCATTTTTATAGTTTTTTATCTATGTTTTTTTAGTCGGCAATGAATGGTCCATAAAGTTTTAGACAAAAAATCATTTGAAAATTTTGCTTGAAAAAATCGTTCTATTTATTTTGATTTTTGAAAAAAATCAAAAATCCAAAATATCGTGGCCGAATATAATGAGACCTAGGGCAGGTCAATCGAATTATAACAAAAAAAAATGCAAGGAGGATTGGAATTTGAAGGCCTGTGAAACTGACATAAAAAGAGAAGATTAATCAGATACAGTAGTTCCAGCGGCTACACCGACTGAAGCCTCTCTTGCACTGCATTTGCAATTTTCGTTGAGCAATCTTACAAAGCTTAACCAACCGCACAGCTCGCTACCACTTACAAAGCTTGACACTCATCGGCTAGCTAGCTGAGGCCCCTTTGCTCGTGGTCTCCTGCTCCCTGCAATGCTCGGCCGAGGCGTCGGTCACGCAGCTCGACGACACCGGCGGCGCCGCGCGCCGCCGCCGCAGGGCGTCCGCCCGAGCGAAGAAGTCGATGAACCGGACGCCGGCGCCGGGGCTCTGCGCGTCGTCGTCGTCGATCGGGTCGGCCGGGCCCGCCGCGGCTGCCCCCTTCTTCCTGAACACGCGGCAGAGCACCCACCCCTCCGCGGGGCGCGCGGCGGGGGCGTCGCTGCCCTGCGAGCGGCGGCACGGGGCGAGGCCACCGCCGGCGAGGCGGTACTCGTGCATGACCCAGTCCGTCTTCTTGCCGCTCGGCGCCTTCCCCCGGTAGAACACGAGCGACCGCTTCATGCCCACGACCACGGTCTGGCGGTCGCCACCTCCCCTGGGCGCCGGCAGGACCACGGCGACCGGCTTCTCCTTCCCCGTGGCCTTCCAGTACCCGGCGCCGGTGGCCCGGTTCGCGCGGCGGCCCTTGACGTCCTTGGCCTCTTTGCACGTGAAGAAGTACCTCTCCTGCTCAGTCCGCCCTGTTAACCAAACAGGAGTCAGCCCAAGCTAGACACGAAAGATTCACCGGCACGGCGGATGGACGCCGACAGACAGCGGCGGCGGCGAGTTTAGTGGCTGACGACTCACCTGGGGGCAGGAGTTCGGAGGGGTCGTGGGCCAGGAGGCGGACGTCGGGGATATCTACGGCGGCGGGGAGCGGCGAGGCGAGCGCGCGGCGGCGGAGGTAGTGAACGACCAGCTCCTCGTCGGTGGGGCGGAACCGGAACCCCGGCGGCAGCCGCGGGTGGGGCCCGCCGGCGCCCGCGTCCGACGCCACCCGCCTCGCCGCCATGGATTCCTTCGTATCCATGGACGGAAGGGTACGGACTGGTGTCTCGCTGGTTCTTGGCGACTGTTTGTGTGCGTGTGCGCCCGCGAGGTCCAGCTTTGGCGACCGGCGGCAATGGCTCAGGTGAGGTGAGGCTGCGGTTGGCTGTAGAGGGGGAGGGGGAGGAGGGAGACGACAGATTTATAGAAGAAACGGGAAGGAGGAGAAGAGGAGTGTGCGACGGGGCAGTGGCGTGCGTGAGGGGTTGCTTGGGCAGGATGGATGGACGGCTGCGATTAATGATTGGTTATCAAAAGAGAGGGGATTTCAGGATGTGACTGGGTTTTCGCTTTGAAAAAGGTTAAATTTCAGGAGAGATCCTAAATCTCTAGGACAGTTTGTCCCTTCACCACTCCTCCCCCATCGATCTTTAGACGTACCAAAAAACCGCCAAACCCCCTCAAAAAACCTAGAAAGAAACTCTTAACGGTTGCCAACCAAAAAAAGCCAAGCGTCCCCGCGCCAACCCCCTCCCATCTTGCCCAAAGAGGCCCCACAAGTACCCATCACTCTTCACCTTCATAAGGTCCATCCCCGCCTTAGCTATCTTCCTCCCAATCAATTAAGAAACTAGAACCAACAAAGCCAAACCAAAAAACCTCAATAGAGAACCAAGAAATTATGTGCATCCAAGATTCCTCAGTTTGTCCTCCATTGAGAGCACCTTCAGGAGCTGCAATTAGGAACCGATGTCATGGCAAATCAAGAAAAATGCCCTCCACTCCCTGCCAACCATCACCGTTGCCATCGGCGACAGCCCCCTCCCTCCTTTGAAGCTTGGTGCCGCCGTTTCTTCCTTCACTCCGGCAGTCCTTGTCGGGTGGCAGCGGTAGCAATGACCCCTTTCCTCCCTCTCCCTTTCCCCGTCTACCCCAACCTGTCTCCCTTCCCTTCCTGGCAGCGACCTCACCTTACCCTCCTTCTTACCCCCATCCAGCCCTCCTTTCGCTATCGCACGATGCACACACCCACAACCACACCACATGCAAATTGCCACCACTACCCCAAGCCACCACACACAACCACTGTCGCTCGAGGGACCTTCCCCATAGCGCATAATGTTCTGCGATGGTGGCTCTATGGATCTATGGATCAACAATGGCGGTGGTGCTACTCCAAGTTAGGGAAGGTGGTGCTTCTCTACAGGCGACGGGCGGTGACGCGCTCCACAACTAGATTAGGGAAGGTGGCACGGTGTGCTCCATGGCCATTGGGTAGCAATGCACTCAATGGACAGGTTAGCGATTGTACGTAACACCTCTATTTTTGGCAATAGGGTTGATGTACGTCCTATAACAGCCTAGGAGTTCAGTTGCGGATAGAAGAAGTATCATGCCTACTCACGAACATTTGAAAAGGGTTGATTTGATTAAAATATGACCTATCGATCAATTTTAGCAACTTTACGGGTGTCCAAGCCCAAAATTTAACTTACATTCAGAAGAATTGAAAAAAAACTCTCACAGGAACGCTTAGTGCGGTCATAACCCTAACATGAAATCTTGTAGTATCCTTTCTTCTTCTGATCTCTGTGTTGGTGGGAAAATAAAGCAAGATTGAATATAACCAATCATACTCAATGAGTCACATGGGAAAATACTATATAACTACTTGCCAGGATTTTCAAGATATTGAGATATATGGGTCTTATTCTTTTATGTGGATACAATTTTATTTGCAAATATTTTTGAACACAAAATACAAAGTAAGTACTTAAAAGAATGGAGTTTCAAAACCTTGATTATCAAACTTCAACATTTCCAAATGATTTCCAAATCTACTTATGCATTGTTGTTAGAATCACCTATTAAACACAACTTTATTTATCGGAAGCACGACGTATTCGAATACCATTTACAATTGATTACAGAGTTGCTCAGCTTTACCCACAAGATTTCTCAAACTCTCAATGTCATACAATAGACACATAACATTTTTACGTGCGATTGAGTTGAGAAAACAAGGCATTTCACTGCTGATTTCTTTATATAGTCTTTACTTGATAGATAGTGGAACCGTACATTTAGGCGTGCTATGACCCACAATCGATGGATCTACTGTAGTTAGTATGGTTTTACCGTTTCCATACCACTCTTCTTATGCGGGCTGTTCCTTTTTTTGGAACCCCAATTCTTTATATAGATATTCAATCGATTTGAGCAGCTACTAGGCCAGGTTTGACAAGTCAAAACTTATGATTAAGCGATCACTATATTCTTTACTTAGCATAAGATTCTAGTTATTACTTTTCACTAAAACAACTTCCAACTATAAACCAATAACTTATCGGTGGACACCTAATCTTAGTAGTATGAAATATTTGAATACCTAATCTACCATGAATATTTAAATAGTACATTTAGTATTGCTAAGGTTTGTCAAGATGAATATGGCTATCAAATTAAACTGGACTTTTTCTATGGTAGGATATAACTGGGTATCATGTCATTCTAAATAATTATTATACATAAAATAATAGTGCGTAAATAAAGGATAATGAAAGTACTGATAATTAAATAATTAAAGACGTGTAGGTTCAACATGATATAAAACATGTGACTTGCCTTTTTGTCCACAGGACATTGACTTCTTTAATTACTCTTGTAACTCTTCTGATGACCGGCTTGTTAGATCTGAATACTAGTGCGGAAGATGAATAAGTTCCTACCTTGCAGAATGCAAAATGGGAATAAAGGACAAATAAATAACCAAAAAGATAGAAATAAAATAGGCTTGGTGATCGGGGTTTAGGTGGTGTGTGATTTGCTTGTTCGGAGTTGGAATTGGGTTAGATGGGTCCAAGATAGTTGAAATGGCTGTATATATGTTTTTAAGTTTTCGGTGAATAGTGATAGCTGGAATAGTGCTAGATGTGAGTTTGGAATAACATTTGGGCTTGTAGGTTTTTATCAGGTCTGATATGGAAGAATGGAGAACACATATGTGTATTTTAGGATCTTATGAACAGTAATAGGTTTTCTACTATTCATCACGGGTTTTCACTATTCACACTAGGTTTAATCACTGTTCATGCCAAATTCAGTTGCTACAATGTCGCATAGTAGCCAATAGTAAAGTCATCAGCCTGATTTGCTACAGGAACCGGCCTATTACTGTGTGTCCAGAAAGCATTGTTCATCGTCTTCTTCAATCGTGCACTACAGTGTTTCGCACGGCCGAAAATAGGCCAGGCAATTGGTGATGCTACAGGGGTTTGCGACGCAATCCAAGAGCATGGACAGGTTCCTAGGGTTATGAGTATTCCATTTTTGGGGTCACTGGCGTTTGGAAACCAGGCAATTGTTGGTGGCGATGTGAGATGCTCTTGGGACATTTGAATGTCACAGGAGGTATGGCTAAGCGAATAGGACAATAGCATTAGCATCTGGGCACTACTGGGAGTAGGGAAGGCTTAAGGAAGTGACATCTCAGGTTGGGAATCTCCGAGTTGGGCTGCCCATGGTGATGGTCTTCGATTGGGTGGTGAACTTCAGTGATCAGGAAGAAGGCGGCTCTGGAAGCTATGGCAATGGTTCGGTGGTGTTCTTGGGAGCATAAGGGTGCTACGAGCGAATACAATTGAAAAGTAATTGACTGAATAACATGAATTGGAAATTGGCTTACTTCGGGGTCTTCCGGTAATCGCCAGCAGTGTGGGGATAGTTGGGGCAACTGGGAGTGTGGCGGGGTTTACTAGGCACTAGTGTGTCTCAATGGAAGGCCCTAGGGTCTTAAATAGGGTGGGGAAGGTGTTTCGGCACAGTGCCTAGGCTAGCACGGCAATGGCGTGTGGCCGGAGTCGGGGAGGCACGGGAGAGCGTAGCGCGGCTGGATGGGGAAAAGGCATGGGCTACCTTGGGCTTTACATTGCGGTGGTAAAAAATTCTCAAGGTGTGTCAGGTTGGCCGTGAGAGTGAGCGAGTACAGAGTGAGCGGCGAGAGAAAAGGCGCTAGCGACTCCGTCTCGGCATGTCTGACGCACGGCCAGGGGTCATTTAAGGGGCTATCAGGGCTCTACAGGCGAGGCGTACGGTTATTGACAAGACTGCAGCAGGGTGGCAGTGGTGGGCGAGGTCGTGGCTGCGGCGTATGGGCGACGGTCAGGTGGACAACGATATTTTCGTACCATGATAGTGGTGGCCAACTCGGCTTTGAACAGATGGCAAAGGAAAACGGCAAGATTGGTGGAAGGGGTTGCCAAGGGTTGAGATGGGTAATGAATTGGCTAAAGTTTCGGATAGAATCAAAATCCAAAGAAATTCAATTGTGTTTTGGAATTTTGAGGCTGGTTCAGGGATGACGGCGTCCCCCATGGCCAGATCAAGGAAGCCAGTGTCGGCTGTTGATGGGCATGGTGCCATGGTGACGTAGATCTGTGCGGTGCGCGGCATACCAGCGATGCTGCTCTTGGGTGGTGGTGGCCTGCCAGCGATGCGAAGGTTGGTTGGGAATTACTCCAAAATATTGGATTTGCTTTTCTTTTCTCACCCGACTTCCATACGAAAATTGGCACCTAAATCCCTGATTTTGCGCTGCTTTAAATTCAAGATAACTATTTCTGGTTCCTTTGTTCAGTCATTCCCGCGTGCAGCCACAATGGCATTGGTGGCGAGATACTCCTTGAGCCGAGGTTATTGATGCAGGAATCCGAAATTCCTCTGTTATGTTTCTAATTTGTTATTTGTTCTTTACTAATCACAGGTTTTGTGATTTGTTCTTTACTAATCCCAGGTTTTGAGTTGGGGATCTGATCGAGTGCCTTGGTTTTTTTTTTTTTTTGTCAAGGATCAGATGCAGAGATGGTGCGCCCAAGGCATACCAGGATTGGGCTTTGTAGATGCTCTGCGGAATTGCCCAACGGAGCTGTCAAGTTGCCACCGCCGGTGCCGTGCAGGTATATGGGATCCTCAGATCGTCAACTTGTGATTATTAAATGATTGCTTCGTGCTCGGGGAGTCAAGAAAGAAAAACCATATTGTTCTCTTTCACAGCGATTAGTTCATTCGAGCGGAGAGGATATAACCAACTGTTTAGCATTTTTTTTCATTTGTTAAGGAGTAGGTCTGATTGAATTACAAACTTACATTGCATGTTTAGTTCATGTGGTGTTGAGTACCCATCCAGATTAGAAATTTGAGCAGCGCTCCCAGGTGCTGATGCATCTTCATTGCCGGTAGCTTGGCATCGCGATGGCAATAAAGAAGGGGGACACTACAAACATGTATCAAGCAAAGCACACTACAAACTTATAAATAAATTAAATTGGAAATAGATGTTTATATTTAGTAGCTAATATTGTTTTTTTGTGTAACATGATCAAAAATAAAATATATAAGACATTTAGGACGTAAGGATATCTTTGTAGACAATATTTTTAGTAAATGTACCAGCAGAATTAAAGCTACCATCATTTCCCGGCGTAGCAAGTATTCTGATATTGTTCCTAGCAGTAGCTCGCGATGCAGGAGCATTTGAGACATGCTGCAATTAGAAACTTCAAAACCGCCATACGAATTGGGCAGGAGAGCAAGAAAACGCGAACCACCGATGCCATGCGCCACTATTTCTAGGAACGCCCAAAGAACTAGGTTGAAAATGCAATCCAGGAGCAGATCAACACAGACACGCGCTCTGCACTCCTAGAGGGTAGAGGGGTACCTAGGGACTTGGAGGAATTGGGTGATTAGGAGCCAGACGAGGGCAGTATGAGCGCTGGGGAGGAGTTGAAGAGGGTGCCGGTGTAGAACGAGGCGGCGACAAGGACGACGCCAAGCAGCAGCAGCTGCACTGACTGCAGTTCCAATGCTGACGCTAGCGACCACCACTGCTCCATTCTTCCTAGCCTGCATCGTGTGGAGAGGTCGGGCTGGGAGGGGGCGGGGGAGAGCTAGATGGAGAAGTCAGGGGATGGGGGCACGGCGGTAGAGGATGCGCGGAGTTGGGAGGGGCGGCAGCAATGGCAAGGCGTGTAGAACTGAGGGGAGGAGAAGGAGATGGTGAAGGGGAGGGAGCGAAAGGAGATTTGGCTAGTGCTTTGATGTGGTGCGGTAGTTTGTGCGATGGGCGTGGTGGTTGCATGAGGAGGGAGGGTGCCTGTAGGTGCGCTGCGTGTATAGAGAGAAAGGTGAATAGACAAACTCCCATGTTATATATGTATGGAAAGTCTTAATCATGGATGGAAAATCTCACTCATAGATGGAAAGTCTCACTCATGGAGCCTGGGCACCATGGTGCCCCTGTTATTTATACTATATATATTGTAAAAGTTTTGGGTTATTTTCAGATTCAGTTGTGCATATTTTCAAGCATTTGAGGTCGCTGATAAGTTTATGTTTTACTCCAATACAGGTGGCACAACTTTTGAGGTTGTAACCTTCCATTGCTATTGAGCTTATGATGAAGTTTATATCTAATGCAAGTGGGACAACTCCGCAGGTTCAGAATTACTCATTTTTAATTAATTTTTGATTGATGCTCCTGCATATTTCATAATTAAATTCCTTTTTGTCCAAAAGGAAAAGAATTGGGTTCAATTTGTGTTGAGCTGTACAATCAGCTTGGCTCTCTGTCTTATGTAATTTCTTCTTCTTTTCCTCTTTGGGTTCTGATTTTGTTTTGGCTTTCCACTTATATTGCAGACCAAATCGTAGCTCTGTTTCCTGTAGTTGGAATATTTCTTTTCTGCAAATCCATTTAGGAAAGCATATGTGTTGTGAAATCTGTGAGCATCCACAAGGTTGTCAAACTTCATTCCCATTGTTGTTGTACCATAATTGTCCAATCTCTGAATGTTGGGTAGAAGTATTTTCCAAGTCACTACACATTGGCTGTTGAGCTTTGTATTTTATTAGCACTGTTTGAATCATCACTTGCTACACTGTCTAAATCTTGTGAACCTGACTATTCACTGTCCTGTTTTTCTTGTAATTCATAATGTGCATGGTGAACTGATGAATGTGTTGAGTTTCCCTTGCTTCAAATTTCTTGGACTTATTGTTGGACTGTTGCATTTGATTCTTCTATATCTGATATTTTTTACTGCATGTAGATTAGGAACTGTGTAAGTGAACTATAATTACAAAGTTTTTTATAGTGAGCATTGGATCAATGTTCTTTTTGTTTATATTATCAGTTAATTACTCAATGTTCTTTTTTTACTAGAAGAAAACAGATAACTACAAGCTTTATAGAGTTTTCAATCATATGTATTGCATGAGGCATGACCTTTTTCACTCAATGTTTTGAGCCATATCTTTCCTTATTGCAGATATGCATGGTGGATTCTTTTGGGCTGTTCCTTGTGGCTTTTGGTTTAAAATTTTGAATTCTGGCTGTTCGCAAGAGAGAGTACCGAGAGAAATACTTGCATGTGATTTTGGCCGATATAGATGAATTCGGTGCAATGTCTACTGCAAGCGACTTTTAGACTCCGACTTAAAAAAATACCGTTTGAAAGCTAGTTACTGTAGCATAACCCAAAAACCAAAAACTAAAAGAACCCAGCTTGGTGTGGTTGTGGAACAACTGGACCATCTTCCTGAGCAGTTGGCTTCTTCATAAATTTTGATGCAGCCATATTGGTTAGTTGCTCTTCTCCATGGTTGTTGTTGCCCCTTGAGTTTGTTATATTTTGCCATTTCTTTTTGAACTTGTAAGCTGCCAGAACTTACACATGACAACAAGAAATGAACCAACTGTTGACATTGACATATAGGTGTATGTCAGAGATATAGTTGCATCAAATTTTAATTGTTGAAGAGCCTTTTGTGATAGGAAAGTAATGACATGAGTTTTTTCTTTACATTCAAATCAGTGATATACTTTCCTAGACTTGCCAGTCAAATGTGAAAATTGTTGAATCTATAGTTACAAACTGATGTGAGCAAAAAAATACCGGTACATAGGAGTGAATAGTTGTCAGTTGTTAAAGAGACTTCTGGTGATAGCAAAATATTGAAAGGAGTTCTTTGAATTTACATATTCCAATCATAGTGTTATACTTTCCTGGAGCTACCAGTCAATTGTTAAAGTTATAGAATAATGTTTTGGTTAATGAAGACATAATTTTTCAGAGCCACTACCACAGTTACTAAAACTTACAAGAGAAGAAACAAAGCAATTTTCTCAAGAAAAATGAAATGACAACCAAGGATTATCTTGAATATAACAATGCAATAGTAGGGGAGTGGTAGCACGGGCACATTTATGTTCACTAGAGATAGACGTCAAGAAGGGTTAATGACAAAAATAGCTAAATGCAGAGCATGAACATACATGTACTAATAGTATAACAAAAACACAATCAACTCCCCTTTTATAGCAGTGGAAGAAGCGCACTGTTTATGTCCTATCACCAACATTTACCTGCAGAAGTAAATTGTTTTTAGTATCTACAACACCATAAAGTTGAGATAAGTTAAATACAAGCTAAATAGTAACACAGATCATTTTTATCCCATGCATACTTGTTGCAATACCATCCCGAAAAAAATACATACATGAGAAAGCCTGTATTAAAGAATCAGCATAAGGCACTAAAATTATCTCAAGTTAATTATGTTGCAATGGCTCAGTTAAATTGCAACCAGGTGTGCTCAACTGAATATAATCTTCAGAAGACCATGACCCCGTGCAATGCCAACTATAACTGCTTCAGACATGCCAAGGAAAATAACTCTAGTTATATTTGGGAGAGCTTCATAACATATAATTTTATATTCTAAAAATTTTATCCTTTAGATTGCAGACATTGCTACTTAAGTGTGTATAATTTTGTTTAGACACTCTAATTTTGTTATATGTGTAACATAAAATTGATGTTCATTATATGATTTATGATCACATTTGACTATATGTATCACTCTCTTGATACTCTGTTGCAATGTACAGGTAGTATAGATGAGGGAGTACTTGCTACTTAGTAGGAGAAGCTCAAAATTGGATCAAATGTTAGAAATAATCTTGACTTAGAGTTCAAGACATAGTAGAGTCCATCTTCGTGTGTAACTCAAGTTGAAGTTGTGTTCAACTTGAAGTCCGAATACATATACTAGTATGAGATTATTAGCCTATATATTGAGGAGGCTTGTAGCCAGTTTTGTAAGAAAAACAAGGAAAAGAGGGAGCAAATAAGAGAATAGAGAAATTCAGAAATTCTCATGTATTCTCTCAATTTATTTGCGATGTGTGCGTTTTCTTCTGGATCAAAGTTTTAACAAGTGGTATCAGAGTCTAGGCGAGAACTGAGTCGCTAGAAAAATCGTCTCGACGATTCCGTTTTTAGCGCGTCACACGCGGTGCTCCTGAGGCACACGTCGCTCGTCTTCGTGTAGCTCTCCCGGGAAAAAGACGCGTGCGGCACGCCCTTTCGTTCCCTCGGTCCAAGAGCCACTTCAAAGTAGCCTGAAATCTTGATCTGTGCTAAAAATCATGTCGCGTTCTCTGGGAAGTGGTATCACCGGTGACGAGGCATCATCCAATACAATGGCGAAGGAGAGTTCCGCTGTCTTGTTGCATTATCTGATGCTCACAATGAGCAATTATGCAGCCTGGGCAATCAAGATGAAGAAAGTGTTTTTTGCTAAAGCGCTTAGTGATGATGAACCAATATTGCTCTGATGAAGGTTGGAGTCAGGGACATCAAGAAGATGCGTCGTCGTCCAAACTCAAGTAAGGTGAAAAGAAATCGGAACGTTGAGAAGATGTGTTGCCGTTCAAACTCAAGTAAGGTGAAAAGGAAACGGAACGTTGATGAGCTGTGTCACTGTTCTGTATCAAGTATTAGTTTAGTAAGTCATAGTTGAGACCAACTGCCTCAATGTTTTAAAATCTTTGCATCCAGATGAACCTATGCCAGCTAAGTTGAATTCCTATATGTAGGTTGCATGTAGAACGCTTCATGTGGAGGCATGGCTTGTAATTCATAATACATTGAGACTAAAACTAGAGTATGTCAAGTCAAGATTAGGGGGAGATTGTTAGAAATAATCTTGACTTAGAGTTCAAGACGTAGTAGAGCCCGTCTCCATGTGTGACTCAAGTTGAAGTTGTGTCCAATTTGAAGTCCGAATACGTATGTTAGTAGGATATTATTAGCCTATATATTGAGAAGACTTGTAACCAGTTTTGAAAGAAAAGCAAGAAAAAAGGGAGCAAGTAAGAGAATAGAGAAATTCAGAAATTCTCTTATATTCTCTCCAATTATTTATAATGTATGTGTTTTCTTCTGGGAATAAAGTTTAACATCAAACCCCTCAAATTTGGCATCTTCTCTTCTAAGTAGCTCTGGCGCTTCTGTAGCATAAAAAAAATGCCTAGAGCTAGAGCCAGAGCTCAGAAAAAAAAAAAGACTAGATGGCCTAATTAAACGAGCATGATGAGTTTAGCGTGTAATGCACTACTCCATTTTGTTCTCGTTCTAACTGGTAAATGGACTTAACGAAACATTATACTTATGCAAGCCGGAATTCAAATCAAAGTTTAGAAACCTAACCAAAAAAAAAACATCGAGTTCAAGGACCTCCAGTGTATTAATAAGTCACAGTGTATATCAAATTAGCTTGTGACAAGACATGCAGAACGATGACCTGGCTGCCACGTTGATCTTGACCGGTAACACTTGGCTCCATGCCATGCAATTTGGATATTTGTTTTTGCGAAGGATCCACATGATTATCAGTCTTCTTACGACTCAATACCGGCAACAAAGAGATCATGAGATCAAATCTTTAAAAAAAATCTAGAAATAACTGAGATCCGCGCTTCGGATCTCCGGGCTTGTTAAAAGCTTCCGCCGTTGCTTAATTAATTTTGATTTGATCAAAGTCAAACCCAGTTGTGTACTTGTGTGCGAGCGAATGAAACGACCATGATTACCACGGCTCTACGCTCTGTGCTGACTGCCGTGTGAACACGCGTGCACCACACGTCGGTGGCTATACAATGACTAGGGCTGAAAAGTTGGTATAAACTACCTGTATTATTTGATTATCGTATTTAATAGGATATAAATATGATATATATATTTTTATCTAATTAATAATTTTTATTCTATTTGTATTCGAATTCGCATAAAAAATATAGATGCGAATATGGTATGGAATTTTACCATCCAAAATGTTATTTTATCCAGATTATCCGTATTCGTATTCGACGAAGCAATATGCATACTTTATTACAATACAACTAATTAGTTGGACAAGGTTTTTAAATTGAATGTAAATTTGTATTTCTCTAGGTAAAGTAAATGAATTAGAATAATTAAGCGTGATTGTACGAGAATAAAATGTCATGTCTTTGTACTACATAAGTTATGAGGTGTTGTATGTGTGAAATCTAAACATAAGTGAGGGGGTGGATGTCGGCCATCTTATAGGCTGTCATCCATGAGAGTAAAAGTGACACTAGGATTTATACAGGTTCAGAGATCTGAGAGGACCACTCTATTCCTGTCGGTGAGCCAACGGGGGTTACCTCCAAGGAGAGAGCCCCCGAGGGCTCACTAGTTTGAATATACTTCTTTATTGCTCATGAGGGCTCTAGAGAGCTCCCTCCAAATGAGAGATACATGTGGTACTCATAGGCTTTTGGGCCCATACAAATGACAAGAATACCCCTCCATAAGGTTTCTAGTCTATAAGTACAAGCAAGGGGTATGGTTGTCTTTTGCGAGCATAATTGCATTTCTTTAATCTATGTGTGTCTTCTGTAAAGTGGGTCCCACTGGTAGAGGGGTGAATTATTCCTTCAAAACTAGACCCCTGCCCTTTGACGCTGGAGAAGCGTCCAGAGGGGCAACATTGGATTGTCATACTCGTCGTGCCGATGTTGATTGTCAATTGAGGTTTACTGGCTTGTCCGATTCAAATTGTTTGGGCCGCAACAGAATTCGTTGAGTAAGCTTGAGATAAGCGTGTGACTTCAAATTTCCACTCAATTACGCTAATAGGCTTACCTGCAGTGTTTGACCCAGTTGAGATTTAGCTAGCCCACTTGAGAAAGTAAGCTCGAATAAGGGCGTCATATTAAGGGTTGGCCTGCAGGCACAACTCCATGTCTCAAGGGGAATAGCGAAAAACCCTAGGCTAGCACCCCCATCTCCTGTAGCCATCGGCTGCAAAGTCTTGGAGGTGTTTACCTTTGGATTCGGGCTCTAGGGTTGGCCTGCTCGAGGTGACGAACCAACAGCCCAACTGGCTGGCCCAGCCCACATGCGTGAAGGTGCTAGAAAGGGAGCCCTAGCCACTCCCTCTGCTTCTTGCGACCGCCACCCTTGGTCGCTCTAATGGAAGGGGAAGAAGGTGTAAGGTGGCGTGAGCCAGGGGCTACCCACGGCGAGTCACCGCTTATTCCTGGGGGGTGTCGAGCCTTGGCAAGCGGAGTTCCTCCAGCATCGCGGGAGTCGTTCGGCCATTCGGCCATGGCAGGAGATCAAGGTGTCGATGACAAGGGCAGCGCTGCCATGGAAATGCCCCAAACCGGGTAGTTGGAGTCGGAGGTCGAATCCACATGGCTTAGATGGAGGGGGTGCTTGGGAGCTATTTAAGTCCCCAATGCATGCCTTGGCAACCGGCACTTGTGGGAAGCATGTCTGATTCCTCAGGTTCGGTTGGTGCTGATTTCTCCGGCTAGAGTCAGCCCTGGCATCAAGCGAGTCGGAGTGAGGCAAAAACAAATGTCCTTCAGCAAGCAAGAAGACGCCAGTGGGGGCAGCGTGGTCTAGACATGGGTCATCAACGAGCTCCAGTGAGGTGAGCCTATGGCTGCTGGCCCCTTGATCCCTTGCTTTTCTTCCCTTTTGGCTTAGAATACAGAGGGAGTGAGCATCATCAAGGCACCGTGTACCGTGGGGTACCTTGGCGGGTGGAGGTGTTGCATGTGAGGCTGGTTGGGCTGGGATGCGCTGCACATACTAGGGCGCCAGCGGGCACGCAAGGCGCATGGAACCATCAGACGCTGTGAAGACCAAAGGTTGGGGCATCCAGGTGAGCCATCGATCATTTCCAACAGAGGCATGGGCGTGCTTGCTGGGGCACCAACAGGTCGGGTTAGGGCCCAGACAAGCTTGCCAGGGCACCTCGCGGGACTGGTCACTAGGGCATAGGTGCACACTGGGGAATCTGGCAGGAGTGCTGATGCTCAGTTGCCATGGCACGGTGGTTCAACCGTCGGTGCTTTGGTTGAAGGCCGCCTGTTGGCGCACTTGACGATGATTGCCAGTGCGCTTGCTTCCTCACGTACGTCGAGACGCGCTGAAGAAGCCAGCTACCACGCCTGGTCGAAAGGGAGATCACCTGCCCGGTCCTTCATTTCGAAGAAGGGAGCACAAGATTAGAGCTTTGCAAGTGTGCGATGGGGCTTGGCTGTTTTCTTCTTGTAGCAACCCTAGGCTGCTCCTTGCTTCCCTTTCTTAGCCGCCACATCATCGTTGGCGAGGAAAGTCGCAGGCCGTCGGTTGAAGCTGGAGAGGGGAGCATGAGACTAAGGCGAGGCGAAGCTAGTTGCTCGGCAGGCAGTGCACCGGGCACCGTGGCCTCGCTGCCAGGGCACATGATGACCGGCTACCAAAGTGCATATGAGTGGCTCGTAGGGTGCCAAAGGTTAGCTGCCATTGCACGGTCGGCCGACTGCCAGGGCACCAAAGAGCAACACAGGGCACCAAGGCCAGCTACCAGGGCACAGACTGTTAGCCGTCTGGGGCACCAGTAGGCAGAGTGCACGGCGCAGAGGTGAGCTCTTGGTTCCCTTGTCGAGTTCTTGATTTCCCTCTTTATTTGCTTCGCAACTCCCCCAAGTATTTTAGCTGGATCTACGAGGCCGCTCTACATACTTCGCTTTGGTTGCTAGGGTGTTAGTGTTGTAGGCTGTTGCCCAGGCAATGCCATCGGGTGTTGTGGCTAGAGCACTGGCGTTGGGCACCATGGTCAGGGCGCTAGCTGCTGAAGGCTGTAGCTAGTGCGCACGACGCCCAAGGTGCTTGGGAGAGTTCTTCCAGGCACCGATGGGAGACTTGCCAAGGCGCTCTGGTTCGAGCCCTTCACCACGGTGCTCTAGTTGCTGAAGGCTTTTGCTAGGGCATCAGAGCCCTTTGCTGGGGCATCGGCGAGCTGAGGCTGGGATGCGCTGAAGGAACTGCCATCGGGGTGTAAGGCCAGTTGCTGTTGGTACGCCGTCTTACTTGCTAGTGCGTTGGTGGGCTGAAGCCAGGGCGCACTGAAGGGACTTCCGCCAAGGTACCGGTAAGCCAAGGCCGTGGTGCACCAAAGGGACTGTTGTTGTGGTGCAAGACTAGCCATTGATAGGGCAATGATGAGCTTCTCTAGGACATTAGCAACCGAGAGTGCTAGGGCGCTGGCCTGCTATTCCTGGTAGGGCATCAACTAGCCAATTCTTGCCAAGGCACTAGTGGCCTGTAACAGCCCAGGTTTTTATGAAAATAAAAATAAATAAATAAATAAAAATTAATTAAAATTTAAATTAAATAAGTATTTTTGTGTCTAAATTTTAAATTGGATTTGCCCTGAATTTCTATTTTTGTAAAACTGTACTTGAAAAGTATTTTAAGTGGAAAACCTAAAAATATTATTAATAAAAATGATATTTTGATTTTCTATAAAAATCCTAGTTCAAAATAATTATATGGCATGCATATTTTTATTCAACGTATTTCAATTCAATTTTAAATTTAGTTATTGCCTACTAGTTAATTCCTCCATCGAATTTGAATTCTTCAATACCTTATCACCCTAAATTGAAACTCTAGTTGATACATTAGTATGGCTAGAGGCTTTCTGAATGGAAAATGTTTAGCTTTGCTTAGACATAATTATGGGTTGGGATACCTTTTCACATAAAAGGATGAATCTTTCACATAAAATGATATACTTTTGGTATGTACTCTTGACTTTGGTGAGTCAAGGAGGCTTATGAATTATTTTGAAAACAAAATATAAAACTGGTTTAGACTTAGGCAATTGGTTAGATTGGTGGGTGCAGGCATGCCCTGTTGGTCGGAGACGCAGTGGTTGATTGTCGTGCATGGGGGTATGTGGTTGGGCCTAAGTCAGATTAAGGACCGGTCTGTAAGCTACTGTTGCAAAGCCCTAATCGTACTACCACATGGCTGGTATGGGACAGCCCTGGCTGAATAATTTGCGATGTCCCAACCTGAGTCAAGTCGTAGGTTGAAAGTGAGCATGGTTGGTGCCATGTGAAGTCTCACTTGGGCGAGCGTGGTTAAGCCATGAGAAGTCTCGTCTAGGCTCAAGAGGGGGTCCCGGTCTGGTGGATTCCTTACTAGGGTGAAACCTTAGAGTTGGCTTGGCCAGGTTGAAGGCTTTGCATTGTAAAGGCCTTGTCACGACTCCCCACCACACACCTAAGGAAGTGTGTAATCTAGTGGTACAAAGGGATGATCGTGTCTTGTGGGTAAAGCTGTACAACCTCTGCAGAGTGTATAATCTATCCTGGATAGCCGTGCCCACGGTCATGGGCATGCTGAGTAGAAGTTTTTCATAGATTAGACTTTGTTTTTCAAAAATGTTTTTGAAAACCTTATGGATGGATGGAATTCATGAGAGATTGAAAACCTTGTGGGTGGATGGAACCCATGAGAGAGATTGAAAGCTTGTGGATGGATGGAATCCACGAGTGTTTGGAAGCGTGTGGATGGATGGAATCCATGCGTGATCTTTTGGAAAAGATGGTCCGGGTGGGATGCCCGAGAATAGGTTGGTGTATGGTCCGAGCCTGCGCGCACTGACGGTAATATTTTTAACTACAAGTATTGTTTTTACTTACTGTATTAAATTCAGCAATTTCAATCTACTTATTGTATTTCATTAGATGCTGTTTTATGCAAACTAACCCTATAAATCTTCCATTGAAGCCTTTATCATTATGTTGCATTTCTTCGTGTGATTTGCGGAGTACAAGTTTGTACTCACCTTGCACCCCCCTACACAGAGAAGGATGAAGTCGACTACGGTGCAAATCTGGACAAATAGGCCGCATCTTACTGTCGTTTGCCTGTGGGCAGGCATGGGCTTCGCTTTTATCGTTTACCTTGAATAATATTACCCCTCCTTTGGAATATTTGAATGTGTGAACCTTGTCGTCCTAGCAAAAATATAATGGTAACTGTCGTAGGGATGGCCCCCACCTAAACCAGCGAGCACGGTAGGAGATTATAAGGCCAGAATAGGCCATGTGTAATGACATAACCGCCCCAGAGGGGATAACTGATGTAAGGGTATAAGCGTAAAAGCACTCCTCATGTGTATGTATATATACGAGCAAGCCATGGGGAGGACCAGAGCCATTACACTTATCTTCATCACTCTCCACCATCATCTCTCTCTGTTTGGTCAGTAGCCACAACGATTGGCGCCGTCCGTGGGAGGGCGAAGACAAGCTCAAGACCGAAGGAAAAGATGGCACGAAAAAGCTTCACCGCGCGCGAAGGAAAGAAGGCGGCGGCTCGGGCGTCGTATGAGTACGAGGGCCGGCATCGCGAGCGGCGGACGCGGTGCCGTGCAGCGCGATAGCCGGAGACGTCGGCGTTCGCGGCGGCGACCAACCCGTCACCGGCACGCGGCGACCAACCCGTCACCGGCACGCGGCGACCCGCCCGCCACCGGCGTTGCGGGGCAGGCCCCACGGTCGAAGACGTCGACACGGCGCAGCGACAACCGATCCCGCCGACGCAACGGCGGCCGACCTCGCGCCCCATCGCAACCCTCGGCGGCGCGGACGGCGGCGCGAGGTAGCCACGACGGGCGACCAGCAGTTCGGGACCTCGCGACGCTGGTCGTCCTCGCGCCGACCGCCCGTCGGGTGCCGGCGACCCCGCTGCCGGCGATGGAAAGTGCCTGGCTGGCGGCTCTCAATGCATTCGGCGAGGCTAGGGGCCTTCGCGGGCCGTCGAGATATGCGGGAGGCTCGAGTCGCGAGCGCGCGCCGATGGTCGCGCCCGAGCCCACGAAGAGCGGGCGATCGCGGCCCCACGCCCGGCCGCGTGCGCTGCGGCGTGTGGATCCGAGTCCCGCTCTCGCGGGGCTGCGATGGCGGCATGGCCCAAGACTTCAAGTTTCCTAGCGCCATCGACTCGTACAAAGCGACACGGACCCCGTGAGTTCGTGCGCGTATCTGAAACCGCAATCGAAGCGCGGCGCGCGGCGCACACCCGAAGGCGAAGGACTCCCCTCGCGCTACAAGGAGTGGCGCTCTCTTGGTTCTTTACCATAGAGCGGGCTCCATCTACGCGTGGGAGCGACCGTGTCCACCTTCACAACAACTTCCAAGGAAACTACGTTGGCCGAGTCGACGCGGACCAACTCTTTGCCGTAAAGCAAAACCTTCTGAGAAGCTCGGGACTACTTCAAGCGCCGCCAAGATTCGATGTCGGTGAAAGGCGTCAGCGAGACCACCATCGTCAATGCAGCCATACGGGGCCTTCGTCCGGCCCGATGGCGAGTACAACGCACGAAAGCCAATCAAGGCGGTGGCGAAGCTCTTCGACAAGATGGAAGAATATGCTAGGGCGGAGGAAGACGCGGCGAAGGCAAGGTGGCGACTCCGACACCAACCGGGCCGAGCCTCGGAAAGCCGAAGACCCGCCGAGGCGGTTCTTGAAGAAAGCGGCGAGTCGTCGGACGCGCCCGGCCGTAGGGACAACCCGCATAAAAGTCGTCCGATCAGCCCAAGCGCGCCAGCAGAGGTCGGCGAAATCGTACGTCCTCGACATCGGCGGGTCGGCGAGGTGCTCCATGGGCCGAGGCGGTCGGGGCACCGTGGCCGTGGCAGGGGCCACGACGATAAGGGTTGTGGGGATTACGACGACCAGCATCAGGGACTGTGGTACGTAGTCCACGGCCGCGGAAATCATGATACCCGCGCCTGCACCTCCATCGCGGCGCTCCGCGACAGCGTCGCTAGGGACAGGAACCCGGAGGCGCGCCCGCCTGCGGTGGCCCACGTCCAATTCCCATACGAGGCCCCCATGCAGGTGCAGGCGCAAGGGATGCAGGTACAGGCGCAAGGGATGCAACCCCAGGAAGGCGCCTTACGGATCCAAGCTCACGTACAGCAGCCTCGGGAGGGCCTCCTGTCATTGCAGGCCCCGGACGCAACCTACCGCAGGGTCATTAATGTCATATCCGGAGGCTCTGCACTGGAATTCACCTCGGCACGGCAGCAGAAGGCCTACACGCGAAGACTACATCACGTGGCGGCATACCCAGCGCAAGCACCGCCGGATTGGGCGCAGCACGAAGTTACATTCACACCCGACGATGCCCAGGGTGTGGACTTCCCTCACCAGGACCCCCTGGTTATCCGGGTCACCATCGCGGGATGCGACGTGGGGCGCACCTTGGTGGACGGCGGTAGCTCCGCGAACGTATTGTTTGCGGCGGCCTTCGACTAGATGGGGATCCCTCGAAGCCGCCTGGGGCCCTCGGGAATCCCCGCTGCAGGGGGACGGCCCTGCGGTGGGCCAGGCCAAATCGGCCTTCAAGTCTCCTTCGGCCGAGATGACAATGTGCGGACCGAAGATGCCACCTTCGACGTGGTCGACCTTCCGTACCCCTACAATGCCATACTAGGACGCCCAATCCTCAACTCCTTCGGCGCGGTACCACATCACGGCTATCTGTGCATGAAGATCCCGGGTCCCCGGACCACCATCACCGTCGGCGACGAGGATATGGCGGCGCATCGAGCGAGCACGGTGCCCGCGTCGTGACGCCCAACGACGCTCGTAGAGCCGGCGTCACAGCACGGAGGTCCGCGGGGTCATCCATAGGCGCCTACGCGGGCCCTGCAGACGTCTAGGGGGATGTAATGAAGATCGCCGTTTGCCGCTAATCTTTCTTCATCACACGCAAGCACGCGGTGAGGGCGCGCGCAGGCTTGGCCAACGCGCGCGTCCCCGCGGTATAAACTAAAGACGCACGTTCGCGTGTGCACTCGCCGTCGCCAGGGGGGGCGGGACTGAGTATAAACCAAAGACACACGTTCGCGTGTGCACTCGCCGTCGCCAGGGGGGCGGGACTGAGTATAAACCAAAGACGCATGTTCGCGTGTGCACTCGCCGTCGCCAGGGGGCGGGACTGAGTATAAACCAAAGACGCACGTTCGTGTGTGCACTCGCCGCCGTCGCCGGCGGGATGAGTATAAACCAAAGACGACGTTCGCGTGCACACTCGCCGTCGCCGGCGGACTGAGTATAAACCAAAGACGCGCGTTCGCGTGTGCACCGCCGCCGTCGCCGGGGCGGGGCGAGTATAAACCAAAGACGACGTTCGCGTGTGCACTCGCCGTCGCCGGGGCGGGCACGAGTATAAAGACGCACGTTCGCGTGTGCACTCGCCGTCGCCAGGGTGGCGGGTCTGAGTATAAACAAAAGGCGCACCGAGGGGACACCCTCGCGTGCACTAGTCCACGGACTTTAAATAAGGCGTGGCGTCGAGCCTAGCTCTGCGCGCGAGTCTCGGACTATAAAGAAGGCGTGGCGTCGAAGTCCGCTTCGCGCGCACTAGTCCACGGACTTTAAATAAGGCGTAGCATCGAGCCCAGCTCGCGCGCGCGAGTCTCGGACTATAAAGAAGAGGTAGCGTCGAAGTCCGCTTCGCGCGCACTAGTCCACGGACTTTAAATAAGGCGTGGCGTCGAGCCTAGCTCCGCGCGCGAGTCTCGGACTATAAAGAAGGCGTGGCGTCGAAGTCCGCTTCGCGCGCACTAGTCCACGGACTTTAAATAAGGCGTGGCGTCGAGCCTAGCTCGCACGCGCGAGTCTCGGACTATAAATAAGGCGTGGCGTCGAAGTCCGCTTCGCACGCACTAGTCCACGGACTTTAAATAAGGCGTGGCGTCGAGCCTAGCTCCGCACACGCGAGTCTCCGGACTACAAAGAAGGCGTGGCGTCGAAGTCGCTCCGCACGCACTAGTCACGAACTCTAAATAAGGCGTGGCGTCGAGGCACGCCTCGCACGCACGCGAGTCTCGGACTATACATGAGGCGTGGCGTTGAGGTCGCCTCGCGCGCACTAGTCCACGGACTCTAAATAAGGCGTGGCGTCGAGGCACGCCTCGCGCGCGAGTCTCGGACTATAAAGCAAGGCACACCGCGGAGGTGCGCCTCCGTATCGTCGATCCGCGATCGTCCGCTTTATGGAACCACAGCACGGCTACGCCAACAGCGGCATCAACACGCAGCGCATTCTTAAAATGCCGGAAGTCGCATACGGAAGAATCACATGTACAAAGGTCGGCAACATCCCGGCGCTCTAAGCCGCTACCAGCGGGTTCGCCCTAACACGCGCTAAAGTGGGGCCTCGCTCGAAGAAGGCCGACTCGCCCAAAAGTCGGCGACTCTTGCCCATCGCCAGCGTCGGCGTCGCCGGGTTGAAAGGTCGGCGCGACGAAGCGGTCCCCAGCAAGGAAGCTGCCGGGTGTAGGTGAAAGTCGAATGCAAGTAGCAAGTGTGTACTTTATTCACAAAGACAAGGAACAGTACAACACACGCCTACACCTAAGCACCACGGCGTCAGACCTGCGGGTTCCCGGCGCCTTCGGAGGGCCCAGCGCCACCATCGTCGCGTCGAGGACCCGTCATGAAAGTGGCGAGCTCCCGTCCGTGGCGACTTCGAGCTCGATCCGTGCAGCATCCGGCCCGACGTGACCCCAGATCCGGTCGAAGAAGGGCCCGAGGGCAAGGCGAGCGGAGCGGACGGCGCCGGACATTACTCCGGCCCCGCCAGGCATCTCGGTGGGATCATCGGTAGCGGCGGCGTGCGCATAACGCGGTGCTGCGAGAGCGCGCACACCAAGCATCTTGGCGACGTACGCGCAGTGGGTGCCGGCGGGCGTCGCCGCGTCGCGCCGCGGCGTTGGCGGCATCCCAATCCAGCGGAGCGCGTCGAGCAACTCCTCCGGGCGGCGCGTCCCGCACCTCCGCTACCAGCCCTTGGAGATGGCTCTCCAGCGCTTGCATGGCGTCCCAAGCAAACCGAGGCGTCGCCAGCGTCGGTTGCGTTCCTCTAGAGTCAAGGCAAGCTCGCATTTTCCTTCTCTAGCGGCGACTGCTCCGAGAACCCGTCCCGCTCCGCCGCGAACTTTTGTTCAGCGGTGCCGCGGCCGACTCTGCGCGCCGACGCAACAAGCCCCTCGGCGTGCGCCCGCCGGCGCATTCCGCTTCCGGTGGCGGATGCGGGCGTCTGGCAGAGCGGGCGCAGAGGCTTCGCAGCTCCTCCGGCGGCACGCAGCCTATCCTCGAGCGCCTTTGGCTCGAGCATAGGCCGTTTGCAGGGCCTGCCCAAAGACAAGTGTCTCAGTAGAAGGAAAAGACTTAGCACACTCGGCTAAACTCGGGCGTGGTCGCACGAGTACTTACCTCACCCCGGACACCTCGAAAGTGTCCTCCAGCGCCCGCGCCGTAGGCTGCAGCACTTGCGGTCGGCGCTCGTGGCGCGTCATTTACAATCCGCGCCACGCCCTCGGCATCTCGAGGCGGCACGAAGTCGCGCAGGCTCACGTGCTCGAGGCCCGTGTTCGTCGGTGCTCCCCCTCCGGAAGAGCAACGCTGCAAACAAGGATCTGGTGATCACCCCAAGGCATAAAAGCATACACGAGTAAGCTAAGTCACCCTACCTTCGGTAGCGAAGGAATGGTCTCGCCACGGCGGAGGCCTCGCGTTCGGGAGGGCGGCGGCTGTCCTGCGCGGCGGGGTAGCGAGAGGCGTAGCGCGATAGGCCACGGGCCCCGGTGCTTGCGCTGGAATCCACAAGCCGATGCCGTAGCCACGGCGAACCCCGCGGTGTCGGTGGAGCTCGGCCGCACACATGGTTCCACGGTGGCAATCGTCGAAGCGGGGCACCTCGGTCCCCACTCGCTGTTGGTAAAGACAAGACGGCTACGTGCGCCCGCGAGGGCGCCTCGGCACCACGGCGGCGCGCGTCGAGGGCTCCACCTCGGCATCGCCCGTCCGCGACGGGTCCGCCTCGGCGACCGGCGGTGGTGAGGCTTCCCCCTCCGGCCGCCGCGGCAAACCCGGCGTCGGGGCGCTTGCGAAGACACCTGCGCCGGCACCGCGCCACCAAGCCGAATCGGCGTACCTGCCGAGTATGACTCCGCGTCCGCGCGCCCTCGAAAACACTAGCGGCGGCGCGCGGCGCCGCTGCGCCCTCTTCCGAGACGAGGCCTTCTTCTTCTTCACTCCACCATCGGTGGGCGACACGGTCGCACGGCAAGGCCGAGGACCTCGCACACGTGGTTTATTCGCCACCCGCCTTGGCGATAGCGACGCTTGGCGCTCGTGCTCCACTGGCGGTGTACGGCCCGGGAACACGCGCGCGCTTGCTCCGCCTCCTCAAGAAATCCACGAAGCAAAGGAGAACAGCATCGGATACAACGATTTCGCGTCAACAAAGGAGGGGCGCAATCGAGGCTTACGGGGACGGGCGCGCGCGTGGCGAGCAAACCCACGGCGAAACATTGTCGCCTCGATGCCTATCGGCGGCAAGATGCCGATCGTGAGGCAGCGGTGCCACGCCGTACATCACGTACTCTTCGGCAAGGTCGCGCATGTTGAGGCGGCGCCACGCCACGAGCCGCTTGACCCTCGCTTGTCCTCATCATCGAGCGTTCGGCGGGCGAGGGCTTGAACGCGATTGGTCGGCTGTGCACTCAAGGCGCTCCGCTCTTCTTCACACGGTGGTAGAACCACCGCTTCATCCAGAAGACTCCAACTTCCCGCGAGTTGAGTTCGCAGGAAGAGCTTCTTGCACGACGGCGAAGAATAAAGAGACGCTACGGCTCGGCGGCGTCCCCGCCCTTCCGGCCCGCCGGTGGCATCGTGCCTCGTGGAGATAGGTGAATAGCGACGCGCTGGGCCGTGAGCCCCAGCGCAAGGCCCGGTGTACACCGCGAGCGGGCCACGGCGTTTGGAGTCGATTGTGCGCTCGGCCGAAGGTCCGTAGCACATCGCCTACCACGGTCGCCGCTGGGATCCGGAGCCACGCGTCGAAAAAGGCAACGAATACAACCGCCTCCGACCTCTCGGGATGCGGTTCCGTCTCGCCGTCGGCGGGCAATCGTACGTCCTACCGCCCGGACAACTTCCCCGCGCGCAAGAGCCCTTGGATCGTCTTCTCGGTCATGAGCGAGGGGCCTAGCTCGCCAGAGAACGTGCCTTCCTCCTCCGCCACCAGCCGCTCCTGGTTAGCCGCCGCCGGGTCGCGCTCTTGGAGCACGTATTTCACCTCCAACGGCGACGATCGCCGGTGAATGGCAGGGCCACCAACCGCCTGCCCGCGCTCGCTACTGGAGGCCATCGCTTCCCACGACGAGACTGAAGTGGTGAAGATAGCGTGAAGGTGTGGAAGGCGGAGCAGACAGGAAAGAGGGCATAAAGGTGCGGGGACGCTGTTATGGGGGGGCTATTTCAAGCCACCTCGCCCATACCGCCGCTACTGAAGCGTCGCAACGATCCGCGTTGTCAGACCCGGATTGATTAATCCGAATCTTATCAGTGTTTCTTGCACTAATCCTCGGATCGATGGTTAGTGCACACGGTACATTCTTTGAACCATTTCATACATCGCATAATCGTCCAATATATTACATAAGCTGAAATACACCACGTCGGGTGATAGTTTACAAAAGGGGCCGACTAGGCCAAATGTCATGATTACAAATACGCCTGCGGAAAATCGCAAGAGAAAACCCCAAATCCACAGGCAAGCGGCCAGTAGGGTAATGTGCACAACATATGCCACCAGGGTCCCGGTAACATAAATGTACACAACGCCTAAAGTCTACTTGTCCAAGCCTACCCACCGAGGCCTACGCCTTACTTATCGCTTTGCTTAGTCGGCGACGGGCGGGGCCCTCATGGGCGTAGTGTTCCTGAACACCTGTTTCTGAATTGTATCGCAAGAGCGAGAATGAGCACTCCGACCCCGTGCTCAGCAAGTTAACACACGGAATGCAATATTTAGCATGCAAGGCTAATCAAAGGATGGCTTGGGCTCATTTTATTTTGCGGAGAGTGCTTTTGAATACAATTATAAAAATTCCTGAAACCTAGCAATTTTAAACTCAAAACTTTTTGTTTATAAAGTAAGTTGATCTTATAGTTGACACAGATTCCATCCACCGTTACATGGCTTCTGCGCCATATAGCATCTTTCAGCGTTATAGCCGCTTAACTTACCACTGGGACGACACCCAGGACAATTACAAACCAGGCGATCCTTCGCCCTTCGGTTTCCATCCCGATTGCCAATGTTTTTAATGTAACTATATCGATTAAGTTCCCATGTGCGCCCATGACCGTGGGCACGGCTATTCGAATAGTTTTGACTCTGCGAGTTTGTACACTTTCACCACAAGAGATAATCAACTCGTTGCCCCACACGATTCCTTGGACGTGTGGTCGAGCGAACCATCACGGTGACTTTTCAAAGTATCTAGTCCTTTCTCCCATCTCACATTATGGGTGACCGCCCATTTGCGATGGGTCCCATCTGTCTTGTGGATGTTTTCCCTGCACTCTAACGCAGCTCGGGCTCCTACTTCCCGCAGCGTTAGGAAAGCGGAAAACTTCACCCCATGGTGTCCTTCGCCCCTTGCCATAGCATAACCCCATCAATCCACTACCGGTGAGATGAGTCAGGGTTTCGATAAGTCTACTTAGCCAAGTTGTATTTACAGACTTGTGGTTGTCTTTATTTTACACGGTGACATGACAAGATTCAGTCCTTAAGGTTACCGGATGGTTCTACCACATTTCACATTCGTGCATCCTTTGCACCACATACCGACCACCAAACCATTCCATCCGGTATTTAAGCGGTTTGGGATTTTTCAGAGGTAGTAAATAATATGTCCACCTACTACAGTCATTCCACCCATGACTGTTCCCCAAACAATATCACATTTTTGTAAGTGTTGCTTTTGGGGCAGCAAGGTACCCCCGTTCTTATCTAGCAATACTAAGCCGCGGATTAATTATTTGGACTTACTGTAAAGCATATGATAATATGAATTTTTCTAGGGCGACAAGGTTCACATGTCCAAGCATGGCAATGGATCTTTATTAACAAGCATTAAAATAGGTATCTAACTACCACTTTCTTAAAATGAACATATTTCATCACATAAAATAACAGCATGCATGTTCATAATTTAAAAGAAATTAACTTTGCAAATCATAGGTTCAGAAATGATCAAGGTGTTAACTCGCCTTGGTCACAGGGTCGATTTCTTGGTGGTGCTGGTGCTTCTTGTGCTGCTGCCTCGATATCTTCCTCTTGAGCCTCGTAGGCTATTTAATCGTACGGAATACCCAAATAAAAGAAAAATAACCAATCAATAAAATATCACCAGAAATTCCAATGAACTCAAAAATTATGGTTCTGGTTCCATTAGATAGATCTTGAATTTAAACGAATTTAGAAATTTGTTTCATTCAATTTAGAGCTAAAATGAAGAAGTTATAAGCGATCAAAGTTTTCGGTTCAGTCAAATCCAAAATTACTAAATTTTGACATGTGGGGCCACGGTCAGCCCGATTCATTTTAATTTCCATTTTATTTACTTTTCGGTTTTCGTACTCTTGACATGTGGGTCCGATTCTCGTTCATGGGGTCCACATGTCGGTGCGATCCTACTAGATGTCTCATCGCGGCCAGGTGGGGCCGGCGGTCGTGTGATTCGAGAATGCGATGGGCGACGGGTGGGGCCCACTGTCGGACCGAAATAAAATCGAAAACTCAACCCGCTGCTGAGCAGAGGCTCGAGCAGCGGCGCGGGAGTTGGGAGGAGAAGAGAGTTACGCGATAGCCGTGAGAGCGGGGAGGCTTTGCCTACCTCTATAGGGCAATTTATTCCCTTGAGGTGGGTCGGCAGCGGGGTCGGGCAGTGAAGTCGGGGACGACGGTGGCCGGCGGTGAGGGAAGGTCGGGGAGCTTCGGGTGAGTGTCGAAACGCGATCCTCGCGTTATGGTGAAGACGGTGACGCGGTCTTCAAGGGCCGAGGAGGTCCGGAGATAGGTCGGCGTCGAGCGGCAACGGCGGCTCGGGGAAGCTCCAGGCGGCGGCGGACCACAGGCAACGAGGAGCTCGGACGAGGGCCGGGGAAGCTTCGCGGCGCTCTGGAGACGATCCTAGCTCAAGGAATTTGGCTCTGGGACAGTAAAACAGTGGGAAGTCAGTTCGCCGGAGTTGGGGGAGAACAAGCTCGCCGGCGGCTACGGGGCATGAAATGCCCGATTACCTTCTGATGAACGGAGAGGGCGGAGAGGGGAACTCAATGGGGGGTCCGCTGCCTTATAAACATGCTCGGAGGGGAGCTGGCAACGGGCGGCTCCCGCGAGGTCGCGTCGGGCAGTGGCGAGGCGAGGAGGGTGACGCGGCGGCATTAATGCCGGCGCCGCGTGCGTGACGCAGCACGCCCACGCCCGCGCGGTCTCCTCCACTTTTGCGGTCTCTCACGCGCGAGGGGGGGAGCTGGGCAGAAGATCGGCGCCACGTGGCGGGCCGTGCGACGGGCGAGGAGAAAGCGGTGGCGCCGAACCGTGGCGAGGCGGTGGATCGAGGATGGCGTCGGCTCGCGGTGCTTTTTCCACCATGGCGGCGGGCGACACGAGCGGCGGCGGCCGCGCATCGCGCGCCACGGAGGCGCGCGTGCTGTCCCGCGGAGAGAGGAGTCGGGCGAAGGGGAAGAAGGCCACGGCAGGCGGGCCGCTGTCCAGAGAGAGAGAGAGGGAAGGCGCGCCGGGCGGATGGAGCCGCGCGCGCGAGGCGGATCGGGCCGCACGCGTGTCGGCCGATGGGAGAGGTAGGCGGGTTTCCGGCGGGATCCGCCGCCACGTGTCGAGCGGAGAGGAGGGCTGGAATTTCTATTTTCTTTAATGAGCTCTGGATTTTCAGAAAAGCCTGTAAATTCATTTAGCCTGGGAAAAATATGTAATTACTCCCAAAAATTTCAGGAAAATTCTCAGAGGATCCTTATGACACTTTTGACTTAATGAAAATATTTCCAACTAATGTTGGTATTTACTTTACTTGCTTCCATTGCTTTTCATGCCCTCATTTTCAATTTCTTTCTTTACTTTCATGGATCATCTTTTGATTCTCATTTTTAAATCTTAACTTTCTACTAATTAAATATGATTGCTTCTTCTTCTAATTCATTTTAACTTTTGGAACCTTCACCAAATTTCTCAGAAAAACATCACAAACTCCAAATTCAAATAAAACATATTGCAAAATAACTTAAAAGCTTCATATTTTCAAATTTCACAATTTGGGGATGTTACAAACCTACCCCTTAAAAGAATCTCGACCAGAGATTCAATCTAGCCAATGAATAGGTTGGGGTAGTCTTTCCTTAATTGGTCTTCACGCTCCCGGTGGCTTCCTTCTTGGAGTGATGGCTCCATTGCACCCTGCACATGCGAATGGTTTGAGTACGCGTCTTCTTTTCTACGGTGTCCAAGATCTTGATCGGACGCTCCTTGTAGGTTAGGTCTTCTTCAACCTCGATTGCCTCCAACGAGCTTGATCCTCAGTACTCGTAGGCACTTCTTGATTGGGACACATGGAAGGCGTCGTGTATGTCCGATAGATCGGAGGTAGTGCAAGTGGTAGGCAACTTCCCCTTTTAGACACAATTGGGAATGGCCCAACATACCGTGGGGTAAGCTTGCCTTTGACCTTGAATCGTCTAACTCCTCGCAAGGGTGATACCTTCAGATAAACATGATCTCCCACTTCAAAACTTAGGGGCCTTCTTCTCTTGTCTGCATAACTTTTCTCGCTGGGACTGGTGCTTGCGATCGATCTCTAATTAGGCGAACCTTTTCTTCAGCCTGCCTTAAAGTATCTGGCCCGAAAATGTAGTTCTCCCCTACTTCTGACCAATGTAGAGGGGTTCGACATTGTCGACCATACAGGGCTTCGAAGGGTGACATCCGAAGACTGGCCTGATAGCTGTTGTTATAAGCAAACTCAGCATAGGGTAGGCATCGATCCCAATCCTTAGAAAAATCTAGAGCACAAGCCCGAAGCATATCTTCTAATATCTGATTCACTCTCTCCGTTTGACCATCTGTCTGGGGGTGGTATGCGGTGCTAAAATCCAAGTAAGTACCGAGAGCTTCATGCAAAGCTAGCCCAAAAATGCGAGGTGAGCGGGAACCTCGATCCGAGACTATCCGCTTTGGTGCGCCGTGTAAACATACTATGCGTGATATATATAGCTCGGCTAACTTATCTCCCTTGTACGTGGTTTTGTGGGGATGAAATGTGCAACCTTAGTCACCTATCAACCACGACCCATCTTGAGTCATATCGGACTTGGTTCGTGGAAGTCCCGTGATAAAGTCCATCCCGACTTCTTCCCACTTCCATCGGGTATTTTTAATGGTTGTAGTAGTCCCTGCTGGCCTTTGATGTTCTGCTTTCACTCTTTGACACACATCACAACAGGCTACATGTTCAGCTATGTCTCTCTTCAAGCGGGCCACCAGCAGAATTGCTTCATATCTGATACATCTTGGTGCTTCCGGTGTGTGGAGTACGGAGAGCTATGGGCTTCCCTCAATATCGATCTTTGAGATTCTTTTGATGAGGTACAACAATACGCTTCCGTACCATAGGGTACCATCTGATCAATCTTCATGTTAGGAGCCTTCCTGCTTCTACCAGTCCTTTCCATTTATTACAGTGGATCTTTTCTTTGAGCAACCATAATCTGCTCCTCTAAACTTGGTTGAATTTCCATGGTGGCTAAAGTGCCTTTCTCTACTATCTCCAAGTTCAAGGCTTGCGAGTTCTTTACATAGCTCGGGTTGGTGTTCTGGACCATGAGATTATTGCAATAGGCCTTTCGGCTTAGAGCATCCGCTACAACATTAGCCTTCCACAGGTGGTAATGGACACTCGTGTCATAGTCCTTAATCAACTCCAACCATCTCCTTTGCCTCAAGTTGAGGTGTGGTAGGTGAAGAAGTATTTAAGGCTCTGGTGGTCGTGTATATGTCACGGTGATTACCTATCGATAATGCCTCCAAATCTTCAATGCATGCACCATCGAGGCCAATTCGTGTCATGAGTAGGGTAGTTGGCTTCGTGAGGGCGGAGTGCCGAGATGCATATGCCACTACCTTGCCTTCCTGCATTAGTACACATCCAAGCCCTTGATGTGAGGCATCACAAGTATACCTCAAAATCCTTGCGTACATCAGGCAGGGTTAGCACAGGCGTGGTAGTCAATCGCTCTTTCAACTCTTGGAAGCTTTCTTCACATGCCTTGGTCCATTCAAACTTCTTCTCCTTCTTGAGTAGTTGAGTCATTGGCACGGCAATCCGAGAAAATCCTTCTATGAATCTCGGTAGTATCCGGCCAATCAGAAAGCTCCTTACTTGATGTGGAGCCGTGTGCCGCCACTCTATGATCTTTGCTATTTTGGCGGGATCAGAGATATCCCTCCTGCTTGACACTATGTGTCCCAAGAAACTAATATCATGCAGCCAGAATTCACATTTGCTAAATTTTGCATATAATTGATGCTCCTTTAGCCTTTCCAACACCAGGCACAAATGTTCCGCATGCTCTTCAGCATTCTTGGAGTATATAAGGATGTCGTCAATAAAGACCACGACAAACTTGTCCAAATACTCCATGAAAATCTTGTTCATCAGGTTCATGAAGTAGGCTGGGGCATTGGTTAACTAAAAGACATGTTGTAAACTCATACAGCCCATATCTAGTGGTGAAAGCTGTCTTGGGTATATCTTCAGCCCTAATCTTTAACTGATGGTAGCCTGATCTCAAGTCTATCTTGGAGAAAACTGTGGCTCCACCCAGCTGATCGAATAAATCATCGATCCTGGGGAGTGGGTATTTGTTTTTGATGGTTACTTCATTTAGGGCCCTGTAATCCACACACATCCGAGTGGTGCCATCTTTCTTCTTCACAAATAATACTGGAGACCCCCAAGGTGATGAACTAGGTCGGATAAATCCCTTTTCCTGCAACTCCTGAAGTTGCTTCTTCAATTCTTCTAGCTCCTCCACTGTCATTCTATAAGGCCTTTTGGAGATTGGAGCGGCTCCCGGCTTCAAGTTGATGACAAATTCCAGGTCTCTATCTGGGGGCATGCCAGGGAGTTCATCGGGGAACACTTCGGGATAATCTTGCACCACGATCATCCCTTCCACCGGTATGTCTTCACTATAGTAGATTGCACGGCCCCATCGATAGGGTCGATCTACTTTTACTTCTATTGTTACAGGGCACTTGACCGCTTTACCTTTGGGTGGCACATTCCAGACTCCTTGATGTCCGGCTAACCAATCCATTCGAGTATGATGTCCAGGTTTGGGAACTTAACATTATCAGTGCGCTAAAAGTTATACTTTTCCATAGTGACTTCTACCCGGGGCATACTAGGGTTGCAATAATTGGTCCAGTGGTGAATTAAGAACTCACGGCTTCTTTAGAGTATATCTTGGTAATCCCAACTTGTTGGCATACCCTTAGATATAAATGAATGAGAAGCTCTGAATCAAACAATACTTGGGCTGGTATGGTTTTAACAGAGAACGCACCCATAAGGACTCCCACGGCCTCCTTAGCTTCTTGGCGGTGATGTGGTTGACTCGACCACGGTTCGGGCTGATGCACTTTGCTGCCTTGTGAGCTTTGATGCCCTTTGTTGAGTGTTGAAGCTTGACTACGGGTGGAGCATTCGCTTGTTAGGGCATCTATTGGCATAGTGTCCTTTTTCCCGCAGTATAACGATTCTTGTTAGTCTTTGGGTTAATACCGAGGTACGATCCTCACGTGCGTGGAGCTTGATATAAATTTCCCGGTCGAGGAGCCGATCTCGACGCCTTTGGATTGAGTGGTCCTTGGGGTTGAGGAATTACCCAAGAGCTTCGAATGAACCTTCCTTGGGGGTGCTGAGCCGATAGCTTTCGCTTGCGGCTGGCCTCCAGGTTCTTCCTCTCATTTTCCAGAATCAGTGCCTTATTCACCAGTTGATGAAAGCTGGTGAAGTCTTGAGTGATCAGCTGAACTCGTAGCTCCTCGTTCATCCCTTCAAAGAATCTGTCAATCTTTTCTTCTTCGTCCTCCACATCCTTTGGGGCATATCGGGCCAATTGTGTGAATTTGGTAAGGTACTCATTTATTGACCTATTCTCGCTTGAGTGTGCGGAACTCATTCTTCTTCATTCGTATTACTCCGGTCGGAACGAAGTTAGCTTTGAAAGCAGTCTTGAATTCCTCCCAAGGAACTGCTTCTGTGCTTATTTCGGTGGTGGCATCCTCCTGGCCCCTGGCGGCCAAGTAATTCTCCCAGCATTGCCAGGGCGCTTGCACTGGTGTGCAGCGAACATGACTTTGTCTTCCTCTGCGCATTTAATTAAGCGCAGCTTTCTCTCAATATCTCGAAGCCAGTCCTCGGTTTCCAGTGGTTCTTCTGCCGATGTAAATGTTATTGGCCTTGTCCTCTGGAAATCTCCTAAGTCAGCTCTGTGCCCTCCTGAGCTTCCTTGCTGTCCCGCATATATGGCCTGCAAAATCTGAGTTTGTTGTGCCATAACTTGGGCCATTGTAGGGTGTTCCGGAGGGTTTGGAAGGTTGTCATTTCCCTGGTCTTGAGTTCTGCCTTGGTCTTCCGGTAGAACCCCGCGATTTGAGTCTACCTCGGCTGGGTTTGTATTAGTCTGAGCCCTGGTAGTTCTTCGGCTGGCCATCTGCAGGGGTAGCTTTATACTCAGTGCTATTTCTATATGTAGGAAAAACAAGGGGTGCCAACCCATACAAGAGAAAGCAGTAACCATGACGAGGCAATTTCCAACATAAGGCCGATATCCAGCCATTCATTTAAACATACCAACAATTACATAGCCAGCTTTTATGCTGGGCTTACCATTACAACATAATAATTAAAGTTCATAGGTCTGCGACTACGAAATAGAAAGGGCGAATACAACATCTAAGATACATGGATTTAGTACTTGCATCACACACTGCAAGTACATCACGACCCCATCTACTCCTCAATGTACCAGGCACCATAGTTGGAGGGACTATAGTGTGGTGAGCGGGAGCGGGACCGACTACCACTACCCTCCGATGGGTCGTAGTCCGATGGAGTGCTGGGGGGCTACGGCTTGGGGGAGGCCTTGTCCGACGGAACGCAGCCTGTGGCCCTGGAGGTCGCGCGCTCTTGCGCGCGGTCAATAGGGTGCGGGGGCCTGACCCTGGCGGAGGAGGTACCGGAGCTGCTGCAGGTGCAGGGGCCGGTGGAGGCTGGGCCCTGGCGGCCGTTGCCTCTGCCTTGGCCTCCGCCAAGGCTTGCTCGCATTGGGCGAGCTGCTGCTGGAGAGATGTCATGGAGACGTGCCTGGTGAGGAGCTGCTGGCGGAGGGAGGAGATCTCCTCCAAGGCAACGGTGTGGGCCACCCCCATGGCCCTGGTGAGCTCAACCTGATGCGTGAGCATCGGGTCGTCCTCATTCTCGGTATGGTGACTTCATTGTCTGTGCTCCATCTCGGCGTGTGGGGTGGTAGCGGTATGGGGCATGGCGCGGGGGCCCGGTATATGTCGCATAGCCGTGCGCGCTAGACGAGCGGCGTCTTGGATCGCGCGGCCCGAGTACTCCTCGGTGCTCGGATGTAAACACGTGAGAAGGGTCGAGCTCATCCCTGGGGTATATGAATACCTCCATAACCCAGGAATCTTCTCCTCCGGTGGTAACCTTCAATCCCCTGTAGATAGGCTGATCCTTGAACTCCAGGTAGTGTAGGAGCTTGCGCAAAATGGTAGCAAACTCCCCCTCATTGACACCGTGGGCTATGTAGTCCCAGTGTCCTTCATTTCCTGCGCCTGCCATCTGGAAATCAGGTTACTAGTGTTAGTATCTTTCAAAGTATTTAAAAGAACAATGGTAGAGAACAGATCTAAGAAGGGTACGAAAAGAGATAGTATCCTTGTATTTTTCGAAATTCTTTTTATAGGTTTTATAAACATTGTGATCCTAATCCACCCTAAGGCTTTTACCCTACGGTCGTATGCTCTGATACCAGCGCTGTCAGACCCGGATTTATTAATCCGAATCTTACCGTGTTTTACTGCACTAATCCCTGGATCAGTAGTTAGTGCACACAGGTACATTGCTGAACCATTTCATACATCGCATAATCGTCCAATATATTACATAAGCTGAAATACACCACGTCGGGTGATAGTTTACAAAAGGGGCCGACTAGGCCAAATGTCATGATTACAAATACGCACAGCGGAAATACTTCAAGAGAAAACCCCAAATCCACAGGCGAGCGGCCAGTAGGGTAATGTGCACAACATATGCCACCAGGGTCCCGGTAACATAAATGTACACAACGCCTAAAGTCTACTTGTCCAAGCCTACCCACCGAGGCCTACGCCTTACTTATCGCTTTTGCTTCCGTCGACGTGGGCGGGGGCCCCCTCATGGGCGTAGTGTTCCTGAACACCTGTTTCTGAATTGTATCGCAAGAGCGAGAATGAGCACTCCGACCCCGTGCTCAGCAAGTTAACACACGGAATGCAATATTTAGCATGCAAGGCTAATCAAAGGATGGCTTGGGCTCATTTTATTTTGCGGAGAGTGCTTTTGAATACAATTATAAAAATTCCTGAAACCTAGCAATTTTAAACTCAAAACTTTTTGTTTATAAAGTAAGTTGATCTTATAGTTGACATGATTCCATCCACCGTTACATGGCTTGCGCCATATAGCATCTTTCAGCGTTATAGCCGCTTAACTTACCATGGGACGACACCGGAGACAATTACAAACAGGCGTCCTTCGCCCTTCGGTTTCCATCCCGATTGCCAATGTTTTTTTAACGAACTATATCGATTAAGTTCCCATGTTCGCCCATGACCGTGGGCACGGCTATTCGAATAGTTTTGACTCTGCGAGTTTGTACACTTTCACCACAAGAGATAATCAACTCGTTCCCACACGATTCCTTGGGCGTGTGGTCGAGCGCACCATCACGGTGACTTTTCAAAGTATCTAGTCCTTTCTCCCATCTCACATTATGGGTGACCGCCCATTTGCGATGGGTCCCATCTGTCTTGCGGGATGTTTTCCCGGACTCTAACGCAGCTCGGGCTCCTACTTCCCGCAACGTTAGGAAAGCGGAAAACTTCACCCCCATCGGTGTCCCTTCGCCCTTGCCATAGCATAACCCCATCAATCCACTACCGGTGAGATGAGTCGGGGTTTCGATAAGTCTACTTAGCCAAGTTGTATTTTGAGACTTGTGGTTGTCTTATTTACACGGTGACATGACAAGATTCAGTCCTTAAGGTTACCGGATGGTTCTACCACATTTCACATTCTCGTGCATCCACCGCACCACATACCACCACCAAACCATTCCATCCGGTATTTAAGCGGTTTGGGATTTTTCAGAGGTAGTAAATAATATGTCCACCTACTACAGTCATTCCACCCATGACTGTTCCCCAAACAATATCACATTTTTGTAAGTGTTGCTTTTGGGGCAGCAAGGTACCCCCGTTCTTATCTAGCAATACTAAGCCGCGGATTAATTATTTGGACTTACTGTAAAGCATATGATAATATGAATTTTTCTAGGGCGACAAGGTTCACATGTCCAAGCATGGCAATGGATCTTTATTAACAAGCATTAAAATAGGTATCTAACTACCACTTTCTTAAAATGAACATATTTCATCACATAAAATAACAGCATGCATGTTCATAATTTAAAAGAAATTAACTTTGCAAATCATAGGTTCAGAAATGATCAAGGTGTTAACTCGCCTTGGTCACAGGGGTCGGTTTCTTGGTGGTCTGGTGCTTCTTGTGCTGCTGCCTCGATATCTTCCTCTTGAGCCTCGTAGGCTATTTAATCGTACGGAATACCCAAATAAAAGAAAAATAACCAATCAATAAAATATCACCAGAAATTCCAATGAACTCAAAAATTATGGTTCTGGTTCCATTAGATAGATCTTGAATTTAAACGAATTTAGAAATTTGTTTCATTCAATTTGGAGCTAAAATGAAGAAGTTATAAGCAGTCAAAGTTTTGGTTCCATCAAATCCAAAATTACTAAATTTTGACATGTGGGGCCCACGGTCAGCCCGATTCATTTTAATTTCCATTTTTATTTACTTTTCGGTTTTTACGTACTCTTGACATGTGGGTCGAGTTCTGTTCATGGGGTCCACATGTCGGTGCGGTCCTGCCTAGATGTCTCAGCGCCGGTGGGGCCGTGATCGTGTGATTCGAGAATGCGATGGGCGACGGGTGGGGCCCACGGGCCGATCAAATAAAATCGAAAACTCAACCCGCGCTGGAGCGAGGCTCGAGCAGCGGCCGGGAGTTGGGAGGAGAAGAGAGTTAACGCCGATAGCCGGGAGAGCGGGGAGGCTTTGCCTACCTCTATAGGGCAATTTATTCCCTTGAGGTGGGTGGCGGCTGGTCGGGCGGTGAAGTCGGGGCAGCGGTGGCGGCGGTGAGGAAGGTCGGGAGCCGGGTGAGTGTCAAACGCGATCCTCGCGTTATGGTGAAAACGGTGACGCGGTCTTCAAGGGCCGAGGAGGTCCGGAGATAGGTCGGCGTCGGCGGCAGCGGCGGCTCGGGAAGCTCCAGCGGCGGCGGACCACAGCAACGAGAGCTCGGGCGAGGCGGGAAGCCGCGGCGCTCGAGAGCGATCCTAGCTCAAGGAATTTGGCTCAGGGACGATAAAGCGATGGGAAGTCGATTCGCGGAGTTGGGAGAACAAGCTCGCCGCGGCTACGGGCATGAAATGCCCGACACGATGAGCGGAGAGGCGGAGAGGGGAACTCAATGGGGTCCGCTGCCTTATAAACATGCTCGGAGGAGCGGCAGGCGGCTCCGCGAGGTCGCGTCGGGCAGTGGCGAGGCGAGGAGAGGTGACGCGGCGCATTAATGCCGGGCGCACTGTGCGTGACGCAGCACGCCCACGCCCGCGCGGTCTCCTCCACTTTTGCCGTCTCTCACGCGCGAGGGGGGGAGCTGGGCAGAAGATCGGCGCCACGTGGCGGCGCGACGGCGGGAGAAACCGGGCGTGGCGCCGGCCGTGGCGAGGCGGTGGATCCGAGGATGGCGTCGGCTCGCGGTGCTTTTCCACCATGGCGGCGGGCGGCACGAGCGAAGCGGCGCGCGCATGCGCGCCACGAGGCGCGCGTGCTGTCCCGCGCGGAGAGGAGTCGGGCGAAGGGGAAGAAGGCCACGACAGGCGGGCCGCTGTCCAGCGAGAGAGAGAGGAAAGCGCGGCCGGGCGGATGGAGCCGCGCGCGCGGAGGCGGATCGGGCCGCACGCGTGTCGGCCGATGGGAGAGGGTAGGCGGGTTTCGGCGGGATCCGCCGCCACGTGTCGAACGGAGAGGAGGGCTGGAATTTCTATTTTCTTTAATGAGCTCTGGATTTTCAGAAAAGCCCAGAAATTCATTTAGCCTGGGAAAAATATGTAATTACTCCCAAAAATTTCAGGAAAATTCTCAGAGGATCCTTATGACACTTTTGACTTAATGAAAATATTTCCAACTAATGTTGGTATTTACTTTACTTGCTTCCATTGCTTTTCATGCCCTCATTTTCAATTTCTTTCTTTACTTTCATGGATCATCTTTTCAGATTCTCATTTTTAAATCTTAACTTTCTACTAATTAAATATGATTGCTTCTTCTTCTAATTCATTTTAACTTTTGGAACCTTCACCAAATTTCTCAGAAAAACATCACAAACTCCAAATTCAAATAAAACATATTGCAAAATAACTTAAAAGCTTCATATTTTCAAATTTCACAATTTGGGGATGTTACAAACCTACCCCCCTTAAAAGAATCTCGACCCCGAGATTCAATCTAGCCAGCGAATAGGTTGGGGTAGTCTTTCCTTAATTGGTCTTCACGCTCCCAGGTGGCTTCCTTCTTGGAGTGATGGCTCCATTGCACCCTGCACATGCGAATGGTTTGAGTACGCGTCTTCTTTTCTACGGTGTCCAAGATCTTGATCGGACGCTCCTTGTAGGTTAGGTCTTCTTCAACCTCGATTGCCTCCAACGGAGCTTGATCCTCAGGTACTCGTAGGCACTTCTTCAGTTGGGACACATGGAAGACGTCGTGTATGTCTGATAGATTCGGAGGTAGTGCAAGCTGGTAGGCAACTTCCCCCTTTTTAGACACAATTGGGAATGGCCCAACATACCGTGGGGTAAGCTTGCCTTTGACCTTGAATCGTCTAACTCCTCGCAAGGGTGATACCTTCAGATAAACATGATCTCCCACTTCAAAACTTAGGGGCCTTCTTCTCTTGTCTGCATAACTTTTCTGGTGGACTGGCTGCTTGCGATCGATCTCTAATTAGGCGAACCTTTTCTTCACTGCCTTAAAGTATCGGCCGAAAATGTAGTTCTCCCTACCGACCAATGTAGAGGGGTTCGACATTGTCGACCATACTGTGGCTTCAAGGGTGACATCCAAGAGCGGCACGATATATTGTTGTTATAAGCAAACTCAGCATAGGGTAGGCATCGATCCCAATCCTTAGAAAAATCTAGAGCACAAGCCCAAGCATATCTTCTAATATCGATTCACTCTCTCCGTTTGACCATCATGTCGGGGTGGTATGCGGTGCTAAAATCCAAGTAAGTACCGAGAGCTTCATGCAAGCTAGCCCAAAAATGCGAGGTGAGCTGGGAACCTCGATCCGAGACTATCCGCTTTGGTGCGCGTGTAAACATACTATGCGTGATATATATAGCTCGGCTAACTTATCTCCCTTGTACGTGGTTTTGACGGGATGAAATGTGCAACCTTAGTCACCTATCAACCACGACCCATCTTGAGTCATATCGGACTTGGTTCGTGGAAGTCCGTGATAAAGTCCATCCCGACTTCTTCCCACTTCCATCGGGTATTTTTAATGGTTGTAGTAGTCCTGCTGGCCTTTGATGTTACGCTTTCACTCTTTGACACACATCACAACAGGCTACATGTTCAGCTATGTCTCTCTTCAAACGGGCCACCCAGAGAATTGCTTCATATCCCGATACATCTTGGTGCTTCCGGTGCGTGGAGTACGGAGAGCTATGGGCTTCCTCAATATCGATCTTTGAGATTCTTTTGATGAGGTACAACAATCGCTTCCCGTACCATAGGGTACCATCCCGATCAATCTTCATGTTAGAGCCTTCCTGCTTCTACCAGTCCTTTCCATTTTATTACAGCTGGATCTTTTTGCTGAGCAACCATAATCTGCTCCTCTAAACTTGGTTGAATTTCCATGGTGGCTAAAGTGCCTTTCTCTACTATCTCCAAGTTCAAGGCTTGCAGTTCTTTACATAGCTCGGGTTGGTGTTCCTGGACCATGAGATTATTGCAATAGGCCTTTCGGCTTAGAGCATCCGCTACAACATTAGCCTTCCCTGGGTGGTAATGGACACTCAGGTCATAGTCCTTAATCAACTCCAACCATCTCCTTTGCCTCAAGTTGAGGTGTGACTGGGTGAAGAAGTATTTAAGGCTCTGGTGGTCCGTGTATATGTCACAGTGATTACCTATCAGATAATGCCTCCAAATCTTCAATGCATGCACTACTGAGGCCAATTCCAGGTCATGAGTAGGGTAGTTGGCTTCGTGAGGGCGGAGCTGCCGAGATGCATATGCCACTACCTTGCCTTCCTGCATTAGTACACATCCAAGCCCTTGATGTGAGGCATCACATTATACCTCAAAATCCTTGCGTACATCAGGCAGGGTTAGCACAGGCGTGGTAGTCAATCGCTCTTTCAACTCTTGGAAGCTTTCTTCACATGCCTTGGTCCATTCAAACTTCTTCTCCTTCTTGAGTAGTTGAGTCATTGGCCTGGCAATCCGAGAAAATCCTTCTATGAATCTCCGGTAGTATCCATTAATCAGAAAGCTCCTTACTTGATGTGGAAGTGGTGCTGCCACTCTATGACTGCTGCTATTTTGGCGGGATCAACAGATATCCCTCCTGCTGACACTATGTGTCCCAAGAAACTAATATCATGCAGCCAGAATTCACATTTGCTAAATTTTGCATATAATTGATGCTCCTTTAGCCTTTCCAACACCAGGCACAAATGTTCCGCATGCTCTTCAGCATTCTTGGAGTATATAAGGATGTCGTCAATAAAGACCACGACAAACTTGTCCAAATACTCCATGAAAATCTTGTTCATCAGGTTCATGAAGTAGGCTGGGGCATTGGTTAACCCAAAAGACATGACTGTAAACTCATACAGCCCATATCTAGTGGTGAAAGCTGTCTTGGGTATATCTTCAGCCCTAATCTTTAACTGATGGTAGCCTGATCTCAAGTCTATCTTGGAGAAAACCGTGCGTACCCGCCTTGTATAGCGTCATGGGTTCACATCGTTAGGTAGAATACGATTCTACGTCTAACTTGTTTTTGCAGAGAATGATGTGAATAGTATGGCCCTATATCTTATTGGAATGTATGAGATGTATGTGATGCATGTAACATTCGTTCATGGCCTGCGTGTCATGATTATTTCAGCTATTGTTAGCTGTCTATATTGTATTTAACGACCTGCGTGTCGACCTTAATGCTTGAATCTATCTTTGTAATCTTCAATTTCTAGCTATTATAGGTAGTAGCCTAGTTTTGAGGTTACAAGCTTTCAAGCATGGTGGCCTAAAGGAGTGATGTGGAGGATGGAGATCGTCTACACCTACATGGAGATGGAGATCACCATTTGTTTGGGCCATACTACTTCACGATTAAATGTGTTTATACGTGATATTATCTATCTTATTCTTATGCAATGTTTTTGTGATATGTTGCTTTGGTAGGATAGAATCCTCATAAAATTAGGTGTTCATGCCCTTCCATATGTTGCACCAAAGATAATGATCACCGCATGGTAGGTCTACCAAAGTAGAGTGCCGTCGGTTATCATCATTATTTGGGGTAGATGTTGGACATCTACATGCGGAAGCATTTGGTTTACTTAACAAGGTTATCAAAACAGTTTTGGACCTTGGGGCATAGGTTGGGGCAGGGCATATTGATGTCACCCAACAAGCAAGAGTCACATAGGGATGTGATTAGCAAGGTGTTGCTTACCCATGTCACTAGTTTTCTAGCCGTGATGCCAAAGCTCACTAGGAATTGGTGAAATGAGGATCTTGACCCACTATGTAACTTAGAGGAGTTTTGTTGCAAAACACATAGTGGGAGTCTTTTGTTAAATAGTTTAATAAAGATGAACATAAACATAGTGCTAAACTTTGCATATTCTTTGTTGTAGATCATGTCAACTAATGCGCATCCAGTTCTTTTAATTTGCGATCTATTCTTGAGAAAGAAAAACTCAATGGAACAAACTTTATGGATTGGTATCGCAACTTGAGAATTGTTCTCAAGCAAGAGCGCAAGGAGTATGTCCTTGAGTCTCCTTACCCGATGACTTGCACGATAATGCTATCTGCGGCTGCACGGAGAACTTATGAGAAGCAAGCGAATGATTACCTTGATGTGAGCTGTCTCATGCTTGCCACAATGTCCTCTGAGCTTGAAGCAATATGAGAACACGATTCCTACAATATCATTGTGGGGTTGCGTGGTATGTTTGAGAACCAAGCAAGGGTTGAGAGGTTCAACACTTCAAAGTCCTTGTTTGCGTGCAGGCTTGCGAGAAGAATCCGTCGACCCTCATGTGATTAAGATGATTGGCTACATTGAGAGTCCGAAAAGCTTGGTTTTCCCTTAGCCAAGAGTTGGCTACGATGTGATTCTCCGATCGCTCCCCGAGCTTTGAGCCATTCATATTGAACTATCACATGAACAACATGGATAAGACCTTGGCGAGTTGCATGGGATGCTAAAAGTCGCCGAGGAAAGCATTAAGAAAAGCAGCAATCATGTGATGATGATGCAGAAAGGCAAGGGCAAGCCCAATGTCAAGAAAGGCGCGGTCAAAGAAAGTTAGCTCCGATGAGATCGCGAGCGGTTCTAAGGCCAAGCAAGTCAAGAAGGGCGCTGCTCTAATGCGATTGTTACTATCGTAAGCAATCGGGGCATTGGAAAAGGAACCCAAAGTACTTGGAGGATCTTGAGAAGAAGAAGGAAGTACGACTTCCCTCCGTATAAATGTTATAGAAATCAATCTTGCTACTTCATCCACTGATTCTTGGGTATTTGATACGGATCGGTTGCTCACTTATGCAAATCATTGCGGGGCTAAGAAGAAGTAGAAGTTTGAGGAGGAGCGAAGTGGATCTTGGCGTTGGCAATGGAGCAAAAGTTGCTGCGATCATTTGTTGGCACCATGCCATTGTCTTTACCTTCGAGATTAGTTTTGGAATTGAATAATTGTTATTGTGTTCCATCTCTTTCCAAGAACATTATTTCGCTTCATGTTTGCAAGCGAAGGTTATGACTTTAGATCTGTGAACAATGGTTGTTCTCTTTATTTCAAAGATATGTTCTATTGTCATACTCCATTGGTGAATGGGTTATATGTTCTTACTCTTGAAGAGTCACCGGTCTATAACATTAATGCAAAGAGGCAACGTTCGAATGATTTAAATCCACGTTTATTTGGCATCGCGCTAGGTCACATAAATGAGAAACGCATGGAGAAGCTCCATAGAGATGGTATTCTGCACTCATTTGATTTTGAATCATTTGAGACATGCGAATCTTGTTTACTTGGCAAGGCGACAAAGGCACCTTTCACGGTCAAGGTGAGCGGGCAAGTGACTTATTGGCACTCGTACATTCGATGTATGTGGACCAATGAGCTCAATAGCGAGGGGTTTTCAGATACTTCATAACTTTTATCGATGACTTTAGTAGATATGGGTATATCTACGATGAAGCATAAGTCTGAATCCTTTGAAAAGTTCAAAGAATTCCAAAATGAAGTGCAAAATCATTTAGGCAAGACAATCAAGTTTCTACGATCGATCGTGGAGGCGAGTATTTGAGCCATGAGTTTGGCAATCATCGAAGGATTGTGGAATTGTTCCACAATTGACTCCGCCAGAACACCTCAATGGAATGGGGTATCTGAGCGGAGAAATCGCACCTTATTAGATATGGTGCGCTCCATGATGAGCCAAAGTGATCTTTCGTTGTCTTTTTGGGGTATGCTCTTGAAACGGCCGCTTTCACACTAAACAGGTTCCATCAAAATCAGTAGAAAAGACACCATATGAGATGTGGACGGGACATCGCCCTAGCTTGTCTTTTCTTAAGATTTGGGGATGTGAGGCTTATGTAAAACGTTTACAATCTGATAAGCTCAGTCCTAAATCGATAAATGCTTCTTTATCGGGTATCCTAAGGAAACAAAAGGATATTACTTCTATAATCAAGGAGAAGGCAAAGTGTTTGTCGCTTGGCATGGTGTCTTCTTAGAGAAAGAGTTTCTCTCAAGAAGGGATAGTGGAGCACGGTGCAACTTGAAGAAATTCGAAAAACACGAAAACGTTTCAGCTCCTCTGAGAACCACAACGGGATGAACAAACTGTTGAAGAACCTGTTGTGGACACACCGCACCACGTAGGTCGAGAGGTCACGTCGTGCACTGAGAGGTACATGTTCTTGACTACTCAACAACGGGACATATTGTTGTTAGACAACGATGAGCCTAAGACCTATGAAGAAGCGATGGTGGGACCGGACTACGAGAAATGGCTTGAAGCCATGAGATCCGAAATTGAATCCATGCACAGTAATCAAGTTTGGAACTTGGTTGATCCTCCGATGGTGTTAAAACCATTGAGTGCAAATGGATTTTCAAGAAAAGATAGACATAGATGGAAATGTTCACATCTATAAAGCGCGACAGTGGCCAAGGTTTCAAACAAATTCAAGGTGTTGATTATGATGAAACTTTTCGCGCGTCGCAATGCTAAAGTCTATTCGGATCATTCTAGCGATTGCTGCATATTTCGACTATGAAATATGGCAAATGGATGTCAAAACAGCTTTCCTTAATGGAAATCTGAGTGAGGATGTGTACATGACACAGCCCACGGGTTTTGTCGATCCGCAATCAGTGGAAAGATATGCAAGCTGCAAAGATCCATTTATGGATTAAAGCAGCATCTCGAGTTGGAACATTCGTTTTGATGAAGTAATCAAAGGGTTTGGTTTCATCAAGAACGAATAAGAGCCTTGTGTTTACAAAAGGCTAGTGGGAGCGCACTTTCGTGTTCTGGTCTTATATGTGGATGACATATTGCGATCGGAAATGACATTCCTATGCTCGAATCATTAAGTCTTCATTGAAAAATAGTTTCTCTATGAAAGACTTAGGAGAGGCGGCATATATTCAGGCATCAAGATCTATAGGGATAGATCAAGAAGGCTAATTGGATTAAGCCAAGATACGTACATTGACAAGGTGTTGAAAAGGTTCAACATGCAGATTCCAAGAAAGGCTTCCTACCTATGTCACATGGTATAAATCTTAGCAAGAGTCGGTGTCCTAGTACACACGATGAGTGGGATAAAATGAATGTGATTCCATATGCTTGGCTATGGGATCCATTATGTATGCCATGCTTTGTACACGTCCGGATGTCTCGTATGCTTTAAGTGCTACAAGTAGATACGATCGAGATCGGTGAAAGTCACTGGATTGCGTAAAGAACATCTTGAAGTACTTGAGAAGAACTAAAGATGTGTTCCTCGTCTATGGGGTGAGGAAGAGCTCGTTGTAAATGGTTACACCGATGCTAGCTTCCAAACCGACAAAGATGATTTTAGATCGCAATCTGGATTTGTGTTACTGCTGAATGGCGGTGCGGTGGTGGAAGAGTTCCAAGCGAGAGGCGGTTGCTGATTCTACAACGAAGCCGAGTACATAGCAGCACAGAAGGCGCTAAAGAGGCTGTTTGGATCAAGAAATTTGTTTCGAGCTTGGTGTGGTGGCTAGTGCCTCCAGCCCAATGGACCTCTTGTGACAATAGTGGGGCCATTGCGCAAGCCAAGGAGCCTAGATCGCACTGTAAGTCCAAGCACATTCTACGGCGATTTCATCTCATCCGCGAGATTGTGGAGAGGCGATGTGAAGATATGCAAAGTACAAACAGATTTGAACATTGCAGATCCGTTGACAAAGCCGCTTCCCACCAAAGCATGAGGCTCACACTAGGGCAATGGGTATTAGATACCTACATGGTTGACTCTAGTGCAAGTGGGAGAGCTGTTGGTGATATGCCCTAGAGGCAACATGGAGATGTTGAATATATCACATACTATGTTTATGATGCATTACTTTGTTCCTTGAAATAGACATTATCATTATTGATCAATGAGTATGTGACTTATTCATGAGACTCTTAATGCTTAAATGTTGCTATTTCTAAATGATCCTGATCATATATCATATGAGGAACAAATATGATTCAAAGATCGACATATGTATTGATTGATGATCATGTCTCATGGATCATGGTATGGTGATACCAAATCAATAATATGGACATGTGTTAGTGAACATATGTTGGATAGACCCGCCATGAGACACTGCAGAGATTCCATGTGTCATTAGTTGGTCTCAAGTAGTGTTTATGTAGAATCCTTAGACTTGAGATCATCATGGTTCCCAACATGCGTAGTAGCCTATTTTGGGACTACTAACCACTACTCCGTGAATCGGGTAGTCATAAAAGTAGTCTTCGGGTTTCTTTGTGAAACATGTAGTGGGATGTGAATGATCAAGATAGAATTTGCCCCTCCTTATGGGAGAGATATCTCTGGGCCCCTCGATGTAATGGATTATGAAAGTGCATGGCCATGCCAATGTGATTGAGGAGTCAATCACAAGTTTATAATCCATCACGGAATCGAGAGAGTGATTGAGCTATTAAGAGGATGACATAGGTCTCGCCTTGAGCTTAATCTATATCGTGAGGCAAAGGGATTCGTACATGAGAACATTACAGGTTCAGCCGATATGATCTTTACGTATACTTTGGGGTTAATATGTCTTGCTAGAGGCCGCTATTATGTGGTGACCGGAAAGGTGTTTCCGGTCGCGACCAAGTATACGTGAACCTCTGGTCGCACACTTAATGGGTTGGAACACTAATTCGAATGTGATTCGGATGTGGGCTCAATTCGGATAGAGATCCGGATAGACTCCTATTGGGCCACGGTCCACGAGGCCCAAGTGAGGAGGTCTATATATTTGGAGGCGGGGGCTGAGGACACACGCATATGTTCCTCCCGAACAAAACCCTAGCCGCCACCTCCCGAGCCAAACCCTAGCCGCTCGCGAGTCTTTGGTACACTCGCGATCGGAGTTCCACCGGACGTGTGGATACCGGTGGAGGCGCTGCTCGTTGCGGTGTTGATCGGCATCAACAAACTACTGATTGGATCTGCTCGTGGTGTGGTTGATCGTGTGGGAGGCGATCTGTTCGGGACGATCGGCTACTTCCACTACTACCTCGGCGCGTGGTTGGATCGGCTTCTCCAACTCTTCTTCGCTGCGCTGCGCGTCTAGTGGTAACGATCTATGATCCCTTCTTAGCATGATGTCCGGTGTGCGCGGTAGAAATTTTTTTTCTCGCTATCGTAGCCTCGCGCGTTCCTTGAGGCGGGCGCGGCGTGTACGCCGACTAGGCGCCCGGCCGCGCCACCCGTTCGAAGGGTAGGGGCGGAGCGCGCGCCTTCGCCGACTAGGCGCCGGCCACGCCACCCGTTCGAAAGGTGCGGGGCGGAGCGCGCGCGCTACCGACCAGGCGCGGCCGCGCCACCCGTTGAAGGTAAGGGGCGAGCGCGCGTCTCGCTTCGACTTGGGCCCGGCCGCGCCACCCGTTCGAAGGGTAGGGGACGGAGCGCGCTCGCCGACTTGGGCGCGGCCAGCGCCACCCGTTCGAAGGGTAGGGGACGGAGCGCGCGCTCGCCCGACTTGGGCGCCGGCTTCCCGCCACCCGTTCGAAGGGTAGGGGACGGAGCGCGCGCCACGCCGACCAGGCGCCGGCTTTGCTGCCACCGTTCGAAGGTAGGGGCGGAGCGCGCGCCTCGCCCGACTAGGCGCGGCCGGCGCCACCCGTTCGAAGGGTAGGGACGGAGCGCGCGTCTGCCGACCAGGTGCCGCCGCGCCACCCGTTCGAAGGTAGGGGATGGAGCGCGCGCTGCCGACCAGGCGCCGGCCGCGCCACCCGTTCGAAGGGTAGGGGCGGAGCGCGCGTCTCGCCGACTTGGGCGCGGCCAGCGCCACCCGTTCGAAGGGTAGGGAGGGAGCGCGCGTCGCCGACTTGGGCGCCGCCAGCGCCACCCGTTCGAAGGGTAGGGGACGAGAGCGCGCGCCTCGCCCGACTAGGCGCGGCCGCGCCACCCGTTCGAAAGGTAGGGACGGAGCGCGCGCGTCTCGCCGACTTGGGCGCGGCCAGCGCCACCCGTTCGAAGGGTAGGGGCGGAGCGCGCGTCTCGCCGACTTGGGCCGGCCGCGCCACCCATTCGAAGGGTAGGGGCGAGCGCGCGCGTCATCGCCGACCAGGCGCCGGTCGCGCCACCCGCTCGAAGGGTAGGGGCGGAGCGCGCGCGTCTCGCCGACCAGGCGCCGCCCGCGCCACCCGTTCGAGGGGTAGGGGCGGAGCGCGCGCGTCTACTTCGACTAGGCGCCAGCTTCGCTGCCACCCGTTCGACGGGTAGAGGACGGAGCGCGCGCGTCTACTTCAACTAGGCGCCAGCTTCGCTGCCACCCGTTCGAGGGGTAGGGGACGAGCAAGCCATGGGGAGGACCCAGGCCATTACACTTATCTTCATCACTCTCCACTACCATCTCACTCTCTGTTTGGTCAGTACCCACAACAGTAACTTTTGAAAATAAGTCCCTAGTGATATGCTATGCTTAGTACTGCATAGATACTCAGGGGGCGCTGAAATGCCCCAAACATCATTGTCATTTTTAATCATGAGAAACTGGTTTGGACAGTCATGGTGGGAATGACTGGTATATTTTGACAGGATTATTTTATACTCTCAAAATCCCCAACTTGCTTAAATATCTGGGCGGATTGGTTCGATGGTGTGAGAGTGTGGTGCAGTGGAAGCACAAAGTGGTTAGTGCTAGACCGCCCATATACCACTAAGGACTGAATCTTGTCATGACCTCCTGTAAAGCAAAGTGCAACCACAAGTCCGTAAAGTACAACTTGGCTTAGTAGATTACTGGGACCGAAAGTCATCCTTCCGGGAGGAGGTGTGGGTTAGTGCAGCGGCGATGCGTGTGACGGCTTGAATGGGACACTCGCAGAGGGTGAAGTTCTCTTTGTGGCGGGCTAGCGGGGGGGGAGCCGGTGCTAGGCGTTCGAAGGAGGACATCCCGCACAACGTATGGGACCCACCGCAAGTGGGAGCGACCCATAGGGTGAAATGATGGAAGGGCGAGGTACTTTGAAAAGTCACCGTGATAGTCTGCTCAACCACACGTCTAAGGCATCGTGTGGGGCAACGAGTTGATTGTCTCTTGTGGTGAAAGTGTACAAGCTCTGAGTCAAAACTATTCGAATAGCCGTGCCCACGGTCAAGGGCGGACATGGGAACTTAACCGGATATAGTTCTATTTCAAAATGCTTTGTAGGTGGGAATGGAAAAGTGGAAGGCGATGGATCGCCTGGTTTGGAATTGTCCCGGTGTCGTCCCAGTGGTAAGTTCAGCGGCTATAACGTGAAGAATTGCTATATGGTGCAGATGCCATGTAACGGTGGATGGAATCTGAATCACTATTAATGTTGCATTCAATCATAACATATACTGGTGTTCAAATTGCTAGGTCTTAAGCATTTTTATATATAATTGTATTCAAAAGCACTCTTCGCAAAAATAAAATAAACCTAAGCCATCCTTTGATAAGCCATACATGTTACATATTGCATTCTGTGTGTTGGCTCGCTGAGCACGGGGTCGGAGTGCTCACGCTCGCTTTTGCGACAAATTCAGAAGCGGGAATCAGATCACTGCGCTTCAACAATACTTTTGGATCATGATGACAAAGAAGATGAAGATGTCGAGAACTAGGCCGCGAACCTCCAGTTGGCTGCCTGTGGGCTTGTCCTGAAGGTCCCACCTGTGTGCTTCGTTCTTCCGCTGCTGGAACTTCTGAATTTCGGCCTAATCGGCCTATGAGTAAGTTTATTATTTTAATTATGCTTCACTTTGATATGTAATTTGATGTCCATTACAGAATCGTGTGCACTATCTACCGATCCAGGAATAGTGCAACTAAACCTGAGATTCCGGATTATAAAACTGGTCAGCGACAGAATGGTATCAGAGCATATCGATTGGAGGTCGTGACCTAGTTAGCCTGGCCGTTAGCCTCATGACTAGAAATATTTCTTTAAAATACTATTTCCAAAAATATAAGCATACAGCCCGTTCTTATCTCTCTTAGATGATTCCCCCTCATCTATATGCTGTCTTAGCCATTATTATTTCTGAGGCTTTCCTACCCTAAATTCGAAACGACAAAAATCCATTTATCACAAAGATTTACTTACCAAAAATAATAATAGGAGAGTGAGCATTAATACCCATCAAATCAGCCTCGAATACTATCCTCTTCCTTCTATTGATTTCAAAAGGAAAATTTTGTTTCCCTTCTCATGCCCCTACTCCAAATTTTAAGGTTAGGAACGTTGAAGTTATTCATGAAGATAAGGTGATTTCGTTTTAAACGAACTATGCAGATAAACCCTGCACCCCTTTTTGTGTGCTCCCCGAGTAGACGTTGTACTGTCGCAGGATTTTCATTTGGCCCTGTGCACTGCCTTCTTGCCTTGGGCATCCTATTTCGTGGTCACAGGAAAAGAGTGTTTTAAAAGTTGGTGTGGTTTATGTGCCACCTCAACTTCCGAAGTGTATTCTTTTAAAATCTAAATGGGTTTAAAATACCTTATCCCCCACGACTTTATCCGTATCTCATGCTATTCCCTCTCACCTTTTCTGGAAAATCCTATCAGGCCTAATGGATATCCGCAAGACAGCTGCCACAATCAGAAGCAAGAGAGGGAGAATAATAATTGATGCTCACAATAGCCCCAACCATGTGTACCAGCCATCACATGACTTCACTCTACGGGAAAGGTTAAAGAGGAGCCATGATCATGAAGATAATAACAGCCCTGCGCTAAATGAATCCCAAAAGAATGACACTTGTTCCTATGGCAAGGATGCTGGACCTCGCTCCAGTAAAGGCCGTCAGAAGAAGCAAAGCAAGTGTTACAGATGTGGTGACCCGGGACATTATGTGAAGAATTGCCCCATCAGGAGGAAAGACAAGCGAATAATGGAAGCCGTCACCATCAACCTCAACTCCGACGAAGAAGAACAAGTTGCAAAAGCTCTGGCACTAGACCAGGAAGCTACACCGAATAATATATGTAGTGAGTGTGGCAGAGTAGGACATGTCGCACAGTATTGCCCTCCCCTACGACAAGTTGGACAAGGAGCCTGTTTCGCACTTGTGGGCAAACTGGTCATTATAGCTATGATTGCCCAGTCCCTTACCGTTCATATTGCAAAAAAAAATATCACTTCCCGGATGACCGCCTCACGACTCTAATAGCTTGTAGGCGTTGTGGAGAGAAAGGACATGAGAAAAGTCAGTGTATTGCAGGCTGCCCCAACTGTGAGGAAGACCACACGCCAGAAGAGTGTCCAACCAGAAGGATCACCTGTTTCCTCTGCGAAGGACAAGACCATTGCCCCAATGATTGCTCCATGAGCTTGTTGCTAACCAAAGCAGCTGAGATACAATGGATGAGTCTCCAAGCCGCCATAGGGCTTGTCATGCCCAAAGCCAAGGAAGATAACTAATGTCAATTGTCCTTTATTTAAGGGGGGTAGCAAGAATAGACAAGAAAGTCGGGGGACTACTATGGTGTATAAGTACTCTTGGAAGTATCGAACTGATGTATGACTATTTTGGAGGTGCAATGATGCTGTGTTAGATCTAAGCAGATCAGACTGAGAAATTGCAAGACCGTTGCAACGAGCAAACCTGTTGCTAACCAATTTGGCCCACTTGCTTCTTTCTGCTCTTCCGGAATCTCGGGGTCGAGATTCTTTTTAAGGGGGGTAGATTTGTAACATCCTGAAAAATATAAATAGTAAATTGCTGAAGTTTTTGGATTATTTTATTTGTTTTCCATTTGAATTTGGAGTTTATGAACTTTTTGTAAATATAAAGGAACTCCAAAAGTAAAAAGAGGGAAGAAATCCACACATAAAATAATAAAACATGAGCACCCGATAAAGAATCTGAAAAGATGATCCATAAAGGTAAGGGAGAAAATTTGGTTTAACCATGAAATCTCACCTCTAAAAATAATGGAATAAATAGTAAAGGAGTGTATAAAATAAAAATGTTAACAAATATGAATATATGTGTATATATATATGCATACACCTATGCATAGCATGAAAGTGGTCTCTACAGAAATTTAAGAGAGCAAATAAAATTTGAATTTGTATATATAAGTATAACTGAAAATGCAGAAAATAAAAATAAAACAAATGAGAAAAGAAAAAGGGAAACCGGGCCGGCCATCACCCCCGGCCCAGCCCTCTCTCCACGCTGCGCTGCTGCGTGTGCGCGTGACGCCTGCGCTCGCACTGCCCAGCGCCGCACTCGCCGGCTTCTCGCGCGCATGCCCGCCAGCCCAGCTCGCCCTCGCCTCAGCCGCTGACGAACGGGCCCCGCTCCCTCGCGCCCTCTCCCTCTGGCCGGTGGCCCTCCCGCACCCTCTCTCTGCCGCGCGGGCCTCCGCTCTCCTTCTTCCCCCTTCTTCTCCACGCGCCCACAATGTCGTTCGCTCCCTCGCGCAGCTCCCTCTCGCGCCAGCCACAACTAATCTCCCTCTCTCTCTCTCTCACCTCGAGCAAGTTCAATGCACCCCTGCTCTCTCTCTCTCTCTCCCACAAAATCTCGGAGGAAATTTGGTTCATCTCCCCCGCCGGCGTGAGCAGGGCGGAGACCGGCACTGCCTCGCCACGTGCCTCCCCCTTCCGGCTATAAAACCCCCACCCGGAAGCCGCATTGGCACCGCATTACCCTCTTCTCCCCTCCCCTGGCCGCAATTGCGCCATAGAACATCCAATTCCTCGCCGGTGCTCCCGTCTTCCTCACGGCCAGCGACCAAGCCGCCGCCGATCCCGGCCGCCTCTAGGCAATCCCAAGCTCCCAGAGCATCGCGGAAGCACGGTGAAGCCGACCCCCTCCTCCCTCGGGTCTTTCATCGCCCGAGCTTCGCCGGCGACGACAGCCTCCCCGAACCACCGCCGTCGCACGCCGCCGGCCCTCCACCGTGCTCCTCCACCCCGGCCGTCTACACCAGAAGCATCGCCATCACGCGGGGTTATATTCCACGAACGACCTGGACCCCTCCGGCCACCACTCGCCGCCGGCGCCGCCGTCCTCTTCTTCCTCTGCCTGGAACCCTCCCAGAGCTACTTCAAGGGGATTACTTACCCCTATAGGGTAAGCATCGCTCGGGCGAACCGAGTGGCTTTCAGCGTTATCTCTTCCTCCCTCCTGCTCCCGCGGCGCGCGTTCGAGCCCCCGGCTCCGCGCCTGCGGTCGAGCATTTCTTTTAAATTTCCTCGCTAATTTGGGCCCCATGGTCGATGGTCGCGTCGATCTGGTGGTGGTGACCTCTGGTCCCCTTTGTCGATGCCGCCGCTAACAATGGGCCCCACTTGTCAGCAGCACGACAATAAAAGAATTAAAATAAAAAGAAAATGACATGTGGGACCCACTGTCAGAAATTTAATAATTTTTGGAATTAACTGAAATGAGAACTTCAAATAATCATAACTTTCTCATTTTAACTCCAAATTGAGTAAGACAAATTTCTAAATTCATCTAAATTCAAGATCTATCCAATGGAACTAAAATCATAAATTTTTGAGCTCATTTGAATTTCTGGTGGTATTTTGTTAATTTGATGTTTTCTTTTTATCCAAATTTTCGCGCACGATCAAGATAGCTTACGAAGCTCAGGAAGATAAGATAACTGATTTAAGTTTAAATAAAATTTACCTGTACATCAAATATAGAATTATGAGCATATGGACAATTAAGTGAGTAAGGGAAATAGTTTGATAAAAGTTGAATAATTAATTGGAATGCAAATAAAAATACAAATAAAACATGATGTAGGGATAGATTAATTTAAAACACTAGAATTAAGATTCATGCAAAATAGAGATGCAGCCTGGGATTGCTGTACGTCAAATCTAGATTTACTAATTTAATTCTAGTGGTACCTCTGATTCATATAAATGTAGCCAACTAAGATATGGTTGTCATTCCTACATCTTTAAAAGATACATAAATTGGTAGTAACCTTTAATCAAAAAGGGTGTCTTTTAAGTAGAAATGCCTATATATGCGTGGCAAGTATAATAAAGTAACCCTTAGGACATCAGGTGTTAAAAGCAATCTACCTAATGTAGCGGTGTGACTAGTAATCATCACAAGCGTGCCATCGACAAATAAATCTCAACCGTAGACTCGGTAGAATATTGATAGTAAGGTATGACCTAAGTATAGCATGCTTGGTTCTAGATAAATAAATTTACATAACAATAATAATAACATCAACACTGTAATAATAATTAAAATATACGCAGAATATCTACAATACCTAATCTGAAGAGCATCTTTAATTAAAAAGTCATGTTGGAGTACCTACAAAAATCCCTATGTAATCGGTAATTAAAATAATTTTACCACCTCGTATTTTAATGAACAGGGTAATATTAGCGCGACCTAAAAATAAATAAATACATCTCAAACCGCTAAAAATATAAGCTATAAGATTAATTCGACAAACCAGAAATCATATACATTGTGTATATAACTCATGCCCTAACTCTTAGAAAGTTAATATTGGACAAGGCACTACCCTACACTCCACTATAGTCTTACGTCTACCCATAGGTCTAATATGGCTCATGGAACTTCCTTGATAAATATAAAAGTAATAAAAGGAAGTTATTAAATAAGATGGGTTAACCCGTGGTATTCGGTGCCATCCTCAAATCCAAAGTAAGAATAAAATCGTCAATATCCCTGTATCACGAACCCTCCTTAGCCTCTGCTTAACCCAACCATCACTTTGCCCCAACCTCGTGTAACCCCGTCAGTCCTCTACACCCAATCAGCATTGCCTCAAATCACCCATTAAATCATAATAAAACTAAATTGAGTTTATTCCGAGTTATTTGGATCTTTTGAGTTATTTGCTTTCTTTTTGGATTCAGTCGTTTATAGCGTAATTAGAAATTGGAGCCTGAAGATTCTACGGATCCAGCAGGAACGAGATCAATGAAGACCAGAAATTAGAGAGCATCGCCTGAGGCAACATTGTGTGAGCTCAAGACCACAGTAAACTGTGACCAAGGCGAGTCAATACTTTGATCATGTTGAACCTACATTTTCTGCAAACTATTTTTGTTTAAATTATCAAGTTGCATGCTGTTACTTTATATGCAAATACATGATAATTTAAGATTCTAGATATATGTCCATCGTTTACCTTGAATAATATTACCCCTCCTTTGGAATATTTGAATGTGTGAACCTTGTCGCCCTAGCAAAAATATAATGGTAACTTTTGAAAATAAGTCCCTAGTGATATGCTATGCTTAGTACTGCATAGATACTCAGGGGGCGCTGAAATGCCCCAAACATCATTGTCATTTTTAATCATGAGAAACTGGTTTGGACAGTCATGGTGGGAATGACTGGTATATTTTGACAGGATTATTTTATGCTCTCAAAATCCCCAACTTGCTTAAATATCTGGGCGGATTGGTTCGATGGTGTGAGAGTGTGGTGCAGTGGAAGCACAAAGTGGTTAGTGCTAGACCGCCCATATACCACTAAGGACTGAATCTTGTCATGACCTCCTGTGTAAAACAGTGCAACCACAAGTCTGTAAAGTACAACTTGGCTTAGTAGATTTACCGGACCCTGAAAGTCATCCTTCCAGGAGGAGGTGTGGGTTAGTGCAAGCGGCAGTCTGTGTGACGGCTTGAATGGGACACTCGCAGAGGGTGAAGTTCTGCTGTGGCGGGCTAGCAGGGGTGGGGAGCCAGCTGCTAGACGTTCAGAAGGAGGACATCCCGCACAACGTATGGGACCCACCGCAAGTGGGAACGACCCATAGGGTGAAATGATGGAAGGGGCGAGGTACTTTGAAAAGTCACTGTGATAGTCTGCTCAACCACACGTCTAAGGCATCGTGTGGGGCAACGAGTTGATTGTCTCTTGTGGTGAAAGTGTACAAGCTCTGCAGAGTCAAAACTATTCGAATAGCCGTGCCCACGGTCAAGGGCGGACATGGGAACTTAACCAGATATAGTTCTATTTCAAAATGCTTTGTAGGTGGGAATGGAAAAGTGGAAGGGCGATGGACTGCCCTGGTTTGGAATTGTCCTGGGTGTCGTCCCTGTGGTAAGTTAAGCGGCTATAACGCTGAAGAATTGCTATATGGTGCAGATGCCATGTAACGGTGGATGGAATCTGAATCACTATTAATGTTGCATTCAATCATAACATATACTGGTGTTCAAATTGCTAGGTCTTAAGGATTTTTATATATAATTGTATTCAAAAGCACTCTTCGCAAAAAATAAAATAAACCTAAGCCATCCTTTGATAAGCCATACATGTTACATATTGCATTCTGTGTGTTGGCTCGCTGAGCACGGGGTCGGAGTGCTCACGCTCGCTTTTGCGACAAATTCAGAGGCGGGAATCAGATCACTGCGCTTCAACAATACTTTTTGATCATGATGGCAAAGAAGATGAAGATGTCGAGAACTAGGCCGCGAACCTCCAGTTGGCTGCCTGTGGGCTTGTCCTGAAGGTCCCACCTGTGTGCTTCGTTCTTCCGCTGCTGGAACTTCTGAATTTCGGCCTAATCGGCCTATGAGTAAGTTTATTATTTTAATTATGCTTCCACGTGATATGTAATTTGATGTCCATTACCGTAACGGTGTGCACTATCTACTGATCCAGGGAATAGTGCAACTAAACACAGTAGATTCCGGATTATAAAATCTGGGCCTGACACCAGAGTGCTTTGCCCGGGCACTGGCCATTGAGGGCTTTTGCTAGGGCACTGGCCATTTGAAGACTTTTCCAGGGTGCTGGCTGTTCGAAAACTTTGCCAGGGCACTGACCACTTGAAGACTTTGATCGGGTGCTGGTCGGCTATTGCCAGGGCGTTGGTTTTGAAGACTTTGCTAGGGCGCTAGCTATTTGAAGACTTTGCCAGGGCACTGACCAGCTATTGCTAGGGCACTGGCTTTTGAAGATTGCGCCAGGGTGCTAGCCGGCTATCGCCATAGTGCTAGTGCAACTTTTGCTAGGGCACTAGTAGAGCTCTTTGCTAGGGGCGCTAGTGGCCTTTGTGTGTACATTATTAGTTGAGTCTTCGATTGAATCCCTTTCATTGGTTGACGATGCTGAATTTTTTAATGTTGATGCCATAGACCCTATGCCATAATAGAAAAAGAGGACCCGATCCAAGGCCTCTTCGTGCTGAGCTATGTGTAATGTGGTCTTCGGAGGCATTGAGCCCAGGCAAGGTAAGGCCTCATCACCCCTCTTCTCCTCTCAGTGGTTTGTGTTCGACCGAGGCGTAGGAGGTGGTCACTGGGCATAGTCGTAGGAGTACCACTATCATAGCTAGGGTGCATGCGGCTGCCAGGGCACGTTGTAGGGCGTTGGCCGCCACGGGGCTAGGCGAGCGGTGCACTGGAGTTGTGGCGCTATCGGGCGTGCAAGCATGCAGGTGCAATGAAGTGGCGTTAGGGCATAGGTAGTACACCAAGGTGCTGTGTGCAAGTCCTGACCGCCGAGTACGGGCGTCATGCATAGGCACAGGATATGACCGACAAAGCACATGTAGCACACGGGGCATTGGGCGCCTAGTGCATGGGGCCTGGTATGCCCTTTCTGCAGATTTGTTGAAGCATGGAGCATTTTAAACGAGGGGTGGTAGGATTCCTCGACACTATGATCTAGCCCCCCTGTCCTTTGGGCACCTCGAAGGATGCCCAAGGGGCAAAGAGGAGTGTTGAGGTCTTGCATCTTGTTGATGAGTATTTTTAATGTGCACTTAGCAGACCGCTTTTGTAGGGTGTTTCTATAGGCTGCTAAAGACTTAGCCAAATTTTGGTTTGACAGAGATGCACATGCCTAAGATTTAGCCAAATTCTGACTCAATGCAGCACGAAGCATGAGGGCCAAGGAATACGCGTGAGTGCTCCACGTTATGGGTGAGGGCGTCGTGCGAGGCACGAGGTCCGAGGGACCCACATGAGAGCACCCATGACTTAGCCAAAATTTTGGCTTTATGAGCATGAGGGTGCCCAAGACTTAGCCAAATTTTTACTTCATATCATGATAGTGTTCCACGCAAGGGGCGAGGCCTAAGGGATCCATGCGAGGGCACACATGACTTAGTTAAAATTTTGCTTCATATCATGAGAGTTCTATGCACGAGGGGCGAGGCCTGACGGATCCACACGAGGGTATCCATGACTTTGGCAAAATTTTGGCATGATTGGCATGAAGATGCCCAAGACTTAGCCAAAATTTTGCTTCATATAACGAGAGTGCTCTGCACGAGAGGCGAGGACCTAGCGTGAGGGGCGAGGCCTGAGGGATCCACACGAGGGCACACTTAGCCAAAAATTTGGCTTGATGGGTACATGGGCATCTAGGACTAAACCAAAATTTTGCTTCATATCAAGAGAGTGCTGCGAGGGCTGAGGCCTGAGGGATCCACGCCAGGGCATTCATGACTTAGCCAAAATTTTGCTTCATATCATGAGAGTGCTCCGTGCGAGGAGTGAGGGTCTCATGCGAGGGCGAGGCCTGAGGGATCCATGCGAGAGTATCCATGACTAGCCAAAAAATTGGCTTGATTGGCACAAAGGTGCCTAAGACTTAGCCAAAATTTTATTTCATACCACAAGAGTGCACCACGTGAGGGGCGAGGGCCTCTCGTGAGGGGTGAGGACTGAGGGATCCACGCGAGTGCATGCATGACTTAGCCAAAATTTTGGCCTGATTGGCATGAAGGTGCCCAAGACTTAGCCAAATATTTGCTTCATATCACAAGAGTACTCCATGCGAGGGGCAAGGCCTGAGGAATCCACGTGAGGGCAGACATGACTTAGCCAAAATTTTAGCTTGATGGGCACATGGGCACCTAAGACTTAGCCAAAATTTTGTTTCATATCACGAAAGTGCTCCGCGTGAGGGGTGAGGCCTGAGAGATCCACACGAGGGCATCCATGACTTAAACAAAATTTTGCCTTGATTAACATGAAGGTGCCCAAGACTTTATCAAAATTGTGCTTCATATCACGAGAGTGCTCTGCACAAGGAGCGAGGGCCTCACGTGAGGGGGCAAGGCCCGACAGATCCATGCGAGAGCATCCATGACTTAGCCAAAATTTTGGCTTAATTGGCATGAAGGTGCCCAAGACTTAGCCAAAATTTTACTTCATATCATGAGATTGCTCCGTAGGAGGGATGAGGGCCTCGCACGAGGGGTGAGGCTTGAGGGATCCACGCGAGGGCATCCATGACTTAGCCAAAATTTTGGCTTGATTGGCACGAAGGTGCCCAAGACTTAGCCAAAATTTTACTTCATATCATGAGATTGCTCCGCGGGAGGGGAGAGGCCTTGCACGAGCGGTGAGGCCTGAGAGATCCACGTGAGGGCATCCATGACTTAGCCAAAATTTTGGCTTGATTGGCACGAAGGTGCCTAAGACTTAGCCAAAATTTTACTTCATATCACGAGATTGCTCCGTGCAAGGGGCGAGGGCCTCGTGTGAGGGGCAAGGCCTGAGGGATCCACGCGAGGGTATCCATGACTTACCTAAAATTTTAGCTTGATAGGTCCACATTAGGGTACTCCATGCGATGGGTGAGGACTTCATATCAACTGAGTGCTCAAGGCCTATCATGATGGAAGCACTACTAGGGCAAGGATCTAGTTGCCACAGAACCTTCCTATTGCAAGTGCAATCAACCCCCCTTTGAGGTGGGCGGTGTGTCAACGCTTAGCCTGTTGAGGCGAAGCAGTGGATGTAGAGCCACTCTACCGAGACATAGCCTTCGAGGCAAGTGACATGTCAGAGGGAATCCTATGAAGATGAAGTCAGAGATGTGAGGCCACCCTGCTGAGGCATAGCCTTCGAGGTGGGCGACGTGTTGGAGCGAAGCCTATGAAGGCGAAGTCAGAGACGTGGGGCCACCCTACTGAGGCATAGCCTTCGAGGTGGGCGCGTGTCAAAGCAAAGCCTATAGAAGCAAAGTCGGAGATGCGGGGCCACCCTACCAAGAAATAGCCTTCAAGGCAGGCAGCGCGTCATTGTGAAGCCTACGAAGGCAAAGTAAGAGACGTAAGGCCACCCTAACAAGGCAAGCCTTCGAGGTAGGTGGCGCGTCAGAGCGAAGCCTGTGAAGGCGAAGTTAGAGATGCAGGGTCACCCAACCAAGGCATAGACTTCGAGGTGGGTAGTGCGTTAGAGTGAAGCTTGTAAAGGCAAAGTCGAAGACACAGAGCCATATAGCCTTCAAGGTAGGTGCGCATCAAAGCAAAGCCTATAGAGGCAAAGTTGAAGATGCGAGGCCACCCTACCGAGGCATAGCCTTCAAGGTGGGTGCACATCAAAGCAAAGCCTATAGAGGTGAAGTCAGAGACGCAAGGCCACCCTGCTCAGGCATAGCCTTCTAGGTGGGCAGCGCATCAAAGTAAAGCCTATGAAGGTGATGTGGGAGACACGGGGCCACCCAACCAAGGCATAGCCTTTGAGGTGGGCGCACATCAGAGTGACGCTTGTGAGCGATGAGAGACTAAGGGCTGCAAAAAAGAATCTAAGAGACATCAAAAATAAGTTGCAAACTACCAAAAACAAATTGAGAGCTACTGAGGAAAAGCCGAATGTTTCTAAGGAGAAGGCAGGGATCATCCACAAAGTGAATGTGAGCTCAGAGATGTTGTAGGGACAAGTAGATAATGTGAGATTGGAGCATGATATTGGAAGTGAGAAAGAAAATGATCAACACTCATTTCTCGTATCAAGATATCATTCATTCGACATGATAGATGATCAAAGTCATCGCTATGGGATAGGTAAAATCCCTTTATTGTACATACTGAGATCTCTGAGGTGATAGCCTTATGTAGGCATGACAGACCTTGATTGATATTTGAGCCAGGTCGATAGTAGATGATTTGAGCTGCTTGGGAAAGATGTACGTGTGCTATTGAAGAGCAACACAAAGTTATTAGGGGTTGCATCTCTGATAGGTTGAGAGTGCTCGTGAGATTAAATCACAGGGTTCCTTGGAGGTGCAATCATGAGACTGAGTCATGGACATCTCAGAGGGGGTGCCCATGAGACTAAGTCATGAGGCACCGAATGACCACTTGGGGTCGTAGCCCCTAGCAAACTTAGAGGCATTCATGAAGCTAACTCATGGGCATCTTGGAGGTGTGCCAATGACACTAAGTGATGGGAATACTAGGGGTGCACACGAGGCTAAGCCATGTGGCACCGAATGGCCACCGAGGGTGGTAGCCCTCACTGGGTTGGAGACGTCTATGAGACTTACTCATGAATACCTTGGAGGTGTGCCCATGACACTAAGTCATAGGCACATTGGAGAGGTGTCCGTGAGGCTAAGTTATGGTGTACCGAATGGCCACTAGGGGTGATAGCCCCCAATGGACTTGGAGGTGCTTATGAGGCTTACTCACGGGCACCTTGGTGGTGTGCCCATGACACTAAGTCATAGGCACACCAGCGGGGTGCCCACAAGGCTAAGTCATAGGGCACTGAACAGCCACTAAGGGTGGTAAGCCCCAATGGACTTGGGGGTGCCTATGAGGCTAACTCACGAGTACCTTAGAGGTGTGCCCACAATACTAAGTCATGGACACACTAAAGGAGTACCCATGAGGCTAAGTCATGGGGCACCGAAGTATGAGGGCTATAGGGCCCTTTTACCCTGTAGGTGGGGTTTTTTTCCTAAAGATCTAGAATGCATGAGAATGCTTAACCCTTGCCAATTAATCGAGCGAGACATGAGATGACCTAGAGGTCGTTTAGCGCATGGCCTGGAGTTTAAGGGGGATGAGTCCTCAGCACATCCATCAACTTGGGCACAGGGCCCAAGTTGTTGCTCATGCCCTAAGTCCAGCAGGACATGAGCCACCATGGTGGCGGCGATGGAAGCCTAGGCCACCTTGGACTTTTGCTAGGGGTGACCACGGAGGTCGTACACCCTATGTACCACGGGGGGTGAAATCCTATATGGGAAAAGTGTCTTGAGAGCCCAAGGAAGGGTGTTAGGCCACGTGAGGGCAACGTCACCAGGGCACCATGGCACGGGTGCCGGGGCATGAAGATGTTGTGGTGTGAGGGCGCTGGGCCACGCGAGGGTGTCATCACTAGGGGGCCATGATGTGGGTACCAAGGCATGAATATGTCGTGGTGTGAGAGCGCTGGACCACACGTAGCCGCTGGGGCATGAAGACGTCGTGGAGCAAGGGCGCTGGCCCCGCAAGGGTGCCGTTGCTAGGGCATCGTTGTGTGGGCTCTGGCATGTGTATGGCACGTAGCGTGCTGGGGCAGAAGATGCCGTGGCACGAGGGCACTGGCCACGCGAGGGTGCTGTTGCTAGGGCACCTTAGTGCCGGCGCTGGAACACGTATGGTGCAGGGCGCAAAAGCGTGGTGTGCCAGGGCACAGGCTCACGTACGCACTCACCGTGGACGCATCGAGGTATGGAGCATTTTAGACGGGAGGTGGTGGGATTTTCCCATCCCTTGCCCCTATCCCCCTTGCCCCTAGGGTGCCTTGAAGAGCGCTTGAGGGCAAAGAAAAGTGCTAAGGTCTTCATCGCCTTGTAGTTTGTGATGTCATGCATCCCAGAAGTGATGGTTGGCCCCAGAACCCTTAGCCCTCTAACTGCGAGGACATCTTGAGCTTCCCGTCAAGTGGACCTCGCATCGACCAATTCATGGGAGGAGGGTGCACTTCGGAGTCCCAGGGCACGTAGGACGTTGTCCATTTTGTGGTGGATGGGCCCAATCTGTGACGAGGGTGCACGTCTAGGGCTCCTCTAGAGAGCAGCTAGGTCATCCATGAGCTCATTGCACTCCAGAGCTAAAGAAGGCTTCATGGGCTTAGAGTATTTATTGGTAGGAGCCATAGCCTTTCGTCGATTAGCTATGACCCCCATGGATGGCGCCAATTTTGTAGGTGTGAAATCCGAACACAAGTGAGGGGTGGACGTCCGCTATTTTATGGGCTATCATCCATGAGAGTAAAAGTGACATGGGGATTTATACAGGTTCGGGGATCCGAGAGGACCGCCCTACTCCTGTTGGTGAGCCAATTGGTGGTTATCTCTGGGGGGAGCCCCCGAAGGCTCACCAGTTTGAATATGCTTCTTTATTGCTCATGAGAGCTCCCTCCAAATGAGAGATACATGGGGTATTTATAGGCTCTTGGACCTATACAAATGATAGGAATACCCCTCCATTAGGTTGCTAGTCTATAAGTACAAGCAAGGAGTATAGTTGTCTTTTGCGAGTGTAATTGCATTTCTTCAATCTATGTGTGTCTTCTGTAGAGTAGGTCCCACTGGTAGAGGGGTGAATTATTCCTCCAATGTGAGGATATCTGGATTTGACCAAATTAAGTAGATATTCAATTCGAATTTGTATTCATTACAATACTTGATTTGTATTTGTATTTGATAATATTCATATTCAATTCGTATTCATTTACAAATATGAATACGAATGTGGTTTGGGCACTATCCAATCCATATCTGATCTATTTTCACCCCTAACAATGACGATGGCCTCTCCAAATCTCGTTGCCACTTACCACATGTAAACTAGCAAGGCCATTTTGGCCATTTTACCAAGATAACGACGTACATCTGCTTAGGCCCTATTTGCAACATAACATGGTATTTTCATAGGAATTTCACTGAAAATAGTTCAATTTTTATTGGATTTGGAAAAAATTTCCATGTTTCAAATGAGCTACAGTTATTAAAATTCGTACCAGGTTTGATGAGTTTTTATTTTCTTGTCGACGTTTTGGAGAGAGCCAGCTTACCGCAATGCTACCGCCGCTGGAGGAGCATGGTAAATGCTTTCTTTTGTCAAAACGGATCAATGTCCTTGAATAGTTGGAACTCCAGTTGCCCTTTAGCATGCAAGCTGGTCAGCTTGCTTAACTTAGTGGAGAACGATGGCTCTGGCTTGCCAACATTTGTGGCGAAGGAGGAAGGCACTGACGTTGCAGCCATTACCATAGCTACTAGAGCTTGTGGATGCACAAGAATTCCACCACCATGAGTGCATTTCATTGTCAACCATCTGTTCTTCTACTTAGTGGCGAAGCTAGAATGAAAATGAAGAGAGAACACATAGGCCAAAGCTTCACTGGCTATCCGTGTTGATGTCGTAGATTGACACAAGCATGGTTAACATCATCACAACCTGCATCAGCACCGTTGGCCTCGTGCACAAGCTCAAGGTATATACCTGTCAGCAGTGACAAATGTAAGACAATTTTATCTAGGACAAGCCTAAATATGGCTAATTTTTCACAAACAAGTCAATTGGTTCATCATGTATGTGAAGTTCATATGATAGTAGTTTTAGACTAAATTCAATCCTGGAACTAGATAGACAAAGGAAGCAAATTCATTCTCTTAATTTGACTTGTCATCAATTTCTTAGTTAGATAGTCCTCCCATTCAGGTATTCATCCTCAAATAATCAAATTCAGTATATAGATATGTCTTTTCACAATAAAAAATTGATATACAAAATTTTACAATGTCACTCTCACAAAATAACCTATAAATCTCTTTGTCTATCACATACACACAAAATATGACCTTGCTCATAAGATTGAAATTAAAACTACAAGGATTAGCTCTAGCCCCAAGCCCCCCATGCTAGATATGCCTTGCTCCTATATTTCATAATGGAGGAGGTGCCTGGTGCAATCGTCTTCACAAGGCATGGCCTTGAGCCTTCAAGAGAGTAATGGATTTTGTTAGACCATGTGGATAGGTCATGGATTTAGTGATGATGAATAATTAACATTTAGTAGTATTGAAATTTAGGTATGTGAAAGTTTCGGTCAATGCGCTATTGTAAAACTAGAATTGCTAGAAAATTCATGTTTAGTGGTCTGACCGCCTTGTATTGGGCAGTCTGATTGGCAAGCTTCGACCACGGTAGAACGACTATGGCATGTCAACCACAAAAGATTGACCACAGCAGGTCGAGCATGGAAAGATGACTAGGATAGTCAGAGCTATAGTGAACCGATTATGAGCGACAGTGAACCGATCAGTGATCGTAGCTATAGCACCTGATTGGTAGTCATGCTACACTACCTAGTCGGTACTCACTGATCAGTAGTTGGCGCTATAGTATATGGTTGGTACTCGGTAGTCGATGGTCGGTAGCTATAGTACCTTGTCGATGGTCTATAGCTACAATATCTGGTCGTGGTCAGTAGCAACAGTACCCGGTCAGTTGTTGTAGCTACAGGGCTTGGTCGTTGGTCATCGCTACTTGTGGCTTTTGAGTACCCTGAGTACTCGTAATCTTCGAGTACCCGTGTTGGGCCAGCGGTATGATCGGTGTGCGCTCGGCGGTCAGGTTGGTCTTTTGAGTGGTCTGAGATTGATTTTTGGAAAGCGTGGATATTGAGGGGGTGGATGCATTGGTTTGTGTTTATTGATGGTTAAGGGTGTGTTATGTGTGTGTGGACTGATGTCAGTCAAGCTGGAAACTTGTGCTAGGGAAAAAGTTCTTTGGTCTTTGCATGTGTAGGTTGGGCGTGGAGATCATCATGGTCAGTGATGAGGAGGACCGAGACTAGGTGGGGGAAATATGAGGTCTAAGCAGTCGAGGAGGTCATGAGGTAGTCGAGGAGGACCGCACTTTCTAAGTGGTCTGAGGTTGATTTTTCAAAAGCGTGGATATTGAGGTTGTGGATGCTTTGGTTTATGTTTATTGATGGTTAAGGGTGTGTTATGCGTGTGTGGACTAATGTCGGTCAAGTTTTGAACTTGTGCTAGGGAAAAAGTTATTTGGTCTTTGCATGTGCAGGGACTGGGGCTAGGAAGGGGAAATCTAATATCCAGGCGGTGAAGGAGGTCATGAGGTGGTCGAGCTCACGCTAGAGCACGTGGAGATCAAAGGTGGATGATACATGGAGAAGCTTTAGGAGGTGCACGTGGAAGGAGTTATAAAAGGTGTCCATAACTAGAAAGTTTAGAGATTTTGGGAAACCAATGTTTGGAAGGGTTTTGGTCCCTTGGTTTTCAGAATCGGATAGGATTTCGTATCCATGTTTGATGTGGACATAGTTTGGGGTTTTATCATATAAAAGCAAAAAGCTTTTGGAACTCTTGTGCTAGGGTTTGAGGGGTGCCGTGAGGGTACTTTGTAGCCACAGAACATGATTCGGAAATAAAAGATTAGATCTATTTCGAAGAAGTTAGTCAACATTGGCGACGTGTTTTCTAGGCATCATCTTTGACTCGTTTTCGTTACGAGCAAAGTAGTGCATAGCAATATAGCGTTCCTCGATCAACTTGATCACTCGTCGAGTCATCCATTTGATCGTCGCCAATAGCATTGGTATCGAAGCATTCGAGCAGAGGAATACTATGACTATATACAAAGGGGTTGAGCGAGCGGTCGAACGCCGAGTGATCGAAACCTTCATCAAGCATTAAGAGATTATAAAAAAAACGGATGCAATTATTTACCCTCTTTTGATTGCGGTATTCGATTCTACAAATTTGTTCGAGGGAAGTGCTTAAAATGTTCTCTTTAAAAGTGAAAGGAACAACTTTCAACGGTTAACCTGCAGACCAATAGTTTGGAAAGCAGTAGTTTCACTGGGAAAGTTCAACTCCCCATTCCAAACAGGGCCTTTTCTTGTATTTACTCAACAAATTTGTATACGCCACTATCTAAAAGTTTGTATTTGCTATAGGTTGTCTCATTTTTGCAAGGTGGGTTGTCGACATGGAGGTCCAGACTTGCATCTTTAATTTACGTAACTATACTTATTAAACTTGGGAGTGGCTTATACAATAATTTCAAAAAAAAAAGAGGAAAAAAGACCGTTCACCATGTATAGTGGAGTTTAGGTCTAGCCTGGTCAAGTTGATTGAAAACCACTGTACTTTTGGTCCTGCTCGACTTGCCCTGAATTTTCTTAGGTCGACTTAGGAATGTCGTCTCCTCAGTGCACTGCACTAGGAAAGCACGCTTGGTCAATTACACGTTGTTTACAAGACTCTCCGTCTGACCAAGGCTTGTCTGATTTGACTACCACACAATAGTTAATTGCGTGCTTATGTTAAGCCTCCGGTATTTATTCGTAGGTCCGTGGACGCATGAAGAGACATGTGACATTGCGTCTTCTGGTTAGTTGCGTCAACCTTTGTTTTTGTACTATATAGTATGGTGGTGTGTTTCAGGTGGCTAATACGGCATCATCATCGAGATTTCTTTCCTGCCTCTTCTTGACCTTTCTTGCTCGTGCCAAATTTTAGTAAGCCTAAAATGGGTATCAATCGAAGAGGTTTGCAGCTACCCCTATACTGTTCCTTGCCTTGTGAGGACGACAGACGAGAACCGTGCCATATGTATATTAAGGTTAGGAAAGAAATAGAACTCATATATTCCTGTGACCCTGTTGCTGTTAGGAAAGAAATAGATCTCATATATCTCTGTTGCTGTTGTCAAGTCTAGAAATCAACCTTAAACTTTAAAACTAGACGTTTAACACACTAAAGCTATCAAAAACCGATTTAAATCACCCAAAACAATGAGGCATGCTCACAGCGCTGCAAGATTTGGAATATGCAGATCCAACAATTAGAAAATATGTTCACGGATCTCAAAGAAAAATTCACGGATCTCAAAGAAAAAAGAAAATTTGTTCGCAACAAAATTGAAAATAAAGCTCGCTCATCTCTTACCACACAGCATAAGACATTTTGTTTAAAGTCTTGCCATTTCAGTTTGAGCTTCTGGCTTATTTGTTACTATTCATAAATTTCATTTTTTTCTGACTTTTTAGCTTTTTTGAGTTTTTTTACTAGTTCTTTTTTTCCGCATTCGTTTGTATTGTTCGTGATGGGCTAACATGTTTTTTCTATTTTTAAATTTTTAAAATTTAGTTAGGCCAAATAAGCCACCGTCAGATATATTATAATTTCAACCAGTTATAGTAAAATTTTAGCCATAAATCATTTTTTTCAGCTCAACCGAGCAGCACATAAGATTCTCTATGCTTACGGATGTACTGGATGGGCGTACAGTACGGAGACAAGTTAGTTTGCATGGCACCGGATGTGTTTTCGGGTCTGTTCTTTTAAGTTTCTAAAAGCTTTTTTTCGGCTTTTCTACAGTAATTAACTTTTAAACAAAGTATCTTTTCAAAATAAAGTTTACTAGTTAATTGTAATATATACTGTACCCATTTTATTTATATCGATAAAAATCACATGTGAGTTTTTATTACTCTATAATCTCTCGTACGAACAGACTAAAAGTCACAAATTACAGTCAAAAGCTATAAGCTTCGGCCAAAAAAATGCATGCCCTTCATTCGATACATCACCACCGGAGGCTTAGAGTTCTGGTACTTCTTCGTCCAAGGCGCGGACGCCGTGCGAGCACCAGTCGCTGGAGGCGCGGACGCCCTCGGATGGTTTGGGCACGTCGGCACACAATTCAGCGGCGGCGGCGGCAGCGGAAGGCTAGCATTTGGACGCAACATCATAGCCGGTAGCTCGTAATATGCTGGATTAGCACAACCGACGGTAGGGACGACGGCGGCGGCGCCGCCGCCGGGAGCCGCAAACGCTGGCGGCGCGGCGTTTCCCTCGGCGGACGGAGCCGGTACTGCCTTCCGCTGACGCGACGCGACGCGACGGCGTGGAAGATGGCTGACGCGACGGCGGCGGCGGCACGTACGGGGGCTTCTGCGGCGGGCCGGGCGTGCACAAGTCGCGCGCTCGAATCGAGGCTGGTTTGCTTGGAGATTTCCATGGCATCCTTATCCCTGTTTATATGGATAGCCTATGCACTCTATGGCGAGGTCAGCGGTTTGTTTGTCTGTTCACAGCTAACCAGGTTAGTCACAGTAAACCAAATTTGTTCCTGATTTTTTAGGCCAAATTTACAGTCGATTACCCCTTATTGTTATCTCAGCGAAAAAGGGATTGAATAACATTTTTGTTTAGGGAATACGAAAATTGTCCTAATTTGCACGAAATCCTTGTGAAACTCATGGTCGTTTGGAAGCGTTTCCTCTTAGCACAGTGCTATGAGCTTGTTATATTAGCACGATTTGAACCATCCGATTTGGGAAGAACTGGGGGTGTCAACTGCTACGGTGTACCTGCTGTAATTGTTACATGACATGCACAATGTTTGTGAACAACCGTAGGACCGAAATAGGATTTAAGAGGGGGGAATGATTGTTTGAAACTTTTCCTATATTCTCAAATCTTTGACACCTTTAACTACATAAGCTAACAAGATCTACTTTGATTCCAATAGCCAAGCGAAGCTATGAATGCCAAGGTCTAAGCACTTACAATTAAATTTCTAAGAAAAACTAAGCCAAACAAGATCCCCCCCTCTAGTGCGATACTACCATAACCAATCAATGGCTCTCATGCCATACACATTCTCATACCACTTAAGACACCTCTCAATGTTCTTTGCTAAAAAGCTACCAGCTACCACAACCCGATCACAACGCAATCACCGGTCTGACCATAGCCCATGTGACGGTCAAATTGCTTGTACCTAAGCCAACAACTCCAGTCCAACCGCTCACTTAATGTTCATACTACCGTCCGATAGTACCGCCATACAAAGCCCATTATAATCGCTTACGGTCAACTCCAACTCAACTAAAAACATTATTCTTCAAATTGGACTCAACTTGCTACCGTCATCTAGGAGCTGGTCATACCACGCTGCGGTAATACCGCAGCTCCAACACCGGTACTACTGACAAGCACAAATTCTGAAGATTTCGACACGCCTGGTACCACTGTTGCTAAGTCGGTTAGACCGCTATCGGTAGGTCAGACCGCAAATCCCACGCTGCTCTGACCGCCGCCCCCCAAAGTGCAGCAAAAAGACCTAACTCAAAATCATAGCAGTTGAACCATATCAACCCCCAACGGTCTGACCAATCCCGCATACCGATCAGACTAGTTACACTGACAACAAATATGAATTGACCAACTTTTGCAAAATCAAAAATCAATTTCACAAATGTGCTAATTGTGCACCACTAATTATCCATGCCCTTCTCACGAATTTTTTGTACGGATAATCCCTTTTTTATTCGAAAATACATAAATATACCCGCGAGAAATTTTTTTACAAAAATAGTCTCCAGTCACTGGCCGATTGGGCGACTTCTGCCTTTCGCCCAACCGGGAGGCGACAAAATATCTGTCGCTCGGTGATTGAGCGACTGCAAGTAGTCGCTTTCCTGTTAGGCGACTGCATAGCAGTCGCCCAATGGATGGGCGACTTTAGTCAATCCCCGTGATTTTTTAGAGTTTTGTCAATTTTGTAGTTTTAAACTGGAAAAAAATATGGTATAGTTGTAATAAAAAGTTATGTTTATTGTATGTTGTAGGTGCATTAAAAATTTTGAGAAATTTTTTTAAGAACAATTGACTGTAGAACGTTTGATATATACATTGGTAAGTGATATTTTTATGTTACTAAGAATTAGTGTACCAAGAGTATGTTAATATTGTTAAATGATTTGCTATCTGAATCATTGAATGCGAACACACGAGATAATAACCTTATGTGAATAGAAATAAACTTCATAACATGCCGCGTACAATTTTATTACATGCATAACATATAGCATGATATGCGACTAACCCACCCAACTGCTCGTAACATTTTGTCTACTGGGTGTAGCGTGGTTGTTTCCCCTTTTTATCGCGCCTTGAAGATGGCTCCGCTGCATCCTTTTTCCTGTCATTCTTGGACTTGAGAGCTGCCTCACGAGCTTCAAGCTCTTCCTCCTGACGCTTGATGGCTGCTTCACGCAGACTTAGCTGCTCCCGCCTCCTTTGCATCTCATCCTCCTTGCCCTTCAGACGGATTTGGTCCACCCTCACGCGGCACTCTTGCTCAAGCCGCATCTGTCGTTCCACCTCGCGAGCGTGAGTCATCTTGACAAAGTACTGTCCTTTGTTTTCCACCTCCTTTGGCCGGTTCCCTGGCCATGCCGACGGCACCCGATCCACTCATTCGATGAACTTGCAAGCCTATGTGTGGCGTGGTAGATGTAATGGATCAAGTTGAAAAACGATAACGAGAAACAAAGGATTTAATTGTCGTCGTTACCACGAAGTCGTCATCCAGGTCTGGACAATTGAAGAACCTACGGCCGTAGTTGGCTCGTGGTACTGGAGCCGTCCAGACGCACAACATTGTCCTAAAGCCGCAATGGCACTTCGGGCGCTTATGCCACTCCGGCACTCCAAATGGGTCGGACTTCCAAGAAGACATTGTTGTGTGGTAGTATTGTGATGTCTTGAGGAGGAGATGTGGTATGGAAGACATATGAGGCCTTTATGTAGGCAGGTTATCTGGTGCAGTGGACATAGTCCATAGAGAGGATCTTTTCGCTTTTCCTGGTTTCCAGTGTAGCAATAAATGGGTCTATGTAGGCTTTTCAGAGAATATAGTCTCGTAATAAATTCATAGTTCGTAGCTGCCCTCTTTTCTCCTGTCACTGAGCAAAGCTGGGTCGTGTTGTCATGTCCCTGAGCAAAGCTGGGTCGTGTTCTCATGTCACTGAGCAAAGCTGGGTCGTGTTGTCATGTCCCTGAGCAAAGCTGCACTCTATTGACATCTCACTGAGCAAAGCTTCCCTTTTATTTCATGTCTTTGAGCAAAGCTGGCCTCTATTGTCACATCTTAGTGCAAAGCTGGCCTCTTTTGTCAAGTATGTACGCAGAACTGTCATCTTTTTTTTGTGGCCACTGTATTAAGCTGCCCCGTTTTGCTATAAGTAGCACGGTTGGGGTCCCATGGTATTGTAAATCGAACAAAGAAGTACCCTCTCTTTCGTGGTGACACATACTATGTCGGAAGCCGAGGGGCCAGTGGGATTTGGGTCACCGAAGGAAGACATTCCCTTAGAAAGGAGGGAGATGTTCGGTCCACAGGACTGATTGATACCAAGCCGGCGTGCTCAACCAGCGTGGCCGAAATGCAGACACAATGAGTACGCGGTCGTCCAGATCTTGGATTCCCCGAACGATGGCGGGCTACGTTTCTTCCGATGCTCACGCTCCGGGGTACAAATTAGTAATATTACATTTTTTATTGCTTATGGACCCTCGAAGTTTACCGTCCTTTTTTTTGCAGAGTGCAAAATGCGACTTCTCCCGCTGGATCGACCCTCCTCATGAACGGTATGTTGATCGTTATGTGGATACATTATGGGCTCGAATATGGGACTTGGAGTACCAAATAGAGAGTCTCGCTAAGGAGAACAACGACCTCCGCGAACAGATGCAACGCGAGAGGGGCAACGAGGAGGTCGTGAATATAGGAAGTTCTTATGATCCCACATGTTGTTGCGCGAACCCGAGCTGCATATGTGCATGCCACTACAACGACGGCCAGCCACGTCCGAGGCGGCCCCCTCAGCAATTCTCCATGTGGGTGCCACGAGGCTCGTTTGGCATGTAGGTCACGAGGGTACCGAATGTGTCGTATTTTAGTTCATGTATTTGTTGATGTGTTGATCTTTGTGGCGGTAGGATTTGTTGTGTTGATGTTTGGGGTGTACTACTTTCCATAAATTCTGTCTGTATGTGCAATGTATGTGTTGTTTCGTGTTGTAAGTGCATGACGCCTTCATTTTCTGTGACCTTCATATTCTGTGCCCTCTTTCCATAACGATGTAATGTGCAACGTTGTTAAGCATGTGATGAATTGGTTGTTATGTACGTGGAGTTGTTATCACAAGGCAAAAAAATTGCAATACTTAAAAGGGAAACAGTACGTTCCACGAAATAAGTGCATTACAGAAAATGGATGTAACATACAAGGTTTACAAATGGTACATGAAATTTAGCATGCATTACAACACCAACTACTGATTCGGACATGCATTGCATCGTCTAGCTGTGTGCCCCTCCTGACCGCATCGCCCACAACGTGCACCAGATGTTGCAGCTTGTGATTCGTCCATGTCATTTCTAATACGTCAGCTCTGTCGCCGACCCTTCCCACCCTTCAGCATGTTAATATCCGGAACCCAGGTCCTCGCTGAAATGTCCAAAGTGGTGAAGTTTCCCACCGCCCTGAACCCCCGGAGCTCCCCACACCAAGCTTGCAGTATTCTCTCCTTGAAAAAGTACTCGGACATGAAGTTGGAAGGATCCATGCCCACGGTTCCGCATGCAGCGAGGACATGAGAGCATGGCATGTGTAACAATTTAAGCTTGTTGCATGTGCAGTTAGGTTCGTTTGCATGATCTCCAAGGCATACCTCGTGAGTAATAAGTGAACGAGATGTCCCAAATCCGGCTCATCACGGAGTATCACCTCAAACGATGCTCCTGTTGCCCATGACATGCACGTGTGCAATTGACCCTTCTGTGCCTTCGTCTCCATGTACGCGGTAGTTTTTGACGAATACGGGGCTCGGGATTGGCGCATGAAGTGCGGCACTCGCGCGCCTCTCCACTGAAGTAGCGGATTGTGCTGTGAAGAACACCTTCCATGATGGCGACAAGGGGCTGAGAACGGAGACCCCTGAGAACCCAATTGTACACCTCGACAAGGTTACTTGTCATTATTCCGTACCTTGCGCCATCTGTGTCGTGCAACAACGACCACTTCTCCAATGGTTCCCCCTCGATCCACTGCGAGAAGCACTTGATGTTTCGCGCGCTCCTCCTTCTTGGACCACTTGGGTTAGACTCATCGATTGCTGGCAAGCATTGCGGTTGTGCCGCCCCAGGAATGACCGGCCCTTGCTCCTCTCGTCGACGTTCTTCCTGGTGTGCTCATCCAACAACCCCCATAAAGCATCAAATTTTCTCTGCTGGTTCTGCCTAGCTAGCCTCTTGAATAGCTTCATCAAAGATTGTTTCGAGAATTGCTTGAAAAAGTTTGCCCCTAAGTGACGACTGCACCACCGGTTCCTCATGTCCGGCCAAGGAACGCTCTCCTCAGGGTCTTCTTGAAGTTTTTGTATCGCCTTTATAATACCGGCGTGGCGATCATGGATTACGCACACACCAGGACGGGTGCCTACAACTCCGGCCTTCACATGTCTGAGAAACCACAGCCAGCTCTCATAATTCTCGCTCTCCACAAATGCAATAGCCAGCGGCAATATTTGATTGTTACCGTCAACGCCTATGGCCGTCAGGAGCTGCCCTTTGTATTTGCCTGTCAAGAAGGTCCCATCTACAAAGATCACTGGCAGCATGTGCTTGAATGCTTCAATGCTAGCACCAAATGCAAACAATGCTCTCTGCAACACTACAAATCCCGGTGGACTTATGGATGGCTTCTCGTGCACGGCGATGTACGTGCCCGGGTTCCTTTGTTGCAACACCTTAAGCATACGAGGAAGGTTGTCGTACGCCGCCTCGAAAGTGCCAAAACGTTTTTCCAACGCCTTTTGCTTGGCACGCCATGCCTTCGCGTAGCTAATCTTATACTTGAATTTATTCTCGATAGCTACCACAATATGCGTTGCCGCAATATCTCTCTTCTCCACTATCTCCCCATACATCAAATTGGCTATAAATTCGGACGTCAGGTTACAATGTCTCGCCAAGACAGTGTTCAGAATGCAGGAGTGCGGCTCCACCTTGGACACAATCCAGTGAGTGTCATACTTCGGTCTACGTGCGTGCACCCTCCAAGGACAACCAGCCTGCTCGCACTTCACGATGTCGCTCGGCTTGATTTGACGACGCGAAATGTCCGTTGCATTGAGAGGGCCCAAAGCTTGATGGCATCTGCGGCGCTTCCTTGTCGACAAGCGTAGCATGCACCGAACCTCTGTCTCATGATACTCCCATGGTGATTCATGCTCATCATGGCGGAAACACCCTCCGCATTAAACCGGTTCCATTCACGGGGATAGGAACTTCTTCATCATCGAACTATCCTCCTCGTCGTCCTCTACAGCTTGCTCTTCATCCCATGCCCTCTGGTCATCAGATTCCATCTGCTGCACGATATACTCATTATGCTCTCCTTCATCTGCTTGCCCAGTTCCGTCTATATAGCTTGACAGCTGTAACTCTCCTGCATGTATCGCATCGGCTTGCCCAGTTCCCTCTCTATAGCTTGACGGCCGTAACTCTCCTCCATGTACCGCATTGCCTTCATCACGAGCAACTTCATCAGCTCCACCAACGTGCGGCCCGCTTGAGCTGCTAGCACCTCCCGAAGCATAGGCGGACGCACGAGCTTGTGCAGCTGCTTGTAGTGAGCACGGTTGCACAAGCAGGACACACTCGTATCCACGGCGCCGGCACCCTTGCACAAATCCCTTCCACGAAGCAGAGCGCACCAATGTCTTCAACTCCCATCTGATGTCAGTGGGAGACCGGCTCCAAAGCCCTTGCACAACGACGCTGCACACCTCGGGGTCCAATGAAAAACTCTCGGTCAGCCAATGCTGCATATCATCATTCGAGCATTCGTCATCCGAATCGACGAGTGACTTGCGGAAAATCGCTTAAATCCACACCATTCGGACCTTCACGAATCATTCCAGCACCATAATACACTCTCAATGTAGTACTGGCCATTAATGATGTAGACCTACATGTATGATTGAAATTTACGACATGTCAAATAACATCGTTCAACACTAAACTAAACTTTCCATACTAAAAAGGGTAGTAAAATTTCCATACTACAAAATGTATACTACATCTACAATTTTTACTAACACCAATATTTCATCTAAATAATAGTGTAAATACAACCTAATTAACAAAAATACCTGGATCCAAATTGATGGAATAGCTTGGACTCCTTCCTCCCTCACCTCCTTCTTCAACCCTGTCCTTCTCTTCTCCCCTCTCCTCCTTTTCTTCCCCTTCTTTTCTTCCTCTTCCTCCTCTCTTCTTCTCTCTGGCTCTCTGCGCAGAATGAGGGAAATGAGGGAAAAGTGGTTGCTAGTGGGGGCGATCGGTGGAATAAGTGGATATCCACCACAATAAGCCCTACCGTTGGCGACTGCAATTTGATCGCTCAACTGCATCTGCATCTGCAATTCGATCGCTCAACCGTAGAGCGACTGCATAAGTCGCCAAACGGTTCACACATTCCCTAAATGTCGCCTCCCGGTTGGGCAAACGGCAGAAGTCGCCCAATGGGGCGGCGACTGGAGACTATTTTTATAAAAAATTTTCTCGCAGGTATATTTATGTATTTTCGAATAAAAAAGGGATTATCCGTACAAAAAATTCCCCTTCTCACATGTTCCTTCCACTATTTTCCTTCAACAACTAGTTTCATTGATGTACATTGCTACAGTAAATAGTTACAACACACTAAGCATTCCTTCACTCTTTTGGGAAGAACTGAGGGAATCAACTACAAATCTCTCCCCTCTGCTATTGCCTGTTATCGAAGATCTTTGCTGACAAACATCGACTAGGTAGCAGTGGCGCGCTACGCTGCGCCTGTGAAATCAAACATGAAGTCGAAAAGTATGAGATATCGATGTGAAACGATTTCTTGCCACTTTGCCTAAAAGGCCTAATGCCAGCAAAAGGATATAATACACCGTCGAAGTTACAACAAATTTTCTTAAGTAATCTCAGGAACACCTCAACATGTGCTCCGAGAGCCTGTGTAAGTTTTTCACTTGCAAAAGAAATAAAAATGGGAAAACTAACTTGATCCTAGGAAATGAAAGAGCCATAAGCTATATGCAACATCAAGAGTTGCTGCTGAAGCTTATTATTATTCCACGTTTGGAGTATATGAATCAATCCCGCTCTGAACTTTTAGGATGCAGAAAGCTGCATCATATGCAAAGAAGGCAAGGAAAAGGTTAGCTAATCCCCCTAAAAATATTGTCTACTATAATTCTATGACAAATAGAAAATACAGTGCATTCTTCAAAGAGATATTCAGAAAACTGAATGCTACATGAGCAGCAGTTGCTAAATCTTATTATTCTTATCATGTTTGGGACAAAGACTTTTTGGTGACATACCAGCCCCCCGAGCTGTTAGAATCTGGAATCTAGAGAGCTGCAGCATATGGACAGAAGATAAAAGAAAATAAATTAGTGGGTAGAACTAAATTATTCATATGTTGTTGCAACTGAAGAAAGTGGGGAATATACTCAGAAACTAGTATCTGTACTAGAGTTTTGCTAACTCTGCCTGATTTTTTCTGGGAATAAATGAGGCATTGTGTAACACATGACAGAGGTGGCAAGGGGGGACCATGGGCTAGTTCAACAAAAGCAGCGGCACAACTCAGAAGAAAAGAAAGCTATGCTAAGTCATGCTTGTAGGGCAGGTCAATCTAACATCTAATTAATCTACTTTTGGTGTTATTCACGTTTGGAAGAAGTGCACATGCATACGAGCACAATGAGCTGAAGCAGACATCCCAATATGACACATACCTAAATAAAATCAGAATACAATATATAATATAAAACAAGAATACAATATTAGCTCCATACCTGAATAAAATCATAATACAATATTAGCTCCAAATAAAACCAAAAAGTTGATACAGGTGACTGTTTAATCTACAACATCGTTGTACCACATAGTCTGACAAATTTATGAATGAATCATCTGCATATAACCAACAGCTTGACCTAACGTAAATTGAGTGAGGCAAGTTATTACTTTGATTAGGCTTTGATTAAGAAGGATAACGAGCCCTGCTATCATCTACAGGAGTCGACAGAGCTGAAAGATGATGAGGCTAAGAATTAGGTTATGAATTTCAATTGGCTGTCTATGGACATGTCCTAAGGGTTCCACAAATACCTCCCAAAATTAACCATGATAGTCCCAAATTAAACACAAATCAACAGAACAAGAGCAAAGATTGGTCAATTCGGGGCAATCAGCATGGAGCACACGTGTAATCCATGCCATGCAAGCAAGAACCACGAGCCAAGACGACGACAATCCAACCCCGACTAAACACTGAGCCAACCACTATTCAACGGAGAACAAATAAGAAACATAGAGAAGCATATCATCAGCTACGAAAGCACCTAGGAGGAGACGGAGAGCGCGTTGAAAACACAGGCTGAGAGAATAAACACAGGCAAAGGGGAGAGCGAATCGGACAACGGGGAAATGGAGAGGAAGTGGAGCGGTATGGACGACGGCACATCAGCACTAACCGCACGATGATGTTGGCGTTTCTCGATCATCAATATCCCAAGTACAAGAATATTGACACAAATCTGATGATGTATTTTTTAATATTCACCTGCATAGCAAACACCGGTTGAAAATAATAGTTAGTAAGACAATAGTATGGTTTTCGCATATTCCCATAAACCTAAGCATAGTATGGTTTTCAACAAAAATCTGTTAAATAATATCTAGTTCATCATGTGCACCAACAGTCCTACATGTGATTCATTCATGAACTTCTAGGATAACATTGTTTATGATTTCGAAAGAGCCCCAAAAATTTCAAACCTAAAATTTTTGTGAATTTCCCTGAATTTTTGAGTGTTTTTGTCAACTTTTCCTTTTTGGAAAGTTTCCCCGGAAGCCGCCTTCCTTTCTCGGCGTTTTCGCCTTCCCCTTTCCCTTGGCGCTCCCTCCTTTCTCTGCCTCCCTCCAAGAAGGTGTGAACCTAAAGAGTAAAGTCCATTACCGGTCCTTAAACTTTTTATGCTGTGTCATCCCGGTCCATAAACTTTTAAAGTATGTCATCCCGGTCCTTAAACTTTCAAAGTGTGGCAATTTCTTTTGAAAGTCTATGGACCGGGATGACACAGCATAAAAAGTTCACTGCTACAACTACATAGGATATTGCCGAAGCCATGTCGCCGAGTCCTTTGGCCCCCTCCGTCCCCTGCAGCCTGTGAATTTCTCCAACTTGCGGTTGGGGAGCTCGAGGTGTGGGATGGAAGGTGATGTCGAAGTACAGCAGAGCTGGCGCCTAGTCGAAGTAGACGCGCGCGCGCTCCGTCCCCTACCCTTCGAATGGGTGGCAGTGGAGGCTGGCGCCTAGTCGAATTAGACGCGCGCGCGCTCCGTCCCCTACCCTTCGAACGGGTGGCAGCGGAGGCTGGCGCCTTAGCCGAAGTAGACGCGCGCGCGCTCCGTCCCCTACCCTTGAGCGGGTGGCGCGAGGCTGGCACCTTAGCCGGTGAGACGCGCGCGCTCCGTCCCCTACCCTTGAGCGGGTGGCGGCGAGGCTTGCGCCTTAGCCGAAAACGCGCGCGCGCTCCGTCCTCTACCCTTGAGCGGGTGGTGGCGGAGGCTTGCGCCTTAGCTTAGCCGGCAGACGCGCGCTCCGTCCCCTACCTTCGAGCGGGTGGCGCGGAGGTTGGCGCCTGGTCGAGGCGGCGCGTGCTCGCCCCTACCCTTCTAACGGGTGGCAGTGGAGGCTGGCGCCTAGTCGAAGTAGACGCGCGCGCTCCGTCCCCTACCCTTCGAACGGGTGGCGCGAGGCTTGCGCCTTAGCCGGCGCAGACGCGCGCGCGCTCCGTCCCCTACCCTTCGAGCGGGTGGCGCGAGGGTGGCGCCAGTCGTCGGAGGCGCGCGCTCCATCCCATACCCTTGAGCGGGTGGCGCGGAGGTTGGCACCTAGTCGTAGACGCGCGCGCGTTCGTCCCCTACCCTTCGAGCGGGTGGCGGCGAGGCGGCGCCTAGTCGGTCGAGCGCGCGCGCTCCGTCCCCTACCCTTCGAGCGGGTGGCGCGGAGGTGGCGTCTAGTCAGTGAGCGCGCGCTCCGTCCCCTACCCTTCGAGCGGGTGGCGGCGAGGTGGCGCCTGGTCGGTAGACGCGCGCTCCGTCCCCTACCCTTGAGCGGGTGGCGCGGAGGCTTGCGCCTTAGCCGAAGCAGACGCGCGCACGCTCCGCCCCTACCCTTGAGCGGGTGGCGCGAGGCTGGCGCCTAGTCGGCCGAGGCGCGCACGCTCCGCCCCTACCCTTCGAGCGGGTGGCGCGAGGTGGCGCCAGGCGTAGATGCGCGCGCTCCGTGCGCTACCTTCGAGCGGGTGGCGCGAGGTGGCGCCTTAGCCGAAAGACGCGCGCGCTCCGTCCCCTACCCTTCGAGCGGGTGGCGGCGAGGCTTGCGCCTTAGCCGGTAGACGCGCGCGCTCCGTCCCCTACCCTTGAGCGGGTGGCGCGAGGCGACGCCTGGTCGGCCGAGGCGCGCGCTCCGTCCCCTACCCTTCGAGCGGGTGGCGCGAGGTGGCGCCTTAGCCGTAGACGCGCGCGCTCCGCCCCTACCCTTCGAGCGGGTGGCGCGAGGCGGCACCTGGTCGGCCGAGCGCGCGCGCTCCGTCCCTACCCTTCGAGCGGGTGGCGCGAGGTGGCGCCTGGCGAAGCCGGCGCGCGCGCTCCGTCCCCTACCCTTCGAACGGGTGGCAGCGGAGGCTGGCGCCTTAGCCGAAGTAGACGCGCGCGCGCTCCGTCCCCTCGCGCTAAGATTGGAGGCTGTGGTGGCCTTGCAGTCTGGTAGTGCGCTTTTAATGGCGGCTGGAATCACGCCGATGCTTGGCCTGACAGAGGTCAGGCTGTCGCGTCGTGCAGTCTGCCATCCTGTGTGTGGGACACGCGGCGACCCGCGACTGGTGCGTCGTGGGATGTGAGCGGTTGCGTGACCGCGGCCGTTCGCCTCTTCCCCAGGGAAGTGGGACGCGTGTTGAGGGCGTGGGGGCGTTGCGCGCTGTTTGGCCACCTACCGGGCACGACCCTCTAAGCCCTGGCGGTTCTTCTTTCCGAATCGTGGCAGCCAAATCGCTGCAAGTTTAATCTGTCTGCGCTTCGAGCCACATGAAAGGCGAGCGGCCTTGATAAGGTGCCAGTGTTGAGGTGGAGGCACCCTTTTTTGTTTTTCGATCTGCCGCTTTGCTTCCGCCTGGGCTAATTGCAACGCCAGTTGCTCCTTTTCCTGCTGCTTACTCCCTGATTGCGAAGAGCGATGGCTAGCCATGACGACGCCACCCACCATCCCCGCAGCGGTTCCTTGCCTAGCCAGGGTGAGGTGTCCCATCCTTCCAGGGAGTACGAGCTGGTGCCACGGGGGAGCTCGCGCGCCAACAAGTGGTGGGACGCCATGGAGCACTCGGGAGGTGCTTTGTTCCGTGTGTTGGGAGGAGCCGCGTGATCGAAGGGACGCTGCGGCGACTCGTGGAGGAGAGAAAGATCGCGGATCGCGATGGGGCTCGCCTACCCGTCGGGACGAGAGGCGAGCCAAGCCCGGGCAATGGAGGCGATTGTTTTGTCGCGTTCTTCGACGCCGGCCTCCGAATGCCCTCCACGTTGTTCGTGGGCGAAGTGCTGCGGGCCTACAAGTTGGAGCTAGCCCAACTGACGCCCCACGCAATACTCCGCCTAGCTGTCTTCACGTGGGCGATGCGGACGGAGGGGTGGCGTCCCAGCGCGAGCTTATTCGCCACACTGCACGATGCACGCTGTCGACCAAGAAAAGTTGACGGGGCGGTGTCCAACTTTGGCAGTGCGGACTTCGTGCTCCGGGCGTCGTGCGCGACATTGTTCCCCACGCCAGCCTCACCGAGGCAATGGGAGTCTGGCTGGACTCGGCAGTGGTTCTACTACACCGTGACTGACAAGAGCGGAATGCAATGCCGAGGTGGGCCGATCTCGTTTAACAGTACGCCGAGTCTGAAGGCGGAGATTGACGACACGCAAAAGCTATAGAGTCTTGTCGGTGTCGCCCGTCGAATGAGCCTGCGCGACCTAGCCGAGGAGTTCACAATGTATGGGGTGGCGCCACTCTCCTCCGGGGGGAAGTATGTTGGACAGGACGGCCCCCGCGAGGACGGGTTCAGCCCATCCGTATCTCGCCTGCTCCCGCCCTCCGTTCCTTGTAAGTCGCCCAGCACGTTTTACGCGTGCCATTGTATCTGTTTGGTCTCCGCCTGACTGACGTGATCTCCTGCGCAGTGGTTGGCGCGTGCGGAGGCGAACCTCGACGCTACGACTTTCTTTATAGTCCGGAGACTCGCGCGTGCGGAGGCAGACCTCGACGCTACGTCTTATTTAGAGTCTGTGGATTGGCGCGTACAGAGGCAAACCTCAACGCTACGACTCTTTATAGTCCGGAGACTCGCGCGTGCGGAGGCAGACCTCGACGCTACGTCTTATTTAGAGTCCGTGGACTGGCGCGTGCGGAGGCGAACCTCGACGCTACGACTTTCTTTATAGTCCGGTAGTGCGCGCGCGGCGTCCCCGTTGCGTCTTATTTAGAGTCCGCAGACTGGTGCGTGCGGAGGCGGACCTCGACGCTACGTCTTATTTAGAGTCCGTAGACTGGTGCGTGCGGAAGCTGAGCTCAACGCTACATCTTATTTATAGTCCGCAGACTCTCGCGTGCGGAAGCTGAGCTCAACGCTACGTCTTATTTATAGTCCGTGATCGGTGCGTCGCGGAAGGCGAGCTCAACGCTACATCTTATTTATAGTCCATGACTCTCGCGTGCGGAAGCTGAGCTCAACGCTACGTCTTATTTATAGTCCGCAGACTCGCGCGTGCGGAAGCTGAGCTCAACGCTACGTCTTATTTATAGTCCGCGAACTCTTGCGTGCGGAAGCTGAGCTCAACACTACGTCTTATTTATAGTTCGTAGACTGGTGCGTGCGGAAGCTGAGCTCAACGCTACGTCTTATTTATAGTCCGCAGACTCACACGTGCGGAAGCTGAGCTCAACGCTACGTCTTATTTATAGTCCGTAGACTGGTGCGTGCGGAAGCTGAGCTCAACGCTACGTCTTATTTATAGTCCGCAGACTCGCGCGTGCGGAAGCTGAGCTCAACGTTACGTCTTATTTATAGTCCGCGGACTCTCGCGTGCGGAAGCTGAGCTCAACGCTACGTCTTATTTATAGTCCGCGGACTCTCGCGTGCGGAAGCTGAGCTCAACGCTACGTCTTATTTATAGTCCGTAGACTGGCGTGTGCGGAGGCGGACCTCGGCACTTCGCCTTTTTATAGTCCGTAGACTGGCACGGGCGAGGGTGGAAGTGCGCGCACGTTCCGTTCCTCTTGCTCCTCATGGCGGGGGTAGCCTCTGGCGTGCTGTCTGCGGCAACACGCGCTGCGCTCACCTCCCGCAATACGCGAGGGTGAGCCTCGCTCCGCTGCGATTAATACTCGCGTCCTCCGCCCGCGTTGCGAAACGCGTGGGGGGCCTCCGTAGTTTTATTTATACTCCGCAGAGTGCGTGGGGTCAACATCCACGTCCTATTTATTCTCCGCAGAGTATGCACAGGGACGAGGTCCCTGGCATGCGCGGAGTTCGCGTCTTGTTTAGACTCCGTGGAGTGCGTGCAAGGGCGTCCCCTCACGCGTCTTTTGTTTATACTCAGGCCCGTCACCTCTGGCTACGGCGAGTGCACACGCGAACGTGCGACTTTGTTTATACTGCGGGAACGCGCGCGCTGGCCAAGCCTGCGCGCGCCTCCGCCGCGTACTTGCGCGTGATGAGGAAAGACTGGTGACAAACGGAGATCTTCATTACGTCCTCGCTTGCGCGGGTAAGCAATTACAGGGGGTGGATATACTAACCGTTTGTCCTTGGCGCGGCCGAAGCCTCTAGTCGCTAGATATCTTCAGGGCCCGCCAAGGCGCCTCTGAATGGCCCCGCGGACCCCCGCGCTGTGACGCCAGCTCTAAGAGCGCCGTTGGGCTTCGCGACGCGGATACCGGGTACCTGGCTCGATGCGCCGGGCCATATCCTGGTCGCCTCGGACGGTGATGATGGTCCGGGGACCCGGGATCTTCATGCATAGATAGCCGTGATGTGGTACCGCGCCGAAGGAGTTGAGGATTGGGCGCTCTAATATGGCATTGTAGGGGTACGGGAGGTCGACCACGTCGAAGGTGGCATCTTCGGCCCGCACATTGTCATCTTGGCCGAAGGAGACTTGAAGATCTATTTGGCCCAGCGCCCGTAGGGGCTGTCCCCCGAAGCCCTGCAGTGGGATTCCTGAGGGCCCTAGGCGGCTTCGAGGGATCCCCATCTGGTCGAAGGCCGCCGCAAACAATACGTTCGCGGGGCTACCGCCGTCCACCAAGGCACGCCCCACGTCGCATCCGGCGATAGTGACCCGGATGACCAGGGGGTCCTAATGAGGGAAGTCCACGCCTTGGGCGTCGTCGGGTGTGAATGTAACCTCGTGCTGCGCCCGATCCGTGGCGCTTGCGCTGGGTATGCCGCCACGTGATGTAGTCTTCGCGCATAGGCCTTCTGCTGCCGCGCTGAGGCGAATTCCAGCGCAGAGCCTCCGAATATGACATTAATGACCTGCGGTGGGTTGCCTCCGGGCTGCGGCGGCAGGAGGCCCTCCGAGGCCGGTGTACGTGAGCTTGGATTCGTAAGGGCCTTCACGGGGTTGCATCCTTGCGCTGTACTGCGCATGGGGCCTCGTGACGGGGTGGGCGTGGGCCACCGCAGCGGACGCGTCTCGGGTTCTGTCCCTAGCGGCGCTATCGCGGAGCGCCGCGATGGAGGTGCACGTGCAGGTATCGTGATTGCCGCAGCCGTGGACTGCGCACCACAGTCCCTGGTGCTGGTCGTCGTAATCTCCACGACTTTTATCGTCGTGGCCCCGGCCACGGCCGCGCCCCCGGCCACGGCGCCCCCGACCGCCTCGGCCCGCGGGAGTGCCTTCGTCGGAACCGCCTTCAATGTCGAGGCGTCTGGCCTCGCCGACTCTCTGGCGCGCTTGGGCGTCGGACGACTCCTTGTGCGAGACATTTGAGTCATTACACATGTTACTCTGGTTCTTATAACCTCCTAACAGACCTGCTGGGCTTAGGTGGGGGCCACCCCTACAACACTCCCATTCCTGTAAGTGGAAGCACTGACAGAGTATCAGAATTAGATTCAGCAGCTTCTAAAATCATCTTCACAATATCATTTTTAGCTCTCTCTCTCTTCCAATAATGTTTCGCTCATCTACAATGGAGTATGTTTCTGTCTGGACATTTTCATCTGTGGGCGTGTCTATTGGTTCTTCTGTCAATGTAAAGTTGCTTCTAATGGCTGCTATTTCATCTAGCCTTTCACGAACCTTTTTTATTTTTCTTCCCAATTGAAAAGGAAAAATGAACAGCTGAGCAAAAAAGTACTTATAGAACCTTTTTCAACTTTCTGCTGCAAGGCTCGTGTTCCAACGTCATCAAGAACATCATCTATGTCGTAAACGACATCTTGGAGTTTTTCCAACCATAGCTTGTGTGAACCAGATGTAGATTGCTTCCTTTCAGCATCTTTAAGAAAAACACAAATAGCTTTCATTGAGTCCGTCAACTTTCCCAGCTCGCTCTTAACAACGCAGGCAAGTTTGATTTCGTTGATAGCATTATCAGCAGCAAACGTGACAACCTTTGTGAGTGTAGTTGTAGCAAAGCCCAACAAACTTACTTCAGCCATTTTTTAGAACAAGTGCTGCACAAAGAAAAAATCACAAATAAATAAGGCTCGTGATGCTGCAGTAACTATATGACAGGAGGCAAATAGAAACATGTGCATTTATGCTACCTGCAGTGCAGTTATTTTTATAAAGTGAGTAAAGAAGGATCGTCATGTCAATGAATGCTTTGAACCCGTTACTCTCACAAGATTATTTTTAGCATTACAACTACAGAAGAGTATATATCCCCCCACATATTTAGCTTGTACTTTAGTTGTTCATATCATTAAAGATCTCATTATGTAATACTGGTTGAAAAAGCAAATTTATTACCTTCCTTGACATAACAAATTTTCATTTCTTGATGTGGCCTAATTTTTTGCTTGGTGAATCATGGGCTCACAGTTGGACGCAACAGAGAGGTACTTGGTCCATAGAAACCAATCTTTTTTGCAGAAAAGAGAACATTATATCACGGCTTATGAAAAAAAGTAAAAGACTGACAAGAGGATAATGGTGAAAGTGTTAGTTTTTCATGCATTTTATAAACAATATTGCCACCATATGTTACACATCCTATAAGCCAGTGGAGAGAGGTGGAAAAAATCTGTAAGGAGTGAAAAACTTATTCTAGCTGAAAACTGTTTGTACCATAGCCATCCTTAAAAACTTGTTCCATTATAGGATTTTAAATGAACAGACAACACTTTAATATTTAGACTGTTACGAAATTATGGATCCACCACAGCTTGGTTCTCCATACCCAAACAAGCGAAAAGATATTTTCCTGGGATCTTCTGTTATAGTTAGATATTTCAGGTTACATGTTTTAGTCTCTAACTAATAGGACTGTCCCAATGAAATTGGTGGGAGAAGGTTATCACCCTCTGAAGTGCTCAAATCCAGGAGATTGGAGTGTTGAGAGGCAACATCATTGAGGGGGTGCTGCAATGGTTAGATGTGTCGGGTAAGATGTTGGGTATTAGGGCCTTTTTGGCCAGGTTATATATAACTCACAGCTTCTGGGTTGGAGCTGGATACTTGGTCAAATAACCCAGCTCCTCATGTCTACTGGAATTCTCCTAATGGCCTTTCCTTCCATGGGTATTTGTAAGTATACCCGATGCTTCCTCTTTGCCTTTTCTTTTTTTACTTTCCCTTGCGAACTACAAATTGGATTTTGTAAGGAAGCTTGATAATTGATTTTTATTTTTTAGGGTCCCCATGCAGCACTGAAGCATCTAACTCAACATCGTCATCATGAGAACTCTCAGAGAGAGGGCAGGTTACCGTCCACGGGGAGAAGACAGAGGTGGTCTGGTTGAACATTACTACTGCTGTTAGCCAGGTAATGAGCCATAGCTTTGTGATAGGATGCTTTTGTGTTGTTTTGTATGGCTTCGTATAAATGACTTACATTTCTGAACAATTCATCTGTTCTTTCTATTGTCAATGTGTCCTAGATGAGAGCATCTACTCCAAGTCTTCAACATAATACATATCATGGACTTACCAAAGTAATGAGTGGGTTAACCTGACTAGCTGTAAAGTTGGCCTGGGCCTTCCATCAGTTTCATGTAGTCTTCCTTGTTTTGTAGCTTAAACAGTACTGCAGGAATTTTTAAAAACATCCTTGGTGTTAAGGGTATTAGAGATAGAGTTGTATTAGGATATAGAGTTTGTATTCTATTCCATATATGCCTTATCTCTATATGGCATATCCTCTTGTACTCTCCTATATATATGACCCTTTGGGTCTCATATCAATATACACAACATTCATAACATAGTATCAGAGCTTAGGTTGAAACCCTAACCTCGATCTATTTCCAATCTACTTCCGCATCTGCTGTCCCCCGGGAGCAGCGATCTTCGCTCCCGGGGGCGGCCATCTCTTCCCGGCCGCCGGCGCTGCCGCATGTCACGATTTCTTCTTCGGCCACCGCCTCTACAGCCGCCCGTCAGCCTCTGCAGCCGCCCGTCGCGGCTTCTTCTTCGGCCGCCACCCCTGCAGACGCCCGTCGCGACTTCTTCTTCGGCCCCTGCAGCATCGTCAGATCTGGCGTCGCCTGGGGGAGCGCGCACCTCCTCTACCGTCGCCTGGGGAAGCCGCAACCGATCTCGGGCTGCCGCCGCTCCGCTTGGCGCCGCCGTCTTCTCGCTCCAGATCCGGCTCGTCTTCGCCCGGATCCAAGATCCCAGCCGCCGGCTCGCTCCGACGCCGTTGCCGTTGGTGCTGGCCGCCGCCGTCCTCGGGTCGCCGACCATCTCTGGATCCGGTCGCCTCTGGCCGGATCCGTCGCTCTCTTCGCCCGAGGACGTCGTGCCGTCATCCGCACCGCAGGCGTCTCCATTGCCATCGCCAGGCCGACTCCCGCCCGGATCCGGCTGGAGCCGCCTCGGATCTGGCCTTCCCGTCGCCGGATTCGGCGCTCTCCGCGGCGCCGCCGGATCCCGCCGCAGCACCGACGCTGTGCCTCTTCGCCGCCGGCTCTACCGGACCGTCCGCCGCCGCCTTGGATCCTTGCCGCCGCCGCCCGTCGACGACTCACCGCGCCAGCCTCTGCACCGGCTGCGTCGACCGCCGCCTCCTTCAGCCGCCTCCGTGCCCCCGCCGCCCCTTTTGGTCTCATGCGACCGCCGCCGTCTCCCGGTCCCTTCCGGCCGCCGCTCCTCTTCTCTCTGTGCTCACGAGAGAGACGGGAGGGAGGGAGACGATGGAGAAAAGCAGGCTTTGATTTCCTTTGCGCGTGTGAGGGGAGGGGGTTTTGAGGGAGAGAGAAGGGGTTTTGAGGGAGTGGGATTTTCTGCTCCCGATTTCCTGAGTCAGTCTTCGAGTTTTTTTTTCTCGTAAGTTTTTCGCTGCGTCCATCTAAATCCGTAGTCTTTAATTTTTAGTTCGTTCAAGCCGTGTGAGTCCACAAATTTATTGTCAGTCATAGAAGTGTAGGAATTTTCTTTTGCATGGCAGCAGTCGCTGCTCTTTTCCTTGAGCCGCTGCAGATCGTAGAAGTCTTTATGATGCCGCCGCTTCTCTTTGAGCCGCCGCCCCGAGTTTTTAAGGCCGCTGCGCTTCTTTTGCACCGCGCCTCCGTTGCGCTTCTTGTGCACTGCGCCGCCGCCGTCTCAGGCTTCGATCTGTGCCGTCATGCTTCTATCTATTCCTCTTCGGCTTGATTTGACAGTTTATTCAACGACTGCACACAACGACGACTTTATCACGACTCGGATGTCGGATATTTCTTGTTTTAGTATTAACCCTTTTTCAAATGCAATGCTATTGCATACGCCTTGCATTTGTAGGGGGGTGTTAAGGGTATTAGAGATAGAGTTGTATTAGGATATAGAGTTCGTATTCTATTCCATATATACCTTATCTCTATATGGCATATCCTCTTGTACTCTCCTATATATATGACCCTTTGGGTCTCATATCAATATACACAACATTCATAACACTTGGTTCAGCAATATATATAGCAAATAGAAAATTTGGCCACATTCATTCCATATTCATGGATTATTAAGAGGAAAGACTGAAGAGTTATGAAATTCGTGGAACAACTGTATCAAACAAGTCGTAGAAGAGATTCTGCTTGATTTTTGTATTCTCTCACATATTATTACATTATTGTAATATATTATGTTAAATATTGTAGTATCGCATACTACAATATTTCCTTGGAGTCAGACTGTAAGTGTTAGGGCCTCGGGACCTCAGGGCATAGCCGTGGCTTGCTGGTAGCTGGAGCTTGCCCCGGCGGTGGCCAAGCCCTTCTTTGCCCGGCATCGCCAGCAGGAGAACAGGGTATAAGGAGGTAAAGTAATATACTCTATTGTTATTTCTTTCTTATCCCAGAATCCTGAGATTACAAACTATATATAAGAGGCTATTACAATCCAAAACTGACTCCGACACTTAGAACAGAATCCGACTCCTATTTGGAGTCTGGAACCGACTCCTACTTGGAGTCTTTATTCGACAAGCATATGAGATGCAATCTACTAGCAATCATAATGTATTTAGACCTCTTCTAATCAGCCTAAGGCTTAGACCTACGTTTATAGACTATAACATCTCTCCCCTCCTCGCGAAGCAGCTCGTCCTCGAGCTGAAAATTTGGATAAATCTCCTGGAACTGAGACAGCGAAACCCAAGACGCGTCAGCAACATTAGTACCCTCCCATTGCACAAGAACCTGTTGTTGCCCTTGCCTTCTAGCTGACTTCAAGACACGTAGAGGAGTAGGAATGACACGGTCCTGATGAAGTGGCAGGAGAGGTGGTGGAGTGGAAGGTGGATCACCCTGAAATTTTTTCAATAAGCCCACATGAAAAACGTCGTGAAGTTTCACAGCCGGTGGTAATTCCAAGCGGTAGGCGACCGTCCCAATACGTTCAAGAATCTTATAAGGTCCAAAATATTTGGGCCCCAATTTGCCCCCGATGGACAGTCCGAGAGAAGCTGCTGGCCGATGAAGAAGACGCAGCCAGACCAAATCGCCCACACAAAAAGAAATGTCACGATGATGGCGATCGTAGTGCTTTTTTGCATACTCTTGGGCTTGAAGAAGGCGGTCACGAATGTCTTTCAGAAATTGATCACGAGCTAATAAAGAAACTTCCACTACTTGGACGGCAGCTTCCCCCTTTTCATAAGATCGCAAAGAAGGTGGATCCCGTCCACAAACCACCTTAAAAGGGGTTTCACGAAGCGCCGAGTGAAAAGATGTGTTATAGCAATACTCGGCCCAAGGTAGCCATTCTAACCACTGACGGGGCCGATCGCCTGTTAAGCAACGCAAATACATGGCAATCACCTTATTAACAGCCTCAGTTTGTCCATCAGATTGCGGGTGATATGCGGAACTGAGGTGAAGCCGAATCCCCGCTAGACGGAACAAGTCTTGCCAAAAGTTGCTTGTAAAAACAGGGTCGCGATCACTGACAATGGAGGAGGGTATCCCGTGGAGTCGCACAATCTCATCAAAGAAAACTCGGGCAACTTTTGTAGCTGAGTAAGGATGAGCCAATGGAATAAAATGGGCGTACTTGGAGAACCGATCAATGACGGAGAGGATGACCGTTTTACCCTGAACACGCGGAAGTCCTTCTATGAAATCCATTGCAATATCCGACCATGGCTGTGCAGGAACATCTAGGGATTGTAGAAGGCCGGCTGGATGTAAATGTTCGACTTTGTTGCGTTGACACACCATGCAGTTCCGCACAAATTCCTGTACCAAACGCTTGGCTCCTGGAATGTAGAAATCGTGACGCAGTCGGCACAAAGTCTTCTGGGTGCCCTCATGGGCTGCATGAGCTGAAGTGAGAATGTTCGGCATGGAAGGTGATGCTGCAGGCACATAGACTTGGCCTGAATGAAAAATCAAGCCATCTCTTACAGACCATTGGGCGCCCAGTTTGCCCTCGTCAATCTCAGACCGCAGATGTTGCAAAACTGGGTCAGTCAAGACTGCGTTGCGCAATTCTGGAAAGAGTGCAAAGGCTGGAGACGAGATAGCCATGAGACAGGTCGGAGAGCAGTCGCGGCGAGATAAGGCATCGGCGACTGTATTGAGGCGACCCGGCCGGAACTCAACAGTGAAATCATATCCAAATAGTTTGCTTACCCAGTGGTGTTGTGGGATCGTGGACAGTCGCTGATCCAACAAGAATTTTAAGCTATAATGGTCAGTACGAATAAGAAAAGTGCGGCCCCATAAATAAGGTCTCCAATGACGGACAACTTGAACGATCCCTATCAATTCGCGCTCATAAGCTGGCAGCTTCGCATGACGAGGCACGACGAGTCGACTAAAGAATGCAATGGGGCCCGAACCTTGACGGAGAACAGCCCCAATTCCCGTCCCGGACGCATCGCATTCTACAATAAAGTTTTGTGTGAAATCGGGCATGTGTAATACCGGTGCCATCGTCAAAGCCCCTTTGAGAGCTTCAAAAGCTTGTTGAGCGGTGGGGGACCATCCAAATGCTTCTTTCTTCAAGAGGTTGGTGAGGGGTGTTGCTATTTTCCCAAAATCCCAAATGAATTTGCGATAGTAGCCTGCAAAACCCAGGAATCCTCGCAATGCTCTGAGTGTTTTGGGTTGAGGCCAATCAGTAATTGCTTGCACCTTGGATGGGTCCATGGCCACACCACTTGCCGAGATCACATGGCCCAGATATGAAACCGAAGTTAAGCCGAAAGAACACTTAGATTCTTTGAGGAACAACTCATGCTGACGGAGGAGCTTAAAAACCAGTTGGATGTGCTGTAAGTGTTCGTCCCAAGTGGAGCTGTAGATTAATATGTCATCGAAGAAAACCAAAACGAAGTGTCGTAAATAAGGGCGGAGGACAGCTTGCATCAATGCCTGGAATGTAGCTGGGGCGTTAGACAGCCCGAATGGCATAACCAAGAATTCAAAAAGGCCCTCATGAGTGCGAAATGCCGTTTTGAAGATATCGTCGAGGTGCATACAGACTTGGTGGTATCCAGATCGGAGGTCAAGCTTAGTGAAAAACCGAGCACCCTGTAGCTCGTCCAATAGTTCTTCGACCACCGGAATTGGGAACTTGTCTTTAATAGTTAGTTCATTGAGGGCACGATAATCGACACAGAATCGCCAGGTATTGTCGTGCTTCTTGACCAGTAAGACAGGCGATGAAAAACAAGAATGACTTCGCCGAATTATGCCACGAGTGAGCATATCGCTGCACTGGCGCTCCAACTCATCCTTCTGGTGGTGTGGGTACTGGTATGGTCGGGCTGAAACAGGGGAAGCTCCTGGTCGTAAGCGAATCTGATGATCCTGAGGACGGGCTGGAGGCAATCCCGTAGGTTCGGTGAAGAGATCATTGTATTCGCTCAATAACGACTGCAGCAAATCCTGTCCCGTCTGAGCCAACACTTGAATGGGTTGATTTTTGGAGAGGCCCTGCCACCGGACCTGGCTGCCCTTCAACCAGAATGCCATTGTCAATTCATCAAAATTCCAAAGAATAGGGCCTAACGTCTTCAGCCAGTGGACCCCAAGGACAATATCAAATCCGTCCAGGGGTATTGCATATGCTGGTATGGTGAATGGTGTTTGATGAATCATGAGTCAGAGCGACTGCGAATCCAAAGACAATCCGGTGATCGCGTTGGCAATCTTGACTCGCAGGCCTTGGCAAGGGTGCAACTGGAGTTCAGCCGCCTGGACAACGCGTGCACTGACGAAGTTATGCGTAGACCCTGAGTCAACAAGTGCGATGAACTGCTGGGTGCCAATGGTTACTGCCAACTGCATGGTGCCCCCGGTAGAAACTCCCGTGACTGCATGGAGGGAAATTTTCGGGGCTGAATCCTCAAGCTCGAGTGCGTGCAGGTCCGACGAAGCATCCCCCGACTCACCTTCTTCATTCATGTCAATATATGTGAGAAAAGGTTGCTTACAGCGGTGTCCCGGCTGAAATTTGTCATCACAATTGTAGCACAGCCCTTTTGCGCGATGATCCGCCAATTCAGTCGGTGTCAAACGCCGAAACGGCTTTGTGGACGATGCACGGTTGGCGCGGCATGTGACGCAATCTCTTGAGGACAGCCCGAGCACGTACTAGTAGAGATGGCCGCTGTGGTTGCCGCCCAAATCGGGTTTGTGGTGTGGATTCCGCAGCCACTGTTTGTGCGCGCCGTTCATAAGCTCGGGCCAAACTCATTGCCACCTGCAGGTTGCTTGGTTGTTGCAGTTCCACATCTGTGCGGAGAGGTTCCATGAGACCAGCTGTGAAGATCTGAACTTGTTGGAGCGGCAATAACCGATCGGCGCGACAAAGCAGAGCCAGGAACTTGGTCTGATAATCATTGACGGACCCGGTCTGCTGTAAGTGCGTCAATTCTCCCAATGGGTTACTCCGGATTGGTGGACCAAACCGCATGTGGCAGAGTTCTTTGAATTGTCCCCACGTCGGTTGGCCGTCATCTCTTTCAAGCTGAAAGTACCATTGTTGAGCAATTCCCGTGAGATGGTATGACGCGAGCCACACTTTATCTCCTTCTTCAGTGCGCTGCCCACGGAAGAACTACTCACAACGGTTTAGCCAGGGCAGGGGGTCGTCTACCCCATCAAAAGTTGGGAATTCTAACTTATGATAGCGCGGTGTACGGAGTATGAACTGGAAGCAGTATGGTAGCTAGGAGGCAGGGCTGCAGGGTACGGAAAAGGGGGCTGTGGAAGAAATTGCGGCATGGCTGGGAGCGGATATTGTTGCGAAAAGATGGGTTGGTTGGCGGAATCCCCCAGGCTGGGCGCGGAGGTTGTTGGTGGTCTGTAGCCACTGGTGAAAGAATCCCCTGGTGGAGCCGACGAGGCGCTGAAGACCGAAGGAATGGCGTCGGGCGGAAACGGCAAAGTCCCTGGCGCAGAGACGGCCGCAACGCCCCCGGATTCCAGCGCTGCGATTTTGACGTTGGTGGCGATGCTCTGCCGCTTCAAATCCGCCATCGTCGACTGCATCTCGGCGTTCTGCTTCGCGAGTCCGGCCATCTGCTCCTGAATCGCCTTGAGAAGTGCGCCGACCGAGTTGGCCTCCTCACTGGAATCGGAACCGGCCATATCTGATACCAAGTTGTTAGGGCCTCGGGACGTCAGGGCATAGCCGTGGCTTGCTGGTAGTTGGAGCTTGCCCCGGCGGTGGCCAAGCCCTTCTTTGCCCGGCGTCGCCAGCAGGAGAACAGGGTATAAGGAGGTAAAGTAATATACTCTATTGTTATTTCTTTCTTATCCCAGAATCCCGAGATTACAAACTATATATAAGAGGCTATTACAATCCAAAACTGACTCCAACACTTAGAACAGAATCCGACTCCTATTTGGAGTCTGGAACCGACTCCTACTTGGAGTCTTTATTCGACAAGCATATGAGATGCAATCTACTAGCAATCATAATGTATTTAGACCTCTTCTAATCAGCCTAAGGCTTAGACCTACGTTTATAGACTATAACAGTAAGTTTTACCCAAATTCTCTCTCGAGCCTGGACATTAAGCTCCTATTTCAGGCCACCATCTTCCCTCTTGGAAGGCTTCAGTTTTTGTGGTAGAAAAGTTGTTTATCTTTATAAAACATTTATTGAAAATTACAACTTGTGATATAGGAAAAGGAAATCCAGTTGCAAAACTTCAAATATGAAGTTAGTCTAGATTATACTTGAGCAGTTTATTGTCTAACTCAGGTCACTAATAAAAGCTTGATTGTTCATGAACCGATCTGGTTTAACCCAAGGTGAACCCAGAACAAGTAATTTGACTTGAATTGTATATTTTAGGCTGGGCCGAAGTAAGCCTTGAATTTTTTTTCCAAGACAAGGAGACTTAGCATAAGATAAATAAAATAAAATGAATTTTGTATTCCTTCAATTTTATGCATTCTTGTTTTCCTCTGTCTTGCTAGTTGCTACAAAGATCAAATATCTTTCCTGTTGAACCTTAAATTCGTGTCATTCTTTTCAATCTTCCATAGTTGCACATACACACTCTTGTTTCTTGCTCCTTTGTAGTTCTGATGCCTGATGGATTGGATCCAAATAGGAGTACCAGATAGTCAAGGTAAATGATAATTGTTAGTGTCCAGTTTCATATATGATCACAGAACGAATGCCAGATCTAAACAAGAAAATAAAAAATACATGCCTTAGCACATCAGAAAGAAAGCAAAACAAATGCCCGTGGCAGGCAGTGTAGATGCAAGCGCCTTACCATCAGTTGAAGAGCAATGCAGTGCTCAAGAAAGTCCAAAAGAAACGGAAGAATTGCTTGGATTCATGGATTTTTCCTGCCGATGATTCAAGATTGAAAACCTGTGGACGTTCACTTGTACAAATTGGAGGGATCAATCGACAATCGCGTATAGTGCTAGCTAAGAACTATGTAAATGAACAAAATTTATGTTAGAATGAATTATCATATAAAGAAAAGAGAAAACATCTAGCATTGGAAATAGCATTGTGCAGTACAGATCAAGTTCAAGTAATGTAACAAGCAAAGGGTGCTTGTATCTTGTACCTGAGAGAACCTGATCAACCTGTTCAGGAAAAACAGAAAAATCAAGGCTGCTGCTTGTAAATTCTTTGTAAAGGAATGCACATCTAAGTCTGCCGTCTGGCCTGGAATGCACATGTAAGTCTGCCGTCTGGTCTGGAATGCAGGTACTTGTTGTGCTAAAACTGTGAGTAGTGTCAGCCTGAGGGCAGTCTCATCTGGTCCCCATTGATAGTCCCTGGAGCTTGCTCTTTCATTAAGACAAGCATTACTTTTGCCCTAATTCCTTCCCTTTCTTCACTTAATACCTTTGTGAAAGAAAGAACCTCATAGATGGGCCTATCAAGGAAAAGAACACACCTAGCTTGTTACATGCACTCAAGCACCACTCATGTTTACAGAATGATACAAATAGCCGCCAACATATGGGGCCCTATTGCGCTGGGTAATTCATCTGGTCCTACTCGTCAAAGACTGTTCATAACAATTTCACAAAATTAGTTTGTATGAATAGCACCGGCGAATTTGTGCTGAAGAAACTCCTTCCCTTATGAAACGAAGTAAAGCAAGATACTTAACATCTGAAGTAATGCTCCTACAAGGTAGGGCGTTTAGGTTGCTCAGATCCCAAGCAATGTGACATTCTCCAAATTTCACCCTGTATATGGCAAGTCAGATCGGGGAGGCGAATGACTTCTTCAAAATCTATTTTCCTTGGTATTACCATTTCAATGCAGCGAAAACATAAACTCACTAACTCACTAAGGCCAAAAGCCAAAGAACACCCGAGACGCAGCCTCCACCGGTCTTACCGCTAGGTCACTAGTCTCATCGGGATCGGCCGGTCTGACCGCTCAAGTCACAACGGTTTGACCACTCGTCGAGAAAACCAAGAAAAAAATAACTCTTAAATTACTAATCTAAATATAGTGAAACTTGATACAGGTCTTCCTTACGATGTTAGTGTGACATCCCAAAAATTTCTAAAATTTATTTGGAATTATTTTTTTTCTGGAATTTAAATCCTTCCTTTCATTTGTGCTTAGAGTAAAAAAATTATTAAAGTGGGAGCAATTATGGTCAAAATGAGTTTATTCAATTTTATTTGGGTTCCTTACGTTTTGGTAGAATTTTAGGAATTTTTAGGATTTATTTGGATTTTTCTGCTATTTTCTAAGCTTTATTCTCCTTTCTCAGGTTTTCTAAAAATCAAAAGGAAAAAGAAAATACTCCTCTCCCTCCGGCCGACGCGTGGACGGCCCGATCTCGGCCACGTCTCCCCGGCCCAAAATCCCACCGTCCCCTCCCACTTAACTCCCCGGCCGCTCGATCTCTTCCTCGCAACGTGGCGCCATCCCCGTCGCCCGTGCCCCCTCCCCCTCTCTCTCACTGCACCCTGGGCCCACCTGTCAAGCTGTCTTCTTCCTCCGCCCGCCTCCCTCTTCATCGTCGTGCCACCGCCAGGCCGTTGGCCAGCTCCGCCTTTCCCGGCCTCCTCTCTCTCATGCACGCTGCCGCCTTCCCTTTCCTCCCCCGCAAGCTTCGCGCCCACCTCCCCCACTTCCGCATGCTCTCCCCCCAACGGCCGCCACCGCCGCCATTTTCGCATGGCAGTTAGCTCGCCGCTTGGCCGCACCCCTATAAAACCCCCCTCGGCCTCTCCTCCCCTTCGCATCTCCTCTCCACCTTCCTTTGCCCCCACCCGAGCGCCATTCGCCCCGCCTTGTGCTTCTGCCGCCTCGGCCACCAAAGCCACTCCGGCGAGCAATCGCCGGTGAAGGAAACCTCCCCGAGCCTCGGTGCCAGCGCCCTCGTCTTCCTCGCACCATCGCCGTTCTCGGGCACCACTTCTCCAGGCTCGAACGCCGCCGGAGCGCCGTCCCCGCCAACACCCGAGCACCGCCGTCGCTCCTCACTCGTCGCCGACCGCCTCCCTTACTCGCCGAGGCCCGCGCCAGGTAGCATCAAGTTCCCCATGCGCTCTTTTCCCTTTTCCGACCCTCGCCGCCAGCCGCCGGCGAGCCCGTAGCCCCGAACGTCACCTCCGGCCGGGCGGCCACATCACCACCCGTGCTGGTGTGGTAGCTGCGTGGCAGCCCGGTGGCACGCCACCTCGGCCATGCTGTGCATCACAGACGCCACGGCCACGCCCGTCCGTTCGGATAAGCGCCACGCCAGCGCACGCCGCTCGGACAGTGTTGCGTCAGCGCCACCTTGGCCAGTTTGACCCACGTGGCTGCCACGTTAGTGACACGTGGACGCCACGTCAGCACCAAGAGCCTCCCGAGACACTCCAAAATAAAGAAGGTTGCACAAAAATTAAACAAAAGAGGAAAACATTGATCTACTCTTACTCGTGAGTCCTTAATGATCCAGATGACCTTAAATAGGTTCTCGCATGTCATCACAAACTAGATCATAGCACGAATTTAGACCAAATCACCCTCAAGATCTAAATCCGAAAATCACCTTTCTCTTGAGGAAAATCGGGCAATCATAAGAACTCTCCCTAGAAAGTACTTAGATGGATAGGATCTAATCTCCAAAAGATATCGCCACCTCTTATACATCCTTGACACTAGGAAAGATCAAAAGGAGATGAAATCTATATAAGAAATGTAAGCAAATTAAAAGCACAAGGAGGAATTTATGTCACAACTCCACATGGAGAAATTTTAGATATTCATTTCACTTTGAGAGAAATATTTTATAGCCACTCTTTTATCGAGGATAGAATTCTAACCCTAGAGCACACATAAGGACTAACATAAGGAAACCTTAATATCTCTACTAGAGTCCTCTCTCTCAACACATGTAACGGCTTATATAGTGGAGGCTTCTCATCTCTCACCAAACCCTAATAATCAGCACACACTTAGTGGATATAACCATTTATAAATGAAGAAACCTATTAATCTATACATAAATGGGTTTTACACTCACACACACTTACACACTTTTTAAGTGACGACTTCCACGTGACTCTGATAGCCCAATAAGATATTCTATCCTTCAATATGTAACCAAAATCACTTAGGCCACCACTGTGGTTTCACAAACCGTCTCTCCACCTAGTTTTGGAAATTTCTTAATTGCCACCCAACGGTCTTCAGAATGCTTCTACTCAAAGTAACCACCATATGAAGATGTGATGTCCAATGACTTATCGCCAAGATCGTATGCCTCCTTCAGAGAACCATTACCACTTAAAATGTCTAAAGTCTTGTGGCACACTACACCACAACACAATATGTGATGTTCAATTACTTGCCGTCAAGATCTTATGCATGCTCCGAAGACCATCACCATTTGAAACACACAAGTCTAATTGGCACACTATATACAGACATTTACCTCCTCACAATTCTTGTCATTCTCCTGTCCTTCTTTATTTGAGATGATACTCCACTTGGACTTACGTGACACACCATGGCCTCAGGACATCTTCCCCAGCCTCGGTCTTGCCGTTAATCTCAACAATCACCAAGCGTCCTCCACATTAAAAACTAAGCAACTGTTCTGAGCATAAATGATATGCACTTGACTCTCATTAACAAACCAGCACATGCATACACTCATGTCATGAGTCACACTCCCACATACATGGACTCTCACAATGACTCACATTGTCGAACCCAACTCAACCTACTCAACTTCACTTGAGACTGGTTTGACCGCCAACCAACGGTCGGTCAAACCGTCACAACCGATATAAACTCCTCTCAACAATAGGGGACTGGTTTGACCACGCAATCCATGTCGGTCAGACCGCCCTACTCCACTCCGGTCAGACCGCCAACATTTGGTCGGACTCTAGAAAATAGATACCGTCAACTACGAGTAGGTACTACCGTAACTCCTGTTAGACTACCTACCATGGCCGGTCAGACTGCTTCCCTCGGCTGGCTAGACCACCTCCCTCGGCCAGTTGTACCACTCACCGATCTGACCGTCTCTGAAGGGCGGTCAGACTACTGTCTACCAGATAGCAAAATCTAGAGAATAAATGACACAAAATCAAGCCCAAAGTTCGACACTGAACCACAAGTATTATCAAATACTCATCACACTCATATGATGACCTTCATACGGTCTCACATGAGAATACCAGTGCTTGCTACACACTGGACGAACTGAAGGACTGATATTCTAAATTTGAGGATTGATATTCTAAATTTGGCTTTCTTTGTGAGTTGGGACCAATCTGCAACTGTTTTTTCAACATCTAGCTGTCTTGTTAATTGTCATTCATGTCTGGTTATGTTGGTTCTTCTCTGATTAGTCTCTATTTCGGCCAAAATAACGAAATCCCACCCAAAACAGCTCAAAGTACATAATTGGTATGAAAATACGTGCATTGAGGTCTCAAGTAACAAAATATATGATATATACAGGATTGTTTTTTCTTTACTTGTACAATTTACATTAGTTAAGTAACATTTATATGTTCTTAACTAATATGATTCGTCGAAGTTTTTGCATAATAAGGGTCTATTTGGAAACATAGAAATTTCATAGGAATTTTGCTAGAATTTTTGTAGGAAACAATTTATTTTCTACAGGAATCAAGGAACATTCTTGTGTTCTAGACAGGGGCTAACAGTCTACTACTCATGGCCACTCAACCAATTTAGTTCATAGCTCAAATTTCCTGGGGAAAAATATGGAAGAGAAGAAAACAGATGGGATGGGCTCGGCTGATCCTTGAATTAATTGGGCAGCAGATATCTCAGAGTGCTTGTGTGCTTTGTGGCCTAGAACATGTTCTTTTCTTCTACTTGGACAGAGTAGTTCAATGACTCATTATGTTCTTAAGATTCCTCTTTTTTATTTAGAGGAAATTTTTACACAACCCCATGTACTTTGAAACTTGTAAGTCGTAAATTGTAATTTGTGGATGATTAACTCTTCTAAATATCCAACCCTCGCACGCATAGCACGGGATGTGCTAGCTATTCTAGCTTCTTCTGTAGCATCGGAGGCATCTTTTAGTACAGGAGGGAAGATCATTAGTGACTTTCATAGTAGATTGACCGCAGAGATTGTTGAGGCACTCATCTGCTTGTAGGATTGGTATCAAGTATCTGGTAATCTTATTTTATGTCATCCAATTTCATTTAGAAGTGCTACTTACATCAGCAGATCACACATTGTTAGTGATTTCTATACTAACTAGTTTATCTTTTATAATTATCTGAACTGTAGGTTCTACTAAATATAGCATGGCATCAATTCAAGACTTGATTGACCTTGATGATCCTCCTATGTGAATTTTAAGATCAGGTAACATTTTTCTTCGTTGTTGTTGTTAGTCTCAGAAAATAAGTATTTTGTAACTGATTAATGCAGGCGAAAACCTGCATTAATCAGTATGTTCTGGCAGTTGGTTTGGTGACCATGCCATTCCTATGTCAGTAATCGCCTCGCGATATGGAATATGCAAGCTAAAATGTTTTGTATTGTACTTTTCACCTTGGTACTGTTGTGTGTTCCTCCTTTTTTTTGTTTTGATATGATCTTTTTGCCGTGTGATTGCTGAAGTGCTAGTGTTTTTTTCCTGCAATATTAGCAAATGACATATCAGTAAGTTCCTTTGATCCTTTCACTGGTTTAACTTTTAATTTCCATTAAGCACTGCTCCGTATGCTTTTAGATGCTCGACTACTGTTTTCCCTGTCCTTTTATATTGTACTACTGATTACTGAAATTTGGAATCTGTACTAACTGAAAGTCTGGAACAAACTATTGCTTATGTTCCTCTAAAAAGATGGCCATTAGCAGTATTCTAGTCTTTAATGTTGGCTGATTCTGTTTACTGTTACTTTGGTGGGCGACTGGTGTGCAAACAGGATTTATTGACAACTGAGTTGGTCTGTTAAGTGTGTCACATAAAATTCTGCTCTGTCCCATGTTGCATCCCACATCATCAGTCACACCTGAGTTCATACTTCAGATTCGAGTCATATATGGTTGCATCTGCATTTGTACTAAAATTCTTGGCCTTTTTTTCAGACGTGGATGCTGGATAGAGTACCGAAAATCAGTGCTTAAGACATCACACATGAAATGATATCATTTGGATTTGCTCTATTCTCTATTCCGGGTGCGAGAGCCCTTTGGAACCTGCCATGTATCTAGGACTTTTAGTCAGCCACAGGTGTACTGATGGTAGTCGGCCACAGCAAAATGGTCTGGCCCATTGGTTCTATTGGATAATGAGGCCATGGTAGCTTTCACAAAAAGGTCCGACCCAGTAACCATGCGGGAGAGCTCTGGGACGGGTGGGGCAGGTCCAGTTCAGATCGGACCGGACCACTTGTATCTCTAGCTTGAATTAGCCTCTAGGGTATATAATTACACTTCATATTTTCACTAACCTTGGGTTCTACTTGCTAGATTCTGTTGTATTTGGTGGCATTAATCAAACGAAACTACGGTTAGGCGGAATTTTTTTGCGCAAACAAGTGATTATGTGAAAGCGTTTCTTAAAATTGACATTCGTCCTACATGCATGTATCAAAAATTCAAAAAATACTTGGTGCTATGCATTTTGGATGCAATTAAATTGGAATTTGACATCTGGTGAATTGGGCAAATCTTGTTTCAAATCCATATGGGATGTTACATTATTTGTAAAACAATGACTTTTTTGCTAGAAGATTTTCAAAGAGCTCGGGCAACATTTCAACTGAACTATTGTGACTTTTAAGAAAAATGTCAACAGGTTCACAAAAACTAAGACCGCCCATTCCTAGGTGAGACGTTTCAAGTTTGATTCCCCCTAACATGGATGGTTAAGGGACTTCCTAGATGGTAATTAACGGCCTAAAATTTCTCAAGGAAGCAAAAGTAAATGGCAGTAACTAAACAATGCTCAACGGCAGTCCACACTGAATCAAGATCAGATGAACTCTGGTCAATACACAAGATACCAATACGTCCATGTTCTTGATGGGTTCCTGATTTGAGCCTCAAAAGCTGAAAACACGTCTACATGCATGCACGACCACAGAACAGCAATTTTCTCCCTTCACAAATAGAAAACTAAAAAGAAGTTCAAATTTTGACCACAAATAGGGATATGTGTATGCAACTATACATTGGCAATGCCATAACATATATGCTTAGGGCGTGTTTGGCAGGGCTCTGGATTCACCTTTGGAGTTGGTGGAGCTGAAGCTGTGAAGTGGCTTGGACCCTGCTCCACCACCATAGTACTATTTTTGGAGTGGATTCACCCCACTCTGGCTCCAGATTTTTGCAAATCTTCATCCGTTTGGCACAGCTTCGGCTTCACCAAAGGTGAATCTGGGAGCTGGAGCCCTGCCAAACACGCCCTTAATTGCTTCCAAGAAAGTTATTGCATCACACAAATGTATCTTAGGTTCTCTCCCCTTTGTTTCATAATATTTGTGTCGATCGATCTCATTCTTTCCTAACTCCTTGCTTCCCGATGGCCCAAAAGTTTCAGTCAAAAAACTGAAACAAAAGCCGACATGTGCTACACTTTAAAGTGAGTTCTTTTGAACTGTGGCTTTCTGCCTTTGGCATAAAATTTTGAATTCTATCTATTTGCAAGATATAGTACGCAGAGAAAAATAGTCGCATGCGATTTTGGCCGGTATAGCTGAACTCAATACAATTTCTACAACAATCTACCAGTAGACCCCGCCTTGAAAAGACACACCATTGAAAAGTTAGTTAGTATAGCACCGTACAAAAGCCAACAAGCCCAAGCCGAAAACAAGGCAGCAAGTGACACTTACATTTGTTTTAGCTATTGAACAGTACTACAGCGGATGGTATTTCTTTTTGTCAGAGATAGAAGTATCTAAGAAATAATTTTGTTCTAAAAGAAGAACAAGGGAAGGATCCATGAAACCATAGAGAGCTAGGCACCTAGGTAGCCATAGTGCACAAATCTAGCTACCTAGTAGTTTACTAAGATTTTAGTTCTGAAAGAGAAAAAACAATGGAAGGATCCTTTGCAGCCAAAGATCTAACGGTTCTAGAATTAGAAGGTAAAGCTAATGTAAATAAGGACAAAAGGTCAATCAACTTCAATATGCCTTCTGCACTTCAATATGCCTCCTTAGCTCTCCGTCGCCGTCTACTCCTCAGCTCCCCATTGCGTGGCTTCTCCTCCGGCTCCTTGTCACTGTTGCCTCCTCGGCTCCCCGTCGCGTGGCTCCTCCTCCCGGCTCCCCATCACCGTAGCCTCCTCTTTGGCTCCCCGTCGCACGGTAATCTGTGTAGCTCGTTGTATGTGTTTAGGATCTGCAGCCAACACTAATACATTTGCTATTCTTCTCCATTCCTATTGCAGCTTCTCACTTGTGAATATTGTTGAAGTTCAGAAAAGTTGATTGGGAATAATATTGTGAAGCAAGGAAATCCAAGTTTCACTTTTGCCAATCGGCCAAGCTCAAGGTGTGCATCATGTGCATGTCCACATTGATTTCTAATGCATTTTCACACTTATGTGAGTGCCATGACATGTATGAATGGTTGATATGTGCATGAGTATGATGCTATATTTTCATAGATGATCCAATTTAATAAACTGCTATGTGCTAATTCATTTGGGATTCCTTTAGTAATAAGAGGCAAATAAAAATAGAATATTTGACATGCAAAGAGAATACAACTTGAAAAATGAAAATGTTATTACTATTCATAAACTGGAATCATAGGATTGGCCCAAACATTAGTATGATAGGGTTTGCTTTATGTCAAGCATGTCCTTGAAGTTATGACATTTCTAATATACGCCTGAATATAATCCTAGATCATTATCACTCTTTGATCAAAGTTCTATAAACATGATCGATTAATCAATTCTAAGTATAGAAGCATACTAGTGTGATTTAATTTGCTATGCTTAGATTATAGTATTAGTGTCGTGTTTTAGTTCGCAAATGTATGTGCATACATGCATGTATGTTTTAGTTCGCAAATGTATGTGCATACATGCATGTATGTGTTATAGTTTCTTGGGAAAATGATGTTCGTTGAAAATAGAGTGCAGCTAACTCCTGAGACGGCATCCACACAATCTTCGCCAAATGCGTCTGATGACTAGACCAAAGAAGCAACTAAGTGAGAGGGCTGAGGTATATCGAAAATGCTTGGGAGCTGAATGACCATCATGGAGGTTCTTCGAGATCGGAGAATAGCTTCTCTTTTGACACTGAGGTAGTAAACTGCACAACATAAAGTCACAACCCACAACTTGTTCTTGATTTAGATGAATGGTGCCCATATATTTCATGGTAACACTAACATAGTCTTGCACAGCCCACCGTTTCAATAAGCTAGAGATAAAGTCAGATCCCATATCACACCTGATAGCTAAAACTATATCAGTTGGTGTAGTAGTTATTTTAAAACACCCTTCCAATGAGATCTTATAGTAATAATATATGCCAAGATGAGAAAAAGAGAACCAATTGTCCCCAAATTCTTCTGAAAAGTAGTCAGGATGCTTAAGTTGGTATTTCTCAACAACTATAAGAGAAACATTCCTCCTTATCCTCTAGACTAACTACTTTCTATAGGAATTTGTAGACAATTGGTTCTCATTTTCTTATCTTAGCATATATTATTGCTACAAGATCTCATTGAAAGGGTATTTTAAAACAACTACTACTTCGATTGGCATAGTTTTAGCTATCAAGTGTGATATGGGATCTGACTTTCTCTCTCTCATTTAAATAATGAGGTGTGCAAGACTATGTTAGTGTTATCATGAAATATATGGGCATAATTTATCTAAATCAAGAATAAATTGTGAGTTGTGATTTTATGTTGTCTAGTTTACAACTTTACTCCTCGTAGCGATAGGGTATGACAATCAACTCAAGTACATTTGATCTTAACAAATTCTTTGATGTTTGAGGATGGCTCTCCACCTTCTTGATGACATAGTTCAATGACCTGAAGGGAGAGTTCAACTCCGGAGACAAAAATTAACATATGTTCAAACATTTGATTCAATTGTAATTCATTCAACTGTAATTCATTCTATTGTAACTCATTCAGTTGTAATTTATTTATGAGATTTGTGTAATGGTTCTCATGTGCTATAAGATCTATAATTATCTATGATTTGCTTGCTTGTTTTCAAAGGGCATGGCTAGTATTTTCTGAGGCTAGCCGAAAACAGAAAAATTTCTATACATAGAGCAAACTATCACAGATAGTTTTGTGGTATCAACCATCTGTGAACGCCTATTATCACAGATGGTTCTGTGCACAAACTATCTATGATATATAACCCGTCATAGATAGTTTTGTGGTTGAGCCATCTGTGATAATTGGTCTTCACATAAGGTTCTTTATACGAACCGTCTGTGATGTGACTTATCATAAACAGCTCAAAAACTGTTTGTGATAATCGTCTGCTATCACAGATGTAAGAAATAAGATGGTTCACAAACTATCTGTGATGAGGGTTTAGAACTATCAGTGATGACCGTATGTGTGGTAGTGATAATACAAGGTTTCAAAAAGGGTGTATAGAAGGTCGATCTAAAAAAACTAGGGATAGTTTAATTCATTTTTCAATTAGGGTAGCTAGGAAGCAAAGTTTGGCTCATTTATAGAATGTCTTTTGAGAAAATCTTATTTTAACCCCATTATCAACTACTCCAATCCCTCCATTGAAAATATATCACATTTTACATATGCACCATGAAAACTAAATTGCACAAATATTGAAGCGAAGTGTTAGTAGTGGAGTAGCAGATAGACACAAAACTGTCAATGTGTTTTGATTAGCCATAAAAAGTACACTCAATGCAGCAAAAAACACAAACATACAAGCTACACCAAAACCACGAGCCAATGATCACAAAGAACACCCGAGACAACAGAGTCTCACCAGTCGACCGCCGGCCAGAGGGCGATCAGACCACTCGATCGGCCTGACTAGGTCCCACCAGTTTGACTGGTCAAGGGTGGTCTGATCGCTCAGGTCATGGTAGTCTGACCACTCGCCGAACTAAGGCAGAAAACAACACTTCACACAACTAAGAAAATCACTAACTCTTAAACCACAAATCCAAACAGTATAAAACTTGGTATAGATTCGCTCTAAGATGTTAGAAACCTATTTTAAACATGAATCATGATGATAAAGGCCAAAGTTCTGACCTTTATTGAAAACAATGAAGGTTGCTCCAAAACTGAGCAAAAGAGAGAAATCTTAATCTGCTCTTTGTTTGTGAATCCTTGATGATCTAGATGACCAAGATGAGTTCTTACATGTCATAGCAAACTAGATCACTACACAAACTGAAGCCAAAATGACCACAAGATCAAAACCCCAAAATCACCCCTCTCTTGAGCAAAACTGAACAATATCAAGAACTTTCCATAGAAAATGCCTAAATAGATTCAATTTGATCTCTAAGATATATCTCTACTTCTTACACATTCTAGGCACCAAGAGAGATTAAGAGGAGCTAAAATCCAACCAAGAAAAGCAAGCAAATCAAAAGCACAAGAAGAAATCCATGGCACAACTCACTTGGATGATGTTGGATGTTTATTTTACTTTGAGAGGAATATTTTACATGCACTCTCTTATAGAGGATATAGCTGTAAGCATAGAGCATACACACATAAAGTTTCCAACACAAGAGAACCCTAATATCTCTCTTCCACTTATATATCTTTCAATACACACAAGAGATTAAATAGTGGAGGCTTATCACCTACCATGAAACCCTAGCAACCAACATCTCTTAGTGGTTACAACCACTTAAATTGGGGAAACCCGATAACTCACACATAAATGGATTTTACACTTACATACACCTACACGCTTTTGAAAGCATAACTTTCACATAGCCCTAATAGCCTAATAAAATGCTCCACATCCAAGACGTGACCAAAACCACTCGGTATCGGATAATTTCCTCAATTGCTCTCAATGGGCTTCACGATGCTTCTCCTCGAAGCAACCATCACACAAAGTCCATGATGCCTTATGACTTGCCATCAAGATCGTATGCCCGTTTCGAGGACCATCACACTTAAAACACTCAAGTCCAATAGCACACCACATGCGTATACTTATCTTATCACGATTCTTGTTTTTCTCCTATGCTTCTCCGCTTGAGATAATGCTCCATCTGGACTTACACAACACGCCATAGCCTCAGGGCACCTCCTCGAGGCTCGGTCTTGCCGTTGATCGCAACAATCACTAAGCGCCCTGCACATCAAAGAACAAGCAACCGTTCCAAACATAAGTGACATCCACTCGACTCTTATCAACAAAACTAATGCAAACATGCACCACTTGACACTCACGTCAAGATTTTCGCAATATATGGACTCCTGCAATGACTAATACCTTACAAAGACTTCCAAAAATCTCCTAGAGCAATAACACAACCAAGACATAGCAGTGTTAGAACTAAGCAGATTAATTGAAATTTCAGCTAGCACAACATATATGCAAAGATAAAGCATAATTGAAACACTGTGATATGAATGCGATTTATTTGAAGTAAATAGTTTTGATATCTTCTCTAGTCCATTATTAAGTTTACTTCTTCTTGTCTTCAGATATTCGATAAGGTAGTCTAGAGTTCAAAGCCTGACTAATTAGAGAAATTTGACATAAATATGTGATCATATTCTAAATTCACCAAGAATTGGCTCAAGAATTGCTCACTTCTATTATCATTTGAAGATGTGGTCCGCTCATTCTTCAACATCGTCGTTGGATGCGTGTGATGCACCGTCCTTTGAAAAATCTCGAAAAGGAAGAGGACTATCGAAAAGGCCCGAGGGCCGATTTGCCATCACAGATGTCAATGCTCTGGGACCCCTCTCAATCCTTAGCGAGGAGTGTCATGACTCCCACAATGATGTTATGACTCTAGGGTAAGCCATTAGAACATTCATCTAGTGGTCTTAGAGGAACATCTACCTGGAGGCTCCTGCACCTATGCCAAGTCCACAAGAGCCATCTGCACTGGTGTGAAGTCCACTCGAGCTATTTGCACCGATGCCAAGACCATGAAAGCCATCTGCACAGGTGCCAAGTCCACTCGAGCTACCTGCACTGGTGCCAAGTCAATAGGTGCTATTTGCACTGGTGCCAATTCCAAGGCGTGATCCACACCAACGCTACTTGCACAGACATAGTAAGGGCATGGTGCATCTATATCTCATGCCCGGTCAACTACTGTGATCAATCTACAGCTGAGGCGGCAAGGGCAAACCGAAGAAGATGGATGATGAGATCCCCTATTTAACGTTGGCCCAAAAATTCATGCTAGGCGAGCTGTTGGTCATCCCAAAAGAATGCCTCCTAACTCTAGGACTATCTTGCTAGAGATTGCATTTATATTACATGGAACAGGCCAACATGTCAGAGGAACAACATCGCTTGGGTGTCAACGTCAAGTTCATGTCGCATCATCTTCAGCACAATATTCTGATTGTATCCTCACGGTGGCCTTCGAGGACTTATTCTTTCTCTTCACACTCGACACCACCCTCGATGCCTCACTTTTTTATGCTGGACACTGTAAGTGTGCACAATTACAGTCTATGTTTATGTAATGCTGATAAATGTCATATATAATTGAATGCTTTTGTATGTACATATACATGGTGAGTGAAGCCATATTAATGAAATCACCAGTTGGTTTCCTTGACCCACGCTTGGTTGCCATGGATATCATCAAGGATGATGCATTCTTCGTCGAGAATTACATTATGAAGGCATTGGAGGGTCACCACGATAAGGCATTCATATTTATGCCCTACAACCAAGAGTAAGTGCTACACTAGTGGCTATACTTGTTGATTGTACTTTATAAGCAACACGAACTTAGGTTTAATGACCATGACATACCTGTGTAGGTTCCACTGGATTCTAATTGTAATTATATCAAAATAGAATAGGGTAATATACCTTGATTTCCTAAAGAAGAATAAAACCGACTACACAATTGTCCAACAAGTAATCAATAGGTAAACACATTTCCTCCACAGATAACTCCATTATAGTCTTTCATTCCTTCCCAATGACTAAGGCTAACCTTTTGGATTCATGTAGGTCATTTGCCACATATGTTGCAATGGTACAGAAATCCAAGGGAGGGATCGACGCCCTACAACATGTTCTAGATTTCCTAGTATTCGCTAGTACACATTAATCCTATACAACACTTCATTGTAATGCCTCTCAAACGAATAAATTCTATTTTTATGGTGCCACCAACAGCCATGGGGCAACAACACCTGTGGATTCTAGTTTGCCACAACATACAACTACTCATCGGTTCCACAAAGAACAATCCTGAAGTTTGTCAATCTTATGTAATTATTTCATACTTATCAATTTACATATGTATGCATGACATTGATCTTCATACCAATAGGTTCCGTCCATCACTACAACTCCATTGGAACAGGCCGACCTCAAACATATTCAAGGACAGTGCGTGTACTGCTTGATGTCTAAAGTCATAAAAGAAAATAGTGAGTTCCACAAATGTAGAATAAATTTGAATGGGATAAGGTTGAGCTTAATTGTTCATGTGTGCATTTTTATTTTATTTCTGTTAATTGATTTGTGAAATGGATGTTCTTATTTCTGAAACGAATGAATGTGAATTGGATGTATATATACTGTGTTGATCTGCTTATTTTAGAGGGCATGGGTAGCATTTCCCGAGGCTAACCAACAAACAGAAATAGATTTAGAAATAGAAAAGAATATTACAGATGGTTATTAACTCGTAGCCGTCTGTGATAGTTGACTATCACAGACGGTTTGTAGTAGAAACCGTCTATGATATATGGTTTATCACAGACGGCTTGTAGTAGAAATCGTATGTGATATTAATATATCACAGATGGTTTGTAGTTGAAACTGTCTGTGATAAACTATATATCATATATAGTTTTTGCTACAAACTGTCTGTGATATCTGATGTATCACAGATGGTTTCAACTATAAACCATATGTGATAGTTTAATATCATAGACGGTTTATAGTTGAAACCATCTGTGATACATCAGATATCACAGACGGTTTTAAGTACAACCATTTGTGAACTATCACAGACGGTTCGAAGGCTGTCTGTGATGATCTCATATTATTATTGACCCATAAACTCTGACAACTCATGACATTGTTTGTGATGATGTTTTTGAGCTGTCTGTGATGACCTGTTGTGCACAAGTGATTCCTGGTAATAGGGGATTGGTCTAACCACAACACTCATGCCAGTAAGATAGCCCCAGTCTGATAGCCAGCCACAGGTAAGTAGACCGCTTAAGAGCACCAGGAAATAGCTTCTCTAGAATTTTGGTTAATAGTTTTAGCTCAGAACTCCAATTTGAATGAAACCTAGTGCAAAGACATCCTTAAATGTACCTACACAAGTGTTTAGTGTCCAATCTCTAAAAGGCCACATGGTCGGTCTGACCACACCATAGCTACTGGTTAGACCATCGATGCTAGATCAAACCATCGTTACTAGACTAGTCAAATCGCTTAACTTCTGATAGCAACCCTGAAAACCAAAAAGCTTCAAAACCAAAACAAAACATCGAAAGAACTTGTACATTAAAATCAAATACTCACATGGGTGACCTTCACATGGTCTCATAATAATATTTATAATAACAAAATCATAATGTAAGACCATGTGGAGGTCACCCTATGGTTGTGATGAGTAATTGACTTTTGGATTAGAATATGTGTGGAGGTTGAGTTTAGTTTTTGAGGAGTTTGCAAAAGTTGCTTCTTGGTCTGTCGACTTTGTTGTCTATCTTGAGTTAGTCTGGCCAACAACTTTGTGGTCTGAGAGTTCTTCTGTGCGAGTATTGGAGCTTTTGCTTTTTGTGACTAGGTGGTCGGATGGTCCGATCGGTAGAACGACCATGGGGTGGTTGCCAGCATTAGTGCCTGAATGACCATATGTGATCAATAGTCATAGCCTGTGATCGATGGTTGTAGCTCTGCCTGGTCATGATCGATAGTCATAGCCTATGCCAGCGACGATCATAGCAATCTATTTTGGTAAGTTGTAGCCTATGTGATCGGTGGTCATAGTGATCGGTTATGACCTGTGTGATTGATAGTCGTAGCGATCTTTGCGGTAGTTGTAGCTTGTGCCCTCGATAGTCGTAGCAATCTATGTGGTGGTCATAGCGGTCTGTTGTGTGGTCGTAGGCTACTGGTAGGACCTCGTGGGCTAGGAGTACCTCATTTCTTGTGCATCCGAGTACTCGTAAGTCATATAAGACCAATCGGTGTGCTGAGGTTGACCGGGGTGTTTGTTGCTATTGTGCACATGAGTTTATTGTTTGGTTCTAGGATTAGAATTAGTAATTTGGGTGTATACATTTTGATTATGCAAATTAATGATATTTGTGTATTGTCTGGTGCTACGTGATGGTTTGCTTATTGGTGTTGGTTGCAGAACTTCGGAGCTATGTCATGGTAAGGCATAGGAGGACCGGGATTAGGCATAGGGAGGTGTTGAGGTCCAGAATGGTTAGGGAGACACCGAAGATGACTGAGGCTTGAGGGGTGGTTGCAAGCTGGGACAATGAGAAACTAGAGCGGGAGCTACTGGAGGTGGACATGATGGGTAACGACGAGGTGGACCGGGATTAGGCTCAGGGAGGAGTTGAGGTCTAGACGGTTAACGATGCCGGGTGCCATCATGCACAAGGAGAAGCATGTGGTGTGCCAAGTGACTTGAGTCATTTGCATGCGAAGACGGTTCGGTGGGATCCAGACGTGTAAGAGGCTTGATGACAAGTCATTGGGGCTAAAGAAGCATGCGTGAGTAAAACCTGGTGTTAGGTGGGGTTAACATGTTATCCCCAATTTGGACTAATGGTAGAATCCCTTAGGTCTAGGGTTCATTGGTGAGTCTATAAAAAGGGAGGGGAGGCAAGAGCTAGGGTTGGAGAGAGAGATGGTTGGCTAGGTCTGACTTGCTTGTCTTGTTGATGATCTGAGGGTTCATTAGTGAGCGTATAATAAGTTCTTGCTTGTCTTGTTGATGATCTAACTTGCTGGGTGTTGTGGAATCATACTCAAAGCCATCTTGGCTATTCTATTGCCACGGGCATGGTCTAATTGTCTTTTCAATTTCACGGTTTTGGTTTTGTACGCACTTGGTTAATTTGCAAAAAGCTCTCAATTTGTTTGATAAGTTTTCAATTAAAGATTAGAGCAGCCTCTTGAGACCTTAACCTTGTTGTGTACAAAGTTTCATGGCCAGTTGATCTTTTAATCAAAAGTTATGTGGGTTTTAGATCTTGTGGTCGTGCGCAGCTCTGTTCTTCCGACCGCTTCTAGTTTCGACCATGGTCAAGATTCCAACCATATCACATTACTTTTCGATCACGTTCAATCTTTTGATCTCTGCGCATTCTTTTATTTTTGTTTTGTATCTGAACTGAAATACTCGATGCAATCTTTGTCTGGAACGTCGATTGGTTTTTCGATCAAGTTGGTGACGACCACGGTCGAGTTCCAGATTACATCGTGTTGCTTTCGACCATGTTCAACATTTTGAAAGACTCATGTTTTTCAGTCTTTGCTTGAGCCTGAACTGAAACAGTTGCACTGTTCACTGTCTGAAATCTCGATTGCCTTTACGTTCATGTTGATTTCGACCACGGTCGAGTTTCACATTGCATCGCACTGTCTTGGATCACATCTAATCCTTCGATTACTTCGTGTTCTTCTGTTGAATCTAAACTGAAGCAGTCGGTAGTCGGTGCACTCTTTGGAATGTCAATCAGCTTTATGACTACGTTGGTTTCTACCATGGTCAAGTTCCAGACGGCATCGTACTGGTTTCGATCAAATTCATTCTTCCGACTGCTTCGCTTTTTCTACTGCATGTGTTTTCTGACCACTCACAGATGCTCGTTTTCTCTGGTTGGTTTTTGATCTGAATCGATCACGCTGGTCGTAGATCATTCATTTGCCTTTGACCTCATTGGTTACTCGACAACCTGTTGGTTTATGATCACGTTGGTTACAGCCATGTTGATCTTTTGGTTGCAGACTGGTTGCGACCATGTCGGTTGTTCGACCACCTGTTGGTTTACGACCACGCTGATCTTTTAGTTGCAGTCTGGTTCCGACCACGTTGGTTGTTGGACCATCTCATTAGCTTACGATCACATTGGTTATGACCACGTTGATCATTTTGGTTGCTGACTGGTTCTAACTAGGTTGGTTGTTCGACCACTCATTGATGTTCGACTACGTTGTTTACGATCATGTTGGTTTTGATTGCACCCATTTTCGACCACGTTGATTTTGGTCTCGATGGTTATCGACTACAGTGGTTTCTGTTTGGTAGTCGATTTTCGACCACGTTGAACTTCTGACTACACTGATTTTCAACGTACAGTCATTTTTGACTATGGTGATATCCGTTCAGTAGTCGATTTCTGACCACGTTGTTCTTATGTTTGGTAGTCGGATTTACGACCACTTTGTCAGCTCTCGACCATATTGTTGAACTTACGACCACGTTGTATGTTTTTGACCACGTTGTCAGATTTCAACCACAGTGTGTTTTCCTGCTGTATTCTCTCTGTTGCTGTGGTTTTTAAGTAGGTTTTCAACCCTAATCTTCGTAGCTCTATAGCTATCAGAGAAAAGGGTTAAGTGAATACTTGAGGACAATTTAAATGTACCATTCACCCCCTCTGTTGCCTGTTTGGTCCTACACATATAATAGGATGTACTTTATAACACAAATCCAGTGGCATCACTTTTTCTATCACAAAATTGATATATAGTTAGACTAATTATTGGTCAAAGATTATAAAATTTGAACCTTGAAATAAGTAGGGTCTTATAAAACAAGTATAGGGAGTATTTGTTCAACATACAGAGGGAGTATTGTTTCGGATACACCAGCATTGGTTGATTACTGGTCACTTCTTTATTAGTCGGCACCCCGAAAGGTCTTTTTGATAGGAACGGGGTCCCGATCTTCCAACAGGCTGTGGATATTTTGATTTGGTGGAGGCGCGACACAAATCGATCCGGCTTCCGAACAACATGTTCCAAACCCCGCAATCGCAGCACCACATCTCCTCAGGTTATCAACTGTGCGCAGCCCGGTTGACCTCGCCAAGAAGGCTAATCCTTGCCTACGAATCGAAGAACACAAGCAAGAACAAGGAAGAACACAACTGAATTGCAGATGTATTGATTTAGCACTCGAAAGTTGGGTCTCACAAACCGATGAACGGCGAAACTGTTCAAAGACAGAATAATCTAAGCAAAACCCAAACCCTAATGGTGGGGGTGGCAGCTGGTTATAGAGGAGTAAGGGGCGTGCAAAACCCCTGGACGCGCCCTAATGGGCTCCAACCCGATACAAAGCCGAACGGCCCAAAAGACGGTGGCGCAGCACCTGACAGATTCTGAATGTCCACTTGTTTCGACGATTCCCGTTGACTCAGAAATAATTTTGACATAGGACCAAAGCCATTGGAAAGGTCGTCTTATCAGCTTTCTATACATATGTAGAACGTCCAAAACGGAGTCCGGATGCGATCTGGGCATCCATTTTAGTGCGGCCTGGTCCTGGACTCCGAATTGGATTCGAAGTCGGCTTGAGTTGGGCCTCCAACATGATTCGACCGCCCTTGCTGGACTTGTGCATCTCGTAGTCCTTCTCCAAGTACTTTCAGGTCCTCTCCATGGTTCCTAATCATAATTAAATCATTAGGTAGCCATCGATTCTCGAATGAACAAAAAGAAGTACTTAGGAACGAGCTCACCTGTAAATTCAATTGTCGAGCGCGAGCTCTAGTGATTGGTCCTTGAATGTCAAGTGGAGGAGTGTTGTGTGTATCCGAAGAAGTGATGTCCTTATCATCCTCCCCCTCTTGAAGCGGAGTTGTCCTCAACTCAGCCTCATCTTCTTCTCCCAAGTATGGCTTCAAATCTGAAATGTTAAAGGTGGGACTAACCCCAAACTCGGGAGGCAACTCAAGTTTATATGCATTATCATTTATCTTCTCAACTATCTTAAAAGGACCAGCAGCTCTAAGCATCAATTTTGACTTTCTTAACTCAGGAAATCTATCCTTTCTCAAGTGCAACCAAACAAAATCACCCGGTTCAAGTTTAACTTCCTTTCTACCTTTACTACCAGTAATCCTATATTTTTCATTCATCTTTTCAATGTTTGCCTTAGTAGTCTCATGCATTTTGACAATAAAATCAGCACGCTCCTTAGCATCATTATGAACTCTCTCGCTAGTAGGCAAAGGTAGAATATCAATAGGGGCACGTGGATTGAATCCATACACTACCTGAAAAGGACTTATCTTGGTGGTGGAGTGTTCCGCTCGATTATATGTGAACTCAACATGCGGCAAACACTCTTCCCACAGCTTCAAATTATTCTTCAAAACAGCTCTCAACATGGTAGACAATGTGCGGTTCACCACCTCGGTTTAACCATCAGTTTGTGGGTGACATGTTGTAGAGAACAACAACTTTGTACCCAACTTGTTCCATAGAGTACGCCAAAAGTGACTCAAGAACTTGGCATCACGATCTAAAACAATAGTAGAAGGCATACCATGCAAACGAACTATCTCTTTGAAAAAGAGGTCAGCAATATGAACGGCATCATCGGTTTTATGACATGGTATAAAGTGAGCCATCTTAGAAAAGCGATCCACAACAATAAAAATGCTATCCCTCCCCCTCTTAGTCCTGGGCAATTCTAAAACAAAGTCCATAGAAATATCTGCCCACGGAATAGAAGGAACAGGAAGAGGCATATATAAACCATGTGGATTCAAGCGAGACTTAGCTTTTTGACATGTAGTGCAGCGAGCCACAAACCGCTCAACATCTCGCCTCATCTTTGGCCAAAAGAAGTGTGTGGCCAGAACGTCCTCCGTCTTCTTAGCACCAAAATGTCCCATCAAACCGCCTCCATGCGCCTCCTGCAACAACAAAAGACGAACGGATCCAACTGGAATGCATAGGCGGTTAGCTCTAAACAAAAACCCATCATTGATCACGAATTTATTCCATGCTTGTCCCTCTTTACAATGCAACAACACATCCTTAAAATCAGCATCAAAAGCATATTGTGCTTTAATAGGTTCAAGACCAAAAATGCGACAATCAAGTTGAGACAACATTGTATAGTGTCGAGACAAAGCATCAGCAATCACATTATCCTTCCTTTTCTTGTGTTTAATGACATAAGGAAAAGATTCAATAAATTCAACCCACTTAGCATGTCTACGATTCAAATTGGTTTGACTACGAATATGCTTAAGTGATTCATGATAGGAATGAATGACAAATTCTTTAGGCCATAAATAGTGTTGCCACATTTCTAAAGAACGAACAAGAGCATATAATTCTTTATCATATGTGAAATAATTAAGAGCAGGACCATTCAATTTTTCACTAAAGTAGGCAACAGGTTTTCCTTCTTGTATCAAAACACCACCAATACCAATTCTGCTAGCATCACATTCCAGCTCAAAAGTCTTACCAAAATCCAGAAGTTGGAGCAATGGTGCGTGTATAAGCTTGTCCTTCAAAAGATTAAAAGACTCCTCTTGTGATGGCCCCCAATAGAGCACGACGCCCTTCTTTGTCAACTCAATCAACGGTGTCGCAATGGTGCTGAATTCCTTGACAAAGTGGCGATAAAATCCTGCAAGGCCAAGAAAACTCCGCACTTGGGAGACTGTCGTGGGCGTGGGCCAACTCCATATCGCCTCCACCTTGGCTCTATCAACCTCAATTCCCTGTGGAGTCACAACATAGCCAAGAAAAGAGACTCGATCCGTGCAAAAGGTGCACTTCTCAAGGTTACCAAACAAACGTGCATCTCTCAAAGCATTAAAAACAACACGTAAGTGATTCAAATGTTCATCCATGGACTTGCTATAAATCAAGATATCATCAAAGTAAACGACCACAAATTTGCCAATGAAAGGACGTAAAACCTTGTTCATTAATCTCATAAAAGTGCTAGGTGCATTAGTTAAACCAAAAGGCATGATTAATCACTCATACAAGCCGAACTTAGTTTTAAAAGCAGTTTTTCATTCATCGCCAAGTTTCATTCTTATTTGGTGGTATCCACTATGCAAGTCAATCTTTGTAAAAATTATAGCACCACACAACTCATCAAGCATGTCGTCTAGCCTAGGAATAGGATGACGATACCTTATAGTAATGTTGTTAATGGCTCTACAATGTACACACATACACCAAGAACCATCTTTTTTGGGAACCAAAAGAACAGGAACAACACAAGGACTAAGGCTCTCACGTACGTACCCACGGTCCAAAAGGTCTTGGACTTGTCGCTGAATCTCCTTAGTCTCTTCGGGATTGGTCCCTGACGCCGCACGGTTTGGCAAACTCGCTCCAGGATCAAGTCAATGTGGTGCTCAATCCCTCGAATGGGTGGAAGTCCTGGAGGTATCTCATCAGGGAAAACATCTCTAAACTCCTGCAAAAGGTTAGTGACAGGAGCAGGCAAAGTGCAAGGCATATTATCAAGAGAAAATAAAGCATCTTTGCACACAAAAGCATAGCATGTATCATTAACATCATCAATTGCAGCAAGGTCTGATTTGTGGCAAGCATAATAGAATTTTTCAAATGGATTACTTGCTGTTTTTCAGATTTTTCATGTTCTTTTGGATCATTAGTAGCAGCAGCTCTCTCCCTATCGGCCTTTATAATCTCAGCTGGGGTCAAAGGCAGTAAAGTAACGTTCTTTCCCTTATGCATAAAAGTGTATTTGTTACTACTACCATGGTGTAAAGCATCATTATTAAATTCCCAAGGTTGACCCAATAAAAGAGAGCATGCTTGCATGGGAACCACATCACAATCAACATGATCAGCGTAACAACCAATGGAAAAATGGACTCGGCATGTTTGCGTTACCTTAGCTTTTCCAGAGTCATTTAACCACTGAATATGGTATGGATGTGGATGCGGTCGCGTGGTTAAGCCAAGCTTCTTGACCAAATTAGAACTCACCAAGTTGTTGCAGCTTCCTCCATCAATGATGACACGTGCGCGCCGGTTCTTGATTGCGAAGAAAGTCTGAAATAAATTATGGCGTTGAAGCTTATCGGGTTGTTGTATTTGTGTGCTGAGGACTCGCTGCACAATTATGCTCCGTAGCGTCGCTGTGGACGCCCCACCAAGGACCAGGTCGTCATCACGACCGCCATTGGCGTCCGAGGCAGCAGCAACATCATCATCCTCCTTGACATCTGAAGTGCTGATGTAGCCTCCATCTTCTGTGGCGATGTATGCCCGTTGGCTAGGGCAATTCTTCTGCACATGACCAAGCCCATGGCAGCGGTGGCACTGAATGTCGGAGGAGCGGCCCGTCGAAGCCACGAAAGAAGAACTCTTAGCTGGACCCTGCACAGAATTTTTTGTAGAATCTGCAAGGCGTGTCGTGGAAGGTGGCTTCGGTGGCGCTGCTGCAAACTTGTTCACAGGTGGTGGAGGAGAACGGAAACTCGAAGAAGACTTGGGCAGTCCCATCGATGTAGTCGTTTGCGGCGTGTAGAAGGGTCGTCTGGTGCTTGCCTTCGCTGATTCCTTACGTCCCTGCAATTCTTTTTCTACAAGCATAGCAAGCTGGAACAACTGGTTGACAGTAGTAAAATCTTCATAATCAACAATGTCCTGAATTTCATGCCGTAAGCCCCCGTAAAAACAACAAATCTTATCCTCTATTTCCTCAACAACCCCACAACGCACCATACCCTTTTGAAGCTCAGCATAATAGTCCTGAACAGAACTATCACCTTGTTCTAAGCGCTGCAATTTTTTTTCTCAAATCACGTTTATATGAGGGAGGAACAAAACGATTACGCATAGCTTCTTTTAACCGCTCCCATGTATCAGGTTGTAAGCGCATGGTACCCAGTTCATTCCACCAGATAATAGCAAAGTCCTTAAACTCACTAGTAGCTTGTCTAACTCTATGTTATTCAGGAACCAAGTGAGAGTTAAACTTCTGCTCTACCGTCATCTCCCAATCAAGATATATTTCAGCATCATAAAGACCAGAAAAAGATAGAATGGTAAACTTGACTTTAGCAAAAGGGTCGTCGTTACCATGACGGTTTTGGTTATTACCTCCCATACCATGTCGGTTTTGCTGAAGATGCCGACGAAGTCGTGCATCTTGTGTCGCCCGCTGATCAATGTTGCCATCCGCATCATACACTGTGTCATCATCACGATGATGGCCGTCATTGATAGGTGGCAGGCGTGCCTCCAATGTGTCCATCCGACCAGTGAGGTCAGCCATCCGCCGCTCCACCCGCTCAATGCCTTCCGTGGTGTTCAACTTGGCAATGGCGGCGACGATGGTGTCCATTCTTGCACTGAGATCAGTGAGTGAAGCAGTTTGTTTGTCGAGCGCAGCTTGTAGCTGGCCGCGACTAACACACTCGTTGAAATCGACCGGTGTCCCGTCCCCTTCATCTCCTGCCATGGTTAGTGGAAACACAGGGAAAACAAAAGGATTATCCCTATCAACTACAAGGTAAGGGCAGTGGAAACCCGCAAAGAAAGTGGCTTACCAAGCTCTTACAAGTGTTCTTACCAAAGCAAGGCAAATGATACCTGGAGAGTGTGATCCGGCGATTGCAAGGGTCAAAAATTGTGCTATCCAGAAGTAGGTATATGGAGCTTGGCAGGCCAAATATGTTAGTGGAACACAAATCAATAACAGATAGTAATGCTGAATAAATGTCCAAAGCACTGGTCCTAGTTGCTGGTCTAAATGTGTCCTATATCAGTGTTAGGATATGATGAACAAGGAGTCAAAACCAGAATAGTAAAGCAAAGACAACAACAAAGATGGCCTGGTAATGAGAAACTTATTTTAGCATAAGCACAAAACAAATGAAGCTCTGTCACCTAAAACTGTGCTCTGTCCCGTTTTTTTGGCACGGATAGCACTCTCAGCACTATAAGCCCAGGTGCCAAAATTTTCTTTTTTTTCTTTTTTCTGTTATTTTTTTTCACAAAGCAGAGCACAGAAATAGGAACCACACAAAGTTTCACCTCAATTTGATGTTAGGTGTGGCCTACAGAAAATGATGAATATGCTGTAAATTCGGTGATGAAATTTCAGAGCTCGAGTACTGCACTTTCCAGGCCGAATTTGGGAAAAATAAATTCGCCAAACCCAACAAAGTGGGGAGTTTTGGATGCAAAATTTAATTTCACCCAATTTCAAAAAAAATCGCCTAATTTTGAGCCTGTATAAGAAAGTTACGGCCGTTTGAAGGAGGGCCTCCGAGTTATGGTTGCTGTGGAGGCCGAAACGAAATCGGGTGGAGGAAATTGGTGGAAATTGGGGGCGGAAGCTCGGGGAAAAGGTGGGGAATGGTGCTGGGAGATCACGAGACGCGATGGATGACTGAAACAGAGGGTGGGATATGGGTGGGAAAACAAAATTGACGGCTAGGGTTTGTATGAGCAGTAGCGGAAGCAAGACAACCCGAAACAAAAGACGATCTAAACCAGCAACACAACTCGACTAAGGACACAAACTCAACACTACGGACTCTGAAATCAAATTGTGCCAAAGGCTAAACGAGATCTGGGACAGGAAACAACCTATGACTACACATTTCTGTAGGGCTTTTTCTTGGACTCTAGGATGAAACCGAAAACAACAAAGGTAGGGTAAACTCGAACCTGAAGGAACACCCGAAGCTCTGATTACCACTTGATAGGAACAGGGTCCTGATCTTCCAACAGTTCGGATATGTTCGATTTGGTGGAGGCGCGACACAAATCGATCTGGATTCCGAACAACACGTTCTGAACCCCGCAATTGCAGCACCATGTCTCCTCAGGTTATCAACCGTGCACAGCCCGGTTGACCTCGCCAAGAAGGCTAATCCTCGCCTGCGAATCGAAGAACACAAGCAAGAACAAGGAAGAACACAACTGAATTGCAGATGTATTGATTTAGCACTCGAAAGTTGGGGTCCACAAACCGATAAACGGCGAAACTGTTCAAAGACAGAATAATCTAAGAAAAACCCAAACCCTAATGGTGGGGGTGGCGGCTGGTTATAGAGGAGTAAGGGGCGTGCAAAATCCCTGGACGCGTCCTAATGGGCTCCAACACGATACAAAGCCGAACGGCCCAAAATACGGTGGCGCAGCACCCTGACGGATTCTGAACGCCCACTTGTTTCGACTATTCCCATTGGAAAGGTTGTCTTCTCAGCTTTCCATCCATATGTAGAACGTTCAAAACGAAGCCTGGATGCGATCTGGGCGTCCGTTTTAGTGTGGCCTGGTCCTGGACTCCGAATTGGATTCGAAGTCGGCTTGAGTTGGGCCTCCAACATGATTCGACCGCCCTTGCTGGACTTGTGCATCTCGTAGTCCTTCTCCAAGTACTTCTAGGTCCTCTCCATGGTTCCTAATCATAATTAAATCATTAGGTAGCCATCGATTCTTAAATGAACAAAAAGAAGTACTTAGGAACGAGCTCACCTGTAAATTCAATTATCGGGTGCGAGCTCTAGTGATTGGTCCTTGAATGTCAAGTGGAGGAGTGTTGTGTGTATCCGAAGAAGTGATGTCCTCGTCACTTTTCACCAAGATGTACCCCGCCTACCCATCTTCCACCCTTCTCGTACGTCACATCACATCGGCATGGTTAACTTATTGCTCTGAACTCCAACACTTTCTTACCATTCAACCCAAATCCCTCTCTTCTCCCACGCACACGGCACTCCATTGACTAGCCTGCCCACTCTACAATCAATCGCTACATAATTCACACTCACAATTTATGTGTAGTAATGACATTGCAGTGTTCTCCTATAGCCTTTTAATCTAGTTATCCTGACACATAGCTTGCACCTATCTGATTCAATCCAATCTATTGATGTCAATAAGAAACCACATCTAGATACCTTCAGTTTCTTCTTGAGTTGATCGCACCTTTCACTCAAGATGGGAGATGGCCGCGCACTCTTACATTTGTTGAGCATTTAATTTCCTTCAGAAATCAAGTGATGGTAACTAGTTCATTTGTGGCCACACGCTCCAATATCTAGTGTGCCAATTGTCATGTGTATGCATGCACCCACGCACATGATGGTGGAAACCACAAAGTAATGGACATAGCAGCAAGTGACCACCACTTATGATCTCTCATTCCCATCCTTTTGTTTGAGCGGTAGATATTGGGTTTGTTCTTTTTAGCTGCGGCTTGTGGCTTTTGGCTGTGACTTGTGGCTTTTAGACTGTTTGTACAAGAGATTATAGAGTAACAGAAACTCACATATAGTTTTTGCCGATATAAATGAAGTCAGTAAAGTATGTACTACAATTAACTAGTAGACCCTACCTAAAAAAAAACCCCGTTTAAAAGCTAGTTACTATAGAAAAACCGAAAAGCAATTTTTAGAATCTGAAAAGAACAGCGCCATTAAGCCAGGAGAAAGAGGGATTGTAAGACTGAAAAGTACCTCTTACCAAGTGGTTAATGTATTAATTGTCTGGTAGCTGCGGTAGCTAGGTTGCCTAGCTACCATGCAAAAGCCATATACTAGGAACTTCAATTGCAATGCAACTATGTTCAAGTATGAGCTGAGCTGCATCATCAGCTATATAGTTCACGATAATTTGCTATGTTTAGTTCCACGCACATTCAGGACCACAACATCCTTATGACTGGTTGTCCTAATGGGCCGGGATTGCGTGAATAATGTAGCAAGGAGGATACACCAATTGGAAACAACGTAATTTAGGAAAAATGTGCGAAGATAATGTTGTTAGTTTCTAGTTGCAACACAATTTGAACTATCCAGCTTTGTTTTACCAAACAGTTCCAAACAGCGCAATCTAAGTTGATTGTCGTAATCGTATTGCTACAAACAGTGTTCACTATCTCTAGTCGGATGGCAGACGAGCGTCTAGGGCCTAATTGCCAATTAGACGGGGCTAGATGGGTGAGGCGGGAGGGTGTCGCCTTAGCACCTAGGCGGCTCCTAGCTAGACGGGCTTAGGGCTTTGAAAAAACCTAGAGGCTCACGAGCTGCTCGAACTCGGCTCACTCTAGGCTCGATTCAAGCCAGACTCAAGCTCCAAACAAACTGAGCTCGAGTTTGATCCCGAGCTTGCGAGTTTCAACGAGCCGAGGTCGAATAGTTCATTAGCCTCGAGCTTTTTTATATATACTAATTCTTACCGAACTTACTCGAGTCGAGCTCGAGCTCAATCTTTTCTATTGTTGAAAATTAGTGTATATTGAATTATTTTTTACTGTTATCGAGCTCTTTCAAGCCGAGCTCAAGGTCGAGTTTTTCTTATTGCTTGAAAATAGTGTATATTATATGATTTTAACTGCTATCGAGGTTATTCGAGCCGAGCTCGAGCTTGGGCCAAGCCGAGCTCGAGTTGAGCTCGGAACCCGACTCACGCTCGCTCGGGCTTCTATTAAGCTCGAATTTAGGAGGTCAGGTTTACTCGAGCTCATCTCATTTACGGCTCTAGACGGGCTAGGCTGCCGCCTTTTATAACACTGGTTCTAAATGCCAGTGGAAAGAGTACAGCCGGCTTGTAAATCTTTCTCCTTAAACTAGTCGTAAGCTAGTTTACTAGAGAATCTTACATGAAAATGCTACTTCAGTTTGCACCTTGTTTGAAAGCGTTCAAATTTCTAATAGCTTGAAAAGCACAAGCCCTCCCAAACATAACCATAGTGTACAAACAAACTTTTTGACAAAAATAATCTCACAAACCACATGTACATTGGCATGCGGGTTCCCTCATACTCCGAATGTTGAACTAGACAGGCTATTTGATGTCCATATATAAAACTTCTGCTCGTACGCGTAGCAGCGCTAGTTTATCACGAGTGCCACATTGGGTGTTAGATCCGGATCACCCCGCTAGGTTCAATTAGATTCACTCCCTGGTCCGCAGGTCTTAAATAAGCTACGCACTCTACGCACTTAAACCTATAGGCCAGGGTTTAAAATTTCGGACGAAATTTCGCCGAAATAACGAAATTTCATCTCTTTCGGTACCCACCGAAAGCGTAACAGTTCGGTCAGATTTCAGCCGAATTATCCCCATTCAAATTTTTGTCTAAATTTCATCTAAATTTTGATTAAATTTCATCAAAAATTTTGAAATTTTCGTCCGAATTTTGAAAAAATTGGACGAAATTTCGTCATTTCATTTCTTTGGGTGAGCGCCGAAAAATTTCTGACGGCGAAAGATTTAACCCTGCTATAGGCTGCCCGCAAGCAAGCCCCCTCAAGCAACAACCTTATAAAGTGGTATTGGGTCTTCTACCCTAGAAGACTAGTCCAATCGGTAGAGACTCCCGCACACTTATAAGTTGTGCTTTCTTCTCTTTCCCAATCTATGTGGGACTATTTCTCAACAAATCTCCCTCTCACACATAGATTATGCACACCGCACTATTAGGAGATGTTAGATGCTTGGGCTTTGATACCACTTACTGAAATATTTCCCTAATTCCTTGCTCTCGGATCGCCATCTGTGCCGTTTCTTGGATGCCTCAGTTGTACCCGCCGGTACCAACTTCGACTTGACTTCCTTCGAGATGATGAGGATTGAGGAGGAGCAGCCCCTGCTCCTGCTGGACGTGACCCGTCTGGTCCACGCAACGTGAGACGCCCTGCCTTGCTGGCTTCTACACGTACGCCTCTGCTGTTCTCACATGTGATGCTTGTCTCTAGCCTTCACGCATTGGAACTCAATGCAATGCTCTCGTCGAGCCACAACTCAACACGCGAACAGATCGATATTTCTCCGGGGCACCAACCACTGCCTCTCTTTATTTCTCTCTGCTAACTTCTGCTGCTTACAATCGCACACGATCACTTCCGATCGCCTTCCCCTGTCTATCTCTCATGTTCTGCCTTTTGATTACAAGCCTATTCCCTTTATATACTAAACCTGGTGAAAGGTTAAGACACGGAGACGGAGAAAGACTCACTACTACTCAGATTTATACATGGCAATGACGCGTACAAGGTACGAACTTGTATATAGACTCTACGTCTACTTATATATGTATACAACGGACTTATACGAACTAAATAAGATTACTAATTCTAATATTGGGCCAGGTTGAGAATTGCTGAAAAGATACATTGCACTAATGATTTTTTGCTCTCCTTAAGTGGAGGTTATTAGATCTCGCACTCTCTGATATGAGTATCTTCTTTAGAGGAAAGATGATTTTCTTTCTGGCTGGTTATGTTACACTCAGGTGCACCCAGGTCATGCGTATCTACGGATAGAAGGTCTCGCGTGTTTCTTCTGTCACTTGTGCGTGTTTGGAGGTTAGGAACAGGCTGTGCTGCAAAGTGCAGCGAAAAGAACTAGTCAACTATTACACGTCTGACTAAAGGATATCGTTCATGCATGGACTATACGAATTAATCTCAAGCAGTGATGGCATGCATGTTGGCTTAATTGTGTTTTGTGTTTAAGTGTAAACTGATAACTAGCTAGGTGCAAATATGCAAATCATTTTGATTTGAGCACCAAATCGACGTAAAAGTTCTGAAAAAAAGATGATACAGTAATTAGAGTATTATAGGACCCTTCAAATTTTCAACTCCGAACTCAGACTACGGCATAAGAAACAAAAAACATATGTTTGCTATGGATAGTAAAATTTGTCTTTTATTTTCATTTTCTTTTTTATTGATCATTTGTAAGAATTATTTCACTTTTAATACTCTTAACATAGAATGCATGTGAACTTTAAACTCTACACAAAGGTAAGATAATTGATAACACTAATGTAAAAAGGTTTATATTAGATGCCTCATTACAGACGGTTCACCACAACCTCAGTGTTAAATGCAATCATAGACGATTTAGGTTTAGAGACCATCTGTATCACTGCCAACGCTAAAACCTGTTTACGAAGAGATAATATCATAGACGGTTCATGGTGAGCACCATCTGTGAAGTATCACAGATGGTTCTTTCCAAGAACCGTCTATGATATTGCCAAATATCACAGACGGTTTTTTATTTAAACCCTCTATGATATTTTATAGATGGTTTGTATTACAAACCATATGTGATTATGAAGTTATCATGGATGCTTTGTATTAAAAACCATCTGTGATATATTTCCCACCTCGCAATCTCCCAAAATTTCTTAATCTCTTGTCTGAGTCCGAGTAGGATTCTGTTCTGAGACACTTTTAGTAAAACAGGCATAACTTTTGCATACGGTGTCCGTTTTCAACGTTCTTGTACTCTTTACAAAGCTAACAATGAGCCCTATCCAAAAAGAATTACTAGCATGCGCTTGTCACCCTCTAAGACACCCCAAAACAGCCATCTTTATCCCCAAATTTGTGTCACAAGTTTATGATGTCTGTTTTAGCCCTTTTCTTGGTCTTCCCTTTAGAATTTGGGTTTCGCCTCAACTACAATGCTGTAGATCTCATCGAAACCTTTCAAACAATATATAGGCCATATAAAACTTTGATATTTTATCTTTTGAGACTAGCTATTTACATTACATTGATATATTATCTTTGTGATCTACTGTCTGGCCATTATCACCGACGATTTTTAATAAGAACCATCTGTGATATCTCCTGTTATCATAGATGGTTTTTTGGTAAGAACCATCTGTGATGTCTCTATCATAGACGGTTTGTAATCCGAACCATCTATGATAATTATATATGAAATTTCTGTCTTGCCCCGCCATGTCACCGATCCACAGCATCTCCCCCAGGATCCCGATCTCACTGTCTATTCTCTTTGCATCGAACGGTAGGCACTGGTTTCCTCCCTACCTCTCACCCTTATTAATCCCCCTCTCCCTACTTGAGGAACCAACACCACCAATACTACTCCAACTCATTTGTGTGCGGAAAGGGTGGGAAGAGGTTCGGTAAGGGCAGCTAAAATTTCGCTTGAAGCAACATGGAAGGAAGAAGGCAATGGTAGATCTATACTATTCCAAGTCACTAGCATTGGCAGGGGGTTTCTACTTGTTACATCCTAAAAATGTGGCATTCTGTTGATTTTGGCATAGAAGCTGAAAATGGTGTTCGTTGCCATTTTGTTTTTGCTATTTGAAAATTTTCCTTCACCACTTGTTTAAGATTGTAGTTTAATGAAGAATGTGTAAGTCTACACTATGACAAAAAGGGTCATCACAGATGGTTCACAACTGTCATCATAGACGGTTATCAAACCGTCTAAATTTATGTGTGTATGATAATAGGTGGTTATCACAGACAACTCGCAAATCGTCTGTGATAATTACAAAATAGGTGGCTTTTCAAAAAATCGTCTGTGATATATCAGGTATCCAAGATGGTTCTCAAATATAGTTGTTTGTGATATACTAATTATCACAGGTGGTTAATGCCAAAAACCGTCTATGATATGTCATATATCGCAGACAGTTCTAAAACATAGCCGTCTGTGATATCTTACATTTCATTGACAGCTAATGCTAAAAACCGTTTGTGATATTCATATAGCACAAACGGATTATTGCTACAAACCGTCTGTGATAGCTATTTGAATATCTATATTGTTTCCTATTTTTTGGCTAGCCTCAGGAAATGCTAGCCATGCCATCCGAAAACAAGCAAACATTTTACATATATAGCACATGACAATCATTACACACATCTCACAAATGAATTAAACAACTAAATAAAGTACATTTCAATGAATTGTTTGATTAGGTACAATTGAGTGATTACAATTGTATCAAATGTTTCAACATCTAATCTTCATCGCTAGGGTAGAACTCTCCAGTCTTGTTTATGACCTCCGCTATCAAGAATTGGGAGAACTTTCCTTAAATTTTGACTAGTTTGTCAAGATTGAATGTACTTATGTCGAATTCCACACGCTGTCGCTAGGAGTGTTAAAGTCGTTAGCATATATATATATATATATATATATATATATATATATATATATATATATATATATATATATATATTGACAATCATGAAATAATTATAAGTAAGTTGATAAACCTCTGGAACATTCGTCTTAGTGGCCATGATGTCCTCCATATGGTGGCAAACATAGAATCCACATACGTTGCATTGTAGCTGCTGGTGGCACTGCAAAAATAGAATTACATACATACGTATTGTTAGTTCTAGAGGCATTATTATGAAGTATGATATAGGATTATTGTGTTATACTGGATACTGGAAATCACATCATGTGTTACAGTGTGGCGCTAGATTCCTTGTGTCTCCCTTCCTAGGCAATGTAAGTGCTTAAGGACCTACGTGATTCAAAATAGTTAGCTTCAGCCATTGCAAATGAAGGAAAGACTACAGTAGAGTTATGTATGGATCAAGAGAAAATGGGTTTACCTGTCAAGTGTTTGTTGCACATGGGTGAAGTCATGGTTGCTCCTAAGTAGGGAATCAAGGTATATTACCTTGCTCCATTTTGGTGTAATCACAATCAGAATCCAGTGACTCCTAGTCATGTATGTCGTCATAGTGATTAATCTTAGGTTCATGTTATGTATAAAGTATAAATAAAACTTATATGGAAAGTAGTGAACTATTTACCCCTGGTTGAAGGATACCATGATGTTGTCCTTGTCACTATGATCAAGCAATCCCCTCATGATGTAATCTTGGATGAAGGGTCTGTTATCAATGATGGATTGCTCAGAGACCAAGTATGGTCGAGAAAACCCACCGGTTCTCGTAGTCATCGGACTTGTTGGATCATGGATCTATACAGAAGCAATGAGTTATGACATTTATCAGTATTATATGAATGTAGAACTTGATTGTACAGTACACTTACAGTGTCCAACATCATAGAAGTGAGGCATCGAGTTCGTTGATGTTGAATAGTAAGAATAAGTCTTCAAAGATTATGACGAAGTAGCCTAAGTCGTGGAGGAAATGTGCCTTTGTGTATCTCACGGTGTATCCACTGTGTTGGTTTGGCTTCATGTTGGACCTCTGCATGTACCAGGTATGCAAAGTATTGCAAACCAATCCAAGCCCAGGTAATTGTGACTCGGGGACTAACGACACTCCGAGCATGAACTTCCATTCCCTGGGAGGCACATTAATATTCTTTGATTGAGCCTTAGCGCTTCGCTTACGATACATTTTTGGTGTCACCTTCATAGGAGCCGATGTGCTGGCCTTTTGAAGAGGAGCTTGAGGTGGAGTCATAGAGCATTTTGTTTGATAGGCATGGTCGTGTAGAGATCATAGCATAAAAGGGTCCATGGTGATGTCCCTCTTTGGCCACTGGACGAATATGTAGATGGCATCCTCTAGTGTTATGATTTCTCTGTGGGCCTCTCCAATGGGACAGCCCTGAAAACATCATTAATCATGTCCACTTGGACCTTCGCGAAATCGATCCCTAGCTGGGCACCGTGCACCAACGTTCCTAGTAGGTATGGATACACCAACCCCTATCCAGCGTCAACGGGAATGGAACCAACAACCTTGATTCTGAGGATGCACGACATGGCCTCTTATATAACGATACATGATGTGCAAAGGCGTCCACCAGGTCTATCTATGTAGCATTTAAGAGATGTATATTACTTGGATGTCATCGACAGGTAAGTGGACGTCACTATGTTCAGATAGTGCGCAGACGTGCAGCTACTCCAACGTTGAAGAGGACTGGGTATCGTAATAACGGGGATAGCATGGGACTGGTTGGAGACTTCTCTTAGTTCTTTTCTCAATGCATCTATCTCTCCTTGAAGTGAGGTAGTTATGTCCTCAAGTTTTGCATCAAAGTTTCGTTTCATACTTTTCTCGCACTCGGCCTTGGATCTCTTCTTACTCCTATACAACTTAGAGTCGTTTAGGAATTCGTGCCTCCAAGATATGTAAACCCACTAGGCCTTGCGTGCGACCTAGGCACTCCTTGTTTCCTAAGGCTGTGGACAGTATATCCCTCTCCCTAACTGCTTGGAGGGAGCCTTCGGAAGATTCGGTAGTCAATATTTATTGCAAGAGTCAATCATGTTATTTTAGACCCCATGAAGTTATGAACCTATTAACATCTAAGTAGTTTTACATATCTTACCAAGTGTTGGGACACTTCTTCGTCTGTGGAGTTTTTGAATGAGGCAACGCTCGAAGACGTGATTGATGACCTCGCTCTTAACTAGTTTGGTGTGTTTGTTTGTAATCCCAGCAAATGGTAGGGAGACCTCCGATCAGATTGCGACATCATCCTCCATCCTCCATTGTGGGATTTTACCCATGTACGGTGAGTGTTTTGTGCCAGGATAGCCTTGTGCGCCGTACTTTCCTGTTGAAATTCGATCGTTGTCTTCATCTACACAAATGCCTCCCATGTTTCTGGTGACACAAAAGGATACCTCGTGAAGGGTGTGCGATCCATGATCATGTATTGCATGACAAGTATGCCCTTGAAGGTTTTTCACGCTTTTCCCATCGCTAGGAGTGCTTGCATTCCTAGATTTTTGCTGGGATCTCGAACGAGTTTAAAATTTCCGTCCACAACATATTTCTCTCGCCTTCTGTCAAACCTTTTCAGTTTGCTACGGTGATGCGGACCCATTCCCTTCCAATTATTCTATAGGTAGTCCGAAATGCTGCAGTTGCTTTCTTCAGTTGTAGAGGGACCCTATCCGGAGAGACCTCCATGATGGTCATTCGGCCTACTGGCCATATAGATACTCCTCTTCCATGCTTAGTTAACCCAGTCTTCGGAGCATCAGACCCAATCGGTGACATCGATGACGATGATGACATCTCTCTTTAAAAGAACCATCTATGATATTAGTATTAGTTTAAATTGATTTCATCTTCCTTTAAAGCTTTCATCTTTGCATTGATTTCATAAGAATTCCATAGTACAAACCCATTTTTTTACTTGACAAATTTGCACAATTAAAATCAAGTTCCACAATTTCAATAGTGCAAACCCTTTTTTTACTTGACTAACAAGATAATTTCCAGGATTTGTTTAGGTTATCTGTGGGAATTTTTACCTCTTATAGAAAATGATATGCCTTAATTTAGTACCAATGGCTATTTATATTGGTATGATTAAAATTTGCAAAGATACAGGTAGTTTGTGAAAACTATTACAAAACCATGTATCAAATTTTGAAGTGCAATAATATAAATGAAGGTTAAAGATGTTTTCTGATGTATTTACTGGTTAGACCATATTGTTAGTTTAGGGCTTATTTTTCTTTTAACTATATTGTTAAAAGGTTTTCCTTCCATTGGTCCAAATCCTAGATCCAAATCCTACAACATAGATAAACTACTCATGGCTAACTTACAAGCACATAGATAAACTGCTGACTCACATACCGATGGGGAGTAATAGCAGCAGAGGAAGTCAATGAAGATGTCATTGTGGTTGGGAAAGAAGAGGTTGATCAAGGACGCCGGTGGTAAAGACGTCGCTGTGGTTGGGGAAGAAGAGGCTGAGGTCACCGAGGTTTGAGAAGACGGAGACACAGGGAGGCTGGCTGTGGCGGATTTGTGTGAGGAGGTGGCCGGACAGGGAGGTGGTGCTGGATCTACCTGGGAGATGTAGATTGGGGAGGAGGCGGCGGCGGACGGGCGATAGGGCCACACAAGTGAGGAGTAAGGGCGTAAACCCTAGTGGGGCCTTACTTATAGAAGGAACTATCATAGACGGATCCATTAAAGAACCATCTATGATGTTAATATCACAGACAGTTCCATAATAGAATTGTCTGTCATATAAACCATATCATAGATGTTATATTATGGAACCATATGTGATAGTACAACAAATCCTATTTTTCGGCTAGCCTTAGGAAGTGCTGCCATGCCCTATGAAAAAAGCAAGCATATACAATCACAGATGTAATTATTTCTTAGTTACTAAATCAATTACATTGGAATAATTTCCAAATAGGTGTTCGCCATGTGGGATCATTACACTTAGCTGTTTTATTTTAAATAAAACCCTTCACGATAGTTGACACACAAATAGCTTGCTTCGTTGCTTCATTCTTCCTCGAGCCAATGTTGTCTCTGAATAGAGGCAACTCGTCAAATTGATTGTACTCTTCCTCATCCACGACATTCTAAACTCCGATAATCCTTATTTTTCCACAAAGAACTAGTGGCACTTCTTATTTGCTGGGTTGGTTACATAAAAAGCTTGAACAACTTACATCGTTTGTACAAATGGTTCATCTTTGTATCCTATGCGTTTGAGGGCCATAGTAGTAATGCCGTACTTGTCGACCTTTACACCCTATGAGTTGGACCCAACGGCACCGAATAGAGGGATCTTGAAAATTACATAGTTGAGCTCCCAAATCTCCTGCACAAGCCCATAGTAGGAGCTTGGGCCAGCGGCACTAAACTTCTCATCATGAAATGCATCTATGTGGACACATGAGTTCTGGACTATGCTCTTTCTGTCCTGATGTTTTGTATAAAATGTTGCTATGTCACAATTGTAAATTTTGCCCTTTTGTCATCCATTGTAGCATTTCACTTGATGACCTCACAGTGAATCCTGATCCAACCTCCGAACGGCCTGGATTCTCTTGGCGTAGCATGTCCTTGTGCTCTTCAATATATGGGGACACTTCAGTCATGTGTTGCAAGACTGTGAATGGGCTTGAATATACATATCGGTTCGACTTGAGCTATGTAATCAACGTAGAACTCAATGACCTCTTCGATTGCATAACCTTCGATAATGCTGCCCTCCGGGTGAGATCGATTGTGTACATATGACTTCAGAATTCCTATGTACCTCTTGAACGGGTACATATGACATAGAAACATGGGGCCGCATATCTTTATCTCTTTCACAAAGTGGACAACGGGATGGACCATGATATAAAAAATGACGGAGGGAACTACATCTCAAGACGACAGAGTCGTCACCACCTCGGTTTACAGAGCATCTAGTCCATTGGGATCGATGACCTTCTGAGCAATTGCATTAAATAAATAACATAGTCTCATGATTGTCACTTGAACCTTGGTCAGCAAAATACTTCTAACTGTAATAGGAAGCAATTGTGTCATTAGCACATGACAGATATGAGACTTCATGCTAATTAATTTCACATCTTGCATAGAAACAAGTTTCTTCATTTTGGCGAAGTAACCGGATAGAACTTTCACACCATGCAAGCATTGATATATTTCAGTTCTCTTAGACTTTGACAGAGTGTAATAAGCTGGGGGAAGGTACGTTCGGCCTTTATCGGTCTCTATCGATACTAACTCAGTCCTGATGTTCGTAGCGACCGAGTCACATCGTGCGTTGATACCATCCTTTGTGTTGTCATGAATGTTCAGTAAGAGACCAATCAAGCTATCACATACATTCTTCTCTACGTGCATGGCATCAATGCAATTGCAAACTTCTAAGTACTCCCATTAATGCAAGTCCCAAAATACTGACCTCTTCTTTCACATGTTCTTTTGACGGGTCCTCATCTTACGTCCCTTTCCCAGCACAACATCGACATCCTTGAATGGGTGATACCGTGGAAGGAACCTACGGACACGCATGCACATAGTTCACATCAGTTGTTCAACCACGCACTCTCAGTATAATCTAAGGAGTGTGGAAAGGCTTTGGCTTCTTTTGTACTCAATCCTGATAGGTTATCAAGGGTAAGAAAATCATTGATGGTCAGAACAACATGGCGCACAGAGTGAAGTTCTCTTGTTGTCTGCATCCCATACCTGTGCCCCTTCATTCCACAGTGTCACAAGATGTTCCACCAATGGTGCTAAATACATATCAATATCGTTCCCAGATTGATTTGGCCCTTGGATAAGTAGTGACATCAAAATGTTCTTCCGCTTCATACATAGCCAAGGAGGAAGGTTGTACATGCATACATTCATGGGCTAGGTGCTATGTCGGCTGCTCATGTTACCAAAAGGATCCATTCCATCTATATTCAACCCAAACCTTATATTCCTCGGTTCTACAGTGAAGTCTGCAAATATCCTATCGATGTCCTTCCACTGGGTAGAATCAACAATGTGTATTATCATTCCATCTTTCTTTTGCTCCTCCGAGTGCCAATGTAGCAATCTTGCATCTTTTCGGTTCGTAAATAAACACTTCAAACGGGAAACGATACGTAGATACCACAACATCTTAGCAAGAGGTCCTTGCTTCACCTCGATGCCTTCACCGTCATCGAAGTCATTCTTATGCTTGTATCGGGATACTTTGCACATCGAACAAACGTGTAATTTTGCATACACTTTACGGTAGAGGATACCATCATTTGGACATACATGTATTCTTTCTACTTCCATTTCCAATGGACAAAAAATCTTCTTGGCTTAGTATGTGGTTCACCACAACATATTTCCCTCTAGAAGGATGTTCGCTAAGAGACCTCACAACGCCATGAAACTCTTGTCGAACTAACCATTGCTTACCTTCAATTTTAGTAGTTCAAGAATAGAGGACAACCTTGTGTATTGCGACTTGCAGCCTGGGAACAAAGGTTTCTCCAGGTCCTCCATCAAGCGCTCGAATTTACCAAACTCTCTCACTATAGTTTCCTTCTGCATCGTGTAGCATCTGATCTAGATTGTCATCATACGACCTATCCTCATCGAAAGCACAGTCTACAACCAGCATATCGTTGTCTACCTCAACACGTTCCTATATAATCTTCTCTTCACCGTGACTGGTATAACATATATATCCCTTTTTGAAATCCCTTCGAATCAAGTGAGTTTCGATCTACGCTGAGTTGTTAAACATCTTTAGATTATCACAATCAATGCATGGACGATACATATATTCCATCCCCTTATTCAACATATCCTGCTTGGCCGCTCTTCTAAGGGTAGACATACCATTAACGTACTCTTCACTCATACGGTTCTCAACGTACATCCAGCTTCAGTCCATCTACATTATGCATGTAACAAATTAATGTCAAATTGGATTATTAATGCTACTATAGCTAGCCAGTTACGTACTATTTATGAAGTAATATATATCAAGCAAGAATTAATATGTTGAACTAAACTAGGAGTATTGACCCATTCTTAAATTGCAACAAACTACCAATTAAGTTATATCTAAATCTAGCTATCATCTCTCTTTATTACAAGACATATAAATTAGAAACAAATAATAACCTCTGATCACCAAGCTAGAACAAATCAATTTATAAGCAGCTAGATTTATAATAGGAATGCTTCCCCAAAGCCGGCTGCCTCCTTCAATGCAACACAATGAAAATAGATCTGTCAGGACTGGTCTGCCTTGGTATTAATTAATAACGTAGAGTATCCCAGACATGTCCAACCACATACCGTCTGTAATACGTAATTATCACAAACGGTTCGTGTTAATAACCATATGTAAAATATCACAAATAGTCTGTACCAATAAACGTCTATGATGTGTGCAAATATTACAGATGGTTTGTGTTAACAACCGTCTATGAACTATCATAGATAGTTTTTAATACGAACTGTCTATGATGTCTTCAACTATCATAGATGGTTCATATTAATAACCATCTGTGAACTATCACAGATGATTATTAATACGAACCGTCTATGATAGTGGCTCATCATAGATGACAAATGGTCACTCTTGTAAAACAGTCTATGATAATAACAGCACAAACGGTTTTCCATGAACCGTATGTGATGATGTATCTAGTATAGATTATTTGATAGTAGTGCTAGCTTGCATTAGGCTGAAGTTTCTCGTAGTGTAAGCATATTTTTGAATTTGTAACCGTGAAGATTATATTTGTAAAATTGTAAATGTCCTCTTGTGTATACAGTGCTATATGTAACTTACATTTGGAATTCAAATTCAAATATGTTATTTCGCTTTCAGAGCATGGCTAGCATTTTCTGAGGCTAGCCATGCCCTCTATAAAATTTTTAGGTATGCTAGCTAGTCTTTTTAGGTATAGAAAAAACAATCATAAACGATTCTTATTCTGAACCGTCTGTAATATGTCTTCATCACAAATGGCATGTGGTTAGAACCATCAGTGATAGTATACCTTCACAGACGGTTCTAGTTCCTAACTGTCTGTGATAGTATTCCTTCACAGACGGTTCTAATTTTGAACCGTCTGTGATATGATTTTTACAGATGGTTCAAAACCTGTCTATGATAACCCCTATTATCATTGACCCAAAACTGTGTTCGTGATGACGGTTTTGAACCGTCTGTGATAAACTTTTATGTGGTAGTGTAAGTACATAAACATGTTTGCGGTTTTTTTTATGTCAATTTGATGAGGTTAAACTAGTGGTTTGCATCAATACACCAAGCTATTGGTTTGCAAAATGGCCTTATAATGGACCTTAAATTTTCTTTTACTGCTGGCACATATATGTCGTTAATTACTCTATATTGTTAGCGTACGTGTAGCATATATGCATATACATTGGATAAATCCAAGTGGCAAGATGTTGCAAACACAGCATCAGCAACCAAACCCAAATTGGTTACATCATGTACACATGCAACAGCCCAGAGATATCACAACGGCCATATAATTGAGTTCACTACTACAGAAAACTGTATTACAGACGGTTCAGAAACATCATCATAAACGGTTTTGTGTACATGGTTTTGCGTGAGTGATTCAGCCACACACTCTCGGTACCATCTAAATAGTGAGTACAAGCTTTGACACCTTTTGTACTCTGGCCCGACAGGTTAGCAAGGGCAGGATAATCATTTATGGTGCAGAACAATAATGAGCGCAAAGTGAAGTTCTCTCATTTGTATGCATCCCATACCTGTACCTCTTCATTCCATAGTACTTTTAGATCTTCCACCAATGGTGGTAGGTACACATCAATATCATTCCCAAGTTGCTTTGGCCCTTGGATAAGTATCGACAACAAAATATACTTTCGCTTCATATACAACCAAGGAGGAAGGTTATAGATGCAGAGAGTCACATGCTAAGTGCTATGTCGGCTGCTCATGCTACTAAAAGGATTCATTTCATCTGTACTCAGTCCAAACCTTATATTCCTTGGTTCTGCACCGAAGTTTGCAAAACTCCTATCGACATTTCTCCACTAAGTGGAATCAGCAAGGTGTCTTAGCATTCCATTCTTCTTGCGATCCTACGAGTGCCAACGCAGCAGTTTTGCCTCCTTTGGATTTGCAAAAAATCATTTCAAACGGGGAATTATAGGAAAATACCATACCACCTTAGCAGGAGGTCCTTTCTTTACCTCTGTTCCCTCGCCGTCATCTGATTGATTGTTACATTTGTATCGGGATGCGTTGCACACCGGACATACATGCATGTTTGCATACTCTTTACGGTAGATGATACAGTCGTTTGGACATGCATGTATTCTTTCTACTTCCATTCTCAATGGACAAAGAACCTTCTTGGCTTTATACGTGGTTTTAGGCAACTCATTTCCCTCTGGAAGCATGTCCGCTAAAAGACCTAGCAGTGCCATAAAACTCTTGTCGGACCAACCGTTGCTTGCCTTCAATTTCAACAGTTCAAGCAGGGTCGACAACCTCATGTACTTTGACCTGCAGCACGTGAACAAAGGTTTCTCTGAGTCCTCCATCAAGCCCTGGAATTTAACATACTTTCTCATCATATTTCTCTTCTACATCGCGAAGCATCTGATCCAGATTGTCATCGTGCAACCTATCCGAATCCAAACAACAATTGACATCATCTGGTGGCATATCATTCACTTCACCGCCGATATCATCCGGCGGTATATCATTGACTTCGCCATGACTGGTCCAACACGTATAACCCTTTTTGAAACCCCTTCGAATCAACTGCGCTTCAATCTGCTCTCGGTTCTTAAACATCTTTAAATTCTCGTAGTCAGTGCATCGACAGTACATATATTCCACCCCCTTATTCAACATATCCTCCTCGGCAGCTCTTGTAAAAGCAGACACGCCATTAATATACTCTTCACTCACACGGTTCGTGACATACATCCAGCTTCGGTCCTACGTTATGCATATATATAACAACTTAGTATTAAAAATTAAATTAATTAATTATTACTACATATATACCACATGCATTGAGGCTTTGCTAGCTTAATTCATATTATAAACACAACAACTATTTCCCCAGCGATCGACGAACCACTTATAACCAACAATTTTGACAAATTTGGCCTCCTAAATGACGGGAACTGATCATGTATGGTCAAGTAGAGCAAACCATCGTCAATAACACTCACCAAAACTTAGATCTAAATTGTAATGCAAAGAAAAATAAATTTCATTACTAACCATATCTAGGGCAACCAGGAACGTATGAATCTTCAAAGCTCTCCTGCCTCTTCCCACCAAATTAACTAGCCTGAAAGCCTTGCCTCCTCTAGGTGCAGCACCGGCTAGATCTGGATCGAAATGAAGACAGATGCGGTTCTGAGCGGTGCAATAAATATATAGCCGGATTATCACATACTATTTTTTATTATAAAAACCGTCTGTGATAATCAGCTTAACACAGATGGTTTTTCACAGATTATCACAGGCGGTTTTTAATAAAAACCATATGTGATATTCCAGTATCATGGACGGTTCATCGGTAAGAAACGTCTGTGATACTCGTTTTTTCCGACACCAACATGACAGACGATCTCCAAATTAAAACCGTCTGTGATAGTATATGTCACAAACAGTTTTGTCAAACCATCTAAGATTTAGCATCTACTAATAGTATTTCTGTAGTAGTGGGTTATAATGCAAAGAACTCTGCTGTTGGTGATCACGCAATCTTAAAAAGCACCAATTATTTGATCAGGACGCCCTCTTTTCTGGCAAAAGGAAAAGGAAAAAAATGTCTGCATTTGGAGGCTGACTACTACACATTGCGCAGCCTGATACGTCACCGGTGCACTGCCTAATAATGGCCTCTGTTCTTTAACCCCAATCATGGGAGCTAGCACATAGCAGATAAGAGATCAACTTGAGGATTAATAACAACAATTTATAACAGCAAAAAGAAGGTTAAATAAATTGTTTTTCTTCTTGTTTAGTTGTGATCGATGGAGACGATCCTTATCTCGATCGATATGCATCATCTGCCAAATAGTGCTGGCAGCTTCATTGCGCGATTAGGGGGACAAAAGAAGGCCAAGATGATTTCAGCGTGAGTGATGATGTGTTGATCGCATGGGCCATGAACACCAAAGGGGGAGTGTGAAGGTTCTTCCAAAAGCCACAAAGATTTCCACGGATGGTGTTTGCTGGTGACATCATCCATACACAGATTGAGTAATTGATCGTTCCAAAAAAGTTTTTGATCACTTTGATGTCGATCGTGCCCTCTTTTCGTTTGTTTGTGTTGAGGAACCGTCGCTGGCGACCAGTTCGATCGATCCCTATGCTTAGAACAAAACAAATCAATCACAGAAGACAGAGAGGTAGAGAGAACTCCTGGTCTTTCTTTATTGCTTTCAATTGCATTGTTGTGTACAATATGCCGGTATAGTTCCCTATTTATGGTCTACGGTGGGGTGCTCATAATGGGCCAGGACTGCTGGCCTGGGCCAGGTTTCCTAACACTCCCCCTTGGGCACTCATCCGACACGTTCATGCATCGTTAAAACTCCATAAAACCCAGTGGAAAAAATTTGAAGAAAGAGTATATGATACATGTTATGCTGCGATGCATGAATTGCCTCATTAAAAACCTTGGTCGAGAAACTTTAGGAAAACTCGTCAAGGGAAAAAGAGTACAATTCACCCAATTTTATTCGGTCTTCAGGACTTTATTCTTTTGAGTACTTGATCTTCATGATCAAGATTTATTAGCGGGCTTGAGAGAATTCTCCCCCTGAATTCTGCACTTCTCTAAGTCTCATCATTCCAATTCCACGCACGCACTTTTCAAAGCTAGATGCGGGAAGTGACTTAATGAACAAATCTGCTAGATGCGGGAGTGGGCCCATTGCAGTACGCTGCGGAGGTGGTATAGGCACGTAAACCTTGCATCCAAACCTACTAAGATGAGAAATTTTCGGTGGTGACCCTTGCGCTAGTTGCATAGGTGAATGGATGTTGTAGGCCGAAGGTCTAAGGTTGATGAGATTCGCTGCATGAAGGACTGCATGTCCCCAACATTTAGCTGGCAAATTGCAATTATGGAAGAGGGGTCGGGTAATAAATTTAATTCTCTTAATTAAAGCCTCTGTCAGACCATTCTGAGTTTGGACATGAGGTACCGAGTGCTCAACTGTAATTCCCATCACCATGCAATAATCATCAAATGCCTTTGAAATGAATTCTCCAGCGTTATCTATTCTGATGGACTTGATGTGATGATCAGGAAACACATTTCTGATGCGAATGATCTGCGTGATCATTTTTGCAAAGGTGTGGTTTCTTGTGGATAATAAACCCACGTACAACCACTTCGAGGAAGCGTCAATGAGCATCATGAAATATTTAAATGGCCCTGAGATAGGCTGAATGGGACCGCAAATGTCTCCCTGGATGCGTTCCAGGAATGCAGGGACTTCATCCTTCACTTTCAGAGTGGAGGGTATCGTAATTAGTTTCCCGGTGGCACATGCAGGGCACACAAAATCTTTATGATTCGGGAAATTCTTCACATTAATATTATGCCGTTGGGAATTATTGATTATGTTTCTCATCATCCTAAGACCTGGGTTGCCTAATCTGTCATGCCATAGACAGAATAGTTCAGAGCTTCTAAATACTGTTTTCAGGATAGTGTAGACTGCTGGTACCTTAATGTTGGTATAATATAGTCCAATTTCTAGTGAAGGAAGTTTTTCTAATACCCTTTTTCCATTCTCTTTGCGCTTCGTGATGAGCAGGTATTCCTTACCGTACTCTTCGTTAGTCTCAATGTGGAAACCATTGGCGTGAATATCCTTAAAACTTAGGAGAGTTCTAGTGGATTCTAGGTACAATAAGGCTTCTTCAATGACCAAAGTTGTGCCCATTGGAAGTATAATTGTGGCTCTTCCTGAACCTATTATACATGCATCGCTTCCGACGATTATCATAAGACTGCCAGTGCTCTTATGGATCGACTGGTAATACTTAGTCTCTCTTAAAATGGTATTCGTTGTGCCACTGTCGGCAAGGCATACTTCCTCCATAGGGCGCCACACGTGTTCTTCAATTCACCGGAGCGAAGTCGTGCTGACAACGTGTTGAGGAACCGTCGGTGGCAACCAGTCCGATCGATTCCTTTGCTTAGAACAAAATGAATCAATCACAGAAGACAGAATAATAGATTGAACACAGAGGGAGGTAGAGAGAACTCCTGGTCTTTCTTTATTACTTTCAATTGCATTGTTGTGTACAATATGCCGGTATGGCTCCCTATTTATAGTCTACGGTGGGGTTCCCATAATGGGCCAGGACTGCTGGCCTGGGCCCAGGTTTCCTAACTGTTTGGAGGTGCAACGTAAATTTCACATTGTTAGGCCTGCATTTCTCTTGGGTGCATGGCACGGCATGCATACACGCAGGATCTCTCTTGATCTTGTTTTGTTTGTTAAGTAGAGATACTGTAGTACTTGTTTCTATTCGTGCAACCGCAATATCCTCTCTAATCTTGGTATAGTTGTAAAGTTATCCTGAACAACCAACACGTCGTACTACCATATATGTCAATCAATATAATGCCATCAACATGGCTTCTCTCCCAATCTTACATGTGCAAGGTCATAGAGACCGACTAGAGGGGTAAATATGTGCTTTTACAATTTCTTTGGCTAAAACCGAGTTTTAGACTTGGAAGCGTAAATAAAATCAATTTTGCTTAATTAAGGTTTAAATAATCTAGTTTCACTAAGTGCATCAACAACTTAAATCAATATCAAGATTTGCAATCTTAGGGTGATTAGCAATTCTAGGAATATAAATTACAAGAAAGTAAATGAGCACAAGGAAACAAACCATAATTGCATAATCTCTTTTTACCGTGGTGTTCAAAGATTGACCGGTCTCCCCTAGTCTATGTTGATGTAAACCCAAATGAATTATACTGGCTTCATGAATTAAGTCTAACAACTCAAATCCACTAGTGGTAGTTCTTTACCCCTCTAGGTAGGTGAGCTCCAACGTTCACAATACGCCGAGTCTTCTTACAAACTTCTTGAGAAATTCATCGAAACACAATGCTTCCATGCCGTTTAGGAGTCAGCAACCCCCAAAAGTAATAAGTCAAGCCTCTTGCTTGAATCTCACTGAGTGCAACACATGCACAAGTGGATACTCAATCCACCTCTAGAAACAACACATGCAACTAGAGACTTTTCATGCAACACATACATAATGAAGAGCAGAAGCTCACATTAACTCAAGAGAATGAAATATGATGCATCAATCTTGCCCTCAACTGGCCACAAGGGGTATTATAGGCCCCCAAATAGAACTACCCATTAGGACAAGATTTTAGAAGAAATTAGCCTAGACTGGTCTGACAACCAACACATAGCCAGTCGGAACTACCCCACTACAACAGCTAGAAAACTAGCTATTATAGACCAGGCCAATTAGACCGCCCACACAGGGTCCAGTCGGACCACGAGGTCTGGTTAAGCTGCTCAAACAACGCCAATCAGACTGCTCAGCTAAAACATCAGAGATGCACAAAAAACATACTCTATGGAATAAAGGTACCGGCTACATAGCCTGGTTGAACCACTCCACTGGTCAGACCACTCACGTAGAGCTGGTCGTACTACCTATCGGTCCAACTGTTCACACAGAGCTGGTCGTACCACCTTGAAATTTTCAACAAAGATAGAGATGCATGTACTTCATCAAATTTACAAAACACATTCGCAAATCATAGTACCATGCAACCAAAGGTCAAAGCATGATTAACAACAAGTTGCAAAACACATTCGTCCACTTTGGAATCATGTCACAAGGTTTAGGGTCATGAACTCAAACTGTTTGCAAAATACATTCACAAACTTAAGTTACATGCTACAAGGATTATGCATGAGCTTCAACTATTTGTAAAACACATTTGTAAACCTTAGCATCATGCCACATGGTGTAGGTGTATGGACTTCAACTATTTGCAAAACATATTTGCAAATTCTAGTCACATGCTATAAGGATTAGATATGCATGAGCCTCAACTATTTGCAAAACAATAGTATCATGCCATGGAGAGCTAGAGCAAATGAGATTGAGTTATCAACACATGATGAGACTTAAGCTACTAGACAATATCTCTCTTAATAGTATGGCAACATATACTAGTAATCCGGTCTTCCAACCAAATACTGAGACTGGTAAAAGACTACAAGCACATCTTTAGCCTTTGCTAGTTATAACTTTGCTTTAAGTATCCTCTTAAAGCTTAATGATGAACTTCTTCACTTTAAGTTCGAATCCTTATCTTAATATGCATCAACACATGATACGTTCTCTTGATTTAGTGGCTTTCAACAAATGAAGCCATCCACCATTTCGAGATCTTGACTGGATGACCATCAACACATGAGCCATCCTTCATCCTGAACCTTTACTTGATGACCATCAACACATGATGCCATCCAAGGTGTCATCATCATGGAATCTAACCTATTTCACAAACTCAATGAAAAATGTTGGTCTCACTAATGGTTGTCATCAATTTCCAAAACTCACCATTAACACATAATGGCATGGTTAGATTCTTCAACACGGTATCAAACACATGTTCCTTCCTAAACTTGTAGTCCCTCCTTTCGCACTGATTGCCAGATTCCTAGCTAATCGTCCTCTTCGTTGCTCCTCCTGCCACCCATAGCCATGGGTGAGGCATCAACCTCCAACCCACTTGTGCAACTCTAGGCCCAAGCAATCATTGTCACCTCAATCAAGTCCTTGGTGCCCATCACTCTTGATCTCAAAGGATTGAATTACCCCAACTGGCATTGCCACTTCATTGTTTTGTTGGTAAATTTTCTCTTAAGGATCATGTCAGCAAGCCCAATATCACTGCCACCAAGAAGGATACTACTGGATGGAAGTGCCTGGATTGCACCATTATCTCTTAGAAGTATAAAACCCCATCAACGTTGACATATTAGGGTTACAATTGCACTCAAGCTTTTCCTATGGTTTTCAATTGTTGGATTATAAGTTATTTTGGGTTGGAGGCCTGCAATACTCTTTAATTACAACCATTAGGCCATTTTTACTCTATCTAACCTTTTGTTGGTATTCGTAAGTAGGTATGATACAATTTTTTGTCTGCAATTGAATTTCTGGGCAGGTGAGTTCAATTACCCTACATGATTTTGGGTCATCAGAAAAGTGGTATCAAAGCCTTGTTTGACTGTAGGTCATGACCCTAAGTATATTTGATTTCGTTAGAATATGAGTTTCTTAAAAATGAAAATTCCATTTTAAGCATATATGAAAGGATTTGCAAAAAACATATGTACTACTGCTGTCTCGCCTTCCCTATTGTTGTCTCATCTATCCTAGATTTGCTTTAGTTGATTATTACTTCTTCAAAGCATTTTCTCCTAGATTTGCTTTAGTTGATTATTACTTCTTCAAAGCATTTTCTCCCCAACCTTGCCTATATCTCAAAACCTATAGTTAGACCATACGAAAACCAAATGATACTGGAGGTGGTGGCACCAAATTAGAAGTGAGGTGTTTATAAATTGATGAATTGCTCTTCCTTTAGAAGAGTTGATAGGTTGCAAATAGAATAGTTAGTTGGTAGTGTCCATTGACTTTGTTGTGCAGTAGGTAGTCCTCTACGTAGACGAAAATTATTTTGATTGTATTGTTACAATAGTCAATTTATAACATGAGCTAGCCCACTAGGATGGTACATAAGCAACTTGCAAAAATGTATGATAAATAAAATATTTTGGGTTTTCTGTAAAAAAGCTATCAAAAAATCAATTCTCCTCTAGTCCCAGTTCAATTTAAACCTTTTCTTTATTTCTTGTAATATTTTCCTTATTTTCCTCCTATTTATATTCCTAAATTCTAAAACCTTTTCAAGATTGGTTCCTAACTCCAGTGGTCTTGTTACTTCTAGACACCTTTATTACAATCTATAATATATCCTAGTTTTGACATCACCAACAATTGTTGAAAATTATCCAAATCTACCATTGCATTTGTATAACCTCCTTGATGCCAACTTTCTCCCCTTCTCTAGATCACCCTGGTTTATTATGCATCCTTCCTTCCACCCCAATCACTATGACTTATCATGCATCTTTCCCCCAATTTGAATAAACCTCGTCATATGAACTACTACAAATCATACTATGCTCCCAATTATGCCTACTCCTTGAAAGCATATGAATGTCACTATTGTGCCATAAACCTTTTGATATTGAGAACCATGAGAGTGGTGTGCATGTTCTTAATTCACTTGTCCTCTAAGCTTTGCAGCTTTTGAATGTTACTGTGAATTTTATTTCTTTTTTCTTGGTTGATTGCCTAGGTATCCTATCCTTGATCATTACTTACTGAGTTACCCTATTTACAGGAACTTCAGTTGTTTCATTGCTTTTATATTATCATATCAATTGTTCAGAATTGCTTACTGAACTACATTTGAAACATGAGATTCGTGTCATACTCTTGTTGTCTGTTGGTTCTCTTGTTTCATCATTACGTGATTCTTTATTCTATTCATCATGTTGATGAGTTATAACCTGTTGCACATCTTTGGTTATTGTGGGGACCCGGATTTGATAATCTGAATCTCCTATGTATTCTGAGCTAGTCCCTGGATCAATAGTTTGCTCACATAATAACATCAGCAAATATCATATCCATACATGGGAATAAGTAAAAGGAGTACTTAATATTACATAGGCAATTGTAAATACATATTAAGATCAGTTTTTTTACATAACATGCCTTGTTCATAATAAGCAGCGGAATAGTAAGTAAACCAAAAGGGCCTCCATGTATTACCACAAACAATCAACCGGGGCTATGAGAGACCATGTGGAGGTGTCCTCATGTTTGTGATGAGTAATTGACTCGTGTTCTGAAAGTTTGAGTTTGGTTTGGTTGGTTTGCGCTAAGTCGGTGCATGGCGCAGTTTGGTTCGGTTGGACCTGGTTGAACACGGTCGGACGTGTTTTGGACGCTTGTTCTTCTTCTCGATCGGTTGTTCGGGCCTTTTTGTGTTTGAGTATGTTTCATTGTTGCTAATGTTGATTATACTGTTTTGAGCGGTGCTATGTGATGGTTTGCTTGTCTGTGTGACTGCAGGACTTCGGAGCTAGGTCATGGTGAGGCGTGGGAGAACCGAGACTATGCACAGGAGGTGTTGAGGTCCAGACGATCGGAGACATTGAAGATGATCGAGGCTGCTAAGGTGGTTGCAAGCCGGGAGATGAGGAACTGGAGTCGGAGCTACCGGAGGTGAACACGATTAGCAACGGCGAGGTAGCCCGAGACTAAGCTCAGGGAGGAGCTGAGGTCCAGACGGTCAGGATGCCGGGTGCGGTCGTGCGAGGACAGGAAGCTTCCGGGAAGGTGCAGCAGGGGCATTTCGGTAAAATACATAAGGCTGCAAAATGGAAGCGGATTCGGTTGAAGATAATGGGTTGGAGACCCATTAGTGGATGGCAGTAGAGAGGTTAGGGTTTGGGGTGGAGTGGTTGGTTCCCTCCATTTCTTGTGTTGTGAGAGAGTTTGACTTTTTGCCTCATTTGTGTATGTGGTTGGGAGTGGAAGAGGGCTGACTCTTCTTGATTTGCTGATTGAGAGGGTGAGCTCATTCTTTATATGGAGTGGGAGATGGCAGTGCAAGGAAGTTAAGTAAGCAGAGTGCTCTATGTGTGTTCTTCCCTGATGTGAAGCATGTAGACACTTCTTGATTTTCAATTGCGTATGGGTCTGTAGTGAGATGGTTGTAACCCCTTGTGTAATCATTCATTTCTCTGAAATGAATCCATTTGAGTTGTCATGAGTTTTTCAAATTTTCAGTTCCTTTCTGCTTTGCTCTCTCTTCAGTTCTTCCCTTTGGTAGCTCTTTGTTCTTCTCTGTTGGAAATGAGTGTGAGCTGAATCTTTAGGCTTAAGTAGCTGAATCCTTCTTGCTCTAAGCTAGGAAATCCTCAAGACCATTTGGGCACTTTATTTCCAAGAGCAAAAGGATGAATCAATCACTTATTTCATTTTTCTGCTCTGCGCTAGAACTTCCTCTGCTTCTCAAATTCTAGGGTTTGGAGGCAGCGGACATTTGGTTCTTTGATTTTCTTAGTAAAATGTTTGTTGAAGAATTGTGTTTCCCTGTTGTGAGATCATGTCCTGCTTAGATTCAAAGCCTCATGTGCAAAAGATTCAAGAACTACAAGCAATTTGGAAATCATCTCACTCTTAGTTTGGTTTTTCATATTACTGCTCAATTTCTCAGTTTGATGCTCTTCTGGCTGTGCTCTCATGGTTCTAAGGTCTTTCCTTTGTTTAGGTCAAAGTCCAGCTGAATTGACCCAAAAGGAACAACAAGAATTCATCAATTTCTCAGTTTTCAGGTTATCAGCAGTATTTGTTGTTTATGTTTTCAGCTAGCTCCAATGCAGTCTTTGCTTTAGGCTGTTTTCTGTTTTTGCTGCTATCGCCAAAACACAGCAGTTAATCTGGCTAAAACACAGCAGCTATTCCGGCCAAATCACTGCAGTCTGTGTTTTCTGCATTTTCAGGTTTTTGTCCCCTGCTGCTTGTCTCCTGTTCAGTTTTTTGCTCTCCTGTTTTCTCAGTTTTTCAGTGTTTTGCTCTCCGCTACCGATCATCTTTTCTCTGCTTTTCCTGTGCTGCTCTCAATTCTGCTGCCTCTATTTTTTCTTATTTCCGGTCGGACCATAGGCTTGGCAGCAAACAGACCTCCGTCTTCAAGCAGTCAGACCGGCTCTTAATTTCAGGTCAAACCGCAATGCCTCTTGCGGTCAGACTGCTGTTTTGAGAGAGGTTGGACCGTCCTAAAAAACTCTATTTTCTGTTAGCAACAGCATTTGGTTTTGATTGTTTTTCAGTGTCTTGTTTTCAGCTGACAAGTCTGGCTATAGGTTGGTTTGTTCACCTTATCTCTGTACTTCTCCCTATCCACTGCCCTCTGCATGCTTCTCTTCTGACTATGCCTTTTTATGTTTTGTTTGATAGCTTCTGAACTCTTTCAGTTTTCAGTCCCCTTTTCTGTTTACTGTCTTTTGTTGGCCAATCTGTTGTCTAAGTATCTCTGCTCTCAAGTCTTCTTTCCTGTTATGTGCTCTTCCTTGCATTTTTCAGTTAGTTTCAATTTTTCCTTTGCTTCAGTCTGCCTGCAGCCAAGTGCATTTATTCAATGAAGTTTTTGTTTTGTATAGTTTTCCAGAGAGCATAAATCGTCTTCTTCATAGCTTTTCTAGCTATCGGTGAGAAGAGATCAATGTGGATACTTTGGGGTGATTTTTTTAAAAAGGCACCATTCACCTCGACCCCCCCGCCCCCTCTGTTGCCGTTTCCGATCCTACAGGTTAAACCTAGTTTTGGCCTTCGTCTTCCATATCATAGCTGGAAGCATGGATCCATATACTGGGTCGTTGACTTGTCATCTAAAGCCACATATTAAACAACAATAAGTATAAAAACTCATTTAGTTAATTTCCAAACCTATGACTTAACATTTACATTCAAACCAATATATGTTTTTAAGTCAAGTATATCATTATAGTGAAATCCCTCTACTTTCATTTCCATTTCCAGGTTTAGTTATCACAACCATTACCAAGTAACCAATTGTTATTAATTTATGAAAACTACGCAAGTGTAACATTTCTACACTTTTGCCCATGTCCAGGGGCACGGTTATTTGAATAGATTTTTAACACTCTACAGATGTTATACAACATTACCCATTAGATATGACTCACTCATAATGTCGGCCACTACATGTTTTCTTAGGCGTATGATTGTAGAAATCATAACAAAACTTTTACAACGCTTACTCTCACTCCAGGGTGAATCCTCAACACTGGCAATAGTGACCATTCCCACTTGGATTACGCCTCATCCCAAGAATATTTCCATCCCAAGCTACACTTTCAATGAGAGACCCAATAATTAGGGAGTCTACGACCCTTCTCGACAAGAAATCCACAAGTGTCGTGACTGTTATCGGTCACTCCCACTAATCACATCACAAATATAGAAATTCACCACTAGTAGTTTTCAGGTCTAGGACAACGGAGCGAAATCGTTGCAATAGGGCCAAAATAGATGCAATATGTAACTATTGCAACACTTCACTTCTGTTGGCAAGTGTGGCAAGTACTTGCGTGCTTAAAAGGTTGTGCAACGGATTGTGGTTTTGTTGCAATACCTATGGTTATTGCCATGCAATGTGTTGTGGCAATTGTTTGTTGTTGCAACGAATGATGTTGTGGCGATATAGGCTATTGCCACGGCTGACTCCGTGGCAATAGCTGCTTTTGCCACAAAGTTTGGTCGCGGCAATAGTATCATTTGCCATGAAAATATTGCGTGGTAATAGGTTGTATTGCCACGCCAATGGTTCGTGGCAATAGACCCTATTGCCACAGAGAGCATTTCGTTGCAACAGGATATTGCTACGGGAGGCGTTTCGTTGCAGCAGGTTTAATTGCCACGGGAGGCGGTTCGTTGCAATATATTTTATTGTTACGGAAGACGTTTCATTGCCATAAAGTTATTGCGACGAAATATGTTTTGTGGCAAATAGATCCTATAGCAACGAACATTGTTCATGGCATAAAGTAGAATCGCAACATAGTAGCGGCGTTGCAACAGCCTATCACAGCGAAATACCAATTTTGCATACAGGTTTATCGCAACGGTAAAATTTGCGGTAGCATATTGAGCATATGATAGTTTATTATACTTTGTTGTTGCAAATTAATAATCAAATTAGGAACACGGTTGGACCATAAAACTAACACTAAAATAACATATTATTGTATTTAATCTTTTTTCACATCTGGAATGCTAACAGCTGGTTCAATAATCACTCACCAAGATAGTTTGAGAGGAAAGAAATAATACCATTAACGCAATAATCTTACAAATCAGAACATACAACAAACACTAAACTTTACACAATGAAATACTAAACCATATAGTAAACAATACTTTTCTTCGGTGCTATATATATCTGTTGGCATATACCTTTTAGCAGAACCCCATTCAACATAAGCCAAGTGAATTTTACAATGTTTTTTTACGTTACGAGAGTTGTACCCGAACATGAAAAACTAACACTAAGTAACAAACTAATCAATACTACATACACTAAACCAAAAGTGGTTAGCTCTCACGCAGTGCAACATGTTCTGCTTTATGTCAATGCTAGCACCACTCCTTCAGAAGCACCATGCTTCTCCAAAGCGAAATACAACTGCAATTTAAAAATGTATAAAAACAATGCAAACAACCCGTTTCAATTAATATTAAAAGGATTTTAATGAGTATGCTGAACCAAATCTTGCTACACCATGCTATTCCACCCCAGGATTGTTGACCTATTGTAAGAAAAGTTCATTAAATAGAACATGAGACTTCAGTATCTCTTACATGATACTAATTGTATAAAGAAAGAACAAAAACAGATATAAATGGTTTAAAGAGCAAAGCTATCCCAACAGTGTGTGTCTTCCTATTTTCCCAAAACATCCAAACCCTCCCAGAATGTGTTATGGAACATGTTCTCAGTATCTTGAGAGGCATGGTTCTGAAGAGCATCAATACAAAGGATGGGGTTGATAGAACTGGCGGCTGCAAAGCGATAGTAGACTTTGCCAGTCCAATATTCCAATCACGAAAAAGGAATTGGCTTTTCTTAATGACATTATTATCTGTTATAGTTAGCTTTCCTTTACAGCTGCAAGACACTCCCATTAAAGCAAGGTTCTTCAAGAATTCAAATCCAAGAGCTCCAGACCCCACAACGAAAAATATTTGCCTCTTCCGGTTTCTTCTGAAGCTTGGTACCAAATATAGAGACCTGTGCATCATAACGACTATGTGGCTTCAAGTCTTGGGGGTCCAATGGATATGTTGGCAAGGATTCAACAGAATCAAAGTAGAAAAATTGTATAAAATAGAGTATTGTCAGACAGGGATAATGGATGACCATAAGAGCAAATAAGATAGACAGATCATAACACAAACCTGATAGAGAGGATGGGACATCCCTGAACATGCCTTCACAACTTCTTGACCACCAAACATCGCAGCCATAGGGTTCAAAACAGCTCGAGAACCACTTGCAAAATGTTGGAATAACTTCTCATCAGTTTTGTCCAACTTGAGATCAACTGAGGCTTTGTTAATATCAGCAACAAAACTTCAAGAAACTTTGAGCATCCTGCTCACAACCAGCAGCAGGGTAGCGTGCACATTCTTTCTTAAATTTATCCGAGCTTGAAATGCTAGGTGAAGCATAGGGGGACGTTCAAAACTTTGACAAGTTACTCAGAAGGAAATCTCTACGATCTCTCATAGCATCTCTTAATGCCTTGAAATGTAGTACCTTTGGTTCCTTCACCTGTATAACAAGTCCACCTTTTTTTTGCATAAATGCCATATTTGCTTGCATCCTCAATGCTAAATAAAAATGGCCTTGCATTTTTAACCTTCCTTGGTTTTCCATCATTCAGTTCCGTCATAATTTGGACCTCAGAGAAAACAACAAGATCACCATCTTGAAACTCAAGCCGTTAGACAGGATACCATTGCATGATCATCACTGCTGACGGATGCAATTATACCAGTACGTGGATCTTCGCCATCAACATCAAGAACAGTAAACCCTGGTCCGAAGTCACAAAAGACACTACAAAAAAGGCCACAAAATTCAGCTTTGATAAAGGAAATAGGAAGCTGGTGGCTATGACAATAGTCATCAAATTCATAAGTCTTGTCTAAACCTATATCGGTAAACACAACAGCCTACCACTAAAATAAGCAGCAAGTTAGACAGTCACATATTAGAGACACGAAATATATGAAATAATAAAGTGATGTATCAATAGGCAACTGATAAGGACAGCAGTCAGCAACCAAAACATGCAACATAGGATTGGAGTCCAAGATATTGCAAGCGCAAAACAAGGGAAGTTGATATACTAAGGACCAGAGACAAACCTGGAACTTAGATAGTTGTTCTGTGGTCAGTTCCTCTGCTGGAGCAGAGATAAGAACAGCATTGTTCAACTCTTGCAGATTTGCTACACAGGTAACGGCCCTGTTCTTCCCAATACCTTGCTCTGATAAAAAGAAATTGCCAGAAAAGTCCCACATCCACATTTTTCACATCGTGTAGAGTGACGAACTTAACCCCAACAAGGGCAAGATTCTTTGCTGCAGAAAGGCGACATGATTGTTTAATATGATGCACATAGCATATAACAGTTGTGCCACAGCACAGACACTCAATTTAACCACAGGATATATTCCAAGGCATTCTACATTTGTGCGATGAGGCATAGCAACAATCTAAAAATGGGCAGAGAGGGGAGAGACAAACCAATCTCAGCTCCAAGGCCATTGAGTCTAGAGACAAGCACGTCGACGGCGAAGAGCCGCCGCATGGTCTCCCTCCCATACACGGCGAGCTGCCTACTGTGGAGATCCTCATCAATCTCCGGCACAGCCCCATTCGGATTCCCATTGCAGCCCTCGCAATCGCCCACCCCCGCGATGGCGGCCGAATCTCCTAGCTTGGCTCTCTTGGACTCCCTGCCGCTAGCTTCCACAACTCTCTTGGTGGGAAGCATGGAGAGCAATCCCCTGCGCAGCAACCTTAAGATGCCGGTGACGGTCGGGGCGGTTCTGGGGTGTTTAGGGTTTGGGGGAGGCCTCGAAGGGGGCGTTCGGGATGGGGTTAGGGTTCCCGGAGGGCGACGCCATGGGAGGCGGCCCGAGGTCGAGGTGGGGGAGGAGAGTGGCGGCGCGGAGAACGGGGAGGAATCGGGGAGGAGGCGTGGTTCGGGATGGAGGAAGGGGAGCGTAGCGGCGCCGATTGGTTTGGGACGGGCGTGAGTGGAGCGGCGGCGCGGAGAATGGGCAGAGAACGTGGGGAGAAATCGGTGGGGAGGAGGAGGCCCACACGTCGGCGCACAGGGTGTCTGTGAGAAGGATTTGGAGAGAACGGACAGACTGCCACCAACTTCAATTTTTAAGTAGTAGAGACATACCAAAAACCTTTGGAGCTGGTATTCAGAAACTTCCAAAATTATATATTCAGAAAAACTTCCTACAGGCTACAATTATAGTATAGATTCAGAAACTTCCTCGCCGAGCCCTTTTTCTTTCTCTGATAGCTCACGTGCCACTACTTTTTCTTCTTCAATCTATTCGATCGGAATGGCTGCACTACTAGAACAACCGCCGTAGCCTCTTTTTCTCTTGTTCGCTCAATCACAGCACGCCTTCACAATTCTTGCAGCCCCTGCACCATGTTTTTATACATACGAAGAAAACCGACTGTCACCCCATACCAACAGCCGGTCACCTACACGGACACCAACTCCAAAAAGGAAACGGCTGTAAGCCTTACAGGCTTTTCAACTCCAACACGGAGACTCCACTTATTATTGTTTAGGTACAAAATTTTCCACGTATAATCACAACTATGTTCGTGTCCTAGTGGTATGAGCGTTGGCTACCAATCAAGAGGTCCGTAGTTCGATTCCTAGGTAGCTTCCCATTTTTTCAATTTTCATAATTTTTTTGCTGCATGACTGGATAGCTAAACAAAAGCCCACGAATCACAAGAGTTGCAATAGAATACCATATTGCAATGAAACACACTACTCTATAGCAACAAAATTTACATGTGGCAATATAAATATGTTATTGTATCGATTTAGTTTTTCGTTGCAATACACACCTACCTACTGCAACGCCGCTGAAGATTATCCTAACAAAAAAACATCGTGGCAATAGTATCACCCAATAGCAATGAAATTATATATGGTTGCAATAGGAGCAAATAATTGCAACGAAAATCAACACTAACGCAACAAAAGAGTGTCGTGGCAATATATCCAACCTATTGCAACACTTTTTCAAAATGGTTGCGATAACACCTACCTATTGCAACGACATTCACGAATATCGCAATGCAATATAATAGTGGCAATAAAGTCCACCTATTGCCACCGTTTTGGAAAAACATTGCAATAAGTCCTACCTATTACAACCAAATTGGTGGCGTTGCAATTTCTTTCGTGGCATTAGACCGAAAATCTAGTAGTGCACATACCAATCTAAGAGCGCAAGATTCACACCAAAGCTAAGCAAATTAGTGAGGTCTATCCCATAACTAGACTTGTGGTTGCATGATTTGTGTGTAGAAAAGATGAGCACAAGAATTCAGTTCTTAAACGACTCAGGCAAGACCAACCACAAACCCAGAGCTCGTGCAATCCCTACACAACTATTCAAGAAAGGACATATGCAACCCCTGCATGGCCCATCCAAAAATGACATATGCAATTCCTACATGGCCAATTCAGAAATGACAAGTGCAATCCCTGGATGGCCAATCCAATATATGCAATTCCTGTACCCGTATCTAACAAACACTCGCCCAAGTCTCCACTAGTTTAGAAAACATTTTTCTGATTGTAGTGGTAACCCATGTTACCATTTTATGATCATGTTTCCAAGTTTAGTTGGCAATGGTTGTGTTGTACTTTATTTCATTGCTAAGGCATTCTAAGTACAACCATAATCTACTATAGTATGAACAATGCTTATTATCATCGTAAGTACCCTATGGTGACATGGCAAGGGATTATCAACCATTAAGGAGGGAAGTATTAGGTATCAAGTGTATGGTATAACTAGGCAATCAACTTTTAACATAACATTTTATCAATTATTCATAATAAGTCTGCATTTGTATTTGAAAGCAAAATACTTGCATTTGAAAACTATGTCTAACATGATCAATTATAAGGACATGCTTTGATCAAATGTGGCTACAGTAAGATCTTGTTCATCAACGATGGGGGCGTCCAAAGCGTTAAAGTCCATACAAGCGAAACAGTCCATATTCAATCAAACATTCAAATAAAATTCAAAATAATTCCAAAAATTATGATTTTTTGTTCTAATGGAAAGGTTTTGAATTTAGATAAATTTAGAACAAAAATGACTAGATTTTGATTTAAAATGAAGAAGCTATGGCCTTTCAAAATTTGAACTGAAATGAAATTCTAGAAATCTGAAAATCTCTGATAGGTGGGGTCAGTTCGAATTTTGTTTTATTTTTAATTATTTTTCTGTATAAAAATACTCAAAGGCTGACAGGTGGGTCAGTTGGGGTTTTTTACTTTCTTTCCTATTTATTTTCCTTAAGAAAATTATTGAGAGACTGACAGGTGTGGTCATGGCTCACATAGACTTTGTCCACACGCTGTTTTCAGAGGGTAGGTCTCACATGACGGTGACAGTGGTCCATAGACTTGGTTTATGTGACAGGTTCAAAGGTGCGGGTTGACATGTTAGTGAGTTACGGGTTTAAACTTAGGTTAATTAGGATTCCTAATCGACGGGGCCCACATGTCATACTAAGGTTTATACTTAATGGTTAACTTAATCCTTGAGTAATTAACTAACTGACAGATAGGGTCCACCAGTCAGTAAGACTAAATGGAACTACAGAGATGCTCATAGCGGAGCTCCTTGGCGAGCTCACTAGCAACGAGGGGGAGGTCGGCAAGCTCGGCTGGGCCAAAATGAATTGCTTGTGTCAAGTGCTAGCTTTTGGTGGTGACAGCGCTTGATGAGGGACATGACAATGGTGGCTAGCTAGTGGTGAGTGACGATGCTAGGCTATGGCATGATAGAAAGGGCATAAAGCATAGCCTAGAGTGTTTTAGGCATGGCTTAGGGACCTAAGGTGATCGGAATGAGGTCAGCAACGAGCAAGGTGACGGTGTGGAGGCAAATGGTAAACTTGGGATTTTATACCAAATTTCATTAAATTGAAGCAGTTGCATGGTCTACAAGCTACAATGAAGCTAATATAGTAATGCTCATGGCTTATCGCGCGCCGTGCTGTGCTATCCATAGTGGCCGGTGGAGGTGAGAATAGGTGAACATGGCCAGAGGGTTACAGCTAGTTGTAAGGTTCGATGGCTAGCCTATAAGGTTTCCTTTGAGCTAAATTGCAAAGGGGCAGAAGGGCTTACCAGGATATCGGTTGAGGCATGAGAATGGCTGTGGTGAAGAACTTGGCCAGTGTCAGAGAAGATGGATGTGTCCCAACGTCTCTAGGCCAAGGCAAGGCAGTTGAAGGGGTGTGTTAGCATAAGGGAGTCAAGGTGAGCAAGAATGACATGATGACAACAATCATGGCTCACCCGAGTGAAGAGAATAGGTGGCGAGGTTGGCAATGATGCTGCGCATATGTAGGATCAAGGATAATCGACTAGGCGAGGGGTGAATAGGATATTTTAAAATTTTTGTTTCTCTAATTAACAATTTTAACAAACATAAGCAATTCCAAGTTTCTAGCACAAGTCAAGAGCTAAATAATATAAGTCTCACTACAGCACCACAAGTACTATCTCTACTTAATACACTTATAGCTACACAAACTAATTCAATTTCAAGAGCTAGAAATGTAAATGCGCAAAAGTAATGACAAAGGAATAGCAACAATGAAGATAAGCGATGTTTTCCTGTGGTATCAAAGACTTGCCAGTCTTCACTAGGTCATGTTGAGGTAAGCCCAAACAGATTGGACTGACACCATGAATTAAGCCTTAATAACCTCACATCCACTAGAGTTACTTTTCCTCCATTCTAGAGATGGTGAACACAAAACCACTCACAACGGTGCAGGGCCTCTTCATTATTTTCTTGAAGAGATCACCGCATAATCTTCCTCCAAGCCATCTAGGTACCAACAAACCCCAAGAGTAATAAACCATAGCTCTTGCTTGAAGGTTATGAAGTGCCAAGAGATCAACTAATGATGCATATGCACTTGAATGCTCTCAACTACCTCAAAATATAAAATGTGAGCAAATAAGTAGTAGAGAGTGCATCAATGGCTCTAATATATTCAATGAGGTCAAGAGTTATGAGCTTGGTACTAGTGAGGGGGTATTTATAACCCCCAACCATAAATTCAACTGTTGGGGCAAAATTTCCCAATATTTCACCAGCTGCGGTACTACCGCACCTAGGGTTCAATGGTTATATGTAGCATAATTAATGCTTCTGAACTAGCCATTATAGTTTGGTGCGGTATTGCTGCACTCACATAGCCAGTACTACTGCACTACAGTAGTACCACATGACTCAATCGATACTACCAATTTCCAAAGGAGAGAAAAATCTCAAGAACAACCTCCCTAGAAATAACATACCACCAACTAGAAATCAGTCCTACCACATTACTGTAGTACCGCACCTTAGCTGCGGTCATACCTCATGTTGGTAATACCACCGTTAAACTTGCAGTCATACTGATTTTTCTGACAAAGGTTTTTTAGATGCAGGTCAAGATGTATGCTTGTCTTAGTTGATCAAGATGGCACAAAATAAATTCTCAAGCTACTAACCTTGATCCCTCTTTATAGTACAACATCTAGCCTATAAATTCAATCTTTTCACCAATCACCAAGACCAGTAAAAACTATAAAAGGGCCCTTAGGCTACATAATACCTTTATCTTGGGCCGTGTTGATCCTTTGTCTTCCTTGCATGATATTTCCATGATGTCATCCATAAACTAGGACTTAAACCTATAAAACATCTTATCACATATGTTAGTCCTATAACACGTTGTTGTCATAAATTACTAAAACTATTTGTAGGGGCCCAGATGGTTTCAATCTCCCTGTTTTTTGGTAATTGATGACAACCTAAGCCATATGAATGAATTGAAGGATTTGAATGTACACCATGTTTTGAAAAACAAGTTGTATTTTCTTATTTTTATTTTTGGTTTGCAAATAATTCTTTAGATGGGCTCAAATGAGATGAAGAATTAGTTGCCTTCAAAAGTCAATCAACAAGTAGATAAAGCTTTCCCTAAATATGTGCATATGGTTTCATGAAGTTTTTTTATGCACATGTGGATTTTTAGAAAATTTTGGTGGAGTTTCCTTTATTTGTTGATTTTGAGGAAACATTGCAAATATGATAGATATGAGAAGTCACATAAAAAACTGATAAACAATATGAACATGATATATATAGAAAAGCCGTAAAATAGTTCAAAGATAATTATAGAATCATATAAACAAGTTTTAAAAAGCATAAATAACCTGAACTATTACAAGTTCATCAAGTTCACATAAGTCCACACAATTTAGCTAATAGAGTAGATAGGATAATAAGATAACTAATATGACTTCTTCTCTTCTCTTCTCTTCCCTTCTTCTTCTCCTCCTTTGGCATCAAGTACCAAAAAAAATCACTCTTGAGGAGGAGGATCACGATGACAACAACAGTGGTAGCGAAGTAGAGAAGGAAGCACCACCGAAGAAGAGCTCGAGTGCACCCACACGCTAAGCTAAGGAGGCCAACTGATAGTTCGTCTCATGTTGGGCATCACGGATCTCCATGATGACGGAATAGATTTGAGACAATGAGATAGAATTCATATCTAGAGCATCCTCTTGTTCCTGAGCGGGCTCTTCCTCTTCTTGATCACGAGGAGGGGCTATAACAGGGATAGGAGCACCTTCCCTTGGTTTATACAGCTTATGAACTACTTGCCACACCCTCGATAGTGAGTCTTTCTCATGATGAGAGTCATTATGTAGGGAGCAAAGTAGATAGTTTGACTCTATCATTTGTGAAGGAAGCAATCTTCCTGATGATTAGGGCAACCACATTAAATCTTCTTCCACTCATGATGTTATCAATGATATTCCAAGTGTGCCCTTAGATAGCATCAAAGTTCCCACTCTTTGGGGAAAGTTATGATTGATAATACGATTGATGAGACTAGGCAAAGGAAGGAGCCCGCAATCTTTCCAGGTGTGAACTAAATATTTGCATCATAGAATTGGCTCCATGCTGGTGTCCTAAGAGCTGGCCAGGAATAGATCTTCTCGATGTGTTCGGAGTGAGTTCTTAGAGCTAACTCAAACTCAGGCTTAGTAGCTTCCACTCTTTCATATCCCGTCATCCATGTCATGTACTCAAAATCTAGATAGTAGCTTCCATTCTTTCATATCCCGTCATCCATGTCATGTACTCAAAATCTAGAGATATGTATATGGTGGCATAGCAATGTCTTATCATATTCTCATTATAGTCATACCGAAGTGCAACTATATCATGCAAGCTCATTGCAAAGAATAATTGATACGCACAGAAGAAGCTATCTATTGCATTTAGATGTCCCCAATCCACATACTTGTGATTGGTGAACTACCGGTGATGATCATATAGCTGGGCGAAGACATCTTGTTGGAAATTCATATGGAAATGAGGATTCGAAGAGGTTCTTGGTTTGTTGAATTGATTTGGGTGACGTAGCATCTCATACTCATCACTTGTGACCATGCTTAGATTTATACTCTACTCTTCGGCCTCAGCCATTTCTTTGTCCCTATCTTCATTCTGATCACTCTCTTGATAGTCTTCATCTTCACTAGACACAGATGCATTTTCTTGTTCTTCTTCTTCCCTTGAGAGTTGATCCCTATCTCGAGCCCTCGTGGCTTGTAGGAAATAGTCAGTCTTAGAGTCAATGTCCTCCCTTGGAGGTGCTCTTATTGTAGACGACTTCCTAGATACTGCCTTGCAGTGAGAAGGTCCAGCTTAAGTTGTTGGAAGGACTAGCATTCTTGTAGATAGGGATTAGAATAGGAAGGAATAGGTTTTTGATCCAAAACGTATAACTAAATTGAAACCTTCAGTAGTATCGCATAGTTCCACCAGTGCTACTAGCCTGCAGTAGTACCACATGGGTCGAGTGGTTGTACCGCTCTTGCTGGAAATTTTAGGGCATTTTCCAAAATTTGATCTAAACTAGTATTTGGCATGGATTGATCCATGAAATAGACATAAGCTATCACCAATTACTAGTTTCCACTAATTTGCCCAAAAGATTTCAATCTACTTACGCACATTTTGCCAAAACCCTAATGGAAGACCTAGGTGCCAAAATTGAGTAAAAAGAGGATTCCAAAGGGGATTGCTTTGTGGAATGAAGGAGAGATGATCTCAAGCACTAGGTTTTGCTAAGAGATTCAAGAAATGTTCACTAATTTGAGAGAGGATCTTGAGATGGTTTTGAGGAAAGAGGGAGAGAAAGAGTTTCTAATGCTTTTGAAGCGGAAGAGGCCGAAAGGGGGTATAGGAAGCCAAGGGGAGAGATAAGGAGTTAGTGGCTACCGATTTTGGGACCACCCGACAGAGTGCGATAGTATCACACAGATGGGCCAGTTTTACCACTGAGCCATAGTACCACAGGGCAAGAGTAGTAGCATGCGGCAAGCGACTATAACGTAGCGCACCACTTCACAGACCATAATTCGTAGACGGTTCTTAAAAAGAACTATCTATGATGCCTGCATATCATATATAGTTTTTAATTTAAACCATCTGTGATAATGTCCTGCCATGTCATTGATCCACCGCATCTCCCCAAGACCTCGATCCCACCCGTCCATTCTCTTCACATAGAATGGTAGCCACCGGGTCTCCTCCCACCTCTTGCCCCTTATTAATCCCCCACCCTTCCCCATTTTCACTCCAAGAACCAACATAGCTAGTACGTACCTGATCCTCCACCATGGCTATAGAGTCCCCAACGAGCGCGGCCTCATCGTCTCTTCCCTAGTACGAATCCGTCCACCCCAAGTAGCTATCTTTCTTTAATTTTTCTGTCCCAAGAAATACAAATCTAATTCAGAGTTTTGATTGATGCAACCTTTCTAGTGCTGGTAGAAGAACGACATGAAGCCGGAGTTCAGGTTGGCACCATAGGGCATCGAGCAGGTGCACTCTACCGACAAATTGCTTGGGAAGGTATTGAAATCGAATTGGTGTGTGTATTTTCACTATTGTGTCAGTGCCATAGTATTTTGGTTGGGCATGTAGTAGTGACTTGAGGAAGTGACTTTGTGTGTGCAGGAGCTTAAGAAAATGGGTGTACTATTGGAGCTAGGAAATGCATAGAGCTTAGCAGAACTAATCAGACAACAAATTGCTCCTCTTATGGATGCCTCCAGTTTCCCACCAATCAGAAAATAAATTAGATATCAACCATAGACCGAACTTGGTAGAACAAAACAAATAAATAATTACACAGCAACCAAAAATATAACAAAAGGCTTGTCGAGCTATGATTGAATTGAAAAGCAAATGCTTATCACATATGGTTCTTTTTATTATCTGTCTGTGATGGCCACATATCACAAATGGCTCTCGTTAAGAATTGTCTGTGATAATTGCAGATATCACAGATAGTTCTTTATACAAACTGTCTACGTTGTGACTTATCACAGACGGCTCACAAACTGTCAGCGATAACCGCCTATTATCACATACGCATAATTTTAGACAGTTCAGAAAATCATTTATGATGACCCTTTTTATAGTAGTGTTGGCGTGTGCAATGGCTCCACTATTATCATAATAGAGATCCATTGGACTAGAAGCACTAGAGACCACACCTAGCTCAGAGATGGACTTTTTATCCAAACAACCTCCTTAGCAGCTCCAGAAGTTGCAATATACTCATCCTCTGTTGTAGAATCAGCAATCGTATCTTGCTTGGATCTTTTTTAGTTCACTACTCCTCCATTAAGATAAAACACAACTTAGACTACAATAAAAAAATCATCTTTATCAATTTGAAAGCTAGCATTAGTGTAACTATTTTTGACTAGCTCTTCCTCACCTCCATGAACAAGGAACGCATCCCTAGTCCTTCTCAAGTATTTTAGGATGTTCTTTGTGGAGGACCAATGAGTAAAGGATAAACTGGTCTACTGGATTCATCGTCAGATACACAAACAGACATTTCCTCCATAAGTTAGGCTTCTTCATCGTGGGTTTGATGATTTATTCCAACAATTCAACCTCAACAATGCCCTTGATACCTCACTTCTATGATGCCGCGCCGGTGGTCGTGGGGTTGGTCGTCGTGGCGGTGGCGGCGGGATCGAGCGTCGCGGCGGTGTCGGGGTCGAGCGTCGCAGCGGTGGCGGGGTCGAACGTCGCGGTGGTGGCAGCGGGATCGAACGTCACGGCGGTGGCGGGCTCGAGCGTCGCGGCGGTGGCGGCAGGGTCAGGCGTCGCATCGTGAACACCGGTGTTCGCGACCGTCACACCCGCATCGCCACCCACGCCTGCGGCTGCCAATGCCGAAGCCCTGGTATTGACGCGAGATTCCGCCGCTCCCACCTTCTTCTTCTTCGCCGCCGACGATGAAGCTTTCTTTGGTGCCATCCTTCTTCGGATCTGGAGGCTTGCTCTTGTCTTCCCCACGGACGGCGCCAACTGTTGTGGTTATAGACCAAACAAAGAGAGAGAGAGTATGGTAGTGGAGAGTTAGGTGAGCAATGGCTTAGGGTTTCCCCGTGGCCTGTGTCGTATATTTATATCCACATTGGGAGTGCTTTTACACTTATACCCTTACATCCATGTATCCCCCTCAGGGGCACTTGTGTCATTACACATGTCCCCTTCTGGGCCTTACATCCCTCTAGCAGGCCTGCTAGGCTTAGGTGGGGGCCACCCCTACAACAATGTACAATCAAGTTCTATATTCATGTAATACCAATAAATATCATAATTCATTGCTTATGTATATATACATGATACAAGAAGCCCGGCGATCGTGAAAACCGGTGAGTTTCCTCGACCCACGGTTGATCTTTGAGTAATGCATCACCCAAGACACATCCTACGTTGAGAATAACATAACAATAGGATTGCATGCTCAGGGCAACAAGAACTACTTGTGCCCTACAATCTGAGGTAAATGCTTCACTAGTTGTTATACAAATTTTATTTGTACTTTATACGCAACACAAACATATGTTTAATGACTATGGCGACATATATGATTAGATGACACTGGATCCTTATAGTCATTATACCAAAGTGAAACAAGGTAATATATCTTGATTCTCTACTCAAGAATGACCACAACTTTACCCTTGTGCAATAAACACTCAAAAGGTATGCTCATTTCCTCTAAGATAACTCTATTGCAGTCTTCCCTTCATTTGCAATGGTCGAGGATAACTTTTTAGAATCACGTAGATTGTTCAGCGCTTATGTTACCGAGGAGGGAGACACAAAGAATCGAGCACCATACTGTAACACAAAACGCGAATTTTGGTACTCGCTGCAACACAATAATCCTATATCACACTTCGTAATAATGCCCCTCGAACTAACTATTCATATGTATGTAATTCTATTTTTGTAGTGCCACCAGTAACTACAAGGCAACATATGTGCATTCTATGTTTGTCGTCATATGCAGGAAATCCTGAGTGCTAAGATGAATGATCCAGATGTTTGTCAATCTCGCAATAATTATTTCCTAATTATCAATTTAAATATATACTTACTACTTACCCCTCCTAGCGACAGGGCATGACAATCAAATCAAGTACATTCGATCTGAACGAACACTTGGACATTCGAGGACAACTCTCCACCTTCTTGATGATGGAGGTTATTGATTTGAAAGGAGAGTATTACTCCAGTGACATCAATTAATACATGTTCAAACATTTTATTCAATTGTAATTCACTTCGAGTTGTAATTCAATTGTAATGCTGGCAACAATACATGAACATTCTTTTGTAATTCACTTTGAGTTTTAAATCTCTCCTAGTTGTAATTTACTTATCTATCATTTATCTATCTGAGGGCATGGCTAGCATTTCCTGAGACTAGCCAAAAAATAGAAAAAAAAAATTAGCTACATAAAGAACTATCATGGACAGTTTCTAACACAAACTATATGTGATACATAGACTATCACAGATGGTTTTTTATATTAGTTGTCTGAGATATATCGGATATCACAGACATTTATTTTTAAAAACCATTTTTGTTATGACTTATCACAGATGGTTTAGAAGCTATCTGTGATAACCACCTATTATCACCGACCTAATAAATTAGACGGTTTAGAAACTGTCTCTGATGAGGGTTACAAACCATCTGTGATAACCCCATGTGTGGTAGTGGATCATTTTTTGTGGGAAGGGAGGATGAAGTTGAACCTGGATGGGATGGTTCTATTTAGGATGATATAAATAGGGTGTTTGGTCGGATGTATCAAATAGTATAAGCTTGTGTTTCATTTTCAATCTACATGTATCCCTCCTCTAGCTCACACCCACACCTCCTTAGCTACCACTGCCATTGCCATCTTTTCTAGCCTTTAGCGGCTACCACCACTTCCTAACCTCTCTCACTCATCACCCGGCCCCCACCAACCTCCATCACCGACTGCCTCCTTCAAGCCTAAGGCTGAGGCAACGATGCTGCCACCACCACCCACTGCCATTCTCCACCGCCCCTCCCTCCCTCTAAGCTTAGGCTCTGGTGAATCTCGAACCCTAATGGGTGAACCCCGAGGCCTAACTCGGCAGCGATAGGATCTACAGTACCAGAGAGGAAAATGACAAGTTCGCTAGAGACAATGGAGGAAAGGAAGGTGCATGAATCTAGGAGCAAAATCGATAGTAAGAAATTCAATTGGAAACTCCAAAATTTTTAGTTGAGAATTGTTTAGAAAAACCATAAATAATACTCCATCCAATCATAAATACATATTGTTTTGGTATGTCTGCAGTCAAACTTTCAAAACTTTAGCTTTTGATATTAGTTTAATGATTTAGATTCAATACATGAAAATCATATGTACATTAGTTGAATGCTCGTGTGTTGCTACAGATTTTTAAAATTTATCATACTACATGTTTTAAAACTCACAGGTGATAAAAATTTTAGAATATGCATACAAACATGTTCTAAAAGTTTTTAAATCCGTCAATTAAGTCAAAAGCCATCGATCACACCTCGTGGTCATAAGGCCTAGGCATAGAGGATCTTTGCTTTTCTCTGTTCTTGTTGTGTTAGCTAGATAGGCAACATATTTGTTGTTTTGGGATATTGTAATGGTAGGCTCTAATCTTAATAAAAGTGAAATGTATACTGTGTTTCATACTATATTTGCTGATTGATTTGCGAAATGGATGTTTTATGTTTGTGAAATGAATTGAGATGTGAATTGAATGTAGACATGTACATGTTGATCTGCTTGTTTCAGAGAGCATGGCTAGCATTTCCTGAGGCTAGCCAATAAACAGAAATAGATTTAGGGGTAAAAGAGAATAACACAGATGGTTTTTAACTAGAACCATCTGTGATATTTAGATATCACAGACGGTTTTTACTTATAAACTGTCTGTGATTATCAGCTATCACCGACGGTTTTTAGTTACAAACCGTCTGTGATAACATTCGATTATCACTGACCCATAAATTCAGACGGTTCCGAAAACTGTCTGTAATGACGTTTTTGAACTGTCTGTAATACAGTTTTCTGTAGTAGTGACATCTACTATTGCTGCAGGGGTCAGGTGCAGCAAGAGGAGCATGAGCCCGTTGTGAGGCTACACTGTGACACATGGCCCTAATACAGAGATGGTGGACGTGTTTGAAACGGTGCTCCAGTCGTCAACAGGCGGGAACTGGACATCAATGAGCTTGACCTAGCCATGATTCGGATGACGAGGTGTCATCGAAAGCAAGCAGGTTTTCCAATGGCATTACTGTGTTAACTGATGTTGTTGTGGTTGTCTACTCTTCTCATGTGATAACCGCCACTTGTGGGGATTCATGCATTGTGCTTTGCTGCGGGAAGGAGCCTGTTGCTCATCTACTTATCAGAAGGTATCAACCAAAGTTGATTATCCTATTTTTTCTTGAGACTAAGTTCATGACCCAATTAGATTGAATTTACACGATCACGAAGATACAAACCAATGTTCGTGATTCCCGGCTGGTAGGAAAGATGAGCATGCAAGGAGTGAGGGTGCAGCAACAGGTTGTTCTCCGTTGCAACATATGAGCATTCAACTAGCACGTACAAATAAAGAAACTATGGAACAAAAAACATGGAGAGATTACGTGCGCGTGCACGTTCGAACAAGCCCTAACTTGCTCCACATTCATGTCATATGAAGCACATGTATGCAAACAACGTGCATTATCATGGTGTAAATGTGTACAAAAGGAGATTAAATTTCAGTGGTCCAGATCACATCTGCCTCAGCTTTCCAAAAGGGAGGGCCATTTGCAGCCGTTCTTTGCTACCCCTAGCCCTATTTTTAATCAACCGCTTTAATTTGCCTTCAATCATGGGTAAGCCAGAGTCAAATTAACGCACCAGTGTACTGTAAAGATCTTAAGTAATTGGAGGCTATCACGCAACCAGGCCTTGTGGAAACTAATACATCTCCAGGTGCTAGTGCTGAGTGTATCAGAGATGTTAATTGAGCACTCAATCCTTGTATATATGAAGGATATATGCTTATAGCAGTTTTTATTTGTGTGCTAATCATTAAGTAGATTGGAAATCAAGCATTATATCAGCAGAAAAGTAGAGAAAAGAAGGTCCACTAGCTGCACTTATAGGGGTAAAGGTGAACTGACAGAAGCAGAGACGTTCTCAAATTATATACGCAAGCCGACGCGGATCTACTGTAGTTGAGTTACTTTTCAGATGCAAATAAAAATATGCTATAGGACTACAAATTGACGCTTCGGATGAATAAAATTGTAAAGGCAAGGAGCTTTTTTTCGTTTATGTTGATTGATAGATGATCTAAGCCATTGATTGCATAGTTTATTAGAAATTAATTAATCTTTTCTGGATACAACCAATTAATGACTGTATATATAGTTCTCAAGCCACAAATAAACTCAAGGGTTAACGCTTTTTTAATTTCATTAGAATTTTTTGTTTAATAAAGGCCTTCTTAATTATAAGATTTAAGTTACTTAGACTTTCTAAGAAAGAGTTCATTTAGGAATACCATGTGATTTGTTGTTATACACGACGGCTATTATTACCGCTCCCGAAGACAAGGGTGCGAAGGTTGAAGAGATCTCCGGGCATGTGCAGGACAATTCGTAGTGTACAACAACGCACCAAACCCATGCATTATGCACTAAAGTGTGCACTAAAGCTACAACCTTTTAGAATTGCCGTGTTATCTCTACTGATAGCACATTGGTTCACTGCTACAGACAGTGTATCATAGACGGTTTGGAACCGTCATCACAGATTGTTTTTGAACCGTCTGTATTTATGTGTCAGTGATACAATACACATGGTTTTCAGAAAAACCGTCTGTGATATTCGACTATTACAGATGGTTCTTATAAAAAACCAACTGTGATACTCGACTATTACAGATGGTTCTTATAAAAAACTGTCTGCGATAGTCGAGTATCACAGACGGCTTTTTATAAAAGCCATCTATAATATGGTTCATATCACAGACAGTTCGGAACATCACAGACGGTTAATAACAAAAACCGTGTGTGATATCGTTCATATCACAGACGGTTTAGTATTTAAAACCGTCTAGGATATTTATCACAGATGGCTTGAAACACCGAACCGTCTGTGATAGCTATTTCAACAACAATTTTATTTGCCATTTTCGGCTAGCCTCAGGATATGCTAGCCATGCCCTCTGAAAACAAGCAAGATCACGTATAAATCACAAGACAATCATTACATAAATCACACAGATAAATGAAACAACACCAGCAGATCACACATATATATAGCATGACAATCGTTACACAGGTCTCACAAATGAATTAAATTGAATGAATTGTTTGATTAAGCACAATTGAGTGATTTGTACAATTGAATCCAATGTTTCAACATCTAATTATCATCATTGCCGGGGTGGAACTCTCCAGACTTGTTTATGACCTCTGCTAGCAAGAATTGGGAGAGGCTTCTACGAATTTCGACGAGTTTGTCAAAATCATATGCACTTTCGTCGAAGTCCACATGCTGTCGCTAGGAGCTATGTTAAGTCATTAATTAGCATATGTGTGTGTATATATACATATATATAATCAGATAATAATAATTATTGAAAGGTTGACAAACTTCTGGATCATTCATCTTAGTGTCCGTGATTTCCTTCATATGGCGACAAACGTAGAATCCATATACGTTGCCCTGTAGCTACTGGTGGCACTGCAAAATATATAGAATTACATACGTAGGTATTGTCAATTCTAGAGGCAATTCTAGAGGCATTATAACAAAGTGTGATATAAGATTGTTGTGTTGTAGCTGGTACCGAAAATCGTGTCCTATGTCGTAGCGTGTCACTGGACTCATTATGTCTCCCTCCTAGGGCGACATAAGCGGTCAACGACCTACGTAATTCCAAAAAAGTTAGTCTCAGCCATTGCAAACGAAGGAAAGATTACAATAGAGTTATGTATAGAGGAAATGAGTTTACCTATTAATTACTTCTTGCACACGACTGAAGTTCTGGTTGTTCCTAAGTAGGGAATCAAGGTATATTGCCTTGCTTCACTTTGGTACAATCACAATCAAAATCCAGTGAGACCTAGTCATGTGTGTTGTCATAGTGATTAATCCTAAGTTCATGTTGCATATAAAGTACAAATGAAACTTGTGTGGCAACTAGTGAAGCACTTAGGGTTGAAGGGTACCATGATGTACTCCTTGTTGTTGTGAACAATCAATCCCCTCGTTATGTAATCTTGCATAAAGGATGCATTTCCGTTGATAGATTGCTCTGAGACCAAGTATGGGTCGAGGAAACCACCGGTTGTCATCGTCGTCGGACTTGTTGGATCATGTATCTATACATAAGGAAAGAGTAATGACATTTATCGGTATGACGTGAATGTAGAACTTCATTGTATAGTACACTTACAGTGTCTAGCATCGTAGAAGTGAGGCGTTGAGTTCGTCGAGATAGAATAAGTCTTTGAATATCACGATGAAGTAGTACGAGTCATGGAGGAAATGCATCTCCTTATATCTCACAGTGAATCCACTGCACCGGTTTGGCTTCATGTTTGACCTCTGCATGTACCAGGTATGCAATGTATTGCAAACCAAACCAAGCTAGGGTAATTCTAACTCGGGGACCAACGACACTCCTAGAATGAACTTCCATGGCTCGGGACGCGCTTTAATTTTCTTCGCTTGAGTCTTAGAGTTTCGCTTATGATATGTTTTCGGCAGCGTCTGCATAGGAGCCGATGCAACAGGCTTCGGAACCGGAGCTATAGGTGGAGCCACTGGAGCCAATGTAACAGGTCCAGGGTGATGTCCCTCTTGGGCCACTGGATGCAGAGATCGTGGCACGGATGAGTCGAGGGCGTGTCCCTCTTAGGCCACTGGATGAATGTGTGGACGCAATTCCCTAATGTCGTAATCTCTTCATTTGGGGGCTTCTCAAGAGGGACGGTCTTAAAAATATTATTAATCATGTCCACCTGAACCTTTATGAAATCGGTCTCTACTTGTACACCGTGCACTAGCGTCCCGGACAGCCATAGATACGCCATCCCCCGCCCAGCGTCAATGGGAATAGAGCCAACAAGCTTGACTCTGAGGATGCAATGCGTGGGCTCCTACATAACGATACAAGATAAGTTAAGGCATCCACTAGAAAGATCTATGTAGCATTATAAAGAGGTACATTACCAGGACGTCATCGATAGGTAAGTGGGCGCGCTATGTTCAGTAATTGGTGTGGACGCGCAGCTACTATAACGTTGAGGGGGACTAGGTATCGCAGTAACAAGGGTGAGTTGCGATTGGTTGCGGACATGTCTCAGTTCTTCCCTCAATGAATCTATCTCTCCTCGAAGTGAGGCAATGTGCTCTTGAAGTGAGGCAGATAGTTGTTCCTCAAGTTGAGCATGAAGCTCCTGTTTTATTTGTTCATTGTTGTAGGCCTTGGATCTCTTCCTACTCCTATATGTCTCGGAGTCATTTGGAAATCCGTGCCTCTAAGATATGTAAACCCCCAAGCCTCGTGTGCAACCTAGGTGCTCCTTGTTTCACAAGGCCTATGATAGTACATCTCTCTCTGTATTCTTGAAAGGAGCCTCAAGAAGATTCGGTAGTCAATGATTGCTGCAAGAGGCAATCATGTTATTTTTGAACCCATGAAGTTCAAGAGGTGTTAACAACTATGTAATTTAACATATCTTACCAGGCATTGGGACACTTCCTCATCTGCGGGGTTTTTGAAAGAGACACCCGAAGATGTGGTTGATGACCTTGCTCGTAACCAATCGGATTGTGACCTCGCACTACTCCAGAAAAGGTCATCACAGACGGTTCGAAAACGTCATCACAGACGATTTTGTGAGCCGTCTGTATTTATGGGTCAGTGATAATCGAAGGTCATCACGAGCGGTTTTGAACCGTCGTGATTATGGCTATCACGAGCGGTTTTACTCAAAACCGTCGTGATATTCCTTCGACCCATACATATATTTCTCTTATTGGCTAGCCTGAGGAATGCTAGCCATGCCCTCTGAAACAAGCAGATAATCACAGACAAAAAACATACAATTCACACATCTCATTTTCTTTCAGATACATTTCACGGACATAAAACATCCAATTGACATGGCACTTCATTTCACAAACATAAAGCATGCATCCATTTCGCAAATCGATTAATTGAATTGAAATGAAATATCCATTAACAAATGCGATTAGAAAAGATCTACACTGCATTTACACTTAGTGATAAGACCAATAAGAAATCATGGTGCGCAGTGGAACCGTCCTCCGGCTTTATGACTTGAGTCGACAAAAAACGCCAACTCTCCTTGAATCCTCCAAAATCGATTGTTTCAATGCGATTGACGGGATGGACACAGCCTGTCGATAGGAATATCAATGTGCATATATATGTAACGTGGTAAGTATGAAGTAATTATGGGAAGAGTGACAAACCTTGCGATTGGTGAGCCTCGAGGAATCGAGGAGTAGTTCCATATGATGGCAAACGTAGTATCCACATGTGTTGCCATTTCGCTTTGGTGGCACTGCAAAAAATGGAATGTGTTAGTTCAAGAGGCATTAGTACCAACTGTTGCATAGGATTAATTAATGTGAAATAGCGAATACCTTAAAATCTCGAACATGTGTCAGCAGGCCTTTGGCCCCACGCTTCGAGTCACCTCCCTTTTCAATGTACATCGCGAACGCCCTACGTAATTCGAAAAAGTTAACCTTAATCATTCGGAAGGAAAGAAAGAGTACAATGTAGATATGTATGGGGAATATGTGCTTACCTATCGATTACTTGGCTGACAAGCGTGAAGTCCATTTTATTCTTACTTAGGAATCAAGGTAATATACCTTGTTCCATTTTGGTACAATTACTATTAAAATCCAATGAAAGTTCGATTGAAGGGCATAAGTACATAGTCCTTATTGCGGCAACCAGTGATCCCGATGCAATGTACCTCTCGACGAGGGTGTCTCCTGGTCGATGGTATCCTTGGCGACCAATTGTGGGTCCAAGAAACCAGCTGATGAGTTGGATAATCTAGCTTTAATCAGCATGTGTCTATATATATACACACGAAAGCAAAAAAATTAGATATGGCATTTATCGGTATGACATTAACGGAGACTGTGATTGTACACACTTACAGCGTCTAGCATCGAATGATTGAGACGTCAAGAGCGTTGAGCGTGAACAGATCGAATAAATCCTCAAAGGTGACCGCGAACATACACTCTTGAAGATTGTGGTGTAAATCTTCCTCGGTGAATTTGACAGTGATACTTGAAGTCCGTTCTCCCTCTAGCTTAATGGACTGCTGCATATACCACGTGTGCAATTGCATGCAACTATGTGGTAGCTTTTGGAGGTCTTTTTGCTCGAGCAATGGCTCGCCAAGCACGAATTTGCGGGCCAAAGGGTGGTACGGAATATCATCATTGGTCTTCTTTGCTTTGCCCTTGCTGGCCTTGCTGCCTCGGCTATAGGTCGACTTCACGGAAGTCGACTTTGAAGGTAGCAGCGGTGCAAGTTGCTCTGGCGAGAATAGGGCCCGTGGAGATAGCACCGGTGTAGTATTCGGTGGTGGAACCGACTGGTCTTGTAATGGAGATGGCACAGTGCAAGTTGCTCGTCCCGCCACGGTGAAGAAGCCTCCAGGGAGATGTCGCTTTTGGGCCACTGGATGAATGTTCCAATGGCCTGTCCTAGAGTCACGATCTCGTCGTTGGGGGGCTTCGGTAGCGGGACCACCTCAAAATTGACATACACACCATCCACATTAACTTTTGCGAAGCCTGGCGCTAAAGCTTGAACGTGCACCATAGCCCCGATACCAGACGAATATGCCTGGCCCCAAGCAGCGTACAAGGGAATGGAGCCATATCTCACTTGGAGCCTGCATTTCGTAGGCTCCTACATAACGATACAAAATTAGCTACTCGAATAGGCCTAACAATGGAGCAAGCATTCGAGAGGTAATAATTATTACCAGGATGTCGTCCACAGGAAATTTGGCCTGGGATTGCGTCAGATTCGACGCGCAGCTACTCGGACGGTTGGGCGGGCTAGCTAGCACAGGAGCGGCGGCAGTGGCCTGCTGACTTTCTGTCTGTTTCCGCACCTCATCTCTGATTACATCAGCCAGCGAATCCAGTATCTCCTCTCTAAGAGATGCCTTGATCTCTTCTCGTAGCTGTGCGTCACGCTCGGCTTTGTTTCTCTTCCTGCGCCGATACATGTCGGAGTCATCTTGAAAACCATGTTTCCAAGGAACGTAAAGCCCAAGGCCTCTCGTACGGCCCGAGTGCTCCTTGTTTCCTGGGGCCACGGAGAGCATATCATTCTCCCTTGTTCCCTGGAATGATCCCAGGGTAGATTGAAAACTCAGCTCTTCCTACAAGAGCACGACATGTCATTTCAATTGCATGCGGTTGTGGAGTAATTACAAGCTACGTAGTTCGATCGATATCTTACCAGCGCTCGGTCACTTGCTGGTCCGCGGGGTTTCAAACGTGGCGCCCTCGATGTCGTTGTAGATGACCTTGCTCTAATCCAATTTCGCGCGGTCATCCGGGATATTGAAAACGGCGGGCGATGTCTGTGCGTTGCCACTCATCCTCCTTCCTCCATCTGGGATTTTACCCGCATACCCAGCTGTGCCAAGTCTGTGAGGGTGTGTATTTTTTGCCTGGAGGGCCTTGTGTGCCACACTTGTACTTTTGAAATCTTCGGTCGTTTTCATCGCCTTGAACTCTTCCTATTGTGGTTCCAGGAATGGGTATTTATGAACAGGCGTTTCGTCCGTCTCCACGTATTTCCTGACAAGCGTGCTCTTGAAGTTCTTCCATGCTTTGCACGCCGCTTTGTAGGTTTGTTGTTGCACAGCGTCCAAGTGTTCTTCTGGGAACTCGAACGATACCAAAATTTCGGTCCACAGCTCACATTTCCGAGTGTCAGGCACGTTCTTCCACGAATTGTATGTGATCTCAATTCGTTCTCGTGCAACTACTCCGACCATGGTTGGAATCGTTCTCGCTTTTGAGGAAGGATAGGGACCCGGATGCATTCACCGCTGTGATGGTCTGTCGGCCCTCAGGCTTCTTTGATAGCCCTCTTCCTTGGTGTCTTGATGTTGGAGCGGACGCCTCCGGCGATGATGTTGAAGAATGCGCGGGTGATATGTTGCTCATTTTGTGGGTCTATTAAGATAAGATGAGAAAGTGATTATATTGAATTGCAAGACAAGAGATGAGTAGAGGGGAGGGGGAGAAGGGAGGGGGTGATATGGACATAGAGAGGGGTGATGTGCCTATCTTACCAATGTATCAAGTCCTTCTTTTTCCCGCAAAATTCAAGGCAATTGTATTACAAAAGTGCAAAAAAAGACATTCAGTTCTTGGTGAGCGGCCGACATAGCCGACTTCTTGGTGGCGACTATCCATCGCTTCTTCCCACTCCTTCTCTTCATCTCGGTCTCGGATCGATGCGCCGAGAGCGATGATTCATCTAATCGAATCATCGCTCGCGCGACGTGATCGAGACCGAGATGAAGAGGAGTGGAAGAAGCAGATAGATAGTCGCCACCAAGAAGTCGCTATGTCGGCCGCCACCAAGAATCTGGGAATTTCTTTTTTGAACTTTATACTAAAATTGCCTTGCATTTTGTAATACTATTACTACAAGGGTGATGTGCCTATCCTAGCACCTACTTTAGTTGCTAATAGTATAAACCAAATAGCAAAGTCCCTACACAAAGGTCTATGAAGCAAATTACACAAACTAGTGTATCCGGTTCATTGAACGGGATACACTAGAATGTGTTACTTGCTTCATGCCCTTTGATCATATACTCTTCCTTGATTGGTTAATTTGTGCTCTCAAATTGTAGGGTTGCACATGATAAGATGAGGAAGCAAGAAAAGTGAGGGGGAGAAGGGAAGAGAGGAGAAGCAAGCTCTCAAATTTGTGCTCTCAATGTTAGGAAGAAAGGAGAGGAGTAGAGGGAAGGGGGAGATGTGGACAGAGAGGGGTTATGTGCCTATACTATATACTATATACTATATACTAACACAACAAGCAATGTAATATGTACCAATGTAAACTAAGCAACTGCAGTAAACAATGTACCAATGTAGTATGTACCAAATAGCAAATTAAACTAAGCTACTACAATAAACAATGTACCAATGTAATATGTACCAAGCATCAAGCATCAACCCTAAACACTAACAGTAAGCATGAAGCATCAACCCTAAATATGTACCAAGCATCAACATCGAAAAACGAAGGAGGGAAATACATTTCAAGGTGACATAGAGTCATCACCACCTCGTCCTGCAGAGCATCTAGTCCTTCGGGATCGATGACCTTCTGAGCAATTGTGTTAAAGAAATAACATAGCCTCATGATTGTCTCTCGGACTTTGATCGGCAAAATATTTCTAATTGCAATAGGGAGCATCTGTGTCATCAGCACATGACAATCATGAGACTTCATGCCATTTAACTTCAAATCTTGCATCGAAACAAGTTTCTTCACGTTGCCGGAGTAACCAGACGGAACTTTGACACCATGCAAGCACTGGCACAGTTCTATTTTCTCAGCCTTGGACAGAGTGTAACACACAGGGGGAAGGTACGTTCGTCCATTATCAGTGCGTGTCGGTGCTAACTCAGGCCTGATGTCCATATCAGCCAAGTCAAGCCGTGCGTTGACGCCGTCCTTTGTTTTATCATGGATGTTCAGTAAGAGACCAATCAAGCTGTCGCACACATTCTTTTCTACGTGCATGACGTCGATGCAGTGCCGAACATCTAGGTACTCCCAATAAGGTAAGTCCCAAAATATTGATCTCTTCTTCCAGGTGTTCTTCTCATGAGCCCTCAATTTACATCCCTTTCCGAGGACAACATCTAAATCCTTAACCATATCATAAACCTCGTGTCCCCTTAAATGCCTTGGAGCTGAACCGTCTTCCTTCTCTCCGTCAAATTGTTTCTTCATCTTGCGGTATGGGTGAGCCCTCCGAAGGAACCGGCGGTGACGCATGTAGATGGTTTTGCGTGAGTGTCTCAGCCACACACTCTCGGTACCATCTAAACAGTGAGTACAAGCTTTGGCACCTTTTGTACTATGGCTCGATAGGTTACCAAGGGCAGGATAATCATTTATGGTGCAGAACAATAAGGAGCGCAAAGTGAAGTTCTCTCGTTTGTATGCATCCCATACCTGTACCCCTTCGTTCCATAGTACTTTTAGATCTTCCACCAACGGTGCTAGGAACACATCGATATCATTCCCAGGTTGTTTTGGCCCTTGGATAAGTATCGACAGCAAAATGTACTTTCGCTTCATACACAACCAAGGAGGAAGGTTATAGATGCAGAGAGTCACGGGCCATGTGCTATGTCATTTGCTCATGCTCTTGAAAGGATTCATTCCATCATACTCGGTCCAAACCTTATATTCCTTGGTTCTGCACCGAACTCGCAAAACTCCTATCGATGTTTCTCCACTGCGTGGAATCAGCAAGGTGTCTTATCATTCCATCCTTCTTGCGCTCCTCCGAGTGCCAACGCAGCGATTTTGCCTCCTTTGGATTTGCAAAAACCTTTTCAAACGGGAATTATAGGAAAATACCATGCCACCTTAGCAGGAGGTCCTTTCTTCGCCTCTGTTCCCTCGCCATCATCTGATTGATTGTTACGTTTGTATCGGGATGCGTTGCACACCGGACATACATGCATGTTTGCATACTCTTTACGGTAGAGGATACAGTCGTTCGAGCATGCATGTATTCTTTCTACTTCCATTCCCAACGGACAAAGAACCTTCTTGGCTTTACATGTGGTTTTAGGCAACTCATTTCCCTCCGGAAGCATGTCCGCTAAAAGACCTAGCAGCGCCGTGAAACTCTTGTCGGACAAACCGTTGCTTGCCTTCAATTTCAACAGTTCAAGCACGGCCGACAACCTCGTGTACTTGCAGCCCGTGTACAAAGGTTTCTCTGAGTCCTCCATCAAGCCATGGAATTTAACATACTCTCTCTCATCATAGTTCTCTTCTACATCGCGAAGCATCGATCCAGTTATCATCGTGCAACCTATCCGAATCCGAGCCACAATCGACATCACCGGCGGCATGTCATTGATTCACCGGCGATGTCATCCGGGGCATATCATTCACTTCACGGTGATGTCATCCGCGCATATGATCATTCACTTCGCCATGACTGGTCCAACACGTATAATCCTTTTGAAACCCCTCGAATCAAGTGCGATTCAATTTGCCTCGGTTCTTAAACATCTTCAAATTCGCATGATCGGTGCATGGACAGCACATATATTCCACCCCTTATTCAACATATCCTCCTCGGCACCTCTTATAAAAGCAGAAACGCCATTAATGTACTCTTCACTCACACGGCTCGCGGCATACATCCAGCTTCGGTCCTACGTTACGTACATATATAACAACTTAGTATTAAAATCTAGATTATACCGGCCACATTTATTATATTGAGACTTAATTTGCTAGCTCAATTCATATTAGATATACACCAGCTATTATATAACCAACAATTTTGCAAATTAACCATCTTCAATAACCACTCATGGATTACTTAGACCTAAATTGTAATGCAATTAAAGAAAGAATAAATTTCATTACTAACCATATCTACAGCAACCAGGAAAGTCTGAATCTTAATTCAAAGCTCAATCTCTGCCTCTTCCCACCAAATTAACTGGTCTGAAATCGCCTAGCTTCCTCCCGAGTGAAAAAGTGCGCAGCAGTGGCTAGATCTGGATCGAAATGAAGACAGATGCGATGCGAGCAGCGCAATAAATGCCTTAGTCATTATCACGCAGGCGGTTTTAACTAAAACCGCTGCGTGATAATTCAACTTATCCTGCAGACGGTTTTTATTAAAACCGTGCGTGATAATAATATCACGACGGTTTTTATAAAAACCGTGCGTGATAAGCTTCATACCACAACGCTTCGCGCGTGTTTCCATTGCGAGCGCCGTATTTCGATCGTCTAATTAACGCTCTCGATCGTTATACGAAGCGTCTATATCATTAATGTTTGGGTATACGAACGATGCTGTGCTAAAGGTTAAATATGCGCTCCTAATCCAGTCTCTTCTACGTACGTACAATACAATATACAATACAACATGGCTTCTACTGTTCTTGTGATCATCTCCTTCCTCTCATCTATTCATCAAGAATTGTTCGCCGGAACCTTACAGCGGCCAGCAATTTGCATCCGGAGCGACTTCTCGCACCGCCCGCTCTCCTTCCCGACTTTCTTGCATCCGTCAGCTTGAGCTGATCCTCCGCCGTCGACGGAGGCGTCTCGCTGCCGCTCAAGAAAGGGAAACAGCCCTCACCCTAGTTCTTCTCCACAATGTGCGCAAAGCGGAAGAAGCTCTGCACGCATTACAGAGACTGATGGATAGCCTTGCCGATCAAGCAAATACGGCAGATTCTGAGGAATCTTTTCATGCTATCCTCTACGACATTATGGATGCTGCTGATCATTTGCCCAGGCTGGAGGAGGAAGTGCTGAGGACAAGGGCAATCTTAACGGCATTCGAGAATTTAGCGGCTGATCCTCCAAGTCCCCAAGTCGAAGAAGAAGCGTACGAAGCCCAAAAGAATACAATCTGGGAAACTCTTTAACTGTGCGACTTTTATAATAAATTTGCCTCTAATTGAAATTAATAAATTTGCCTTTAATTTGTGATCTCTTGTCTCAGTAGTTCTGTAGTTAAGTTATTAGAAGCAATGTGTACTTATATATTAACCTCTGATCTAGAATATGACAGACAAAGGGACATCACAGCCGGTTCTTGTGAAAAACCGTCTGTGAACATTCCCAGACGGTTCTTAACAACAACCGGCTATGATAGTCGACACAACACAAATGGTTTTTAATAAAAAACCGGCTGTGATAATCCCAGATTATCACAGACGGTTTTTAATAAAAATCGTCTGTGATATTCCAGTATCACAGACGGTTCAGCGGTAAGAACCGTCTGTGATACTCCTTTTTCCCGCCACAAATGCCACATACGGCCTTCAAATTAAAACCGTATATAATAGTTTACATTACAGACGGTTTCACAAAACCGTCTGTGATTTGCCGTCTACTATTGGCCTTTCTGTAGTAGTGCTCGTCCTGCATCCTCCACTATGGGATTTTACCCACGTACCCAGCAGTGTCGAGTCTGTGAGGGTGAGTGTTTTTGTAGGATCGTAAGGACCTTCTCACCCCAAAAGCTAGCCAATGAGGTGAGGAACTCCCCGACTTTTAAATTAGGTCCTTTGCCCTTCCACAACCAATGTGGGACTATTCCAACAATCTCCCCCTTCACACATTGGTGTCCCTCAGCCCTTCACGGCCCCTTCACCGTACACCGACGGTCCCTCAAGGTCCCTTCACCGTACACCGACGGTCCCTCGAGTCCTGATCCATCGAGCATTCACACACTAGTGTCCATTGGGCCAGAGATGTTAGAACCAGGCTCTGATACCACTTGTAGGATCGTAAAGGCCTTCTCACCCATCAAAGGCTAGCCAATGAGGTGAGGAACTCCCCCACTTTTAAATTAGGTCCTTTGCCCTTCCACAACCAATGTGAGACTATTCCAACAGTTTTGTGACTGGAGAGCCTTGTATACCGCACTTTGTTGTTCAAATTCGGTCGTTGTCTTCATTTGCACAAAGGCCTCCCATGTTTTCGGTGACATGAAAGGATACCTCGTGAAGGGTGTGAGATCCTTGGCCACGTACTACATGACAAGAGTGCTCTTAAAATTCTTCCATACTTTTCCCATTGCGAGGAGCGCCTGCCGTTGCACGAGTCCCTGTACTTCTGCTGGGATTTCAAATCAATTTGTAATTTCCTCCCATTGCTGATCTTTCTGATCCTTTGCAAAATCTTTCTAGCCTGGTGATGAAGACCCGTTGCCTTCCAATTATTCTATAGGTAGTCCGGAATGATGCCGCTGCTTTCTTCAGTTCGAGAGGAACCCCATCTGGAGAGATCACCGTGATGATCATTTAGCCCTCTGGCCTTTTCGATACTCCTCAGCCACACTTAGTTATCCCAATCTTGGGAGTTTGAGACCCAGATGAAGACGACGATGATTGTGTTGATGCCATCTCTCTTCTAAGAAAAAACTAACTGTAGTTAGTTATGAGCCTAAACAAAGTTCTATGAAGCAAATGACACAAACCAGAATATCCAGTTCATTGAACCAGATACATTGGAGTGTGTCACTTGCTTCATGCCCTTTGAAGGTCTATGTGGTATATATTATTACTACAAGGTCCCTTTGGAACAGTAACATGCCATTCCAAATAGATCTTGTTACTAACAAGTGCAACATATATCATGAAGTTGTAAAGGTCATAAAACAATTTAGCCAATTATTGAGACAGAGTACAAGATTGACAAATGATAGTAATAGTAAAAAATTTTGGACGACGACTGTTTAGACGCCATCTCTCTTCTAAGAAAAAACTAACTGTAGTGCGCTATGGGCCTAAACAAAGTTCTATGAAGCAAATGACAAAAACCAGTGTATCAAGTTCATTGAGCCGGATACACTAGAGTGTGTCACTTGCTTCATGCCCTTTGAAGGTCTATGTGGCATATATTATTACTACAAGGTCCCTTTGGAACAGAAACATGCCATTCCAAATAGATCTTGTAGCTAACAAGTGCAGCATATATCATGAAGTTCTAAAGGTCATAAAATAATTTAGCCAACTATTCAGACAGAGCACAAGATTACAAATAACAGTAATAATAAAAATTTAGAGCTCAATCTTGAATATGCAATTTTAGTATTAGATCTTGTAGCTAACAAGTGAAGCATATATCATAAAGTACTAAAGGTCATAAAAAATATTTAGCCATCTACCAAAGATAACAAAACAAATTAGCCAACTACTGAGACAGAGGCGAACGGTGTTGGGAAGGAGCAGCGGCGAAGTGAGGTTGAGGCGGCCGGCGTCGGGAAGGAGTGGCGGACGGCGTCGGGAGGGAGCGGCGGACGGCGTCAGGAGGGAGTGGCGGACGACGTCGGGAGGGAGCGGCGGCCGACGTCGGGAGGGAGCGGCGGCCGACGTCGGGAGGGAGTGGCGGACTGCGTCGGGAGGGAGCGGTGGCCGGCGTCAGGAGGGAGCGACGGACTACGTCGGGAGGGAGTGGGGATGGCGTCGGGAGGGAGCGGCGGCCAGCGTCGGGAGGGAGTGGCGGACGGCGTCGAGAGGGAGTGGCGGACGGTGTTGGGAGGAGCGCGATCTGCGTCGGGAGGAGCGGCGGCGGCGTCGAGAGAAGCGGCGAAGCTGCGTCGGGAGGAGTGGCGAGCAGCGTCGGGAGGGTGCGGTTGCCGGCGTCGGGAGGGAGTGGTGGACGGCGTCGGGAGGGAGTGGCGGACGGCGATGGGAGGGAGAGGTGGCTGGCGTTAGGAGGGAGCGGCGGCCGACGTCGGGAGGGAGTGGCAGCATCGCGCGCGAGTGAGCAGTTAGATCTATCAAACCCTAGCAGTGGTGGTGGAGACGGAGAGAGTGAGGACTCTATGAGTAGAATCTGTTGCAAATATTTATAGGGAAACTATCACAGATGGTTCTTTATGGAGATAGAGTCAGATCGTGCTAGAAAGCAAGAAGAAATGAGAGCGAAAGGGCAGTAAAGGAGCAAATGAGCGAGTGGGAAGAATGCTCGCGTGCTGGTGTGGGGGTATATAAAGCCTTCTGGTCTCCCCCCACGATCGGGAAGGGCAACCGGCGGGAGCCCAACCGTTTGCCTCCCCACGATCAGGAAGCGCGACCGGTGGAGACTGAAGACGCGCAGTTGTCCCGCCTTCTCAGGAAGGGACGTGCGACCACAGTCGTGCGGCTGTTTTACAGCGCACGACGCGCCAATCATGCGCAGCCACGCGTCCTACCATACCGAGAAAAAGCGCGCGGCCGCTGACACCGCAAGATGCGCCAGTCGCGTACTGTCACGTCGTGCAGTTCACGTCGCACGCCAGGCGTCATTAAAGTACTGTCGCTGAGCCACGAGCCACCTGGCTACGCCTCGACTTCGAATCTGTACGGCGAATCCGATGTCCACCCCGACTTCAAGCCCGCATGATGACCCTGGAGCACACTTCAACTCCGTGTCCGCGGGTTCAGTTGGCCCTCCGGTCCGGCCTCGTGTACAAGGGACGACTCCACATCCCGCTTTTCCCGCATGTCTGTGGAGCGAAGTCAGAAGTAGACTCGACTTCGTCTTCATGGGCCGGCTCCGCTGGAAGCGCACACCTCGTGACCGGGAGACACCTTCGGCGGTAGCTTCGACTTCATGTCCATGCCACTAGGCCGCGCTGTGCCAGCAAGATCCAATTTTGTTCGATATCATAGAAGGTCACAGGATGTAGGGACAGAGGGGACCAAATGACTCAGCAACATGGCTTCGACCCGCGAAGCCCTTCACCATGAGAGGCTCCTGTTGTAGGAGTGGCCCCCACCTAAGCCCAGCCGGCCTGTTAGAAGGTTGTAAAGCCCAAAATGAGACATGTATAATGACATAAATGCCATTGAGAGGGATACTTGGGTGTAAGGACATAATTGTAAAATACTCTCCATGTGAATATATATAAAGCTATCCAGGCCATGGGGAAGCCCCAAGAATTGCTCACCTAACATCCCCACTACCATACTACCATCTCTCTGTTTGGTCTGTAACCACAACAGATACGATATTAATGGCTACATATTTTATACAACAGATCAAGATAGAAAGAGCACAGTATAGAACTCAGGTGTCCGCACAGATGTAGATGCCTATAATGCGCAATTCAGTACCGCTGCCCCAAGCTCATACTATGGGCTTGCAGTGGAGATTTGGGAGCTTGACGACGTAATTTTCAAGATTCCTCTATTTCAGTACTGTTGGGTCCAACTCCCACGGGGTGTAAAGGTCGACAAGTACAGCGTCACTACCGTAGACCTCGAATGTGTAGGATACGAAGATGAACCATTTGTACTCGCGATATAAGTTGTTCAAGTATTTTATGTAACTGACCCGGCAAATAAGAAGCGCCATGTAGTTCTTCAAGGAAAAAGAAGGATTGTCGGAGTTGAGAATATTGTGGATGAGGAAGAGTACAATCATTTGATGAGTTGCCTCCATTCGGAGACGGCATCAGGCTCAAGGACACACGGTCTCCACGCGCACTCTTCGTGAGTATAAAATAAGACATGCGGTCTCTGCGTGCACTCTTCGTGAGTATAAAATAAGACACGCGGTCTCCGCGCGGACTCTTCGTGAGTATAAAATAAGACACGTGGTCTCCGCGCGCACTCTACGTGAGTATAAATAAGACATGCGGCCTCCGCGCGCACTCTACATGAGTATAAACAAGACGCGCGGCCTCCATGTGTACTCTTCGTGAGTATAAAATAAGACATGCGGTCTCCACACACACTCTTCGTGAGTATAAAATAAGACACGCGGTCTCCGTGCGCACTCTTCGTGAGTATAAAATAAGACATGCGGTCTCCGCGCGCACTCTGCGTGAGTATAAATAAGACACACGGTCTCCGCGCGCACTCTTCGTGAGTATAAAATAAGACACGCGGTCTCCGCGCGCGCTCTTCGTGAGTAGAAAATAAGACACGTGGTCTCCGCGCGTGCTCTACGTGAGTATAAAATAAGACACGCGGTCTCCGCGTGCACTCTACATGAGTATAAACAAGACTTGCGGCCTCTGCGTGCACTCTTTGGAGTATAAACAAGACGCGCGGCATCCACGTGCACTCTTCGGAGTATGAATAAGACGTGCGGACTTCGCGCGCACTCTACGGAGTACAAAAAATTCACACGACGCCTCTAGGATAACGCACCTTCGTGCGTGTAGCACCAGGGAGAGCATCGCCATAGCGATGCACCTCTTGGATAATGCGCCTTTGCGCGTGTAGCACCAGGGAGAGCATCGCCCTAGCGATACACCTCCTGGATAACACGCCTTCGCCCGTGTTGCACCAAGGAGTGCATCGCTTTAGCGGCGCGCTAGCCACATGTGTGTGATGGAACACAAAGCAGCGTTCGCACCCTTCTCCTTTGCTTCCTGCACGCAAAAGACAGTACCATGTAGCAGCTTTGCTCTTGGGTTTGCCTTCACGGAATGCGCCTGCTTGGCCGGGGTCTCGCTGACTTCGTCTCCAAGCTCAGTACGCGAGCAGTAGGTGTTGGTCTAGCGCTCTTATGTCAATAAATATAGGGCATGAGGGGGGCGCCAGTATCTACTAGCTGTCCCGCGTCAGGGTGCCATAGGAAATGCTAGCAGCATCAAACATGTCGGTCACAGCAGGTAGCGTTCACAAGCATTTGATGCTGCTAGGTGTTGTCTGCATCTATATGTGTGCTCTCGTTCGCACGATGGCCTCGCGCCTCGGTGTACTCTACGGAGTACAAATGGCCGTAAGATCGCGTGGCTAGTCGCCAGCTCCACTGCTGCCACTTCAAAGGGTAGAGGACGGAGCGCTCGCGCATCTAGTTTGGCCAGTCACCAGCTCCGCTGCTGCCACTTCGAAGAGTGGGGACGGAGCACTCGAGCGTCTACCTCGGCTAGGGGGCGTGAGGATGGAGCGCTAAGTCCTACAAGTTGGTCGGAGACAGGTGCGATCATGACAATCAATAGGGACACGTACTCCAACCAAAGTCTTTATTGCATTCATAAAAGAATGTTTACAGGGACAGTAGGCAATGACATTTGCGAAGAGCTAATTTTTACAAGCGCCCTCGAGTATTTAGGGTCGCTACTCGTCCGACTCCATCTTAATATACTCCCGTGCCAAAGTCTCACCCGCTGAAGCCCGGGCCGCCCAAAAGTTCAGCAAGTCCTCGGCCCACCCCCAATGCCGAAGGCGCTGTCGAGTCACAAGGTTAGAGACTAGCAACTGGCCCCCCTATCAAGCAGCTTCCTGGGGCAAAAATAGTACAAGTAATCAGAACACGGGGGCAATTTCCATTTTATTCATAAAACAGGGGGAGCTGTAGGGCGCCAGCTTACAAAAGGCGCATACATCGCAACACACGCCTACACTCTAGGACCCCGGCATCACACCTGTGGGTTCACGCCATGCCTCGGAACGGCGGCACCATCATCGTTGCGCCATGGAACTTCGTCAAGCCATTGGCTGAAGTTCCCATCGCCGTGTAGGGTTCGTCATAGCGTTACCTTCGCCGCAGCCTCCCCGATGTAGTCCCAGATTCAGTCGTGGAAGGCCCGGACGGTGTCACGGACAGCGCGCATGGCACCCGACATCACCTGGCTCCAGCTGGCATCTCCAGCTGGGGCTTGGCCAACTCGTCGACGTGCCGGCAGCCTCAGTGCTGAAGCAGCACGAAGGCTAAGCGCGAGGTCACGAAGGAGCAGTGGTTACCGAAGGCCTTGGCGGCGCTAAGAGCGAGGCCGGAAGCTTCCCTAATTCGACGAAGCGTCCGCGACAGGTCTTCGGGACCGAAGACGCGAGGCAGCACATCGACGGAGAGGTCTTCGAGGGCGCCTTCCAGAGCCAGCATGGCGTCCCACACCGCCACCGAGGCATCACCCAGAGCCCGGTCCTCTTCCTCGAGAGACACGGTGAGGCGACCCTTCTCCTCCTCCAGCGCGGCGATTTGCTGGAGCAAGCCGTCGCGCTCCTCGGTGGCCGCGCGCTGTGCCTCTGCCGCAAGCGTCTGAGCATCTGAGATCGCCTTCGCACCCTCCGTCTCTAGGAACTGGATGTGATCGTCCTCGACGGAGTGGGCCTCTTCGGCAGCACGCAGCCGGTCTTCTAGCGCCCCCCCGCTCGTAGGCACGTGCCGCCTACAGGGCTCGAGCAAGGGCGAGCATCTACGCAACGCAGTCTTTAGCAAATTCCTAAATGATGGCACACATCATTGAAGTCAAGCACTCACCCTCATCTCCGAGGCCTCTAGCGCGCCTTCCAGGAGCTCCGACCCGCACGTCAGCAGCACCTGGCAATCCAAGTTGGCAGCCGCACTATTCGCGGCCCCTTGCCAAGCCTGCAGCATCTCCAGCCGAGGGACGAAGTCCGTCAGGGTTGGTCGTGTGGCCTCCGCGGCGACAATTTCGAGGGCGCCGGCTATCGATGCCACCCCCGGGACGGCACCAGCTGTTGTGGTTATAGACCAAACAGAGAGATGGTAGTATGGTAGTGGGAATGTTAGGTGAGTAATGCTTGGGGCTTCCCCATGGCCTGGATGGCTTTATATATATTCACATGGGGAGTATTTTACAATTATGTCCTTACACCCAAGTATCCCTCTCAAGGGCATTTATGTCATTATACATGTCCCATTTTGGGCTTTACAACCTTCTAACAGGCCAGCTGGACTTAGATGGGGGCCACCCCTACAACAGTATCCTTGCCATGTCACAATTGTAAATTTTGGCCCTTTTGCCAACCATTGTAGTGTTTCACTTGACGACCTCCAAGTCAATCGCATCTTCAACCATTCATTGAACTAACAGTTGTGTTGTCTCGTGATCCAAACTTCTGACTGGCCTGCATTCTCTTGGCATAGCATATTCTTGTGCTGTTCAATATATGGGGTCACTTCAGTCATGTGTTGTAAAACAGTGAAATGGGCTTGAGCATATGTATTTTGATTCAGAGTTATTGCTTTCCTTTCGATAGTCCCGATACCCTCTAGCCTCCCCTCGTGACGAGATAAAGGTACACCTATCGGCTCGACCTGAGCCATGTAGCCGATGTAGAATTCAATGACTTCTTCTGTTGTATAACCTTCGATGATGCTACCCTCCGGTCGAGATCGATTGCATACATAGGACTTGAGAATTCCCATGTACCTCTTGAATGGGTATATATGACGTAGAAACACAGGGCCGCATATCTTTATCTTTTTCACAAGGTGGACAATGAGATGGACCATGATATCAAAAGATGATAGAGGGAAATACATTTCTAGATGACATAGAGTTGTCACCACCTCAGTCTGCAGAGCATCTAGTCCATCGGGATCAATGACCTTCTGAGTAATTGCATTAAAGAAATAATATAGCCTTATGATTGTCACTCAAATCTTGTTTGGTAAAAAACTTCTAATTGCAACAAGTAGCATTTGTGTCATTAGCACATGATAGTCATGAGACTTTATGCCAATTAATTTCAAATGTTCCATGGAAACAAGTTTCTTCATGCTGGTAGAGTGACCGAACGGAACTTTCACACCATGTAAGGACTGGCACAGTTGAGTTCTCTCAGACTTAGATAAAGTGTAGCAAGCTAAGGGAAGGTACATCTGGCCTTTAACAGTCTCTATTGGTGCTAACTTGGTCCTGATGTTCATAGCGACCAAGTCACGCCTTGCGTTGACACCATCCTTTGTTTTATCAGGAATGTTCAGTAAGAGACCAATCAAACTATCATATACATTCTTCTCTACATGCATGACATCGATGCAATTGCGAACTTCTAAGTGCTTTCAATAAGGCAAGTCCCAAAATATTGACCTCTTCTTCCACATGTTCTTCCGACATGTTCTCAATTTACATCCCTTTCCAAGCAGAACGTCGATATCCTTGACCATATCATACACCTCTTTCCCGCTAAAAGGCCTTGGTACTGAGTCATCCTCTTTTTTCATCAAATTGTTTCTTCATCTTGCAGTATGGGTAATATTTTGGAAGGAACCTACAGTGACGCATGTACACAATTTTGCGCGAGTTGTTCAACCACACACTCTCGGTATAATCTAAGCAGTTGGACAAGCTTTGGCTCCTTTTGTACTCAACCCTGACAGGTTACCAAGGGTAGAAAAATTATTAATGGTGCAGAACAACGCGGCGCGTAGAGTGAAGTTCTCTCGTTTGTCCGCATCCTATACATGTACCCCTTCATTCCACAGTATTGCAAGATTTTCCACCAATGGTGCTAGGTACACATCAATATCGTTCCCAGGTTGCTTCGGCCCTTGGATAAGTAGTGACATCAAAATATACTTCCGCTTCATACACAGCCAAGGAGGAAGGTTGTATATGCACAGAGTCAGGGGCCAGGCGCAATGTCGGCTGCTCATGTTACCAAAAAGGATTCATTCCATCTGTACTCAACCCAAACCTTATATTCCTCGGTTCCACACTAAAATATACAAATGTCCTATCGATGTTCCTCCACTGGGCAGAATTAGCAACGTGTCTTATCATTCCATCTTTGTTACGCTGCTCCCAGTGCCAACGCATGAATCTTACATCCTTGTGGTTTGCAAATAAATGCTTCAAACGAAAAATTACAGGAAGATACCACAACACCTTAGCAGGGAGTCCTTGCTTCACCTCGATGCACTTCCCATCATCGAAGTCATTTTTATGCTTGTATCGAGATGCTTTGCACACCAGACAAACATGTAAACTAGCATACTCTTTATGGTACAGGATACAATCATTCGGAGATGTATGTATTCTTTCTACTTCCATTCCCAATGGGCAAAGATTCTTTTTAACTTGGTAGGTGGTTCTTGGCAACACATTTCCCTTTGGAAGCATGTTGCTAGGAGACCTAACAATGCCGTGAAACTCTTGTCAGACCAACCATTGCTTGCCTTCAATCTTAGCAGTTCTAGAACTGATGACAATCTTGTGTATTGCGGCTTGCAGTCCGGAAACAAAGGTTTCTCCGAGTCCTCTATCAAGCCCTCGAATTTACCAAACTCTTTCTCACTATAGCTCCCTTCTGCATCATGTAGCATCTAATCTAGATTGTCTTCTTGCAACCTATCCTCATGATTGAAAGCACAGTCCACAACCGACATATCTTTGTCTCCCTCGACGATGTCATAAGTACCTTTTTGTGTACTCTTATCTTCGCCGTGATTGGTCCAACATTTGTAGCCCTTTCTAAAACCCCTTCAATTCAAGTGAGCTTTGATCTGCACTGAGTTGCTAAACATCTTTAGATTATCACAATCAATGCATGGATAGTATATATATTCCCTCCCCTTCTTCAACATATCTAGCCCGGCCGCTCTTTTAAAAGCAAATATGCAATTAATGTACTCTCCACTCACACGGTTCTCAATATACATCTAGCTTCGGTCCATGTACGCTGCACATGTAATAAATGAGTGTCAAAAATGATTATTAGCGCTACTATATAGCAAATCAGACTAGCTAGCTATACTTATACATGACATCTATATATATATATATATATATATATATATATATATATATATATATATATATATATATATACGTAGGCAGCTAGCTAGCCATGTATTCATGACATAATAATGTTAAGCAAGAATACATTGAAGTGAACTACGAGTACTTACCCATTCAAAAATTGAGCAAACTAACATTATCTTTCTAAACCTAGCTAGCTAGATCTAAACAAAAACATGTCTACCATCTCTTTCGATTACAAAAGCATGCATATAGGTTATTAAAAGCAATTGAGTACTAACCTCTGATCACTAAGAAGACGGCGATATGTTTTCATTGAACTTCCTAAAGCCATCCGCCTCGCTCCACCGATGCAGCGCAGCGCAATGAAGACAGATCTGTGTCGAGATCAACCACGTACGCCCAATATTTAATAGCGTAGATTATCACAGACGGTTCCAACCACAAACGGTCTGTGATACCAATATATCACAGACGGTTCATATTAATAACCGTCTATGAATTATCACGGACGGTTATTATTACGAACCGTCTGTGATGTCCGCAATATCACATATGGTTTGTTATAAGAACCGTCTGTCATGTCCAGAATATCGGAGACAGTTTTTTATATGAACCGTTTGTGATGTTCGTAACTTTCACATCACAGGCGGTTCGTGATAAGAACCGTCTGTGAAAGTTCATAAATAGCTATTAACACGAACCGTTTGTGATGTCTCAATTATCACAGACGGTTTGTGTTAATAACCGTTTGTAAAAATATCACAGATGGTTACTACTATAAACCGTCTGTAATAGTTTAAGCACAGACGGTTCCGTATGAACCGCCTGTGATGTAGCCGTCCAGTATAGCCTCTTTTGTAGTAGTGGTTAAGCTTAATTATGCATGACCAAAAACCTTTTTCGCGAAAGCCATAAAAAAAACTTTGTCCAGTAATTCCATGATTTGTTGCTGCTTCCATGATTTGTTGCTGCTTATGTGATATTGGAGAGCTTGCACACACCAAGGCATGCCACCACCTTGTGCCTATATAAAGCACCCCATAACCTACCTACTCCTCCCAGAGTTTCAGTCAACACAGAAAACTCCTCCCCAAAGCTCTCCCTTCCCTCCAGAAGTCCAGGGTTAGAGAGAGAGTGAGGGGTTCCAAACAACAAGAAGCTCTCATTTTACTAGCTAGTGTTGATTCAGTTAAACTAACTTGATGTGAAGTTTGCAACCATATCATTTTCCCTTCACCTTTGTATCACAATGGCCGGCCTATCCCTGCAGCACCCTTGGGCATTTGCTTTTGGCCTCCTAGGTATGACCTATCAAGTACAAGATATGCCCTTGGATTACCCTTAGTTTCTCTTTTCTTTTACACTTCACAAATTATTAGTGTGCTACCACAAACATATGATCATTTCTTAGTTATTGCTAGCAGTGATAGTACATAGTAGCCACTTGGTGGGGGTTGCACTTTGGTGATCATACTGTCCTAGTGGTGCTGGTGCTAGCTCCCAAACATTTGCCAAAAATGAGACGTTTCTTGTGGCCTTAATTAGTTGCACCAAATTAAGCGTGCATACTTGGCTTTAGCTCTCTCTCATGCTTTTGTTAGGCTACATTATTTCTCATCATGGACTACTTGTCGAGCTAGCAATCGATCCTTTTGCAACATCTATCTTCTATCCTGCCATCGAGTGGTGTAGTACAAGTACTGTAGTGACGTCATAGTGCGCCATAACATAATAGAACAATAAAGCCAAAAGCGTTCCACTCTTTGTTCACAAAAGAAGCCAGGCTAACACAAAAAGATGCAACGTGTCCACTTATCACGACTTAGTCCCGTTCGGTTGGGCTAAAAAGCTGTAGTTTATAGCTGAAATTGTACTCTAGCGGCTAAAATTTCACTGTAGGTAAAGGTGTCTTATTTTGTGTAATTAAATCTAAAAAATTTAAAAATAGAAAAAATATGCTAGCTCAACACAGACAACGCAAATGAATACGGGAAAATGAACCGGCAAAAAAGCTGAAAAAAATTAAAAGTTCAAAAAAGATGAAATTTATGAATAATGAAAAATAAGTCAGAAACTAGAAGATGAAGCTAAAATGAGAGCTAGCTATCTGGGTCTCTTTAAGCAGTTTCTAACTTTTGCAAAACGCCTGATCTTGGTGCCTTTTTTTTTTGCAGGCAACCTCATCTCCTTCATGACCTACCTGGCCCCAATGTAAGTGACTGATGATCGACTAAACATCAATCCTATTAATTGATTTTTCACATGATGATTTTCTCGCGCGAGATAGTATATCATTTCGACCAATTTTTAATTCACGCCGGCCGTATTCGCGTTCGGTCCGTATGCAGACCGACTTTCTACCGGATCTACAAGAGCAGGTCGACGGAGGGGTTCCAGTCGGTGCCGTACGTGGTGGCGCTCTTCAGCGCGATGCTTTGGATCTTCTACGCGCTGCTCAAGACCAACGAGGTCCTCCTCATCACTATCAACGCCGCCGGCTGTGTCATCGAGACCGTCTACATCGTCATGTTCCTCGCGTACGCCCCCCGGAAGGCCAGGGTGTCCACGGCCAAGATCCTCCTCCTCCTCAACGTCGGCGTCTTCGGCCTCATCCTCCTCCTCACCCTCCTCCTCTCCGAGGGCCAGAAGCGCGTCGTCTCCCTCGGCTGGGTCTGCGTCGCCTTCTCCGTCAGCGTCTTCGTCGCGCCGCTCAGCATCGTCGTGAGCACTCCATCGAAAATCAAAAATTTTGAGCGTGATTTTGCAAGTGCATGAGGTGATCTTTTCACAGTGGCGTGTGATCCGGACGAGGAGCGTGGAGTACATGCCCTTCTCTCTCTCCCTGTCGCTCACGCTCAGCGCCGTCGTCTGGTTTCTCTACGGCCTGCTCATCAAGGACAAATACGTCGCTGTAAACACCGTGCAAATCGATCACCATTAATCGCGATTGACGCGTTCAATACATTCATGCAAGATCACTCACATTTTTGCGTGGTGATCGATTTTGCAGCTCCCGAACGTGCTTGGGTTCACCTTCGGAGTGGTCCAGATGGGGCTGTACGTGTTCTACATTAACGCGACGCCGGCGGCCGGCGAGGGGAAGGAGAAGGAAGCGGGGAAGCTGCCAGCGGAGGAGCACGTCGTCGTCAACGTCGCCAAGCTCGGCGCCGCCGCCGCCGCCGCCGCGGCCGAGAAGAGCTCCGAGGTGCACTCGGTCACCGAGGAAGCCAGCGCCACCCACAAGAGCTGCGCGGCCGAGGCGGCGGCGGCGGAGAAGGCGCAGGAAGTGGCTGTGGTGGACATGCCGCGTGCTGCCGAGGTGGTCTATATCCAGATGCATGACCCATGCACGCTTTAATATTTGCACAGGATGCCAGCGAGCAAATTGAAGGAGACGAGTAACTTAGTCAATTAATCTCCCAATTAGCTAATTAAGCTGGTCATGCATGCATGCCTTGCATGATAATGATGCAATCTAAGGGAGGAGAGATAACAGAGAGAGAGGGGAAGCTATATCTATATGTATGTGTAGGGTGATCTCTGTTTTCATTTGTGCTGCTGTTGTATTCATTTCCATCGACCCACGATCTATTCTTAGTTCTTTCTACGTGTCATGTGTTGTAATAAAAAAATGTAATCAATCTCTCACTACTGTTTATCTATTTCATTTCATGCATGCACACGATCTCGTCTACTAACTGTGCCGATCAAATGGTTCGTGAGGGTTTTTGTTGTCATTTGTGTGTGATGACGTGTGTACGTAGATACACATACTACAAGAAAGAAACAGTACATATGTAATGCTTGATACAAATGATACGCACTGAAATACCCTAACAATTCAAACCAAAATTTTTTGTGATTTTTCCTGGATTTTTGAGAGATTTTTGGCAACTTTCCTTTTTCGGAAAGTCTCCCCGGAAGCCTCTTTCCCTTTTCGGCGTTTCTGCTTTCCCCTTTTCCTTGGCGCCTTTCTCCTTTTCTACCTTCTCTTTTCCCTCGGCGCCTTCCCCCTCTCCCCGATCCCTCCCTTTGCCTGCGCTCGCACCCGAGAGCGCGCCCGCGCCCCCGGTTTCGCCTGCCCGCGTCACCCCGACGCCAACCGGTCGAAAACTAGCGGCGTTTCCCCTCGCCACGTGTTGCCGCCTCCCTCCCTTGGCTCACCTAGCAGTCGCCACCCTCCTCCCTCCTTCGCGCGAGAGCGCGCCCCGCCCGTGCCGTTGCTCACCTGCTCCCCCTCTCGTCCCCTCGCCATTACTCGCGTGCAGAGGCCGGATGCAGCTTCTTCACTCCGAGGCAACGCCCCAACAGCTCCCCGTCACCTCCCTTGACCGCCGGTGCCATGCCCATCCCCCTCTCCCTCGTTTTCATCCCCCTCCGTCAAGGCTTTAAGCCCCCCTCTGCTCCCTCGCACTCCCATGCTTTTCAAGCCACTCCACCACCCCCCATTCACTTCCTGCCACCTCCAAGCACCCCCTGGAGCAGCCGATTGAAACCCCGTTGCCCCAAGCTCCGCCACCATCTTCCCCTGCACCGGCGACCCCCGTGAGCCTCTCTTCTCCTTCTCTCTCTCATCTCTCGATTCCTTGCACCCAGAGCTTCCCTGCTGCTTCCTGACTTCAGTGGTGCCCTTCCCTGGCCAGGTGAACGTCTGTGGAGCTCCGGCGCCGTAGCTCGCCATCGACCGTAGAAGCTCTACCGTGGCTAGCCCGTTCGGAAGCTCCCCAACTAGAACCCCCTCTGCCAAAGTGAGCCTCGAACCCCATCGAGCGTGAAAATACCGCCAATTTGGCTTGATCGCCTCTGGTGACCCTATTCGCCGCCGGGAAGCTGAATCTCCCCCTTTTGCCTCCTACCTTCTCCTTTGACCTCCTCGCCTCCTAAGTCCCTAAAATGGGTTCCCCGCGTCGAGATCTACCTAGTGGTGCCTCCCTAGCCGCCGGAGACCCTTACCGTCGCCGGAGTGCAGAGACTCCGCCCCTCTGCCTCACTGCGAAGCGCGCACGGCGAGAGGTTGACGAAGACCGATGTGGCCCCATCTCTGCCGTTCTCCCCAACCGTTGCAGTTTAAAGATGGCCGTCGGATGGCGACTTCTCCTCGCCATCCGATCCCCTTAAACACCCCTCTCCGCATCCGCCCGATGAACCTCCCGTCCTCAGCCGTCCGATCCACTCCACCTCACCGCATCCCGTCCGCTCGCTTCCACCGCATCGCGCGCCGACCGCCATGCGTCGACCATCCAGGCGGAAGGCGCACTTCGAACCTTTGGCGCGCGAGTTGGGCGAGGCCACGCGCCCGCCGATTCAAGAAGCCAAGCGATGCCGAACGCGCTATAGCACCCGGCAGGCCAAGATCATTCACCGATTTTCCAGAGATTTATTAATTTCCAAAAATCCAGAAAATCCAAATAAATTCTACAAAATCACAGAAAATCCCAAAAATTCCCATATTTCACCACTTTGCTTATTTTGATGCCCTGAATCCATTTTTGGCCTCCACTTTCCCAAATTCATCCCAGAAAAATTTAAAAATCTCTCATTTGAATATTTGTGCAATTTACTCCTTTTTCATAGATTATTTTTCCTCGCTTGATTAGGCTCAAGCCGGACTTACGTTATTTTGATGTGTTTGCGCTAGTTTCGGAGATTCCGAAGGTTTCGGTGCGAGCCAGGATCAGGGAGTTACTGCTTACGAGATCGCCGAGATCGTCGAGATTCACGGCAAGTCGCAAAACCTTGATCATGTTGTATCCCATGTCATTTATTTACGTTATTATGCTACTTGCATTGTTGTTAATTGTGAAATGATAGCTTGCGTAAAATAAAATATTTAGAATGACATGATATGTAGATAAAACCTACCACTGATAATTGCTATGATAACTTGTAGCCCTCCCTTGTTAACCCTAGAATTACTCTAAGTATAATATGAATATCTGTAGGTTATTTACATTTCATGCAAAGTCTTTATACTACTAAGGTTGTGGCCGTGGGCCGATAGATTTGAAAATAGTCAGTTGGGGTGAAAGTGTTGTGGGACACCGCGAGACGGTTGTAACATCCCAAAAATTCAAAATTGAAAAATGGAAAGCTTTTAAATTAATTTTTGCAATATATTTCATTTGAATTTAGGGTTTATGTATTTTTTCTGAAAACTGGTTGAGATTTCCAAAAATTGAAGAAAGATCGAAAAACAAAAAAATTTAGAAATGTCACAAGGAGAATATGTAAATAATGGAAACTCAAAAATTTTTAAATACGAATATGAGAAGATGATCCAGAGAAAACTGAGGTAATAAAATATAAAAGTTTCATTTTGAAAATAATAGTATAAAAGGGCAACAAAAATAAATATATAAATCATATGCAAATATGTATACAAAATGAATGTGCAAATGAATAAGAATATATACAAGTATATATATATAAATAAAATAAATATATATACATATACAAAAATGAGAAATACATAAAGATATATATATATATACATGTATATATAACTGTATATAAATACATATGCAAATATATACAATAAATAAAAAGATAAAAAAAGAAGAGAGGGAAGTCAGGCCGGCCAAATGGCCCAGCCCAACCCCCTCTCCCGCTTCCTTCCCCCGCGCAGCTCAGCCCGTTCCACCCACACCTCCCCTTTTCTCTGAGGTCGCTGCGCGGTGGACCCCGCTCACCCCGCGCCTCTCCGGCTGGCAGTCGGCCCCGCTCCACTCCGCGTCGTCCCTCTGGCCACGTAGGACCGTGCCTCACCCGCACTTCCCCCTTCTCTTCCTCTGCCCGCGCTGATTTCTTCTTTCCTCCTTCTTCCATCTTCCATGGCCGAACGCCCTCCACGTCACCTCCTTCCTTTTTCTCTATTCTGCGCCGCTCCGCCAGCGTCGGGTCACCTTGCCACAGACCATCAATACCGTGCCGCCCCACCAGTGTTGCATCCCCGAGCTCCGCGCCCTACACGCCTCCTCGCGCCGAGCCCCGCGCCCGGGCAAGAACCGGCGGTTTCCCCACCCCGCCGCCCGGTCCTCTGCCGCCGACCGGTTCTCCGCTACCGCGTCTCCCCCGCCTCTCTGTGGCCATAAGAGGCCTCCCTGTTTTTCCCATAGCCCCGTGCCCTCTCCTTTCTTTCCCCCACCTTCTCTTCCTCCTCCGCCGTGAGCAACCATCACAGCAATTTCTGCCGTCGCCCTCACCACCGTGCGACCATCTTCCAATTCCTCGCGGCAGGAGTGACTTCTCGACGCCCCCGACCTCCTTCGACCAACGCCACGACCCATCTTTTCCCCCAGCCCACCGGCGACGTAAGCATACCCGCGTTGCCGCCGGTCTGCGCCACCAGCCCGCCGTGAACCCTCCCCGGCCAAGACGCCTCCGTGGGTGAGTTTCTCCCGATGCCCTACTGCTTGCGCACTCACCAGATTTGCTCTCCCTCACGCCGGCGCCGTCGCCCCCATTTCTACCCCACCGCCGGCTGCCTCGGTCTACCGCCCGCCTACCTCGCCGCCGACCTACCCGATGCACCGCCACCTGTAGCTAGGATACTTCCCCCGTGACCCATTTTGGGCATCATCCCCACACCCCCGGCCACCGCTCGCCGCCGGAAAGGTTGCCTTGCACCGGCGCCGATCTCCTCTGTTCCGACCCCCCATCCCGCCACTGCTCATCTAATTCTCTGTGCATATCCAAACAGCCCAGGCATTGCGCCCACTTGGCTACCCGAGCGCATTTAGCAATCTGCTCTTCCCCAAGGTCTTGAGTTCAAATCCGACCGGCAGCACCTTTTTCCCCATATTTTTGTTCAACTTTTTGTAGCTCTTTTAATATAAAAATCAGGATAAATTTAGGGAAAATCTAAGGACAAACCCAGGAAGGCTGATAAAATTTAATTAGGGTATAAATGAGAATATTTGAAGATGTAAATTTGAAATAGTTCATATATGATTAAATAATATGGTTTGAAAAATTTTCTAAAATACTAAATAAAAGACATTGGTAAAGAAAAGCAACTTAGGATAAATAACCAAATGAAGATTGCTATTAATTAAAATTAAGATATAGGCCCAATATTTAAAATACTGCCATTAGATAAATCCTAATGGTAGGTTTTACTAATTAGCAAATATTGGAAATATAACCTTGTAAAACAAGCCTTGCTAGATAGATAAATTATAATGAAAACTAAAATGTAGGGGCTTTCTAAGTAAATGTATATATATATAAACATCTATATGTATATAAGTAAATAAGTGGTTAGAGAAATGCGGATAGCATGAATATAGCCCACTAGTAAATATAACAGTATAATTCTTGCGTTCACCATAGACCTTATTAAAAATATACATACATGTAAACACTAACATTAAAATACTGCCAATCATGAAATCTTAAATGGTAACCCTAGTTAGTATTGGGAACAAAATATCATCATGTATAGCAGGCTCGAGTTATAAAGGGATAAAATATCAGTATCAGTAATTTTCAGAAAGCACTCGAATTAAAAGGGTCATAATCATAAACATATACTCAAATATAGCATAAACCCTGAAAAGAACGGGCGCTCGACAAAATAATGCTCCTCTAATCCTATACACTGAATCCTAAATCTAACCTAACTCATGGAACTTCATTGATAGGTACAAAAATAATAAAAGAGATTGTAAAGAGTCAAGTTATCGTATTCCATCCCCGGCCTTGCCTCAAATCACACGAAGCACCCATTAACTCATAATAAAACTAAATTGAGTTTATTCGGATTTATTTGGATCTTTTGAGTTATTTGCTTTTATTTGGATTCAGTCGTCTATCGCGTAATTAGAAACTGGAGTCCTGAAGATTTCACGGATTAAGCGTGGTCAAAGCAGAACGAAGATAAGGAATAGAAGCTCAAGAGAAAGCATCGTGTGAGCTCAAGACCGCGGTAAACCACGTCAGGCAAGTCAATACTTTGATCATGTTGAACCTACATTTTCTGCAAACCTACTTTTGTTTAAATTATCAAATTGCATGCTGTTATTTCATATGCAAATATATGTTTGTTTGAAGATTCTAGTTACATACCAATATTCGACTTGATAGTATTATACCTCCTTTGACACATTTGAATATCTGAGCCTTGTCACCTTAGCAAAAATTATAATGGTAACATTTCGAAAATAAGTCCATACCTATACGTCATGCTTAGTACTGCTTAGATATTAGGGGCACCAAAAATGCCCCATAGCCTCACTTTGAATCTTGAGAAATTGGTTTGGGCAGTCATGGTGGAAATGACTGGTATATTTGGTTATGGATATTTTATGCTCCCAAAAATCCTCAAGTTGCTTAATTATCTGGGCGGGTGAGAGTGGTGCAGTGGAAGCACAAAGTGGTTAGTGGTAGACCCGTCCGGATAACCCTAAGGACCGAATCTTGTCATGACCTCCTGTGTAAAACAAGTACAACCACAAGTCTGTAAAGTACAACTTGGCTTAGTAAATTTACTAGACCCTGAAAGTCATCATCATGGAAGTAGTGCAAGTGGCGACCTGGGTGGCAGGCTTGAATGGGACATCCGCAAGTGGCGGCCTGGGTGGCAGGCTTGAGGGTGAAGTTCTTCTGCAACGCGCTAGTAGTATGGTTAGCCAGCTGCTAGGCGCATAGGAGGGGAACATCCCGCACAACGAATGAGACCCACCGCAAATGGGAGCAACCCATAGGGTGAGATGATGGGAGGGGCGAGGTATTTTGAACGGTTACTGTGATGGTTTGCTCAACCGCATGACTAAGGAATTGTGTGGGGCAACGAGTGAACTGTCTCTTGTGGGTAAAGTGTGCAAACTCTACAGAGTCAAAACTATTCAAATAGCCGTGCCCATGGTTAAGGACAGACATGGGAACTTAACCAGATATAGTTCTATTTCGAAAACTTTATGGGTGGGATTGGAAAAGTGAAGGGCCGCAGAAAGCCCAAGTTTGGATTGTACTGGGTGTCGCCCCAGTGGTAATGTAAGCGGTTATAACGCTGAAAGATAAGCATATAGTGCAGATGCCATGTAACGGTGGATGGAAATTTGGATCACTATTATGGATATCGCATTCTTTTCACTCATTATGATTTAGTCTAAACTGCTAGGTCTCAGGGATATTTCTATGTATTATATTTCAAATGCAATTTATGGCAAATAAAATAACCCGAGCCTTCCTTTGATAAGCCATGCATACTATTTATTTGCATTCTGTGTGTTGGCTCGCGGAGCACGGTGGTTTGTGCTCACACTCGCTCTCACAACAAATCCAGAATCAGGAATCAAATCGCTACGCTTTGGCAAAATTTTGGACATGATGGCGAAGAAGATGAAGATGTCAAGGGCTAGGTCGCGAACCTCCAGTTAGCTGCCTGTGGGCATGTCCTGAAGGTCCCACCTGTGTGCTTCATTCCGCTGCTGCAATTTATTGTTTTCGGCCTACTCGGCCCATGAGTAAGTCTACAAATTTATTTTTGCTTCCGCATGATATGTAAATTGATAACCATTACTGTAACTGTGTGCACTATCTACTGATCCAGGAAATAGTGCAGCTAAACACAGTAGATTCCGGATTATAAAATCTGGGTCTGACAACGGTCTTCGCCCACCGCTTGGCCCTAGGGTGGAGGTTGTGGACCTCGTGAAAATGTAAGGACTAGACCCTTACGCCAAGTAAGTGATATAGTGATCGCTCAACCACAGGTGTTGATTTGTCAACCCTAGTTTAGTACCTGCTCAACTTGAGTGAAGCCTTGCATTTGGGAGTCGGTGTGGATCGCAGATCCGGACAAAGACAACGATAGGTCCCCACAACTCAAGCCTGGCGTTCTGTGGTGGCCAACGGATACCCGAGGGTGTGCGGGTTCCTAACCTATCGAGTGGAGTGTATACCATGGGTTGAGCAGCGAAAAGACCCAGTTCCTTAACTCAGTCATGAGGGTTAAGGATGCGTGTGGGTAAAGTTGGGCAACTTTGCAGAGTCAATCAAATGGTATTCGAATATGCCTTGCTCCCGGTTAATGGAGCTGTGTCTATTGGGTGATTTCTAGCTGCAAAGCTTAAGTAGATTTTTACAAATGTTTTAACTGGATTAGTTGGTTAATTATCTTTTAAGGAACCCTCCCCCCTCAATTTTAAGGAGTAGTCATAGGCTTTTGGGTTTCTAAAACTGTTTGCAAATAAACATGCATCCACTCGAGTTAATAAACCAAGTATACTCCCTTCCTTTGTTGATCCTTGCAAAGTAGCTAAGATAAGGCTTTCCGTTGTGACTTACTGAGTTGGTTAGCTCACGGCTTGTTAAACCCTTCAGAAGATCAAGACGCTGGAGGTCTCCCCGTTGAAGAAGCTCCAGGCCTTTCTATGACGAGGATCCTTGGTTCTAGGTTTCAGCCGCGCTCGAGCTTCATGGTGGTTTTTGTAATGTAATATACATTGGGCTTGCACGCCTCGTTGCCGTAAACTGGGTTGTTAAACCATATGTTGTAATATAAGTTGGTCTTGTGTTGTAAGCATGTGCTGTGATCATATTCTCTTGCTCGACACTCCGTAACTGTTCAGGCATGAATAGTTGCGAAATGCCGGGTCCTGGCGCCCCTGGAAATGGGGGCATTACAAGAAGTGGTATCAGAGCAGGCTGCTTGACCGCAGGTTGAGACCTAAGGCAAACTAGGAAGCAATTTCATCGCAAAACCTAATTTAAACCCTAAAAAGGAGTTTACAAAAAAAATAAGTATTATTGCTGTCTTTTCCTTTCTTGTTGCTACCTTATCTGTCTTAGTTTACTTCTGCTTAAGTTTTACTTTTGCAAAATGTTTATTGCTATAATTGTCTAACTTCAAAATTTCATTTCCGGCAGATGGTTCACTTCGTGCACTCGCGCCCTGAGCGTATGGAGGGGTGGTCCTCCAATCTCTGGGAGGTTCAGTAGTACCTTGGAGGAGGCGGATACCACAGGCCCATGTTCCACGCCATCAACCGCTTCTTTCAGGAGGAGCATATGAGTGGAAGGCGTGGGTGACCTTGACACCCCTGTCTGTCAGCCCAGATATCGAGAGGAGGTTAATTGCACGGAGGATCAAGCAGGATGATGCAGTTTAGGAGGCCCAGCAAGAGGTTCAGCAGCTTCGCGCCACCCTTGTTCACTTCGAGGCAGTTGAGGCGGGCGAGGCGTCTGACTGTGGAGAGTCCCCCAGCATCTCCTCCTCGTGCGCCTCAGTGCAGTCTCGGCCGAGGCATAGGCTCACTGCAGGAGAGTACCGTGCGCGGTTTCGCCCTGCAGCCCCTCTCACCCTACCAGCCCCGGACGCAATAGAGGAGTAGTTGGAGTTCGTTAGTTTAGCCTGACCCAGAGCAGTAGTACTTTTGTATGTTATGCAAGTAGTATCATGAACCCTAAGTGGTATGTGTGCCACTTGCTTATTATAAATTTATGTTAATTATCTTTTATGTTGTTTGCTTAATTATCAGTATTCCCCCTGTCTTCAAAGCTTTCTCCTGTCCCTTTCGCCCTCGTTCTTACCTTTTTCGTCCTATACTTGCCTTGAAAATTTCAATGTCTTACTTATCTACTCTCTTGTTTGCCAAAGCCGCTGCAAAGCTAACTCCAAGAATCCGATTGATAGAATTTCAGCAAGCGAGATGGATCCAGGACAGCAGAGCAGATAGATAGATCAGCAGGGTGCACCTGCCACAGATCAGACGACACTGGCCAGCGTCCTAGCCATGATGGAACAAAATAGATATCAAGATGAGCATAACTTGGCATGAATGTTGGAGCAGCACACACATCTTCTCGAACAAATAGTAGCCAGATCTCCAGCCACCTAGGGTGCAAACAACGTTAATCGGGATGGTACCCCAATTACCTCCCGATGGGCAGATTTCCAGAAAACACGCCCACCAACCTTCTCTACATCAGCTGACCCTCTAGTAGCAGAGGATTGGCTACTGGATGTGGAAAGGAAGCTCCAAACAGCGCAGTGTGAAGATAAAGAGAAAGTACTGTACGCCTCACACAAGTTGCAAGGCCCTGCAGCAACATGGTGGATCAACTACCAACGCATGCAAAGAATAGAAAGAACAGTTGGGAGGAATTTTCAAAAGCCTTCCGCAAAGCACATTTCCAGATGGAATTATCGAAGCCAAGCGCCGAGAGTTTTTGGTGCTCAAGCAAGGCAGAAGCATAGTGATGGAGTACTTGCACCAGTTCAATCATCTTGCAAGATTTGCCCCAGAAGACATCGACAAAGAAGAGAAAAAGATGGAGAAATTCAGAGCAGGGCAGCAGAAGTCATTGAAATTTCACATTGCAACTATAAAATTCAAGGACCTACCCGACATGGTGGACGGACTCATCAGCTGAAAAGAAGCTAGAAACGAGATGGAGGATTATAGGAAGCGCAAGGCAATGCACAAGGCTCAGTCATCCTCTCATAGTGCCCAGAGAGGAAGGACAACGGGGTCGTCCTCATTTCGATCCCAATCTCCTCGCCAGTTTGTGATTTTTTCGAAAGCCCAGTCCAGCCAGTCACAGCAGCATTCAACACCCCTACCACTGGCCATCAAGTGCCCCACATGCGGTGGTAACCACCTATCCAGCAACTGTCCGCGGAAGACAAATGCATGCTTTCATTGCGGAGAGACAGGTCATTACAGGGACCAATGCCCCAGAAGGAATTTGCCATCTGATGTGGCAAAATTACAAGTCCAAAGTCAGCAGCAAGAGGTGAAACCATAGGTAGGCACTGGTACTTCAAAAGGAGGATTTCTACAGATAAAGCCAGCAGGACCCCAGTCACCAGCAGGCACAGCAAACTACACTTCTGCAGGCAGAGGCAGAGGCCGCACCAGACCTACTTTCCTAGCTAGGTGAACCATTGTAACATCCCAAAATTGGCTTTCTGAAAACATTTAAATTCAAATTAATTATTTTAAAGTATTTGGACTTTATTTGGCTTTTATTTGATTTTCTGGAGTTTAAAACCTATTTTTAGAATTTAAAAAGTATTTTAAAGTATGAAAATTAAATACCAACAGTAGTTGAAAATAATTTTATTTAGTCCAAAATATCTCCAGGAGCTTCTGTGAATTTTTCTGGAATTTTTGGAGGTATTTTCACATTTTTCTGAGGCCTAAATAATTTCCTTGACTTTTCTGAAAATAAAAAATCAAATTCTAAAATCCAAAATCCAAAACCCTCCCTCCAGTCGATGCGTGGACGGTCCAGAACCGCCCACGTCGCCACTCGGCCCAATCCGGCCGCTCTCCCCCTCTCCCTCCGCCAAGCGGGCCCGGCCCGCCAATCACCCCGTGCCTCCCTCTCTCCTCCTCTCTCTGCCCCTGGGCCCCAGCTGTCAGCTGCTCGCGCCCGCACCCGCTGCCCGATCCTCCCTCCGAGCCGCATGGCTTCATCCGTGCCGCCCGCTCACTTCCCTCTCTCTCAATGCGCGCGGGCCCCGCCAGTCAGGGTCTTCCCCTTCCTCGCGCTACCGCTTTCCTTCTTCTCCCCTTTCTTTCCTTTCTTGCGCCGGTGACCGATTCCCCGTGGATCCCCTCCTTTCCTTCTCCGGCTCTCCCCAGTTTTGGAAACCCCGAGCCCCACCGCGATCAAATCCCCGAACTGCCGCGCCCTCTTTCCTTCTGTGCCCCCCTATTTCCTTCCCTCCCCTCTCCCTTCCTTTTCCGGCTGCCAACTCCGGCGAGCAATTGCCGCACCCCTGCTCCCCCTCCGCCCTTATAAATACCCCCCTAGGCTCCGCCTCCCTCCGCACCACCGCCCACTGCCCTCCGCTCTCTCTCCCGAGCCCCGCAGCACTCCGCCATCGTGCTCCCTCTCTCCCCAAGCTCCGCCGCACTCCGGCGAGCAATCCCCGCCGCCTCGGACTTCCTAGACCCGCCACCGCCACTCCAAGCACCCCCCGTGCCCGTGCGAACCTCCCCGACACCTCGGCCGCCCCTCCCCGCCGCTGGAGCGCCGTCGCACCGGAGGACCCGTGCTGCGCCGCCGCTCTGCCTTGTCGCCGGCCGTCCCCACTCGTCACCGGACCCCGCTGACCCCTCCACCAGCACCGCCTCCGCACCGGGATCGCATTTTGGGCATCACCAGAACCTCTCCGGCCACCCCTCGCCGCCGGCGCCACTGCCTTTGTCCACTGCTGCCCGGCCCCCCTCCAGCAGGTACCTCAAAGGGATTACCTACCCTGTATGGGTAGGCAACGCCTCCGTCGGCCCAGCTAGCGGCGCTATTCCTTCCTCCCCGTTCCTCGACGCGTTCGAGCCCCCGCCCGCACGCGAGATTGAGCCATTCTTTTATTTCCTTGCCGGCAGATGGGCCCCACCGTCGGCGGCCACTGCTCACGCTCTCCCGCGACATCCGGGCCCAGAGCCGGAGGGTCCCATGTCGAGGCGAGTGTTGGAGCATTGGCTAGCCTTCTTCAGCAGCTTATGCAATGCCTGGAGTATCGCCAGCCACCCATCTTTAGGGGGCAGAAGACTCAGATCATGGATCGGGATTCTTGGACGATGGAGGTATTCCTGTATGCACGGGATGAGAAATTCAATTCCTACACATACCCCATCGAGCATCCTCGGACCCGCTATTGCGATGCTATCCAGGATGCAGCTCGCCTCGCCATAGCTGACTTGTGCCATCTTCACAAGGAGGCTGTTCATCAGTCACCCTTTGCTTCTTCATCACTCCTCGGCGCAGACAGAGGTACCACGAGCCCTTTGACATTCCAGTGCTGATCCTCGACTTTCGCACAGTGCAGCTCACCCAGCGATGGCGGTCACCACGCTAGAGCCTTGGATGAGATTGGACAGTGCGGATCTGCTCACTTCGGCTACCAACTCAGACACTCTTCGGGCCCGGCCGCGAGTCGAGCAGCGAGTTCGAGCTGGGGCGTCTCGAGCTGCGGTGACTACGCCGTCCTCACCGTACGGTTGTTGTCCCCAACAACTAGGCACCGGCTCGACTTTCGGGACTCCGCACCAGGCTCACAGCACGCAAGAAGGTGCGACGTCCGAGTCCTCTAGCCGACATCGACATCGGCGAACCCAGCAAGAGGCGCAAACTTTTTCGCTCCTGCTATCGTTCCCGGTCGACTGCCTCCAGTCGTAACCGTTCCCGTCCTCGCGCCTCAGTCGAGTGTGATTGTTCGAGACACCACGTGAACGAACGCCAGGAGGACCCGGAGGAGGACCCCGAGGAGCGCGTCTTCTTGGAGGATTAGTAGTAGGTTGAGTCAGTAGTACCCAAATAAATGTCCATGTTCTTAGAACGCTTTATTATGTTTTAGTGTGCTAGATGGACTGTACCAAGCCTATGTGCACTTGTGGTACAGCCATTCATAAAACTATCTTGATTTCAATGAAAGTTTCCTCTAAGTTGTTGCTTGCTTATTTCTTGTGTGTTGGGTTGGGATGTTATTAGTTTCCCCTAATCTCTTACCTATGCTAGTTCCCTGTTACCTTTTGCTAACCCTGGAAACCGCTTCAGATGGTGAACACAAGGAGCAACCCTGGCAACAGCCCGCAAGTGCACGGGTTGCCACTGAAATAGCGGCGAGTGTCGTGTTCTCCACAGGGACTAGATTGAGGCTACCGGTGCTCAGCTAAAGCTAGGTCAAACGAAACAGGGGAGAATTAAACCTAAAACAGCTACTAAAAAGATCGAACGAACTAACTATCGAACGACGACGAAACAAACGACCGTACGAACACAATCAAACACGCATGAACTACAACGACTACAAAAATGAACACGACTACCAATCGACGGCCTAACCAGCTACCGACCGCTAGACAGAAGGAGAAAGTCGAGAAGCACTGGGGAAGTCTAGAAGCATGGAGGGAGTCGAGAGAGAAAGAGGGGGAAGACGGTCGACGACTAACTAGACGGCGGCGGCAGGACAACACAAACACAGAACTACGATCGACTGCACGACCTCGCTAACGACCAACCGCGAAAAGAAGAAAAGAGGGAGACTAGAAGCAAGGGGGAGCCGAGACAGCACGAGGATAGGAAACGATTGCCGACTAGCTAAATCGCGCTAGACAACTCACAAACACAGACATATACTACCCTGACAATGGAACAAGCATAGGACAATGATACACAGGAAGCGCACACACACTGACCATAAGCATAGACTAACCTAATGCCAACATAGACAATCTAACTCAGATCACAACTCACATGATTAGAACCAATGCCCATATCATCATGATCCATAAATCAACATAACATTTCACATACACAATCACAGTGCAGAAACCAATAGTTTAACAGTGCACAAATTAACAGAGTACTACACATTCACAGATCACATGCATCCATCACAGATATCAGATAATAATCCACAGAATAGTGAGCACAGATCATAAAGCATCAACAGGGGATTAATAGCATGAATAGTAATTGAGAACAGCAAAAGAGGTAAAGGGAGATGAATTTGGGGATGAACCGAAGAAATGAAGCAGTAGCAGGGGAAGCAGAGGGTAGTGTGGCTGTCGGCCAGCGCCGTCGGTGAAGAGGTGGTGCAGCCGGTGATGGAGCGGATGAAGTCGCCGGTGTCGGTGGAGAGGTGGTGCGCGCCGATCTGGTAGAAGAAGCTGGGCTCGGTGAAGATGGTGGCGCGTCAGTGAGATGGGGCGGATCGGTGGTGGCCGTAGAGCGGGAAGATGGCGGCGGTGCTACAAGGTGAGCGGCGGCGCTGAGAGGAGAGCATCGGAGGGAGGAGGTGATGAAGAGAGGTGGGGAGAGGTGGCGGAGAGGAGAACTCAGGGGCACACCGGTGAGCTGCGGAGCGGCAGGTGAGCAGAGGGGCGGCGCGGTGGAGATGTGGCCGCCGACGAGGTATGGCGACGCGGTGGCGAGAGCAAAGAAGAGAGGCAGCGCGGTAGAGAAGGTGGCGCACGGGAGGAGAAGCGACGGTTGGAGAAGTGCACAGGGGCGGCCAGATGTGGGAAGTAGTGAGGCGAGCAGTGGTGGATGCGGTGAGCAAGTCAGCGCGCGGGGTGGAGAAGGTGTTGGCACAGAGGAGTGGGGTGCGGCGGAAGGGAGTGGAGTGGTTGGCCGCCGGCGAGCTGGCCGACCCTCGCCGGCGCCGGAGAAGAGGCAGTGGGAGGAGAGAGCAAAGGGGGCGAAAGGCAGAAGCAATGGCCGGCTCAATCCATTCCAGGCGGCGGCTAGGGTTTAGGACCGGGTGGGGATTTGGCTGTTTTGCAATGTAGTCCTCCTACTTTTCAGGAATTGTAATCAAGTCCTTCCCCACCTCATTTCTTCTGTTCTGGTCCTCCGGAAGTCCAATTTCTTCGCGGAAAGATCCTACGCATCCGTGACGATGCGCACATTTGTATGGAGCAGTCCCGAAAGTCCAGATTTGTCGTTTATGCACCTTGTTCGCGTCGGCCTGCGGAAAAGTACAAACAAATGTAAAATGATCCAAATTGAGCAATTAATTATAGAAAAGCGTGTAAATGATGATAAATGGTCCCAAAATGCGAAAAATAATGGGGTAAAATGACAAATAAATATATATAAAAATGACGCATGTCACCCAAATAAATGTCCACGTTCTTAGAACGCTTTATTATGTTTTAGTGTGCTAGATGGACTGTACCAAGCCTATGTGCACTTGTGGTACAGCCATTCATAAAACTATCTTGATTTCAATGAAAGTTTCCTCTAAGTTGTTGCTTGCTTATTTCTTATGTGTTGGGTTGGGATGTTATTAGTTTCCCCTAATCTCTTACCTATGCTAGTTCCCTCTTACCTTTTGCTAACCCTGGAAACCGCTTCAGATGGTGAACACAAGGAGCAACCCTGGCAACAGCCGTGACGCCAACAATCAGCCAGACAACAACATTCCACCACCTCCTGCTCAAGCCCCTAACCTGGAGTAGATGATGGCCATGCAATTGCAGCTACTCCAAGCCCTGGCCCAGAACCAAGTGCAACAAGCCCCGCAGGCCCCAAACCAAGCACCCCAGTCTAAGTTGGGAGAGTTCATGAGGACCTTACCTCCTACATTTGCTGGTTCAGTGGATCCATTGGAGGCCAATGACTGGATCAAGGATGTGGAGAAAAATTTGATCTTAGCTCAGTGTAATGATCATGAAAAGGTGTTGTATGATGCCCACCAACTTAAGGGAATTGCTGCTAATTGGTGGAAAAATTACTGTGCCGCCCATCAAAATATACAAGCAATCACCTGGGATGAATTTGTGGAGGCTTTCCGCACCGCGCATATTCCTACGGGAGTAATGGAAATGAAGAAAAGGGAATTCTATCAAGCGCAGCAAGGAAACCTCAGCGTCGAGAATACTGAACAAGTTCACCTAAGCTTGTCGGTATGCGTCAGAAGATGTCGCATCGGAGGCAACGAAGATTTGGAGGTTCATGCAGGGACTTGATCCCAACCTCAAAGTGCAGTTGGTGTCTAATGATTACCCCACCTTCCAGCACATGGTGAACAAGGCCTTCATACAAGAAGATGCTCAGCGTCAACTGTATGAAACTAGGAAGAGGAAGTTTCAAGCTCAGCAGGGAGCAAGCAGCTCTCGATTTCGTCCCAATCCACCCCAGTTTCATAGACCCTCAGAGTCAAGTGTGCCAAGGACTCCATTTGCTGGACCTCGTCCAAATCCGCAAGCTCCCCAAACAGGTAATGGTGGCCAACCACAGCAGAACAGGACTTCAGCGGCAGGAGTGCAGTGCTTCAACTGCAAGAACATGGGGCATTACGACATCAACTGTCCCCAAAAGCGCCCAACTATGACCGCTATTCGTTTCAACTTGGGGACTACACCAGCGTGAGCTCCAACTGCAGGACAAGGCCGTGGGGCACCACAAACTCCAAGGACTCCGCAGGCAATGAGCAGAGGACATCTTAACCATGTCACCACGGAGGCAGCCCAGGATGCACCCGACGTAGTTCTGGGTAAGTTTCTTGTCAACTCAGTACTTGCATCAGCATTATTTGATTCTGGAGCTTCGCATTCTTTTGTGTCAAAAGATTTTGTTGAAAGATATAATTGGGATGTGCGTTTGCTTAAGAACCTATGCTAGTCCAATCCCCTGGAAAGGAAATGAGGACTAACACAGTTTGCCCTAGCGCAACTGTAGATATAAATGGAGTATAGTTTTTAGCGAATCTTATTATAATAGATTCCAAGAGCTTAGATGTCGGGACCCCGGATTTCCAAACCCAGACCCTCTGTGTATTACTGCACTAGTCCCAGATCAAAGCTAGTGCACACAGTTAAACAGAAATGATTCATGACCAACAACGCATTTATTACAATTATAAAAGTACCGACCACGTGTCTCATTATTACATTGGAGGTTTCAAGACCTCGCACAATCAAAACACAATGGAAGCAAAGTAAACTCAAAGTAGACCCATCAATATGCCACGAGCGATTGGTGGGAAACGCGACCTAGTCCTCGGGAAGAATCCATCACACCACAAGCGAAGCGATGAGTCGTAAACACCTTCTTGAGCTTCATGTTCTTACGAGGTTTATTTTAAGTGTAGCATGTGAGTACATAAAGTACTCCGCAAGTCTTGGGAAAATGCATAGATGCAAGGCTTGACAAAGGAAGGCTATATGGTTCTTTTGCACAAAGCAACATTTCAAAATTCCATTACTACTAATTATTTTCGAAGGCATCAAGTTAATAAAGTAAATGTTTTAGCAGAAACTATCATTAACTTTCTAGTGAAGGTTCCATCTACCAACACTAGCTAACAACTTGAACAAGTTTAATACTGCGGGTTACATCCACCCTCTCTGGCTTCAACCGCCAGGATACCCTTCCGAGAGTTCCTCCACTCTCGGAATACAAAACTTTGATTTTAAAACAAAACCAGAAATCTACCATGTGCATGCATTCCTTGCCGCCCTTGACCGTGGGCACGGCTATTCGAATAGTTTTACACTCTGCAGAGGTTGTACAACTTTACCCACAAGAGATAAATTATCCTAAAGGTCGACACGCTTCCTTTGGCATGAGACCCAGATAAAATATCACAAAGCCTTTACCTTACTCTAATCTAGCTAGATACCACCCACGAGGTTTCACCGCAGTAGGCTAACTGCCGAACCAAGCCCCTCTTGCGCCATATGAGTCTGATAAATCCTGTCCCTCATTGTGAATAACGGTCCATCCACGGCATCCACTTTCCACTGGTGGCACCTAAACTAGACTATCGTAAGTTAGTCAGCTAGGTCGTACCCATATAGACTTGTGGTTGTACGGTTAATGCTCAGTTTGGACAAACACAAGCGTCGGTCCTTAATTGACTAGGGTGGAACATACACATTACAAGATCTCGTGCTTCTGCACCAATCCAAACCAACCATCCACCCTAATCTAAACCAATTTTCACATTTTAGTTTATTTTAAAAGAACAGCGGTAACTCAATTACCACTAAATTTGTAAACACAAGGGTATTACAATAATTCATAATTTCCCATTTGCAAGATTTATGAGGTATTCAATAGCATGGCTAAGCATTTTCTACCATTCTAATACCAACAATTAAATATATTACTCTCATTAATGAGTCAAAAGAATTTCTAGGGTTGCAAAGGTACATGGCATTCAATTTCAAATGAGGGCATAACAAGGTTGGATATAACTAATGCCTTAAGATTTGAACTAATATTTTATAATTAGCAATGCACATAATTTGAAATAATTAAAACATTTCAAAATCATAGGTTCGAAATGATCAAAGGAGACTTGCCTTCTTGAGTGCTGACTGGTTCTTCTTGCTGCGACTGACGAAATCCTCAATGACAATGAATCTACTGTGAAAAGACAGACAAACAAAACAAATAAAATCAAAAAAAATTTAAATAAAATTAAAAATTTTAAAAAGAGTCCATATTTGGATAGTTTATGATTTTAGAAAAATTTAGAAATTTGAACGGCTCAAATCGGAGTTAAAATGAGAAAGTTATGGCTTCCGAAAGATTAACAGGAGGGAAAAAGGAAAAGGCTGACTTTCGGGAATTATTTTTGCACTGAAAAATGCTATTTATGACGTCATCAATTTTCGAATTTTCTGAGCGGGAAAACATATTTGAATGACGGTGGGTCCGGTCTCACCGTGGACTGGATCCACGGACCACGGGTTCGCCGACGTGGCACACCGCCACATGGCGCCATGCGGCGCGAGGTGGCGCCACGTGGCCGCCCACGCGGCGCACGCGCAGCCGCGACGGAGGTGGCCGCCGCGATCGGCGGGGGCGGCGAACGGCGGCGGCGGATGAGGAGGCGGCGGCGCTACGGCGGCGGCGGGGTGTGGCGGCGGCGGCGCGCTAGGAGGCGGCGGCGGGGTTTGGGGTGGTGGCAGCGGGGTTTGGGTGGCCAGCGGTGGGGCACCGGGAGGCGGCCGAAAAGAGGAGGAGAGGGGCGGTGGGAGGCGGTGGTGAGGGAGGGCGAGGGGAGGGCGGTATTTATAGGCAAGGGGAGGAGGGGTGGCCGTATTTTTGGAGCTTCGCCGGAGTTAATGCAAATCGCGAATTGCTTGATCGTGCAAAAATAGCACACCCACAAGTGCACGGGTTGCCACTGAAATAGCAGCGAGTGTCGTGTTCTCCACAGGGACTAGACTAAGGCTACCGGTGCTCAGCTAAAGCTAGGTCAAACGAAACAGGGGAGAAACTAAACTACTGAACGAATGCACTCTAACCCGCACGATCAAAACGACGAACGAACTAAACAAACGAATGAACTAAACGACGACAAGACGAACGACCTTACAAATAGACGTCGTACGACCGAACGAACAACACGAATACGACACAATGACACACGAACGATAACGACTACCAACCGACGCCCTAACTAGCTACCGACCGCAAGAAAGAAAGAGGGAAAGTCGAGAAGCACCGGGGAGAGTCTAGAAGCAAGGAGGGAGTCGAGAGAGAAAGAGAGGGAAGACGGTCGACGCTAACTAGTCGACGACGGCAGGGAAAACAAGCACATGACTACGACGAACGCACGACTTAACTAACTAACGACCGCGGAAGGGAGAGAAAAGAGGGAGGTCGAGAAGCAATGAGGGGGATTGAGATAGCAAGAGGGAAAGGAGACGGTCGCCGGCTAACTAATTCGTGCAACACAAACACATATACTAACACAGACAACTAACACTTAAAACCACTAACAGAACTAAACATTACAATCTCTAACAACACATATCACAATTAGCACTGCTGTAAATACTACTGAACTACTAACAAAATACAGATTGCACAATTATCTCCTAACAAATATCACAATAACTGAACTGGGCATAATACCATCTCAGTGAATACATGCACAATCACAGTTCTCAAATAAACATTCCACTGAACACATGCATCACAGATCACAGATGATAATCCCCAATTCATCAACACATTGCAAATGGTAATTGTCAATTAACAGTGCGACAGTAATGAAAAGAAAATGAAGAAATAAAGGGGGAGGAGATTAGACCACCGAGGAGGAGTTGGAGAAGCAGACGGGAGGCCGATGAGGAAGAAGCCGAGGAGGTGGTGATGTCGACGGCGCCGTGGAGTAGCAGAGGAGAGATCGCTATCGGTGGAGAGGTGATGGCCGTCGGCGGAAGACGGTGATCGGAGGGAACTGATGAAGCCGTCGGTGAGGGGGTCGCAGAGGATGGCGTCGCTGTGAGGTGCCGGCCGAAGTCGATGAAGAAGGGCACACAGGCGGCCGGTGGCAGAAATGGAAAGGCACAGGCGGCGCTGGAGAGGGAGGTAGGGGGGCACACCGGTGAAAGTAGGGGTGCGTCGGAAGAGCAGTGGGGAAGGAGATGGCGGCGGTGAAGGGTAAGGAGAAGGGGTGGCGCGGCAGGGAGGAAGAAACGGTGGCGATGAGGAGAAGGGAAGTGGCGGCGCTTGTGTGGGGAGAAGGAGCGGCAGAGGAAGAGGCGGTGGAGGAGGCGCGGTGGAGAAGAACGGCGGAGGCGCACGGGAGGAGGAGCAGTAGAGGAGGATGCGGACGAAGATGGGAGACGCGGTGGCGAGCCGGAAAAGGGAGGCGATGAAGGGAGGAGGCGCGGTGGTGCTGTGTGGCGCTGATGAGGAGAGGGATGGCGGCGCTGGAGAGTAGAGAGAGTGGGGCGGCGCCGGTGAATGGAGAAGGGAGAGGGCGGCGCGCCGGAGGGAGAGGCGGCGGTGAAGAGAAGGGAGGCAGCTCGGATGGAGGAGCAAGTGGAGGCGGCCAGCGAGGTTAGGCCCGGCCCTCGCCGGCGCCGGATTTGGAGAAGAATGGGGGGAGAGAGGGAGGAGATAGGTGGCGGAGAGAAGGAAGAACCGGGCTCAATCATCTCCTGGCGGCGGCTAAGGGTTTTGTGGGTTGGGGGTTTTCGGTTTTTTTGTGATTTGGCCCTCCAAATTTTCTAGGGTTTATAAACAAGTCCCTCCCAAATATAATTTCTTCTGTTTTGACCCCTCCAGAGCTCCGATTTCATCACGGAAAGATCCTACGCGATCGTGACGACGCGCATATTTGCACGGAGCAGTCCAGATTTGTCGTTTAGGCGCCTAGATCGCGTCGGCCTGCGGAAAAGTGCAAAAAATGTAAAATGGTCCATTTCGAGCAATTAAATATAGAAAATAGTGCAAATGATGATAAATGGTCCCAAAATACGAAAAATAAGAGGGTAAAATGGCATGTAAATATATGCAAATATGACGCATGTCATACCCCCAAGCTTAAACTTTTACTTGTCCTCAAGTAAATGGCGTGATATTATTGAACCCGGACAACAAGTCATTATGGCAAAAGACTAGATAAATGCATGTAATAAGTCAAGAGGCATACACAATATAAAATGAGATTGTCTAACTCGAGTTTGAGGACCATCCAAAATGAGAATGAATCAAGCAAAGATCTCAAGTGATAACTATAGCATTTGACCAAATCAAGTTATACACTCAAGTAATCACATGAATTCCAACCAAAATTGTAAAGCATCGGAACTAGGTATAACATCAAGAATGAGCATAGCGAAGGGTCATGCAAAGGCATATGCTATTTGAGACAAAGAGACTAATACTCGCATGAAATTTATGAAAAAGCCCACACTTGAGCCATGATACCTTAAATTTTTGATGATTTTAAACAAGTTATAAACACACACATTGGGCACAAGTGCCGCTTATTCCAACCCTTGGGCTAGCTAGCCACTTATTCACACATTCGAACTTCATTTGGGCAAAACTGCCACTTATTCAACACATTTTCGAACCAATGTGACAAAGTCACTTATTCAACTCACTCCTCGCAAAACAATTTTTTTTTCTTTTTTTCTTCTTTTTTTTAAGATTAAGCATCTTTAACCGGCTTTCATTAATGCTAAGTAACACGTGTCCTGGGACATGGATACCTAGATAAATCAACCAAGTTATTGGCTCAAGATAGGACTACCCCTTTCACAAATTTTACATTCAAGCAAAGTATCAATATCTAAAATAACATATGCCAAAGCATGAAACTAAGATATAACCATTCAAGAGGCGATGACTAGAACCAATTCAATCCGCAAATGGTCAAAACACATGCGTAACTCGCAATGAATCGAATGCTATAGGATCACAAGGTTTCTAAGCACATCAAGGATAATAAACAAAACTCAAGCTCTATATGATGCCAAGTGACTTAAGACATTCAAGGAACTAGTGACAATATAGCTCAATTAAGAAAATTTCGACATGACCTTTCTTGATTAATCAAGGCATGGGCTCACATGGCCAAGATATACAATAAGCATAACATGAGAGCAATAGTAAAGGTCACAAATCATCAACATACGCACAATATGAAGCATAAGAATGACCATATATCATCAACTACACGACAATAAGCTCAAATGCTCACAAATATAAACAAACATGCTAGAACATCATCCATACACATACAAGTCCTCCCCCAAGCTTAAATTGAGCAATGAATCAAGGATGCACCTAAAGGGGCAAGAAACACTCACCGGTGTACATGATGTAATGGAAGTAGGCAAATCATCCCATGGCTTCTCGCACATGCAAGGATGAGGATCTAGCACGGACCTGAAATAAAAACAAAGAAAAGAAAAGAAAAGAGGAGAAACTAACAAACAAAATAGAAATAAAAGGAAAAAAGAGAAGCTCATTTGGATGTAGCGGGAGGAAGGCCGAGGACGCGACATGGAAAAGGTACATGTCCGCCCTCCTCATGAAGCAGCATACCTCGAAATCCACCAGGATCCCAAGGAATATCGACTCGAGCCATGTCCGCTCGTAGTCGATGGTACACAAGCGTAACCCTGCAAATAGACTCACAGATATGGCATGTATGTGTGATAGGGTTGACACCCTCTAAGTCATCAATCGAATATCCAATCATGTAGGTATATCGATAAAGTACATCATGAGGTCTATCAGTGAGATGAGCACAACTAGTAATAGCATATGTCTCGTCTGAGCCAAGGAAATCAAACCTGAGGTGGTCGGGGAAGAGTTTCCATACTACCTGAAGTGTAGGCGAAAGAGAATATATGGTAGTAGAAACCTCCAGAGGGATGATGTCGACCGAAGAAGTAGCTAGTGGTGGATCAATAGAAATGTGCTCCTCCTCGACATCGGAAGCAGCCCCCTCATCAAGATGTGGAACCTCAGAACTCAAAAGTGTATCCATAATGAACTCATCATCATCTGACACAAATCTCTCATCATCTAAATCTATCTCGTCACAACTCAAGAGTGGATCTACCGCAAACTCATCCTCATAGTCAGGAGTGAAACAATCATCATCAGGAGGTAGGTCCTCATCATCTAGCTCAATAATCTCTCTCTCAGAGTCAATAGGCAAAGGATCCGACTGAGGTGCCTCTAAGTGTGTCTGTAGTGTCTCCAACAACAGGCCCTCGCTAGCAAGATCAGGTGTAAGACTCGGAGGCTGACACTCATCTCTATCCAGAACTATCTCTGTGGTACTAATGGAAGGCTGTGAAATGGTAAAACTATCCATCCAAGTAGAACTGGTGCTCATGACCGCCTCAATATCATCCTGAATCGCCATCGCACGATCACCACCAAGAGGTACAGTCATCAGTTCCTTGCACAATGCATCAAGTCTGGCAGCCTGATCTTCATGTGAAAGAGGTGGCTCATGGGACTGCTCTAAGGACTCAGACATAGGAACTGTAAGCTGGCTCGGTGAAGGAATAGGTGAACTGCAGGCATGAGGTGTCAGATCCAATGCAAAGTCTCTACTCATTCTACTCTCATGATCTCCTATAATCCTAGAAATCCTCTCCTCAAATCTAGACAACTCATCAAACTCTGGAGTAGGAGTCTGATGCTGAGGTACAGGATAGTGGTGGTGTGACAAATGAGAAATATCCTGATCTCCATATCTAAAACCCTGCAATGGTATACTAGAAGAAAATGATGAGATATCAGGGTTGTTGTTCCCATATGACAGACTCGAGTGCTCAGGCCATCCGGGGTGATAAGTGTCGTGGTATGGCCCACTCGGTGAGCAAAGCTCATCCCGTAACACTGGAGTGGACAAATAACCACGCCGGCACTCAGCGGGTGAATGGCCCCAAAACCACAAGCTCGGCATATAGGAACAACCGAGAGTGGGCGTCGATAAAGAACTATACCGATCGTGCCCACTCAGAACACAACTCCTCGCTCTAAAGCATAGCGCTCTAACTGACGAGACAATAGATTTACCTGTTCTTGAAGAGTATCATAAGTGCTAGGGGTGCTCACAAAACCACGAGAATCAGAATAGTAAGCCATAGCCTCAATAAGTACCAATATCAATCAACCTGCGAGAATGGATACGAAAATCGCGAAAGAGAGAAGTAACTAGAGAAAGGGTTAGGGATTAGTAATATATCACAAATATGAACAATAACGAAAAGAAAGACAAGTCAGCGCAAACACAAAAATAAGCAAAAGAAAACAAACAACGACCTAGTCTATAGCCTAACACTGTCGCTCTAAGCTAGTCCCCGGCAACGGCGCCAAAATGCTTGATCGTGCAAAAATAGCACACCCGCAAGTGCACGGGTTGCCACTGAAATAGCGGCGAGTGTCGTGTTCTCCACAGGGACTAGACTAAGGCTACCGGTGCTCAGCTAAAGCTAGGTCAAACGAAACAGGGGAGAAACTAAACTACTGAACGAATGCACTCTAACCCGCACGATCAAAACGACGAACGAACTAAACAAACGAACGAACTAAACGACGACAAGACGAACGACCGTACGAATAGACGTCGTACGACCGAACGAACAACACGAATACGACACAATGACACACGAACGATAACGACTACCAACCAACGCCCTAACTAGCTACCGACCGCAAGAAAGAAAGAGGGAAAGTCGAGAAGCACCGGGGGGAGTCTAGAAGCAAGGAGGGAGTCGAGAGAGAAAGAGAGGGAAGACGGTCGACGCTAACTAGTCGACGACGGCAGGGCAAACAAGCACATGACTACGACGAACGCACGACTTAACTAACTAACGACCGCGGAAGGGAGAGAAAAGAGGGAGGTCGAGAAGCAATGAGGGGGACTGAGATAGCAAGAGGGAAAGGAGACGGTCGCTGGCTAACTAATTCGTGCAACACAAACACATATACTAACACGGACAACTAACACTTAAAACCACAAACAGAACTAAACATTACAATCTCTAACAACACATATCACAATTAGCACTGCTGTAAATACTACTGAACTACTAACAAAATACAGATTGCACAATTATCTCCTAACAAATATCACAATAACTGAACTGGGCATAATACCATCTCAGTGAATACATGCACAATCACAGTTCTCAAATAAACATTCCACTAAACACATGCATCACAGATCACAGATGATAATCCCCAATTCATCAACACATTGCAAATGGTAATTGTCAATTAACAGTGCGACAGTAATGAAAAGAAAATGAAGAAATAAAGGGGGAGGAGATTAGACCACCGAGGAGGAGTTGGAGAAGCAGACGGGAGGCCGATGAGGAAGAAGCCGAAGAGGTGGTGATGTCGACGGCGCCGTGGAGTAGCAGAGGAGAGATCGCTATCGGTGGAGAGGTGATGGCCGTCGGCGGAAGACGGTGATCGGAGGGAACTGATGAAGCCGTCGGTGAGGGGGTCGCAGAGGATGGCGTCGCTGTGAGGTGCCGGCCGAAGTCGATGAAGAAGGGCACACAGGCGGCCGGTGGCAGAAATGGAAAGGGAGAGGCGGCGCTGGCGAGAGAGGTAGGGGGGCACACCGGTGAGAGTAGGGGTGCGGCGGAAGAGCAGTGGGGAAGGAGATGGCGGCGGTGAAGGGTAAGGAGAAGGGGTGGCGCGGCAGGGAGGAAGAAACGGTGGCGATGAGGAGAAGGGAAGTGGCGGCGCTTGTGTGGGGAGAAGGAGCGGCAGAGGAAGAGGCGGTGGAGGAGGCGCGGTGGAGAAGAACGGCGGAGGCGCACGGGAGGAGGAGCAGTAGAGGAGGATGCGGCCGAAGATGGGAGACGCGGTGGCGAGCCGGAAAAGGGAGGCGATGAAGGGAGGAGGCGCGGTGGTGCTGTGTGGTGCTGATGAGGAGAGGGATGGCGGCGCTGGAGAGTAGAGAGAGTGGGGCGGCGCCGGTGAATGGAGAAGGGAGAGGGCGGCGCGCCGGAGGGAGAGGCGGCGGTGAAGAGGAGGCAGCTCGGATGGAGGAGCAAGTGGAGGCGGCCAGCGAGGTTAGGCCCGGCCCTCGCCGGCGCCGGATTTGGAGAAGAATGGGGGGAGAGAGGGAGGAGATAGGCGGCGGAGAGAAGGAAGAACCGGGCTCAATCATCTCCTGGCGGCGGCTAAGGGTTTTGAGGGTTGGGGGTTTTCGGTTTTTTTGTGATTTGGCCCTCCAAATTTTCTAGGGTTTATAAACAAGTCCCTCCCAAATATAATTTCTTCTGTTTTGACCCCTCCAGAGCTCCGATTTCATCACGGAAAGATCCTACGCGATCGTGACGACGCGCATATTTCCACGGAGCAGTCCAGATTTGTCGTTTAGGCGCCTAGATCGCGCCGGCCTGCGGAAAAGTGCAAAAAATGTAAAATGGTCCATTTCGAGCAATTAAATATAGAAAATAGTGCAAATGATGATAAATGGTCCCAAAATACGAAAAATAAGAGGGTAAAATGGCATGTAAATATATGCAAATATGACGCATGTCACGAATAAGGGAAATAAAAGAGGGGAAACGGCCGTAGGAATGGAGGGGATTGATTGAGCATCCGTTTCCACTTTTTATTCGGGAATTAAAGTGAGTAAAACGGCCGGAATCAAAGCTTGATTTTCGGTTTAATGGAGGTGGAGAGAGAGGGTGGGAGGAGGAAGAAGGTGAGGTTGAAGAAGGGGTACGGGCCCATGTGTCATAGAGAGTGAGAGTTAGTGAAGGGGTACGGGCCGTTGGATGCTTGACATGTGGCAAGTGAGTGGATGATGGCCTTTAGATTTTATGAAGGGGTAAGTTGTGGTGGATGGCTAGGATTAAAACGTGGAGAGAGGTGGATTTAATCTGAGAGCGACACGTGGCGGAATAGGATTAATTTGATTTTTATTTTCGGAATAAATTTCAGCAATTACTAGAAACTTTATAAAAGCTTGGGAAATTAATATTTAATGTCTAAAAATTCCATAAAAAACATAAAATATTCCTGGAAGCATTTTAGACTTAATAAAAATATTTTTAATTTCATATTTGCATTTTAATAATTTATAAAATACTTTTTAACTTTGAAAATTGATTTTAAATTTCAGAAAATTCTCAAATAATATTTAAAAATTTAGGAAAGGCTAGGGAAAATATAATTTTCCCTTTTTGGCTTTAATAAAATATTTAAAATGCATTTTCTTTCTTTAAATTTTGAAATAAAACCCAGAAAATCAAATAAAAGCCGAGAAAAATCCAATTACTTTAAAATAGTTAATTTGAATTTAAATTTTTCCAGAAAGCCAAATTTTGGGATGTTACATTAGATGTAATACTTGGTATGGATTGGTTAAACAAGTATAAAGGACAGATAGATTGTGCCGATCGTGCTGTTACCATTACCAACTCGGATGGAATCCAAGTAAAGTATAAGTCAAACACATCTTCTCAGAATAGGTGTGGGTTGAACAGCTTGAAGGAGGTAACTTTGGAAAAGGTGCCTATAGTATGTGAATATCCAGATGTATTTTCTGAAGATTTACCCGGAATGCCACCAGACAGAGAAATTGAGTTTGTTATCAACCTAGTACCTGGTACAGCTCCAATCTCCAAGAGACCTTATCGTATGCCTGCAAATGACTTGGCAGAAGTTAAGAAGCAAGTTCAGGAACTACAAGAGAAGGGTTTTGTAAGACCAAGTACTTCACCCTGGGGAGCACCAGTACTTCTAGTGAAGAAGAAGGATGGCAGTCTTCGCATGTGTGTGGATTATCGATCCTTGAATGATGTGACCATTAAGAACAAGTACCCTTTGCCCCGAATAGATGATCTGTTTGATCAGTTGAAAGGATCATGTGTCTTCTCCAAGATTGATCTTCGATCAGGTTATCATCAACTGAAGATAAGACCAGAAGACATACCCAAGACAACATTTGCTACTCGTTATGGATTGTATGAGTATACAGTGATGTCTTTTGGCCTAACCAATGCACCCGCATATTTTATAAACCTGGTGAATAAGGTGTTCATGGAATATTTGGATAAGTTTGTGGTTGTGTTCATTGATGATATTTTGATATACTCCCAGAATGAGGAAGAGCATGCAGAACATTTGAGGATAGTTTTGGAAAAACTCAGAGAACACCAGTTGTATGCCAAGTTTAGTAAGTGTGAGTTTTGGTTGAAGAAAGTGGCTTTCTTGGGACATGTGATTTCTGCAGGAGGAGTGTCCATAGACCCTGATAAAGTAAATGATGTGCTCAATTGGACACAACCAAAGTCAGTATCCGAGATCAGAAGCTTTTTGGGATTGGCCGGTTATTATCGTCGCTTTATTGAAGGTTTCTCCAAGCTTGCAAGACCTCTCACCCTGTTGCTAAAGAAGGAAAAGAAGTTTGAATGGAGTAAATCGTGTGAGGATAGTTTTCAGGAGCTAAAGAAGAGGCTAACTTCTGCTCCAGTGTTGACACTTCCGGATATTAGAAAGGATTTTTGAAGTCTTTTGTGATGCATCAAGGCAAGGACTAGGCTGTGTTCTGATGCAAGAGGGAAAGGTAGTAGCCTATGCTTCAAGGCAGTTGCGACCCCATGAAGGAAACCATCCAACCCATGATTTAGAGCTTGCTGCCATTGTGCATGCTCTAAAAATATGGAGGCATTATTTGATCGGTAATCGTTGTGAGATCTACACGGATCACAAAAGTTTGAAGTATATATTTACTCAGCCCGATCTCAATATGAGGCAAAGGAGATGGCTTGAGTTAATAAAAGATTATGATGTCGGAATACATTATCATCCAGGAAAGGCCAATGTAGTAGCTGATGCCTTGAGCAGAAAGAGTTACTGTAATAAGTTGTGGATAAATGACAGTATGCCTGCACTTCAAGAAGAATTCCAGCAGCTCAATTTGGAAGTAGTAGAGGAAGGATTCCTGGAAACTTTAGAGGTTCAACCAACTCTAGAGGACCAGATCAAGACAGCTCAAAAGGAGGATAAGTATGTCAAGGAAATTAAGGAAAACATGAAGAAAGGAAAAGCACCAGGATTTTCAGAAGATGAAGAAGGTATCATATGGTTTGGGAAAAGAATTATTGTACCTGAAAAGAAAGAAATAAAGGAATTAATTCTGAAGGAGGCCATGAATCTAGATATTCAATTCACCCTGGGAGTACAAAGATGTACCAAGATCTCAAAGAAAGGTATTAGTGGTCAAGTATGAAAAGAGAGATTGCAGAATATGTAGCTTTGTGTGATGTGTGCCATCGGATTAAAACTGAACATCAGAGACCTGCCGGACTTTTACAACCCTTACAGATACCCGAGTGGAAATGGGAAGAAATTGGAATGGATTTCATAACCGGATTGCCGAGAACAAAATTAGGGCATGATTCGATTTGGGTTATTGTGGACTGTCTGGCAAAAGTCGCCCATTTCATTCCAGTAAAGACCACATACTCTGGGATAGACTCGCAGAGTTGTATATGTCAAGAATAGTGTGTTTACATGGAGTTCCAAAGAAGATTGTGTCAGATCGAGGATCTCAATTCACCTCAAGATTTTGGTAGAAGCTACACGGACTTTTGGGCACCAATCTAAATTTCAGCACAGCATATCATCCGTAGACAGATGGTCAAACAGAAAGGATAAATCAAATTTTGGAGGACATGTTGAGAGCTTGTGTCCTAGCAGACAAGACTAATTGGGATCGAAGTTTGCCCTATGCAGAATTTTCCTATAACAACAGTTATCAATCCAGCTTACAAATGTCTCCGTTTGAAGCTTTGTATGGCAGAAAATGCAGGACACCGTTGTATTGGAAAGAAACAAGAGAAGGACAAGTGTTTGGACCAGATGTGTTGAAATAGGTGGAGGAACAAGTTCGCCTAATCCAGGACAGATTAAAAACAGCTCAAACCAGACAGAAAAGCTATGCGGACAATCGTCGAAGAACATTAGAGTTTGTACCTGGAGATCATGTTGATCTGAAATTTTCACCTCTCAAGGGAATGCGACGTTTTGGAGTTAGTGGAAAGCTTGCTCCTAGATTTATTGGACCATTCCCTGTTACGGCAAAAAGGGGAGAAGTTGCTTATTAGTTGAAACTTCCACCTCAGTTGTCAAAGGTTCACGACGTCTTTCATGTGTCTCAACTAAGAAAATATCTCAGAGTGCCAGAAGAATAGATGCCTCTAGATGAAGTGAACTTGAAAGAGGACTTAACCTATCCAGAGTACCCAGTCAAGACATTGGATGAAGTAGAGCGTCGTACGCGAAGCAAAGTCATCAGGTTCTGTAAGGTGCAGTGGAGCAACCACTCCGAGTCAGAAGCAACTTGGGAGCGTGAAGAGGATCTAAGAGCAGAGTTCCCTAATCTTTTTCCCACTCCATCCGAATCTCGGGGTCGAGATTCTTTCTAAGGGGGGTAGGTTTGTAACATCCCAAAATTGACTTTCTAGAAAAATTTAAATTCAAATTAATTATTTTAAAGTATTTGGACTTTATTTGGCTTTTATTTGATTTTCTGGAGTTTAAAACCTATTTTTAGAATTTAAAAAGTATTTTAAAGTATGAAAATTAAATACCAACAGTAGTTGGAAATAATTTTATTTAGTCCAAAATATCTCCAGGAGCTTCTGTAAATTTTTTCTGGAATTTTTGGAGGTATTTTCATATTTTTCTGAGGTCTAAATAATTTCCTAGCCTTTTCTAAAAATAAAAATCAAATTCTAAAATCAAAAATCCAAAACCCTCCCTCCTGCCGATGCGTGGACGGTCCAGAACCGCCCACGTCGCCACTCGGCCCAATCCGGCCGCTCTCCCCCTCTCCTTCCGCCAAGCGGGCCCGGCCCGTCGGTCACCCCACGCCTCCCTCTCTCCTCCTCTCTCTGCCCCTGGGCCCTGGCTGTCAGCCGCTCGCACCCGCACCCGCCGCCCGATCCTCCCTCCGAGCCGCGTTGCTTCATCCGCGCCGCCCGCTCACTTCCCTCTCTCTCAATGCGCGCGGGCCCCGCCTGTCAGGGTCTTCCCCTTCCTCGCGCCACCGCTTTCCTTCTTCTCCCCTTTCTTTCCTTTCTTGCGCCGACGACCGATTCCCCGCGGATACCCTCCTTTCCTTCCCCGGCTCTCCCCGATTTTGGAAACCCCGAGCCCCGCCGCGACCCAATCCCCGAACTGTCGCGCCCTCTTTCCTTCTGCGCCCCCCTATTTCCTTCCCTCCCCTCTCCCTTCCTTTTCCGGCCGCCAACTCCGGTGAGCAATTGCCGCACCCCTGCTCCCCCTTCGCCCTTATAAATACCCCCTAGGCTCCGCCTCCCTCCGCACCACCGCCCACTGCCCTCCGCTCTCTTTCCCGAGCCCTGCAGCACTCCGCCATCGTGCTCTCTCTCTCCCCGAGCTCCGCCGCACTCCGGCGAGCAATCCCCGCCGCCTTGGACCTCCCCGGAGCCCGCCACCGCCACTCCAAGCACCCCTCTGCCCGTGCGAACCTCCCCGACACCTCGGCCGCCCCTCCCCGCCGCCGGAGCACCGTCGCACTGGAGGACCCGTGCTGCGCCGCCGCTCTACCTCGTCGCCGGCCGTCCCAACTCATCACCGGACCCCGCTGACCCCTCCACCAGCACCGCCTCCGCACCGGGATTGCATTTTGGGCATCACCAGAACCTCTCCGGCCACCCCTCGCCGCCGGCGCCACTGCCTCCATCCACTGCTGCCCGGCCCCCCTCCAGCAGGCTCCTCAAAGGGATTGCCTACCCTGTATGGGTAGGCAACACCTCCCCGACCGACTGGCTAGCAGCGCTATTCCTTCCTCCCCCCGGTTCCATCGGCGCGCGTTCGAGCCCCCGGCTCCGCACGCTGAGGTTGAGCCATTCTTTTATTTCCGCGCTGACAGATGGGCCCCACCCGTCAGCGGCCACCCGTCTGCGCTCTCCACTGACATCTGGGCCCAGAGCCCAGAGGGGTCCCACATGTCAGAGGCAGGGCCAGTGGGCTCACTGTCAAGTGGGTCCCACCTGTCATAGACTCAAAATAAAATAATAAAATAAAAGATTAACATTTATGTACTGCCAGTGGCCCCACTTGTCAGAAATTTAATAATTTCTGGATTTATTCAAACTGAGATTTTCAAATGAGCATAACTTTCTCATTTTAATTCCAATTCAGCCATTCAAATTTCTAAATTCGTCTAAAATCATAATCTATCCAATTATGGCCTCTATTTGAATTTTTGAATTTTTGTTTGTATTTATTTGTTTTGTTGCTCTGTCTTTTCGCGCGTAGAGTCCAACGTTGTCGAAGATCTCTCCACTCCGCAGCAGGAAGAACCAGAGAGCGTGCAAGAAGGCAAGTCTCCTTTGATCATCTTGAACCTATGATTTTGAAATGTTTTAATTATTTTAAATTATGTGCATTGCTATTTACATAAAACATTAGTTCAAATCTTAGGGTACTAGTTAATCCAACTTTGTTATGCCCTCAATTGAAGTTGAATGCCATGTACCTTTGTTACCCTAGAATTTTCTTTGTCTCATTAATGAGAGTATTATAATTATTTGTGAATAATAGAAAGGTAGTATAATGCTTAGTCGCTAAATAATACTTTTGAAATCTTGAAAATGGGAAATTATGATTTGTTGTAATAACCTTGTGTTTATAAGTCTAGTGGTGATTGGAGTTGCCACTGATCCTTTAAAATAAAATAAAATGTGGAAATTGGTTTAGATTAGGGTGGATGGTTGGTTTGGGTTGGTGCGGCAAGCACGAGATCTTGTAAAGTGTATGTTCCACCCTAGTCAACTAAGGACCGACGCTTGTGTTTGTCCAGACTGAGCACTACCGTACAACCCTAAGTCTATATGGGTACGACCTAGCTGATTAACTCATGATAGTCTAGTTTAGGTGCCACCAATGGAAAGTGGGTGCCAGGGATTTACTGGTTATTCACAGTGAGGGACAGAGATTTACTGTACTCATATGGCGCAAGAGGGGGCTTCGGATTGGGCAGATTTAACCCTTCTGCGGTGAAACCTCGTGGTGGTGTCTAGCTAGTCTAGAGTGAGGTAAAGGCTTTGTGATAATTTATCTGTGTCTCATGCCAAAGGAAGCGTGGTGACTGTTAAGATAATTCATCTCTTGGGGGTAAAGTTGTACAACCTCTGCAGAGTGTCAAACTATTCGAATAGCCGTGCCCACGGTCAAGGGCGGGCAAGGAATGCATTCACACGGTAGATTTTTGGTTTTGGTTTTTAAAATCAAAGTTTTTACTCCGAGAGTGGAGGGAACTCTCGGAAGGGTATCCAGGCAGTTGGAGCCAGAGAGGGTGGATGGAACCCGTAGTTTTAAACTTGATCAATTGTAATTGTTTAGCTAGTGTTGGTAGATGGAACCTTCACTATAAAGTTAATGATAGTTCTGTTAAAATATTTACTTTATTAAATTGATGCCTTCAAAAATAACTAGTAGTAATTGAAATTAAAACGTTGCTTTGTGCAAAAGAACGATATAGCCTTCCTTTGCCAAGCCTTGCATCTATTGCATTTTTCCCAAGACTTGCGGAGTACTTTATGTACTCACATGCTGCTCTCAAAATATAATATTCAGAGGAATACGAAGCCCAAGAAGGAGACTACGACTACTTCTCGGGTGGATTCGACGAAGGATTTCCGGAGTTCTAGGTCACGCTTCCCCAGTCAATTGCCTGTGGCGTATTGATGGGCCTCCATTGGATTTATTTTGCTTCCGCTGTGTTTGATGATTGTGCGAGGTCTTGAAACCTCAAATGTAATAATGAGACCTGTTGGTCAGTACTCTTTATATTTGTAATAATGCGTTGTTGGATATGAATCATTTCTGTTTAACTGTGTGCACTAGCTTTGATCTGGGACTAGTGCTGTAATACACAGAGGGTCCGGGTTTGTAATCCGGGTCCCGACAATCATGTGTCAGCTGAAGATGCAGCAGGAGCCAGCGATATCATTGCGGGTATGTTCCCAATCAACTCCATACCTGCATTGGTTTTATTTGACCCTGGTGCAACGCATTCTTTTATCTCGAAGAGTTTTGCCTCAAGTAATCAGTTGCCTTCTGTTTCCTTGCCAAAACCCTATGTGGTCCAAACCCCTGGGATTAGAATGGAGTCCCATAGTGGGTGTGGTGGACTTAGCATAAAAATACAAGGGGTAGAGTTTAAAGCAGATCTGCTGCAACTAGACATGAAAGGGTTAGATGCCATTTTGGGCATGAATTGGCTAGCCAAGAACAAAGGTAAAGTAGACTGTGAGTTCAAGACAATAACATTGATCAACCCTGAAGGTCAGAAAGTAGTGGTAGAAATAGACCGAGAATTGATAAAGAATACAAAGAAGCGTGAGCTCAACGCATTGTCAGTTACTCTCGATCAAGTGCCAGTAGTGCAAGAGTACCCAGATGTGTTTCCAGAGGAACTGCAAGGAAGACCCCCTGACAGACAGGTAGAACTTGCCATAGAGTTGATTCCAGGCACCAAGCCAATTGCCAAGCACCAGTATAGAATGTCAACCAGCGAGTTAAAAGAGATCAAGAGACAGCTAGATGAACTATAAGAGAAAGAATTTATTTGACCAAGTGTTTCACGTTGGTCGGCACCAGTTCTATTTGTAAAGAAGAAAAGTGGAGAATTGAGGATGTGTGTTGATTACAGAGGACTGAATGCTGTCACAATCAAGAATAAATATCCATTGCCAAGAATCGACGACTTATTTGATCAACTCAAAGGAGCCAAAGTGTTTTCCAAGATCGATCTGTGCTCGGGTTACCATCAGCTCAAAATCCGAGAGCAAGACCGAGAGAAAACAGCCTTCATCACCAGATACGGGTTGTATGAGTTCACGGTCGTGCCCTTTTTTCTGACCAATGCGCCAGCGTATTTCATGAACCTTATGAATCTGGTGCATATGGACTAGTTGGACCGATTTGTGATAATCTTCATAGATGATATCTTGATTTACTCCAAGAGCGACGAAGAGCACAAGCAGCATCTACACATGGCATTGACAAGACTGAGAGAACATCAGCTGTATGCTAAGTTTGACAAATGTAGTTTTTGGATGAAAGAAGTTGCTTTCTTGGGTCACATTATATCAGAAGATGGAGTCAAAGTTGATCCAGAGAAGATCACGACAGTCATGGAATGTAAGCAGCCCAAGACAGTGACTGAAGTGAGGAGCTTTCTTGGATTGGCATGTTGTTATCGCCGATTCATAGAAGGATTCTCAAAAATCTCTCATCCGCTTACCCAGTTATTGAAGAAGGACAAGCCATTCACTTGGACAAACGCCTGTGAAGAGAGTTTTCAGTTGTTGAAGACCAAGCTAACGACAACACCAGTCTTGATTCTACCAAACCCAGAAAAAGAGTTCCAGATTTATTGTGATGCCTTAAAACAGGGTTTTGGGATGTGTTCTAATGCAAGACAGAAAAGTTGTTGCCTACGCATCAAGACAATTGAAGCCACATGAGGAGAATTATCCAACGCACAATTTGGAGCTAGCAGCAGTGGTGCATGCACTTAAAATTTGGAGGCACTACCTGCTAGGGAATCATTGCGAGATATCCTCCGAACACAAGAGCTTAAAGTACATTTTCACTCAGCCAGAACTGAATATGAGGCAGCGAAGGTGGCTAGAACTGATCAAAGACTATGATGTGGAACTCCAGTACCACCCAGGCAAGGCAAATGTGGTTGCCGATGCCCTTAGCCAGAAGATTCAACAAAGCAAAGCCAATGCAATCGAACATCCACTAGAGTTGCAAAAGGACATACAACAACTGAACCTGATAATCACAGAACAAGGTGGTATGGCTGCACTAGAAATTCAGCCTCTATTGACATACCAGATCAAGGCAGCACAAGATGAAGACGAAGAAATTCAGAAACTCAAAAAGAAGATTCAAGAAGAAGGTTCAGAAGATTATGTGATAGACGAACATGGGATTCTCACTTTCCGTAGTCGCTATTGCATACCCAACAAGAAAGAGTTGAGAGATCTGATTCTATCTAAGGCCCACTCCTCTCAATTCTCAATCCATCCAGGAGGTACCAAGATGTACCAAGATCTGAAGAAAAAGTATTGGTGGAACCTGATGAAGAAAGAAGTGGCAGAATATGTGGCCAAATGTGATGTCTGCCAACAAATCAAGATAGATCATCAGAAGCCATCGGGATTATTGCAGCCTTTGCCAATTCTCGAATGGAAGTGGGACAGCATCGGTATGAAGGCTATGACGCTATCTGGGTCATTGTTGATAGACTAACCAAGGTGGCTCATTTTCTTCTTATCAAGCAAACTTATGGGAAAGACAAGCTCGCCGAGCTATACTTAACAAGAATAGTGACACTCCACGGAGTCCCTAAAAGAATTGTTTCAGATAGAGGAGCGCAGTTCACATCCAAATTCTGGGAGAAGTTGCATGAAGCTATGGGCACCGATTTGAATTTCGGCTCAGCATACCATCTCCAAACAGATGGCCAGACAGAAAGAACAAATCAGATTTTGGAGGATATGTTGAGAGCTTGCGCTATTGTGTATGGAGCAGCATGGAACACTTGTCTGCCATTTGCTCAGTTCTCAAACAACAACAGCTACCAAGCCAGCATCAAGATGGCCCCATTCGAAGCCCTATATGGCAGAAAGTGCAGGACACCTTTGAACTGGTCAGAAGCAGGAGAACGTTAACTTCTTGGTCCTTAGATTGCCCAAGATTCAGAAGCCCATGTCAAGATTATCAGAGACAGACTCAAGATTGCACAAGACCGACAGAAGAGCTATGCTGACAACTGCAGAAAAGATTTGAGCTTTGAAGTTGGAGATTTTGTGTACATCAAAGTTACCCCGTTCAAGATCATCAAGAGATTTCAAGTCAAGGGTAAACTAGCTCTGAGATATGTGGGACCATTTCAAATAATCGGAAGAGTTGGGGAGGTAGCTTATCAAGTGCAGCTTCCGCCCAACTTGTCAAGAATACATAACGTGTTCCACGTATCACAGCTTCGAAAATGTCTACGACAGCCTACAGATGAAGTACCATTGTTAGACATTGAACTGCAAGACGATTGGACCTATCCTGAAGAGCCCTTGCAGATACTCGAGACCTAAGAAAGGCAGCTCAGAAACAAGAACGTCAGATTATGTAGAGTTCAGTGGAGGAATCACACGGCAAAAGAGTCCACTTGGGAAAGAGAGTCAGACTTGCAGCAAGATTTCCCCAACTTACTCCCTGGACCAAGTTAATCTCGGGGTCTAGATTCTTTTAAGGGGGGTAGGTTGAAATACCCTAAAAATTCAAACCAAAATTTTTTGTGATTTTTCCTGGATTGTTTAGTGATTTTTGGCAACTTTCCTTTTTTGAAAAGTCTCCCCGGAAGCTGCTTTCCCTTTTCGGTGTTTCCGTTTTCCCCTTTTCCTTGGCACCTTTCTCCTTTTCTGCCTTTTCTTTTCCCTCGGTGCCTTCCCCCTCTCCCCGCTCCCTCCCTTCGCCTGCGCTCGCGCCCGAGAGCGTGCCCGCGCCCCCGATTTCGCCCGCCCGCGTCACCCCGACGCCAGCCGGTCGGAAACCAGCGGCGTTTCCCCTCGCCACGTGTCGCCGCCTCCCTCCCTTGGCCACGGTCCAGAACTGCCCACGTCGCCACTCGGCCCAATCCGGCCGCTCTCCCCCTCTCCTTCCGCCAAGCGGGCCCGGCCCGTCGGTCACCCCACGCCTCCCTCTCTCCTCCTCTCTCTGCCCCTGGGCCCTGGCTGTCAGCCGCTCCCCGTCACCTCCCTTGACCACCGGTGCCACGCCCATCCCCCTCTCCCTCGTTTTCATCCCCCTCCGACGAAGCTTTAAGCCCCCTCTGCTCCCTCGCACTCCCATGCTTTTCAAGCCACTCCACCACCCCCATTCACTTCCTGCCACCTCCAAGCAACCCTTGGAGCAACCGATTGAAACCCCATTGCCCCAAGCTCCACCGCCGTCTTCCCCTGCGTCGGCGACCCCCGTGAGCCTCTCTTCTCCTTCTCTCTCTCATTTCTCGATTCCTTGCACCCAGAGCTTCCCTGCTGCTTCCTGACTTCAGTGGTGCCCTTCCCTAGCCAGGTGAACGTCTGTGGAGCTCCGGTGTCGTAGCTCGCCGTCGACCCTAGAAGCTCTCTCGTGGCCAGCCCGTTCGGAAGCTCCCCAACTAGAACCCCCTTTGCCAAAGTGAGCCCCGAACCCCACTGAGTGTGAAAATACCGCCAATTTGGCTTGATCGCCTCCAGTGACCCCATTCCCCGTCGGGAAGCCAAATCTCCCCCTTTTGCCTCCTACCTTCTCCTTTGACCTCCTCGCCTCCCAAGTCCCTAAAATGGGTTCCCCACGTCAAGATCTACCTGGTGGTGCCTCCCTGGCCGCTAGAGACCCTTGCCGTCGCCGGAGTGTAGAGAGCCCGCCCCTCTGCCTCACTGCGAAGCGTGCACGGCGAGAGGTTGACGAAGACTGACGTGGCCCCATCTCCACCATTCTCCCCCAACCATTGCAGTTTAAAGGTGGCCATCGGACGGCGACTTCTCCTCGTCGTCCGATCCCCTTAAACACCCCTCTCCGCATCCGCCCAATCAACCTCCCCTCCTCAGCCGTCCGATCCACTCCACCTCACCACATCCTGTCCGCTCGCTTCCACCGCATCGCGGCCGCCCATACTAGCCACATGTCGACCATCCAGTGCGGAAAGGCGAGCGCGCGTGGCCCTTCGGCCACGCGCGAGTTGGGCCGAGGCCGCGCGGCCCACTCAGCCGCTCAGGCCGAACAATGCCAGGCCACGCTGTAGCACTCGGGCTGGCCCAGCACTGTTCACCGATTTTCCAGAGATTTATTAATTTCCAAATATTCAGAAAATCAAAATAAATTCTAGAAAATAACACAAAATCCCAAAAATTCCCAAATTTCGCCACTTTGCTTATTTTGATGCCCTGAATCCATTTTTGGCTTCCACTTCCCCAAATTCATCCCCAAAAAAAGTCAAAATCTCCCATTTGAATATTTGTGCAATTTACTCCTTTTTCATAGATTATTTTTCCTCGCTTGATTAGGCTCAACGTAGACTTATGTTATTTTCATGTGTTTGCGCTAGTTTCGAAGATTCCAGAGGTTTCGGTGCAGGCTAGGATCAGGGAGTTGCTGCTTACGAGATCGCCGAGATCATCCAGATTCACGGCAAGTCGCAAAACCTTGATCATGTTGTATCCCATGTTGTTTATTTATGTTATTATGCTACTTGCATTATTGTTAATTGTGAAATGATAGTTTGTGTAAAATAAAATGTTTAGAATGACATGATATGTAGATAAAACCTACCACCGATAATTGCCATGATAACTTGTAGCCCTCCCTTGTTAACCCTAGAATTACTCTAAGTATAATATGAATATCTGTAGGTTATTTACATTCATGCAAAGGCTTTACACTACTAAGGTTGTGGCCGTGGGCCGGTAGATTTGAAAATGGTCAGTTGGGGGTGAAAGTGTTGTGGGACACCGTGAGACGGTCTTCGCCCACCGCTTGGCCCTAGGGTGGAGGTTGTGGACCTCGTGAAAATGTAAGGACTAGACCCTTACGCCAAGCAAGTGACATAGTGACCGCTCAACCACAGGTGTTGACTTGTCAACCCTGGTTTAGTACCTGCTCAACTTGAGTGAAGCCCTGCATTTAGGAGTCCGTGTGGATCGCGGATCCGAACTAAGAGAACGATAGGTCCCCACAACTCGGGCCTGGCATTCCGTGGTGGCCAACGTATACCCGAGGGTGTGCGGGTTCCTAACCTATCGGGTGGAGTGTATGCCAAGGGTTGAGTAGCGAAAAGACCCGGTTCCTTAACTCAGTCATGAGGGTTAAGGATGCGTGTGGGTAAAGTTGGGCAACTTTATAGAGTCAATTAAATGGTATTCGAATACGCCGTGCTCCCGGTTAATGGAGCTGTGTCTATTGGGTGATTTCCAGCTGCGAAGCTTAAGTAGATTTTTACAAATGTTTTAACTGGCTTAGTTGGTTAATTATCTTTTCATGAACCCCCCCTCAATTTTAAGGAGTAGTCATAGGCTTTTGGGTTTCTAAAACTGTTTGCAAATAAACATGCATCCACTCGAGTTAATAAACCAAGTATAATCCCTTCCTTTGTTGATCCTTGCAAAGTAGCTAAGATAATGCTTTCCGTTGTGACTTGCTGAGCTGGTTAGCTCACGGCTTGTTAAACCCTTCAGAAGATCAAGACGCTGGAGGTCTCCCCATTGAAGAAGCTCCAAAAGAGCCTTTCTACGACGAGGATCCTTGGTTCTAGGTTTCAGCTGCGCTCGAGTTTCTTGGTGGTTTTTGTAATGTAATATACTTTGGGCTTGCACGCCCCGTTGTCGTAAACTGGGTTGTTAAACCATATGTTGTAATATAAGTTGGTCTTTTGTTGTAAGCATGTTCTGTGATGATATTCTCTTGCTCGACACTCCGTAACTGTTCAGGCATGAATAATTGCGAAATGCTGGGTCCTAGCGCCCCTGGAAACGGGGGCGTTACACACACGTAGCCTGAGCTTTTTCTTCATCGTATACATTGCCTTGTTTGCGGCTTTACATTGCCATGTGGCATATACAATGAAACAACCCAAATTTTTTAAATTTTTTGAATTTTTTTGAAATTTGCTTGAATTCAAAAAATTTTCCAAATAAGGGAATCTCCTTAAAATTCCGCTTTCTCTTATGGGAAAGTACACTTTCAGCTTGTCCTTAATTAGTGCTTTCTTCCCAGGCCCCATCTTCCCTGTTCCCTTGGCCGCACGTCGGCCAGAGCACTTGTTGCGCTGTTCACCGCTGCCATGTCCATTAAGCCTAGCACAGTGCCACACCACCTCACCAACCAAGCTATCAATTGCCATTGCACCGGCCCCGACCACGCGCCATGCCACCACCATCGCCGACCTCACCGTTGCCACCTTGACTGCTAGGCGCTCGACACCCATCCGACACCATAACTCGCCTATTGCCACCTCCTTTAATTGCCTTTAAAGCCAAGTCGAGCTGCTAGCAAGCATGCTTTGGCACTCAATTGCACAACCAAACCTTTCCCTCCCAACTCCAACCAAGAATTGCCGCCACTGCTGAGCCCACACCCACGAGCTTCAAAATACAATTCTCTCTCTAGTCTCGATTACAACCCAATTCCTCATTGTCATAGCACGTACTGCACAGCACGAAGCCAACCCTAACCATGTTGACCTACTTCATCGCCCCTAGGCTGCCAATATCGTGTGCCACCATTGGCCATGTATAGCCATCGTGGACAACCATGCAGAGGCCAAACCAGTCCAAACCACCACCACTGTTAGCATTCCCATGTGCCACTAAATCTAAAGCCACCCTCAAACTCGCCGGAACCCCACTGGAGCACCACCATGCCATGGCTCTGCTCCGCCGAGACATCACCGCCGCTAGCCTTCTACAGTGCCCCTCCGGCCACGTGCATACCCAAAATGGATTGCTCCGGTCCCACTTACCCTGGTAGAACCATCGCTCACCAATGGTAGCCCTCGTCGACACACAATCACCCTGCTATCTTCTTCCTCTGCTCGTCGGCCATGGCGCGTGTTCAAGCCAAATTGGCTAGGCTTCGTGCCTGGCAGGCCAAGCTGATGGGCCAGTCAAGTGGCCCAAAGCAATGAAGAGTCCAATAGGCCAAATGGGCTAAGCTCAATAGTCAAGGCTTGTCACTATTCAAACAAGCCCTCTACTATTCATGGCCCAAGCTTAACACCATCCAACCCACCTACAACTAGCCCAACCCATATTGTCCACACAATCCGACCCATTAGGAATAGTATCAACCATTACTATTCACTTGACCTGTTACTATTCATCTAAAACCCATTAAGCAAGTTTATATCCATTTTGACTATCTCAAGCCTGTTTAAACTATTTTCAACTCCATTTAAGCCACCCAAACTCTGTTTAAACCATAGCCATACAAACCCATCCATATTTATCCTTTTTCAAATTTTACTTCTTCTATTTCTTATTTTGTTTATTCTAGCTTGTATTCTTTCGAGCATAGACTTATTGGGTGCCTTCGGTTGGGCTTATGGCATTTGGCTTTATGGCTTATGCTAGAGTAACCACTTTCAAATGGTGTGCATTTTCAAGGCAAGTCAAAAAGAAAATTGTAGTAAAAAGTGCACTAACTTCAGCTGTACCAGTCAAAATCATATGTGATTATTTTCCTCTGCGTACCGCCTCTTGCAAACAGCCAAAATTTAATTAAGCCATAAGCCACAGGCCAAAAGAACCCACCTATTTATTTTCTTTTCGATACCACCTTGATTTGCTGAGTCGTCTGTCACAGAAGCAAATCAAGATGTAGGAGACTTAGGACCAATTGAAGAGTTTGAATGGGAAGGCAAGTCATATGTCTTTGATCATGTTGATCATATATTATTAAATTATCGTTACTTTCATTATTACTATTTGAGCACTCTTATTTACATACAATAATAGTTTGGAATGACATGATGAGTAGTTAGAACCTACCACTGAAAACCCCTATCATATTTATAAAGGTCATATTCACCTTGACAACTTTGGTAATTAATCACTATATAGATAGCTATTAATAGATGGTAAAATTAAAATGATAAACTTCAACTACTAAGAATAATTTGGCTTCATATCGATAGACTTTCAAATGGTACTAGGGTTAAGGCTAGTTGGTGGTAAGCTAGTAGATGGTTGGAGCCTATGATCTCACCCTTCAATTTGAGGGTCTGGTTTGGATATGGTGGTGTAGTGCTGGTGTGTAGAGGGTATATGAATGATAGCCTCATAAGGACTAGACCTTGTGCCAAGTAAAGGACACAGAACTCGCTCAATCACAGGCTTTGACTTGTCAAATATAGTCTAGTATACTATTCGATGGCCTATGGACAAGGGACGAAATGGAAGTGGGATTGGAAAATCACTTGCAATTCTTCATAACAGTAGGTCCACTCAATGTCGGGATTGGCCTGTGGATTCCCGATAATGTTGTTTGGCCCTAAGCCTACCGGATAGAAGCTAGAAAGAATAGAGCAACGAATGACCTTATTATCTTAATTTAGTTGCATACTATCATGTTGCATATATATAGCTTGACATTATGAGTTGGGATATCTTGTGGGTAAAATTAGGCAACTCTGTAGAGCATAAGAAATAGTATTCAAATACATCATGCTCCCGGACAATGGAGTTATGTTTCATAGATGATTCCAATAAAAAGACATAAGTAGAACTTGAATAATTTTAATATGCAAATTGTTGATGATAAACCCTTTGTTAATTAAATATTATTTTCCTATTTTAAGTGCAAAGTTCTTTAGTCTTATCATATTATAACCTGTGACACTATCCATTTTGAACACCTTGCATATTAGTTATACGGCCTTCTCATGTAGCTTGCTAAGTACCTAGTATACTCAATCTTACTTTTTCACTAGAATAGACACTAGAGGAACAAAGAATGCAACAGTTAACATGTTAGGGTTACGGCTGCACTCAAGCATTCCTGTGGAATTTCTTCGATTATTCTAAATGTAAGTTAAATTTTGGGCTTGGATGCCCATAAAGTTGTTGTAGGTTGGTCATTAGGTCATATTTTAATCAAACTAATCCTTTTTAAATATTCATGAGTAGGTATGATATTTTTTTTGTCAGCAAATGAACTCCTATTCTCAAAATGGTGCGGTTACATACAAGTTCAATTACGTCGTAGGTTTGGTATATGTAGTGGTATCGAAAAAAGTACGTGGAGTGTATAATCAAGTAATCATGCATAGAGATTTTTGGTTGGAAAATGGAAGATGACTACATTAGCACAACTTCTTTTATTACAAGATTTGAGTGTACCGTTATGAATTAGAGATGACTAAGGATCTAGCCACACCTAGCTCGTCAATACATGTCAGATAGACTAGCAAACACATAAATCCAGAATACTACATCGCTGATGGTTTCGCAGGCCACATTGGATGCTTGCTGCCGTGGAGGAGGGAAAAGGAGCTGGCTTGTAGAGTATCAGAGTGACGTTGTAAACAATGTGCAAATCCTAATTGGATTAGGAAAAAAATAAGCAAACATCAAATTTTATTTCTTCAATTTGTATCATTTTCTTCAAATACAACATTATAACCAATCTACAAAATTTGAAAATTAGAAGTTCCACAGTATTAAAAGACTGGAAGATAGTTTTGATATGTATAGGATTATTTTACAATTTTAAATTATAAATTTCGGAAAATTTTGTATGATCTCTGTAGTAAACTAAAATTCAAATGTTTACAAGCATCTTAGAACATATCACATTTTACAGATTTTTAATCCCAAATTCATATAAAATTTAGTGTATGTATACATATTTTTAGGTATGGAACTTGATAAAGCCCCAAGTTTAATTTCCTCTTCTTTTTAGCTTCTAAAAGTTGTTTTTTCAGCTATTCTATAGTAACTAGCTTTCAAACGAAATATCGTTTAAAGATAAGGTCTACAAGTTGATGACAAGTTTATTATAATACACATTGTAGTGATTTTATTTATATTGGCCAAAATTACACGTGAGTTTTTATTACTTTTACTCTTTCTCTCTCAAGAATAACTCAAAAGATATAAGTTACAGCCAAAAGGCAAAGCCAAAAATAACAGACCCGTTCCATGCTGGCTGGGAGGGAGGGGGCGCATGGCCGGCCGTGGGGGTGTTCGAGCACAGAGTGTTGTGCGCGCGCGGCTCGGGGGGCATGCACGCAGCTTGTGCATCCTGTGGCCCGTATCAATGGGCGCATGGCCGTGTGCATGGAAGGCGTTGGGGCGCACCGGAACAACACAAGGAAGCGCAAGCATGCATGAGGTGCATGGAAAGCCATCAGCATGCATGAGGAAAGAACCACCACTACTAATTAATCTCCTTGAGGAAACCGGGAGAGCTCTTAATTCAATTTTGCTATTGCTGACTAGAAGCTTCTGCAGTTGGTGAATTAAGTAGAGGTCATCACGTACTAAATCATCTCGGTTCTTTTTATTACTGCTGTGTTGGCATGAAGAACAGGCACAGACTCCTACTGCTGCTGCTGCATGCATCTGCGATTGAGTTGGCTTTGCGGCTGTTCGCATGGACAGGCACACAGAAGTGCTGTCGAATTATCACCTGCTGCTGCAATTGGGTTGGTGAGAAATTACTAGTCTCTGACACGCTCTGACCAGGGAATTGCTGTCCCTTGTGCCGCCAAGATCAAGTAGCAGCTGCGGCCAATTATTTGGTACGTGAGCTGTTAGGTCAATGACACTGTTAGGTTTTTTAACAGACATATTTTTAGAGGGAAACAAATTGTTTAAAATTATCTACAAAATTAAGAAGGTTCTTGTCCATTAGAAATAGAAGTAGAAATAATACATACGTGTTTGAATGATTGTATCATCTACCATAAAGAGTACGCAAACGTGCATGTGTGTCCAGTGTGTAACGCATTCCGATACAAATGTAAGAATTAATTAGATGATGGCGAGAGAATAGAGGTGAAAAGAGGACCTCCTACTAAGGTGGCATAGTATTTTCTCGTAATTCCCCGTATGAAGCGGTTTTTTGCCAACCTAAACGAGGCAAAATTGCTACGCTGACACTTGGAGAAGCGTAAGAAGGATGAAATGCTAAGGCACCTTGTTGATTTCGCCCAGTGGAGAAACATTGATAGGATTTTTACAGACTTCGGTGCAGAACCAAGGAATATAAGGTTTAGATTGAGTACAGATGGAATGAATCTTTTCAGTAACATGATCAGTTGACATATCACTTGGCCTGTGACTTTCTACATCTACAACCTTCCTCCTTTGTTCTGTATGAAGTGGAAGTATATTTTACTGTCGATACTTATCCGAGGGCCGAAACAACCTACGAACGATATTGATGTGTACCTAGCACTGTTGGTGGAAGATCTAAAAGTATTATGGATCGAAGGGGTACAAGTATGGATGCAAACAAACGAGAGAACTTTACTTTACGCTCCTTGTTATTCTGCACATAAATGATTATATTGCCCTTGCTAACCTGTCAGGCCAGAGTACAAAAGGGGCCAAAGCCTATACTCACCACTTAGATCATATCGAGAGTGTGTGGCTGAAGCACTCGTGTAACACTGCATACATGCGTCACCGTAGGTTCCTTCAAAGGGATCACCAATATCGCAGGATAAAGAAACAATTCGATGAAGAGAACGAGGATAATTCAGCTTCAAGGCATTTAAGTAGAAAAGAGATCTATAATATAGTTAAGAATTTACATGTTGTGCTCGGAAAGGGACGTAAATGGATGACCCATGAGAAGAATGTCTGGAAGAATAGATCAATATTTTGGGACTTACCTTATTGAGAGCACCTACAAGTTTGCCATTGCACCGATGTCATGCTCACATGGAAGAATGCATGTGACAGCTTGATTGGTCCCTAACTGAACATTCATGACAAAGTAAATGATGGTATCAATGTACGGCTTGACTTGGTTGATATGAACATCATGCTTGAGTTGGCACCGACAAAGACCGATAAAGGATGAACTTACGTTCGCCCTACTTGTTACACTCTGTCTAAGGCCGAGACAACTAAACTGTGTCAGTGCTTGCATGGTGTGGAAGTTCTATCTGGTTACTTCACCAACATGAAGAAACTTGTTTCGATGGAAGATTTAAAGTTAATTGGCATGAAGTCTCATGATTGTCATGTGCTGAGGACACAGATGCTCCCTATGCAATTAGAAGAATTTACCGATCAAGGTCGGAGAGACAATCATGAGGCTGTGTTATTTCTTTAACACAATTGCTCAGAAAGTCATTGATCCTAAAGGACTAGATGCTCTGCAAGACGAGATGGTGACGACTCTATGTCATCTTGAGATGAATTTGTCTCCATCGTTTTTCGATATTATGGTCCATCTCATTGTTCACATTGTATGGGAGATAAAAATGTTCGGGCCCATATTCTTACATAGCATGTACCCGTTCGAGAGGTTTATGGGAATTCTCAAGTCCTATGTACGAAATCGATCTTAGCCAAAGGGCAGCATCGTCAAAGGTTATGCAACCGAAGAGGTCATTGAGTTCTATGTCAATTACATAGCTCAGGTCGAACTGATAGGTGTGCCTCGATCTCACCATGAGGGAAGGCTCAAGGGTATTGGGACCTCGGAAGGAAAGTAATCACTTTAGATATGGATGCGTATGCTTAAGCCCATTTCACGGTCTTGCAATACATGACCGAAGTGTCCCCATATATCGACCACCCCAAGGGCGTGCTTCGGCAACAAAATCCAGAGTGGCTAAATGTTTTTATCATGAGACAACACAATAATCGGTTCGACCAATAGTTGAAGGAGTGACTCGCTAGGAGCTCATCAAGTGATATGCTGAGATGTTGGCAAAAGGACCAACATTTATAGTTATGACATAGCAAGGATATGACATAAACAGGTACACATTCTATACACAAGCTCAGGATGTAAAGAGCACTAACCAGAACAGCGGTGTCTGCATAGATTCGTTCGGTACAGATGGGTTAAGGAACTCCTACTATGGGTTCATAGAGGAGATTTGGGAGCTCGACTACGTGCTTTTCAGGATCCCCTTATTTCAGTGCCGTTGGGTCCATCTCCCACAGGTGAAGGTCGACAAGTACAGTGTCACTACTATGGACATCAAACTTGTCAAATACAAAGATAAACTATTTATACTCACTAACCAAGTTGTTTAAGTTTTCTGTGTAACCGACCATGCAAATAAAAAGTACCACGTGGCTTTTCATGGAAGAAGGATTGTCGGAGCTGAGAATGTAGTGGACGAGGAAAAATGCAATCAAGTGGACGAGGAAAAATATAATCAATTTGATGAGTTACCTCCTTTCAAAAACGGCATAAGGGTAGAGAAAGTACGTGACGAAAGTAGCTACATACGCATCAATCATCATGAAGGGCTAATTTTTAAAGGAAATAAACAAGTGAAATGATGAATGAAACGTTTATGTGTCATATGTTCTGTATTTGCATTTATATATGTATATAAGAATGTGTGATATATATGTGAATTTTCATAAATGTATATAAGAATGTATGATATGTGTGTGTGTGTGTGAATTTGCATATATGTATATAAGAATGTGCGATATATATGTGAATTTGTATTTATGTATATGAGAATGTGTGATATATGTGTCAATGTCAGTAGGGAACATCACAAACGGTTTAAGTTAAAACCATTTGTGATGTTTTCTTATTACAGACGGTTCTATTTATGAACCATCTGTGATGTTTTCTTATTACAGATGGTTCTAAATAAGAACTGTCTGTGATGATAAATATCACAGACGGTTATAAAAAAGAACCGTCTATGATTATTCCCTTATATATTGCGCACAAGTGTTTGTTCCCACAGTACTGCCCACTAACGTACGCCACTGCCTAGCCTCAAGTCCGCTGCCCTCGTCCTCCTCCCCCAACTCCGGTGGCACTCCTCGCCCGAGGCTATCACCCTCTGTAACAGCCCAGGTTTTTTATAAAAAATAATAATAGTAAAATAATAAAAAATAATTTAAATAAAAAAAATAAGTGTTTGGTTGCTTGAGTTTTAATTTTGTTTTGCCCTGATTTTCTGCTTTTAAAAAGGTTGGATGTGAAAAGTAATTCAAGTAAAAACTTAAAAATATTATTAAATATGAGGATATTTTGATTTTCTGTAAAATACTATTTTAAATTAATTATTTGGATTTATTCAGATTTTATCTATTTTTTCTATAGCTTAAAATCTATTTTTTAAATTAAAAAGTATTTTAAGTATAAAAATATTATACCAAATTAAGTTGGAAATATTTTACCCAAGTCCAAAACATCTCCAGGAACTTTTGTGAATTTTTCTGGAATTTTTGGAATTTAGTTGGTATTTTTCTGAGCTTTATTTGCTTTTCTCAGGTTTTCTAAAAATTCAAATTCAAAAATTAAAATTTAATCTCGAGGCCCTCCCCTTGGTCTGATGCATGAACGGTACGGATGCATCCACCCTGTCACCTGGCCCATCTCCCCCGTCCGCCGCCTCTCTCTCCTCTCGGTCGCCCGATCTCCCCCCGACCACATATCAGCAATGCCCGCCGCCCGCTCCTCCTCTCTCTTTTTCTCACCCCGACCCCACCTGTCAACTCCTTCTTCCTCCCTCCTCCTTCTTCCCGCATGAGCGCCTCCGTCTTCGTGCAATCCCCGTCGCCCTACCCAGCCATGTTCCTTTTCCCCGCATGTGCGCCACCCCACCTCCTCCTTTCGTGCGCTGCACTCCCGTGCTCGCCTCCTCCCCCATTTCCGCACACGCTCCCCTCCATCTCCCACAATCACCGCCATTCCACCGACAACTCCGGCGAGAAATCCCCGCCCTCGTGCTCCCCTCTGCCCCTATAAATACCCCCCTCGGCATCCCCTCCCTTCGCACCACCTCCCTCCGCCCTCACTTCTCTCTCCCAGATTCCCCATCGCCCTTGTGTCGTGCCCTCTCTCTCTGGAGTCCGCCGCCAACTCCAGCGAGAAATCACCACTGCCTCGGCCACCTTCGAGCCCCGTCGTCACCCCCCTCAGCCTCCCCGCGTCCGTTCGAAGCCCAAGCGCCCCTTCCCCATCGTCAAAGACCACCGGAGCGCCGCCGCACCAGTGACCCCAGTCGCCTCCGTTGCACTTCTCGTCGTCGACCACCTCCACGCCCGTCGAAGCTCCGCTCGCAGGTGAGATGAACCCTGTGTGCCCCTCTCTCCCCCTCCCCTCACCGGTCGCCGCCGTGCCACCGTTTGCCGGTGAGCTGTTGGTTTCCGTGCACAGCCATCAGTCGGCGGCCACCTCAGCTCGCCAGGCCCGCGTGGATGCCATCTGGCGCTCAGTGGCGCACCACCTCAACGAACCTCAGCCATGCAGATACCACCTAGCACCGCCAACCTAGTCAATAGCTACACCCTCCCTCGGCCCATGTGGCAGACACATGTCCTACCACATCAGCATTCAAGCCCACGTGGCAGCCATGTGTACTAACACGTCAGCACCCGAGGCCTCCCAATCCACGTGGCAGCAACGTCATTGCCACCTGTCTGCCACGTAAGCAAAACCAGCTCAGTCACCAGCCATGCTAGCACCATGTCACCCTGCTTGTCACCTCAGCCACCCTTTGGTCCATGACCTGGTCCATGTAGACCAGGGCCCACATGTTTGTCAATCCACCCTAGGGTTGACGTCATCATGACGTCATAAACCTAATTTTTCAGTAGAAAAATAATTCAACCAAAAATAAAATCCTAAGGCTGATGTCATAATTCTAATTTCCAATAGAAAAATAATTCCAGTGATTTATTCTTTTTCTTTGATTTCAAACTTCCGAGAACTCGTTCTTCTTCATTCTAACTCTGATTGAGTCCATTCAAATTCCTGAAATCATCAAACATTCTAATATATCTATTTCTACCCTTATTTTAATTATTTGGAGTTTATTTAAATTAATTTGGATTTTATTTGAGTTTTCTTGGGTTTGTTCACGTGTAGACTGCGATGATTCGGAAGAATACTTCGACGATGATTTACATCAATTCGTGGAGCAAGGCAAGTCACACATCTTGACCATGTTGACCCCAATTTTCAAATAAAATTATGTTGTTTTAAATTATTCTGCATGCATATTTCTATTCAATGATTTTAATTCAGTTTTAAATTTAGTTATTGCCTACATGTTAATTCCTCCATTGACATTGAACTTCTCTAATACCTTGTCACCCTAGAATCAAACTCTAGCTAGTACACTAGCATTGGCTAGAGAGTTTTATATCAAATGCTTAGACCTGCTTAGACATAATCTTTGTTTTGGGATAACCTTTTCACATAAAATAATGAGCTTTTCAAATGTATTTTTGATTTCGATGAGTCAGGAAGGATTATAAAATATTTTGAAATAAAATATAAAATCTAGTTTAGACTTAGGCTAATGGTTAGGTGGTGGGCGCAGGCATGCACTGTTGTTCGATGACACAGTGTTGATTGTCTGGCATAGGGGGTATATGGTTGAGCCTAAGTCAATTAAGGACCGGTCTGTGAGCTACTGTTGCAAAGCCCTATTATACTATCATAAGGCTGGTATGTGACAACCCTGGCTGATTAATTTGTAGATCCCAACCTGAGTCTCGTTGTAGGTTGAAAGTGAGCGTGGCGTAGGCCATGAGAAGTCTCACTCGACTCAAGAGGGGGTCCTAGTCTGGTGGATTTCTTACTGGGGTGAAACCTTAGTGTTGGCTTTGGCCAGGTTGAAGGCTTTGCATTGTAAAGGCCTTGTCATGATCTCCTCACCGCAAACCTAAGGAAGTGTGTTAATCCGATGGCAATATGGGATGATCATGTCTTGTGGATAAAGCTGTACAACCTCTGCAGAGTGTATAATCTATCTTGGATAGTAGTGACCACGATCATGGGCAAGTTGAGCAAAAGTTTTTCATGGATTAGACTTTATTTTTCAAAAATGGTTTTTGAAAAGCTTATGGATGGATGGAATCCATGAGAGATTGAAAGCATATGGATGGATGGAAGCCATGTTCGATCTTTTGGAAAAGATGGTCCGGGTGGGATGCCCGTGGTTAGGTTAGTGTGGGGGATGGACCTGCACTAATGGTATTATTTTTACTTACTATATTAAATTCAGTATTTTCATTCTATTTACTGTATTTCGTTAAATGTTATTTTATACACAAATAACCCTATATGCCTTCCTTTGTTGCCTTATCATTATGTTGCATTCTTCCATGTGACTTGCGAAGTACAAGTTTGTACTCACCTTGCTATATCCACACAGAGGAAGATGACTTCAACTATGGTGAAGACCTAGACGAGTAGGCTGCATCTTACTATCGTTTGCCTGTGGGCAGGCTTGTTGGGTTTCTTCCGCTTCGACGTTTTTCTTCCGCTGCCATTATTTAAATTTGGCTTATGTACCGTGGATGTAAACTTTGGCATTCATGCCCGTATTTAGTTAATAAATGTCATTATGGTTGATATTTATCTTTGTTGTCCACTGTGTGCACTAGCGGATTCTAGACTAGTGCGATTTACATAGAGAATCCAGGAGTTGTTGCTCCGGAGTCCGACACCCTCCTCCTTCTCCCTTGACTCTGGCAGCCTTCTCCTCCGAGGCAACCAGCAGCCTTCCTCCCGAGCCCGTCACCGCTTCCTTCGAGCCCATCGCAGACTTCCTCGAGCCCGTCGCCGCCTCGCCTCGAGCCCATCGCCACTTTCCCCAAGCCCGTCGCCACCTCCCCCGAGCCCGTCGCCGCCTTCCCCAAGTATTCTGCTAGTATTCATTTATCATAACTTTTTTTTACTTTCGTTAAGTATAAATCACTACTATTCTTTACTGAATATTGTTAGATTAGTTATTACTGCTATGTTATTATCATGTCTTTGAATATATGTGCTTGGTTTTTGGATTGTTGCAATATCTTCTAGTGCTACAACTAAGCAAATTAATTCAAATTTAAGCTAGCACAACATATATGCAAAGATAAAGCAAAAATAAAACACTATGATACAAATGTGATTTACTTGAGTTAAATAGTTTTGACATCTGTCTCTAGTTCATTGTCAAGTTTATGCTGCTTGATGAGGATATGACCCCTATAGATACAACCATATTTGCTATGCTTGCTATTCCAATTACAAGAGCTCGTACACTTCACTTAAATTATCAGGTGAACTCGTTTTTAGGAGTGCCTTTATATTATATGAACTATATGATATTACCTAATGATAGAAATATATATTTTTGTAGCACCATATCACTTTTTGGACTAATTCAAGCAAGAGTTCAAGTTGGACATGTTTTGGAATCCAATTTAGCCTTCAGATCAATTCAGATTCAGCCTAACAGATCCAACTTCAAATGTGTATAACTTTCATAAATGGTGTCCATTTGGGGTCCACAAGTACTTGTTGGAAAGATTTTCTTGTTCTCTTTCCAACGGATCTAGCCCAACTCCAAATTCCTTCTATATGCACTATAATTATCAAAAGAATGTGCTATATCACCTATTTAGGCCAAATTGGGCCTTGTAATGTTTGGGCTCAAGGGGAAGGTGCCCCTCTCTTAGCCCGTACTATTCAAGATAGTACTATTCATGTGATCAATATCATAAATAGTACCACACCTTATTTCTTTGTTTTGCACGGTTTTCCCTCCCTATTTAAGGAGGATGCACCCTTCTAGTTTTCTTGGATTTCGTTTATGTTTAGTTTGCCTTCATAGTAACTTGTATCTTCTGTGTGTGTCAACTAGACCACCCAGTTAAGATCCTTATTCGAAATCCTACCTTACCAATAATTCATAAATATTTACAATTTTAGATTGCTTGTTATCTTGTTCTTGTGTATTCTTCGGTTACATGTAGGAATAGACCTTCGTGGTCAGGTCAACCACGTTCTTAGCACAGTTGATAATGACTTGGAGTGTAGTTTAGCGATTGCTTGGTGTTTTGGTTCTAGCCGGTTAGAAGCCTACATCGTCAAAGTCGTTCTCCTCCAAATCAACGTCATCATCCTATCGAAATATCAGGACCATATTACCTCATCAGGTGATATCAAAGTTTCAATTAACTAGTAGTAATTTCTTGTATCCCTAGTTAGTAAATTGGGTTTTATTTTCTATAGTCCAGAAAAAATTGCCCCCACACAAAGAGTTAATTCCCGCTGCCCAAACCCCGTTGTACCTTTCAATCTGTTAGTTTAGGTTTGCTAAATTGAATTTGCATCCGTTTTAGCATTGTCTAGTTGCTGGTCATATCTTTGTTCCTATAAAAATCCAAACAAAACAAAATTCCCCCAAAACTTGTCATTTCAGTTTGTTTCCAGAACTTGGCCCCAAAACAAAAGTTGTAGGAAAAGCCATCTAGAAATGGAGAAAAAAGAATCATTGAAAAAACACAACTAAAAAGAAGTTATGGCCAAAATACCGACGTATTGTCAAGTGGATAGAAATCTTTACTTTTCAGTTTTGGGTCAATCCTTGTGTTCTTCAATTCCAGATTGCATTCGATTGAATTATCTTGTGTTTACCACTCCTATACATTGCTATATACTTATTTTAGCCTTCTTCCATTCTTGGTTGATCGGCAGCATAGGCTAAAAGCTAGATACGAACTATAATTGGATTCTATGTAATTTCTGAAATTAACTGATTGTTTTCCAATGCTACATATCGAGCCTTCCAAACTACACCTTATACTAACCGAGCAGATCACGTCGAACCGTCCCTTGCAATCGCTTTACTCATCACTTGAGTCAAGTTTATCACGAACCAGCCATCGATTGCACCACCTATTTGCATTGGTAAGAACTTGCCAGAGCTTGAGTGTGAGTGACAATGAGCCTCTAGATCCTTGTAATTGATAGGAACATATACTTGTGATTTGTTTTCTTGTTTTCTACTAACTATGGCAGGTTCATGGGATGATTTTTAGCTAGATACACATCTTCTTCGAGCCGTTGAATGGGAGCGCAAGAAAGTCCATGAGGAAGATGCACGCTTCAAACAAGATGGCCCGCCATGGGAGGTATATGATCGTGACAGTATTTCTGGTAAAACTAACCTCACTATGCCATCCTTTGCTAGTAAATTTGATCCTAATGTCTATGTTGACTGGGAGATAGCTTTAAACAACAAATTTGAATGTTATGAATGGTCTGATAGGCAAAAGATTAGAGCTGCCAGTGGTGTTTTTGCTGATGATGCAAAACTTTGGTGGAAGTACTTAAGTAGACATGGAAGAGTTCCTCAAACGTGGCATGCATTAAAGAAACTTTTGAGAGATTAATTTGTTCTGAAATATCATGCTGATTATTTGCTAACTAGATTACAACGTTTAAAACAATAAAGTAGAACTGTATGGGAATACTATCATGAATTAAAAACTCGTTTATTGCGTTGTGGCTTAGAGGACCATACTGAAGTTACCGAGAATAGACTCTTACGTGGGCATAATAAAGAAATTCACGACTTTCTTATTCATGAAGAATATAATTCTCTCTCTCATTTGTTTATACTTACTTGTAAGGTTGAAAGTTAGATTGAGGCGAAATTGAGAATGCTTGATAATAAGAAACATGAGAACAAACATGTATTTTTGTCTTTTTTTTGTGACTAACAACTTGCAGGTAGTTGAGAACCATGCCGAAGAGGAGCATGAGCTGATTGAACCACTGGCTCCATTGGATGAGAATGAAGATGAGAAGATTAATGCACCTACATCATCTGAGGAGAGCCAAAAAGGTAAAGATCATGATGTTATCATCACTCAGTTTTACTTATATCATCTTTGCCCCTTTGATAGAGGTAAGTAAATGTAGCGGTTGTTGCTACAGTTTTACTTATTAATTTAACTGCCTTCATCATAATTATTGATGTTTGGTAATTAATCCACCTTTAAATAAAGATGCCCTGTTGCCCTATATGTCTTATTTTACATATTGTTGTCCATGTGGTTATTTTCGTAATGAATCAATCGTGACCATATCATGCATATTATAGCATGTCATTTGCATTGAAGCTATGTTGATGCACCTAGCTGTGACTGTACCAATACAACATCATACATTGTCGTAGTACGATGCACACTCTTATGTTGCCAGGTAAGAGCTCAGTGAATCATTTGCATACATATGCATTTCATGAGGATAAACTTTATTATAAGGTTTTAAGAGGTATTGGCTCATGAGAGTCACTTGTGGCATGAGGTAATATCTGGTGGTTGCCGTTGGTGTGAGTAGAAGAATGGGCTTGTGAGAGTCACTTGTGGTATGGGGTATTTTTCTTGTGGTTGCTGTTGGTAGTAATTGCAGTTTTGGATATTGAACGAGGCTACAGTGTGGATGTCAAGAATTAATTGTTAATGCCATTAATTTGATGTTTAATCATCCACAGTTTAATTAATTTGTTAAACAGTTTGCTTGCTGAGATTTCACTCTCCCAGCTGATCCTTGAGCATGTTTGGAAAGGGTAGAGCAGCACGACACCATTACACAAGTCTTCATAAGTTTTGCTGTAATAAGTTAGAGGAATTATTTTTTCTCTCAATCGTTGAGCACTATATCTTAATGATGCTAGATCGTGGTTGGCATTAGTGGGGTTGAACATTCAAAGTTAGGTTGCTAAAGGATGTTATTGTGTAGTTTTATATTCTTATGTTGTTTTAGTATCCCCTATTAGTTGATGTATTGTCATGCTTCCGCATAGCCTTTTGTTTCTGGGAGGTGCTGCTGGATTTTCTTGTAATCCAATGAGTCGTAAGTGTAGTTTAATAGCATCCTAGGGTAATGTGGTTTATGGAGTGTTACAGTTGTTATTAGAGCCTAGGCTATAGATTTTAGGAAAATAATAAATAATTTGACACACTTGCACATGTAGGATGAGAAAGGGTTTGCATATACCTTGTTTCGTTTAGTTCTGTTAGTGCTTTTGCCTTAATTGCTTGAAGTGAATGTTTGTGTATACTTATGTACCGTGGTGGCTACAGGAATGCCGCGTAAGGCAAATGGCCGTGGCCATGCTACTGCACCTGGTGTGCAGTCAGCTGCTGAGGAGGCTGAGTCTCCTCGGTCAGAGGGTGGTAGTCAGGAGGAGTTGTTGGCCACTATGAGGGCCATGTAGCAGGAGTTGACGATGTTGAGGCAGGGGCAGTCTGCCCCTGGTGCTAGCACTGCTACGACACCCGGGGCCACAATAGTTGGCGCCATTAGTGGCATCTCGCTTCGAGAGTGGGTGGGGATGAAGCTGGATAGTTTTGACGATGGGGCCACTCTTGTTCAGGCCACTGACTGGCTGTCCTATGTGAAGGACAAAATAGAGGCATTCGAGGTGTATGCTTCGGATTGTGTGCAGTACATGGCACAACTCCTGAAGGGTGAGGTGCAGATCTAGTGGAAGGGGGTGTAGTCAGCTCACACGGCTGCACATGGACAGCTATCTTAGGCTGAGTTTGTCTAGAGCAGGAGCCGATCTTCCGCACTGAGCTTGTTTTGGGTACACAGCCTATCTGTAAGTCCCCGTATTAGATGGCCTCTGTGGAGTAGGTGGAGTTGAAGAAGCAGCTGGATGAACTCCTGGCTAAGGGGTTTATCAGACCAAGCATGTCGACTTGGGCTACTCCGGTTTTGTTTGTGGAAAAGAAGGATGGCACCAAGAGGCTTTGTATGGATTATCGAGCGCTTAATTAAGTGACGATCAAGAACAATTATCTTTTGCCTCGTATTGATGATCTCTTCGATTAGTTGAGGGGTTCCAAGGTATTCTCGAAGATTGATTTGCAGTCTGGTTATCATCAACTACGAATTAGAGACGAGGACATAGAGAAGACAGCTTTTTGCACAAGGTATGGGTATGGGCATTTTGAGTTTATCGTTATGTCTTTTGGACTAACAAACGCCCCTATTGTCTTTATGGAAGTTATGAACAGGATGCTCCATTAGTACCTGGATATTTTTGTGTTGGTTTTTATGGATGATATCTTAGTATATTCCAAAGCTGGGGAGGAACATAAGTTACATCTCAGCCTAGTTCTGGATGTCCTTCGCAAGAATAAGTTCTATGCAAAGCTAAAGAAATGTGCTTTCTAACTAACTGAGGTGGGCTTTCTTGGTCATACTATCAGTCAGCACGGTATCACAGTGGATCCAAAGAATGTGGCAGGTGGTGGTGGAGTGGCAGAGGCTGACTCTGTGTACCACATAAATCAGAGGTGAAAACAAATATCCTTCGTGAGGCTCACCGGACTTTGTATTCTATACATCTGGGTGAGACTAAGATGTATCGTGACCTGAAACAGGTCTTCTAATGGAAATGGATGAGGGTGGATATTGCTAAATATGTCGCACGATTTTATTGACAAGGACTCTACCTTATAAATTGGTTTTCTTATTATTGCCTTAACAATATGATATTAAACCATACATATTTTAAAATTATAGAAAATAGGCTTCAATCATATGGACCTATTTCTAACCGAAGACACCACGCTTGATGGCATTGAGCACCTAGAAAGCCTCGAGCAGCTCATAGCGGATATACCTAGCTCTGGTGTAGTAGCGGTTGTGTTTAAGGATGCTATATTTAGGCATCCCAAGTGTCACACCTTTAACATACGGTTGGATGGAGGACTACTAAGGGCCTGTTTGTTTCGGATTCTAGGCAAGCTAGCTACTTCTAGTAGCCAAAAGCTCTCCCAAACATCCGACTTTTGGGCTAGCTACGAGAATCGAAAACTGGAAGGCACAATTGTCTTTGGGACCGAGTAGCTGCAATAGCCCAGCTTCTCACAGATTCTGCGGGCTAATGCCACTAAAATGCCACTAAAAGTTAAAGTTATTTACCCGCAAATGCCACTGGATAAAACTCCCCCTCCCCCGGCCCCCGCCCCCTCCCCATATCCCCGCGCCCCTCCTACCTCTCCTCCCCACGCCTCTCTCCTCCCCCTCCCGCCGTCACCTACCCCGGCCCTCCCCAGCGCCTCCTCCCCACGCCTCTCTCCTTACCCTCCCCGCTGCCGCCCACCCCGCCCCTCACCTCGGTGCCCCTCCTCCCCCGCCTCTCTCCCCCCCCCCGCGCCCACCCCGCCCCCTCACCCCGCGCGCCTCCCAGATCCCCCGCCGCCCCTTCCTACCCTCCTCCCCCCGCGCCTCCTCCTCCTCCCGCCGCCGCCTCCTTCCTCCGCTGCCCCGTCCTCCTCCTCCGCCTCGCACCCCTCCTCCCCCGCCGCCGCCTCCTACCCCCTCCCGGATCCCCGCCCGCCGCTGCCGCCACTCCCACTCCCTCCTCCTCCACCGCCCAGCCCGCCAAGGCCGGCGCCTCCTCTCCGAGTCCCCGCCGCGCCGCCAAGATTTCTGCACCGCTGCCGCCGCGCCTCCCGTCCCGGGCAGAGGGCAAAGATGAAGCTGGCCAAGAAGCTGAAGCAGCGGCGCATGCGGCTTGTCCAAAAGAGGCGGCTAAGGAAGAAGGGCAGGTGGCCACCGTCCAAGATGAGGAAGCTCAAGAACGTCGAATACTGGCATTGATCCGAACGATCCAAAGGAACCATTTTTGTTGATTTGGTTGTAAACACTCTTATGAAATTGGCCTTCTTGGGTCCTCTTGTGGGTGCATGTCAGGAGTGCTGCAAATGCTAACTGCAATGCTTTTGCTTTTTTCAAAATATTGTGTGTATCATGTCAGCTATCGAGTGAAATATTATAATGCACATTGCGTATATTGAACTTCTGAAAAAAAAAATAGGAACAAATTATGAATATTGAACCCACGCATCTTGTAAAGCAACTTGAAGTTTTGAACTGCCATTTTGTAACCTATGGTATATTGAATATTAGAATCACCTTCATGTGTGTTCACTGAACAGTTTTATTAATTAATCCTTTCATTAACAATATTGAATCAATGCATCTTGTAAAACTTGCACAACAACTTACATGTTGAAACCGTGATTGCTGTTTCTCCAAGTTGTTATGGGGGAAACAGCCACCCCTCAAATATAATTCATTTTTTAAGAAGTTAGAAGAAGTAAAAAAGGATGTAAATGAGATTGTGTTGGCTTTGCTCTTAAGGTGAAAAATGAAATCGGGGAGAAATGGAAAAAAATTGAAGTACTCCAGTACCGTATTTGTTTAACTAACATCTTCCCTGCAGGTCGAGCTGTTCTCTCTTTGGATGGTGATATGTGCGTCTTATATGCTTATGAATACCTTTTGTACGTTCCTTTTGTATGGAGACATGGTAGTTATCCATATTAATATTTAAAATTATGATTTGAAGTCAAATTTATTGTCATGAAATTTTAATATTAGTTTTTCAATGTTTGAACTAAGTACTACAAATTTACAGCATGGATATATCTTCTATCAATATATAATCAGGACATCAATTCACCTAAGTGCATTTTAGTCAATACATCTATCAGGATACCAGCTGCATAGCTAGAATCCAGGATGCCAAATAGGCAAGCTACTCAGACCAGCTGCTACTCAGACTAGCCAGCTACTCAGACCAGCCAGCGAGCTACTCAGACTAGCTAGCTACTCAGAATCTTCAGCTCCCCAAACAAGGCCTAAGATAGGGGACAATAAGTGTCATATTGACCACACTAGAGAAGACCAAGATGCCCGGTAAATGCTAAGCACTCTTGCTCCAAGTTCTGGCACTCCGCACTCTATGAAAATCATAAGTACTTGATTCATTAAACTTTTGTTTCGTGGGATATTTGCACGACAACTTAACTTTGGGAGATAAAGTAAGTGAAAATGAGATACAGGAGCAACCGCAGGAATCGATCTCACCCAAACCCACGCACTCCGCCGTCGCACCGCCACGTGTCACCCTCCCAAAATCCAGAGCCCCAATCCGAACGCGACCACACCACCATTTCCCCCAAATCTCACTCCCCGTCCTACTCCACCTCCGCCACCGCCATGGACGACGCCGCGAACCCCACCCCGACCTCCTCCGCCTCCGCCGCGCAGCACCAGCAGCTCCAGCGCCAGCTCTTCCTCATGCAGCAGGCGCAGGCCCAAGCCCAGGCCCAGTCCCACCCGCAGGTGCAGCAGCTGTCGCAGCAGGCCATGTCCCGCTTCCCCTCCAACATCGACGCGCACCTCCGCCCCCTTGGTCCGCTCCGCTTCCAGCAGCCGCCACCGTCCCAGCCCCAGCCGCAGCAGCCCCACTCCCAGGGCGCGTCGCCGTCGCAGTCGCAGGCGTCGCCGCCACAGCAGCAGCAGGTGGCGCAGGCGCCGGCCAGGGTGCGGAGCCCCGAGGTGGAGATGGCGCTGCAGGACGCCATGCGGGTCTGCAACCCGGACATGAAGACGCCCTTCAAGTCCCTCGAGGACGCCGTCAACAGGTGCGCCTCTCCGCCGGATCACGCCAAAGTTTCCTTCTTTTTTTTTTCCTGATCTGGTCTGTGATGCCGATCTAGATGGTTTCGCCTGGTACGCGGGTTTGCGGCCACCGGGAGGTGGTGGAAATGAGGGTTAGAGTGGATTTTTAAGGTGTTTTCCCCTATTTCTAGGGTTTTGTAGCGTCGTTAGTGTGATAAAATGGTCACAGTAAGTTCCAGAATTAGGGTTTTTACATGTTGTTTTGTGTGGATTTTATAGGTTGCTAATAATACAAGATAGATGAAACTTAGGACCCTGATAAAACACAGAAAGAGCGAAAATGAAAACCGGGTTGACCGGGAAACAACCATAACCGGATTCCACCTTCTGGTGAAGGTTCGTGATTTTTGCCCAAACCGGAATTGTTAACACTGGAATACTGGATGTGATGCTGGATTGGAATTGGTGATGGATTTTTAGGATTCGGGCATACAAATTGGTCCAATGGATGCAAAATTTAGGTGGAGTTAGCTTTCCAAGATGAGTTGCAGGTTATCTTAAAAGGGTTTTGGAGTCTCTGATTAGTTTCGATGTGATGCGAATTCTTGGTTTAAACTAACGACTATTTTAGTTTTCGAGCATGTGTTAGTTAGTAGCTGCAAGCTTTGTGGTTCTTAGCGGTTTGGTGATTTGCTTTGAAAGTTAGGTTTTCTAAAGTATGTTGTACGAAAGTTTTTTTTGCTAAAATCGTACGACTATATTTAAAATTAGTTGTATGACTATATTTTTCTTCTTGGGTTCTGTTTCACGGCTTGTAAGTGCACCGGCAAAGCAAGTCATGGGACCGTTCAAGAGTTGGGCATTTAACTAGGCTTGGGTAACCTGGAAGAAATGAGATGCTTATATACAGAGGAAAGGAACTTCAGAGTCATATAGTTAAGAACCACTTTTCAAGGCAGCTAAATTACCAACACATGTATTGGAAGAAGTGCTGTACTTCCCGTTGACTGCTGTACTATTATAAAAGGAGTTGGTGGTTGGTCCGGCCTCCACAACCTTTCCCTCAGTTTATTTACGCCGACATGTGGGCCCAAAATCTCAGGCTGCCCCCGCTCCTCCGCAGAAATCACTCCGCCCTCGCCTCCTCCGCAGAACTGCCGCCTCCTCGCCCTCGCCTCCTCCGCAGAAAGCTAGAAACCGCTTGCCCTCAGTCCTCCGCAGAACTACCGACGCTGCCTCCCCCACTCCTCAGCTCCTCCCCTCGCCTCCTCCTCCCCACCCCGCGCTCCTGCCGCCGCCACCTCCCGCGCTCCTCCGCTCCGCCCTAGCCTCCTCCTCCCACCCCGCGCCGCCGCCTCTCCTCCTCCCCCGCCTCCTCCGCTCCGCCTGCCTCCTCCTCCCCTCCTTCGCCCGCACTGACGCGCTGCCACCACCCCGGCCGTCGCCTCTCCCGCGCGCTTGCTGCCTCCCAACCTCACGCGCGCGCTCGCGCCGTCGTGGTGCACGCCAAGGTCGACCGCTCCGGCCGCTTCTGCAGCCCCCGTGCCGCTCGTTGGATCTAGGTCACCTAGACCACCATCATCCCTATAAAATGCTCTCCTCCATCCCGAATCCTCCCTCCCCTTCGCTGTCGTAGCCTCGCTGGAGAGAGAGAGAGAGAGAGAGAGAGAGAGAGCGCAGTGAGAGAGCTCCGGGAGAGGGCGACGAGATGGTGCAACGACTGACCTACAGGAAGCGGCATAGCTACGCCACCAAGTCCATCCAGACCCGCGTCGTCAAGACCCCTGGTGAGATCAGTGGCTCGTGCGATTGCTCGTTCTTTTGGCTAATCTTGCAATCGTTGGAATACGATTCTTGTTGCTTATATTTCGACTAGAATTAGATGGATCTACGCGTGAGATTTAGACCTGTTTTTACAAACCTCATTTAACATACATTCTAATCTCGGTAATGCAGGCATACAACAATATAACCCTTAATGACATTAACAATTGCCTCTGGCAACATGTTTAGTTATGCTATGGCTGACAACTGAAGAAATGCATCTAAATTATCAAATTATATCCTTTATAATGTAAAACACACGTGACAAATTATTTCAGCGTCCATGCATTGAAGTTTGAACAAAATTCCTTGCCCATCTTACAGCTGGTTCATACCCCACAGACAAAAAAAAAGTTAACTAACTGAAAATGCGATCTTTGTGAAATAAAATAATATCTCCTATGGATGTCCTGTTGAGAAAAAAAATTACAGAATGTACAACTTGACTATGATAGCTTTTCCAGAGTTCATTTTAAGACATTAAATGTTCTTATGTTCAGTATTGATATTTGTTTTACATAACTCTATCAAGTGTCGTTACCAAATTACTCTTTCATTTAAAAACATAATGGTCAGATAAATAGGTCCGTTAACAGAGAAACAGAAAGCTCAAAACAGCATAAGAAAAAAGTTACATGTTTAGTTTGAACTTGGGATACAGCAATTTATAATTCAAGGGAACAATCCAAAGTTATTTTAATACATCAGTTGTTCTGACGCTCAATAGATATGCTTGTTTTACAAAACTCTAACTGGAGCATTACTATGTTATTCTTTCATTTTCTTCAGAGAAAATAGAAAAAGGATCTATTATAAGGGAGAACTTCTACTGTGTCATCAAAGAAAGAAAAATTGATGAACATTTACCTCATGCTGCAGCCTCCTCTCTCCTTTTTAGTTCCTAGTCAATATAATGAATATAGCAATGTACGAATCACAAACTGACAAAACTTGCATGGCTCCTATCAACTACGTCGCATAACACAAGGAATACACTGCACAACAACAAGGCTGAATTTGAAAGGAAATCAACAGTGCATTATGATCCTAAATAAATTTTAAGAAATTAATTCACATTTAAGCATACTATTCATCTACCAAGCTTGTTAGGTTATGACTCATGAAAAACATCGGATTGCATCAACTGCTTTCCTAAGGGTACGAAAAACATCTCCAATGCACCTCCAAACAAGGCAGTATCGTATGGTAATTTGCTCATTTGCTTTACCAATCTGAGTAGTGACTTATGTTGTTGAACGGATCTGACAAGCGGTGAAAATGTGAAATAGGAGAGGAAGTGTTAGAACTCACTGTCTCACGCTATTTTCCATTTCTAGGTAACACCAAAACTATCGTGATATTTGCATTGATTTACCGATTTCAGTTCACGATTATCCATTCAAATCGGTTTCAAGTCATCCGCAAGGCAAAATTTGCATACAAATACACAAGTGTCAAGATCGGGATTGAACAAACCGACGAGTTCGATACTGCGACTTGGAGTGGATTTGATACGAGAGCCGCTCGTTCGCCATAGCCTCAATGTTCATCGTTGTCCGCAAAGAATCGCTCCACGGGCTCTCTCGCACCTCCTCCACCTTCAATTGGTCCCCACTTCCACGCCGTGGCGCATCTATCGCCGAAACCGCTGGAAGCTGCCGGTCCGGACGTGCCGCACTCGCCGCTTGATCTGTGATGCAATGGCGATGACGATGTCGGCGTGCGATAGCACCGGCGACGACGGTGCCGACGGATCTCGACCGACTCCTCCTCATCTGGCGATCCTGTTCCGCGGGTCCATCGGATTCTCTGCGGTGAGAGCCGAGAGCTGCGAGCAAACCGCACGAGAATACGGATCGATTAGGGAAATGATAAGGCGGGAATACGGCTCGGTGGCGTGGAAGATTCTGGCGGTGGCGTGGCGGGAGGGATGTGTTGCGGTTGGTGAGGTTGAGGCTCTCCTCGCCGCCCATCGCCGGAGCTCGTTATGGCTCGCCGCCGACTTGACTCGCGCGCGCGCGCCTAGGACAGAGAGAAGCCCTAGGAGCGGGAGATGGGCGGTGAGGAGGCGGCGGTGGTGATTAGGGGAGGAGCGAGGAGGGAGGAAACGGAAGGAGGATTAGGGAGGAGCGAGAGGTTGCGGGAAGAGGTGGGGGCAACAGCTTGCGAGAGAGGAGGCGCATGCGGTGCGGCGGTTGCGTGAGGAGGAGGAGGAGGCGAGGCGAGCGGAGAGGTTGGGGGCGGCGGCGGCCGGGGTGGGGTGGGAGGAGGCGGCGGCGCGGGGGGGGTGGGGAGGGAGGCGAGGCGGAGCGGAGGAGCGGGGGAGGAGGCGCGGCGGAGCGGAGGAGTGGGGGGAGGAGGAGGCGGCGGCGGCACGGGGTGGAGAGGAGGAGGCAAGGCCAGAGCGGCGGAGGAGGGAGGGGAGGAGGCGAGGGCGGAGCGGCGGAAGTATCGGTGGGGAGGAGTGGCGGAAAATCTGGGGAGGAGCAGCGAGGGCGGAAGACTCGGTGGGGATTCGGTGGGAGTAGAGAGGCGCACGGATTTGGGAGGGAGGAGAGTGACACACGGTTTTTGTGAGAAGGGTGGGATACACATGTCAGCATAGTTTTTTTGTAAGGAAAGGTGGGAGAGGCTGGACTAACCACCAACTCAAATTTATTAGATAGTAAAGATGCTTGGAACCAAGACATTTCGGTCAAAAACTACATGCACTCGATGGAACCACATGGTCTTGTCCAGCTATCTCTTTCAGAGGAAGCCTACCAGGAATACTTACAGCTACTAAATTTCACAAATGAAGTCATAATCAGCCATGATACTCTTGACTAGTGGACATATATTTGGGGAAACTCCTTGTACTCCTCACATAAATGGTACGCTCACCAGTTTAAACAATTGATCACTTCTCTAGTTTTTCCTCTTGTCTGGAAGAGCAGATGCTTGTTGAAGAACAAGGTTTTTGCTTGGCTCTTATTGATGGAAAGGTTCAACACTAAAGATATGCTAAGGAGGAAGAATTTCATTACTGATGCCAATATACATTGCGTGTTATGTGACTCTCACGGTATAGAGACCCTTAGTCATCTCTTCTTTGAATGCCCTTTTTCCTTGCAATGTTGGAATGAGGTCTGGATCTAATGGGCTTTGGATATGGACACCCCAACAAGAGTACTAAACACGAAATCAACCTATACGAGACAGCTCTCCTTGGGAAAGTTCATATTGGCTACTTGGCTTATTTGGAAAATTCTAAATGAGTTCATCTTCCAGCAACAACATCAGACCCTGAATGACTCGAAATCAAGACTCAAATTAGAGGCTTCCTTGCTCTTGCATAGGGTCAAGCTGGCTACACGACCTCTGCTCTCTTCTTGGATTCGGTCCATCAGATTCTTTGCTGTTTTTTCTGTTCTTTCTCTTCTCTTATTCCCCCTCTCCTGTAAATTATTATTTATCTAATATAGCATAGTAGGAGTTTCTCCTACTGTTTCCCATAAAAAAGTAGGCTTTGTTACACTAAACTGTATTTGGCATTTTGCAAGTAAGCAAATTTCGCTGTTATTTTTCTTCCGTGGTAAATGTAGGCTTTTATTGAGCATTGGCCCACTTAACATAATTACACGCATATTCTCTATTCTGTACTCTCAGATGCAGTATGTAGATGTATACACCAAATGATCCCTGTTATTTTTGTTCCATGTTAAATGTAGGCTTTTACTGAGCATTGCCCCACTCAACGTAATTACACGTGTACTCTCTTTTCTGTACACATGGATGCAGTATGTAGATGTATATACCAAATGAAATCCCTTTGGTCATTCATACTTGCACTCTAGCACTAAATGTGTTTGGTTTGATGAACATGGAACAAAGTTTGGCTTACCAAAATTTGTTAACTTTGACTAGATTTTGCCTCCACTTGGTTTGTTGCCTCAATCTGACAAAAGTTCCCTTTTGATTGGTTCTCTAGCCCATTTTCTTGCCAAAACTTAGCCAATTAATGGGCAACCAATTTTAAGAAAAAACTTTGGTAGGGCAATTTTTCTCACCAATTCAATGACCAAAGCTCATTTGTTCCAGTCTATGTGGTTGGTGACCAGAATTACCCTACCAAACCTTGCGAAAAGTTGGCATTACCAAAATTTGGCCATCAAATTGGTTGCTCATGAATTGGCCATGTTTTGGCAAGAAAATGATCAAGAGAGCCGATGGAAAGGGAATCTTACCAAAAATTTAGCAACAAACCAAGTCGATGACAAAGCTAGTCAAAGTTTCCAAATTTTGGTAAGGCAAACTTTGTTATCCATGTGCTTCGAACCCAACATCCCATTAATTTCTTGTTCTCCTGTTTGACTTGTGTTGCGGAAACCATTTTCTGTTTGAGCACGCTTCTGCTGTTCATTGATTGCTGCAGCATGGGTTTTGTTACTACTTACTACCCAGTAAGTAGTTGAAGACTTGTTAATTTTAGTTATGGTATCACTCATTCGAGACTGCCACATATGATATTCTATTGATTTTATGCTGGTCTTCCTTCTTGGTCTAACGGAACATAGAACATTAAGTTTGCTACTTGGTAGTTTGGTACTCTGGTTGTCTGACCACCATATTAGAATAGAATATGATTTGTCATCATCTTGTATAAATCATATACTCATGTTTGACAATAACGAAGTAGTCATGTGATTTAGGACATACCAAGTAGAAGATTCTGAATTGTCCAAGTAGACTATGGGCCTACAAGCTACAACACTAACATTGTATAACATCATGAATCAGTAGTACAATTAATTCTTGGTCAATCTGTAAAGAGTGCCACAGAAACAAAAATGTAAATAAAGAAGATTCTATTCTTAATTTAAAACTTAAAGCAAATGCATTAAAAAAGTTGCTGGAAGTGATGCCTATAGTTTTGATGTAGAATGCACTCACTGTGGCAGTAGTTCTGCAAATATACTGTCTGCAATTACATATTGGTGAATTACCTCCATCAACGTGAAAGCAACTTAGTCAAATTACCAAATGGGACATACAATATGCCATGACCATCGTATGTAAGAGCATTGTTTGATTTATCAGAGGCTAACACAAGGACGTTTCTTGGAGTAAAATTAATTACCTAAGCACTTTTTATTCCCTTGTGTAATAATTCTAGTCTTACTACTTACTAGTATTCTTTAATAAAGAATTATTTCTTGTATGCATCATTTTCTTTGTCAATCTTGCGAACTTTGCATGGTCTTTTTTTAATTGATTATGAGATATGTAAAATTAAACAATGGAATCTAATTCCCTACTATTTCAGATTATTCAAGTGTAAGGTTGTCACGGCGCTCTGGCAAATCGTGGGAGGCCGGGGCACCTGGACGTCTAGTCAATTAGGTGCCCACCATGGCGACAGTTAGACAATGGTAGTTAGACGATAAGTAATACTAAAAATTAAATAACTATGCAACATAATAGCACAAATTATTCAAATAACCATGTCGTAAGAGGTCTAAATTAGAAGAAACCCATTGAGGGAGGGGTTTGTTCGTAATTTTTAGAAAGTCTCATAGGTCCAAATCAGAAGAAATCCATTGAGGGAGGGTCTATTCATAATTTTCAAGAACTCTAAGGACTTAATCGCAAAAAGCCAAAAGAAATGCTAACTCTAGCCGCCAGTCTGAGCCTGCATCCCGCATTTCGGCATTTGCTTCTCCCCTAACCCCTAATCCTCTCCACCACCGGGCTCGCCAGCGCGCTACCTCATTAACACCGGCCACCACTTCTTCTCCCTCTGCGCCACCTCATCCCTCTCCACCACCAGCGACGGGAGAAGCAGCAGATCAGTGCCAGCAGAGGGAGGAGGCAGCAACTCGGGGAAGGCAGCGGGACAATCAGCAGATCAGCGCCGGCGGAGGGAGGAGGTAGCAACTTGGGGAAGGCAGTGGGAGAAGCTGCAGATCGGCGGGAGGAGTTTGTAGATTGGGGCAGGAGGATGCTGCTCGACGCCGGCGCCCGGGTGCCAGGTTAGATTCACGGGCCTTTGAAGCCCCCATCCCCCAGGCGGCCGCCACAACAACCTTGTTGTCGCCCTGGACGCCTAGGCGTCGTCTAGCACCGTCTAACTCCTCATGGCTATGCGATCGTCCACGGCGTCCCCCTCTGGCCTCCAGGATGCCTTGGCGTCGCCTCGGTGTCACTTTGATAACCATGTTCAAGTGTTTATTTGACCCAACAATTTACTCAAATAAACCGTGTAACTGCTTAGGACCCTCTCTCTCTCTCTATATGTATATGTGTGTGTGTATGTATGATACTTCAATACGACATGGTTGAAAAATTTTCATCGGAGCCTGTTATTTTTGCTATATACACTTTTTCATGTATAGTACATACACAAATTATGTTATAAAAAGTGGATTTTGATGAAATTTTTCATGAAAATTATTTTGGCGTATTTTATAATCATTATTTTTTTTCTCGAACACGCAGGAGGGCTGCGTATCATTATATTATAGAAGAAAAAAGAGGGGGGGAAAGAACCCCAAGTACACTGGTTTAAAAGATTACAGACTCGCCAGTGCTAAAAGAAAAAACGACCTTAACCACAAACTCTATTGAGACTCCACATCGGCTAGGGCGGACAAGCAGGACATCCCTCGAGCCCCAGTCAACATCCACCAAAGAAACTCTTCTGTAGTGAGCGCCCAGGCCACCCCTAGATTAGGTGCCATGTCATCAAAGACACATCGATTCCGATGCTTTCAAAGACTCCATGCTCCGAGGATGATCAGAGAGTTTAAACCTTTCTGCACCTGTCCATCGACTAAAATATTCACTTTGCACCACCAGTCATCAAAGCATCCTTCATCGGCTGAAGGGGAAATATCTTGGAGTCCAAACCGTCTGAGAAGGCAAAACCAAAACTGCCTTGCGAACACACAAGTAACTAACAGGTGGTCAATTGTCTCTTCCTCTTGATCACAGTGAGGACAAAGAGTTGGGTAGGGCAAGTTTCTTTGGGCAAGCCGATCTGCTGTCCAACATCTCTTATGTACCACCAGCCAGAGAAAGAATTTGCATTTGTTTGGAGCCCAGGTCTTCCATAAACATTCCCAGGGTCGGAAGAGAACAGATCCTTGGAAGAAAGCTTCATACGCTGATTTGGCTGAATATTGACCGGAGGAGGCGAGCTTCCAATGATGAGTATCTGGCACTCCCGGTTGCAGCTCACAATTTGAGAGGATATCCCAGAGATTTAGATATTCAGTAAGGACAACCACCAAAGTAGCACCTTGTATGTCCTGGACCCAACTTTGATTTGTAAGGGCCTCAAGAACAGTACGTCGGTTAGCTCTTCTTTTTGGCACAGTGGCAAACAGGTTAGGTGCAAGATCCTCTAACCGCTGTCCATGCAGCCATCTATCTTTCCAAAATAGGGTCTGTGCACCATCTCCAATAGAGGTTTCCACGGCCATGGAGAAGAAGGCATGCACATTTGCATTTAATTTGATTGGAAAGCAAGACCAAGGCTTGTCTGGTTCAGTTTTTTGAAGCCACAACCATCGCAACTTTAGAGCCCATCCCAGAGTTTGCAAATTAGAGATTCCTAGCCCTCCAAGCTCTTTGGGCTGCTGTACTTTTGCCCAAGCAATTAAGCAATGACCTCCTTTTGCATCTTTTCTTCCGTTCCAAAGAAAACCACGCCGAATTTTATCGATTGCCTTAACAGCCCAAGGAGGAAGATCAACAGCCATAATTATATAGACAAGCATGGCAGTGAGAACAAACTGAACTTGAATCATCCTACCAGCCCGCGTCATTAGATCAGCTTTCCAACCTGGCAATTGATCTGCAATTTTATCAATAATAGGCTGCACTTGTGCCCTTGTTAGCTTCTTTAAGGAGAGGGGTAAGCCAAGGTATAATCATTATTAGAGTATGCTTAAATAGATAAATAGGTATAACAACGCTATTAAAAGGGTATATTAGAAATGGGTGTACGCACTCCTAGGAGTATAGATCTATTTTTTGTGAGAGTACGTACAAGGCACTGGATATATATTATAAAAATTAGAGAGCAAAAGTTTTATTTGAGTATGTAACAATATTGTTCTATCATTGTTGTATGTTACTCAAATTGTTTAGTAATCAGGAAAATATTAAGCGGAGATGAATCAGTAGTTAAGAGTGCTGCTAATATTCGATGGGGCACTAGTGTACATCATCACAATTTATAGATAACCTTATAGACTGCATTGTGAGCATTGTATAAAGTCAAACTTATGAAGCAGTGCATTGTATATTAGTCTAATAGTTATAATTACTTTAATAATATTGGTGTGAACGAAGATATGCTATTCTACATATTCAACCCTACAGGATCATCCCACAAATAGCCTTGTACAGGAAGCTCTTAAACTGGAGATAAGATGAACACCATAGATTCCATATGACTTCAACACCAGTTCCAGTAGATTATAATATCAAGAATTGTGATGAAATTATACCTTGCAATCTTTTTTGTATACCAGAACCTTGTGATGTTGGGTCAATGTTTTTTCCTGACCGGTCAAGGGGTTATTTGCAGTGGCTTTTACAGTTTAGGGGGATGAGTTACAGTTTCGTAGTTAAGGGTCAAAGTTAGACTCCTGGGGTAGTTCAGGGGGTAATATAAGACTATTTCCTATGTAAAAATGGATATTATACAAGGGGATTTCCTGGAATAGCCCAGTAATTTGGTTATACAGTCCTTTTGCTTTTCGAAGGAAACATGTTTTTTGGTTACGATAGGAAAAATATTATGTTTATGGAAAGAAATGTTTTGGAGTGTTGCATTGCATCTGTGAAATCCCCAAACGGTTGTTGCATACACTATGATTTACAAACGAATTGTCCACAACGAGCAGTCTTAAAGTATAATATGAAATGTGTGTAATTTCATTTGTACAGTTTCAACAATATTTTATTTGAATTTGACTCTTGGAAAAAGTGGACTCCGTATTATGTGCCGCCCTCAGAGTCTAATATGTTGAAATTACACTGTAGTGCCTATTTTTATCAGTTGATGGTATAATAAGAACATAATCCTCTCCCACCTCTTAAATCATGCTTGCAATTGGTTAGAATAAGTGTGCAGTTCCATTCTGCAGCATTTGTGGATTGTTTTCTCTCATGGCACGACTTCCATATCTGAAGTTACCCATATCTTCTGTTCCATTGCTATCAAAATCAGGTTATTGCCGTACCACGTGGTTGCCGATTATGAGGCTGAAGAAGATGACAGGATCCTTGACAGCGATACAACTGGCCAGATTCCTTCTCGCCTGCAGCAATGGGATCATAACATTCTGGTGAAGATTGCTGAGTTTACAACAACTTTTGAGAAGCAAGGGTTGGCCTACAACATAATGACCAAGAAAAGGGCCATTGGCGAGTTCAGATCAGAGGAGCGGCTCATGCTGGAGCAGGCTTTGTTACAGGAGGAGAAGCAGGCTATGATGGAACTAAGAGCAGAGATAGAATCTAGGGAGAAAGCAGGTCGTGAGGCTGCTGAAGCTAAGATGCGTATGGCAATGGCCAAGCATGCTCGAGCGGAGGCCCAAGCACACTCTGAGATGATTGGTCAAGGTCCTTTGAGGGCTAATGCTGCAGCATCCCAATGTGAAGATGGTCCTAGTCATGACATGGTGCAAGAACAAGGTGAAGATGGATGGGGAAATGCTCAAAGGGATGATGAAGACCCATCGGAGGATTTCCTCAACGATGAGAATGAACCCGAGAATGAAAACTCTGATATGCAAGAAGACTGGCGTAGATCAGGGGAACTCGACCTAAACTCTAGGTAAGACAGGTGAACTGGTGTAGATTACGTGTAACATCCTAAATTTCAGGGCATCTGAAAATGTGTAATTTTCAAAAACTTTTGCCGCATCTTTCTGGCATTTGATTTATTCTGGCTTTTCGCTGGGAGCTATTTTGGACATTTGTTAAAAAAACATTATTGAGAAAAGAATATGTCAAAGATAGAGTCAAATAAAAACTAAATTAAATTAATTACAAGAATCTGAAAAGATGATTCAGAAGATGGCACATGAGAATTTATAGTAAACCCAATTAAATGCACCAGAGAATTGAAAATGACAGATAATTGAAAACCCTAAACACTACCAACTTACAAGCCAAGTGCAAGTAAGACCAAAATGTGGATCAATTCAAAATTTGGAAATTCTTACCACATTGCCAACCAAAAGTCAAATTTATAATTAGGAAAAATCAGAACAGAAACACAAGCTTATTTCATGTTCAAATTCAAACATGATACAAAAAACTTATCCTTGAATTGAATTGGGAAATTAAATTAAAATTGAAAGCTGCAATTTGAAAGCAATTACATTTAGCTGGTGGCCCATCCTCCCTCTCCCTATCTCCCCTGGCCTGGCCCAGCTATGCCAACGCACGCATGACGCACCCGCGTTGCGCCCGCTCCGGTGTCACCCAACGCTTCGTGCCATCCTATTGCACCCGGCTTGCGCCAACATGCACCCGTGCACCGCTTGACCCCTGCCAACAGTCCGCTGTGCATGGTAACGCTGGCCCTGCTTAGGAAAAATTAGAACCAAAACACAAGCTCGGTTCATGTTCAAATTCAAACATGATCCAAGCTTATCCATGAATTGAATTGGGAAATTAAATTAAAATTTAAAACTGAAATTTGAAAGCAATTAAAAATGGAAAATCGCATTTTCTTGGGCTTGGCCCTTGGCCCATCCTCGCTCTCCCTTTCTCCCCTAGCTTGGTCCAACTGTGCCAGCGCGTGCATGGCCCTGCCATGCCGTGTCTCGCTCCAACGTCGCCCAACGCTTTGTGTTGTCCCGTCGCTCCCAACTTGCGCCAGCGTGTGCCCGTGCACTGCTTCACCCTCGCCAACAGTCTGTCGTGCATGCTAACGTCGGCCCTACTCTCCCCCTGCGTCGCGCCATGCCCACCTGCGTTGCCATGTGCGCCAAGGCCCACTGCAATTCTTGATTGGAGCGCCACCACCTACGCGCGTGTTCATATTGCTTTGGCCGTGTCATCACTAACGCTTAATTGCGCTGCGACATCAGCCGCCACTGGCATTCCCTTTGACTTGTCATCGCATCGGTAAACGTCACCCTGGCGACCAGTCGTGAGGGCTATTTCGCCCTTCGCACTGCCACGCCTTACTTGCTCGTCTCATGCATGTGCGTAGTCACCTCAACGCTCCTGTGGCCATGCCCACGGTGATGATGGCCATTGAAGCCACCAAGACACCTCACCGCCACCTTCGTACTCGGCCCACGCCGCTTGGTCGCTTTGGCCCCCATAAGAACCCTGCCAAGTCCTCAAATAGCTTCGCCACACCTGACTCCCCCTCCCCCTCCTAGCAATCGCTCCCCCATCGGCTGAAGATCGTCGGAGCCGCCTTTCTTCTCTAACTCTAGCCACTGTTGTCATCATCGCTACGGTAAGCTGCGGTTTGATTCCTTCAGCATAGACCACCACCAGCACCCCTACTCACTATCCCTATCCTCCAATCAGGTCGGTGGTTGCTGTAGCTTGCGGTTGCCATGCTCCAACCTTCCGCTGCCTTAGGCTTTCGCCGCCGTGCTTAGCCATCCTCGGACCATGCTGACCTCTCAGGTAGCCTTACCTTGCCCTGTACATGCTCTCAGTATAAGGAATTAGCCTGTCACCTCACCGTTCACTGTATTACCATGAGTCGAGCCACCGTTGCCACTGTGACCACCGCCATTTGCCCCGCAAGCTCAAATTGAGTCGTGTAGTTTCGTGTGTGGGTATGGTTGGCCCCCAACAATCCATTTTCGGGCTTATCGGCAAATATCGTGCCTTATCTCGCCGAAGACGAGCGTCGCTCCCCCTTAGCAGAGTAAGATGACATTGTAGCATGTGTTTAGTCAAATTCAAATGTTTAATTAAGTTCAGTGATAGTCATTAAGTTTAGTTAATCACCTATTGTCATGTGGGCCCATCTTATTAAGTCGCTAAGTCTATGACATGTGGGCCTCTATCATTTAAAGGCTTATTGAAAACCAGCTAAATAAATATGAGCTACCAACATGTGGGCCTGGTTCACAGTGCTAAATAGTTCGTGGACCCATATCTTAGCCTCTAGGAATTTTCCTTTAGGAATTAATTCAAAAAGAAGTAAAAACCTTGTGGACCCCACCTACATACACAATAGCTTTTTCAATAGAAAAATAAATGGAAAACAAAATCAAAATCCCTAGTTCCCACCAATCAGTGAGAGAGATTCTCTCCTTTATTATTTTTTGGAATTAATTCAAAACTCAAAACTTTGAAAGGTCCATTCTCATTCATCTTAAATCTAAATTAAGTGAGATTTTTTCTAAATTCATCTAAAATCAAGAGTTTTCTAATGGAACTGAAATAATAAATTTTAGACTTCATTTGAATTTATTTCTATTTTACCAGTATATATTCAAACTACGCGTAATAGTTCAATAGCCTACGAAGCTCAAGAAGAACAACAGATCGAGACAAGCTAAGATCCACAAGACCAAGCACCGTGTGAGTAAGGCGAATCAATACTTTGATCATGTTGAACAGATATTTTATGCAAGTTATATTTTGTTTGAATTATCAAAATGCATGCTTCTATTTGTTATGCAAATTATGCTAGTCTTAAGATATAGATGTATGCCTATAAACTATTGTGTAATTATTATACTCCATCTGTTGGAACAGTTGAACACTTATCCTTGTCACCCTAAAAACTTAATAGTAACCATACTACCTATAGTTGTATCTAAGCACTATGTTTAGCCTTGCTTAGATACCCGAGGCATTAAATTGCCCCGATATCAATCAAAATATGAAATTAGTTTTGGGTAGCCATTGGAGGGAAATGAATGGTATGTTGATATAACTTAATTTTATGCTTCTCAAAACCCTAAAACTTGCTTTACATATCTGGGCGAGTGATAAGAGGGGTTGGTGTGGATATACCATGAGAATGTGTGGTTTGTGGGAGCATTACCTAGATAATTCTAAGGACTGAATCCTATGATGAACCTCCCAGGGTAAAAATGTACAATCACAAGTCTATAATGGGTATGACTTGGCTAAGTAATTTACCAGACCTTGGAGTCATCTCGTATGGTGGAGGTGTGGAGTTGGTGCATGCGGATTATGATCCGGCTTGATTGGGACACTGTGGAAGGGTAATGTTTCCCGCTGCACTAGTCGTTAGGGAGCTGGCGTGTTCCTGCTGTGCTAGTCGTTGGGGTAAAACTTCCTACACAACTATGGGTTCTTCGAAAGGGGTAAATCCATGGGTTAAAATGATAAAGGAATGAGGTATTGTAAAGGCCTCGTGGTGATCTCCTCGATCTACGTGTCTAAGGAAACATGTGAAATATAACAAGTTGATTATCTCTTATGGATAAAGAGTATAATCTCTGCAGAGTGAAACTATTCGAACAGTCGTACCCACGATCATGGACGGGCATGGAAACTTACTCAAGTTAGTATCTATTTCCAAAATTTTGTGGGTGGGATGAAAACTTGTGTGGATGTAGCCCTGAATTTGGATTTTGCGTGGGTGGATGTAGCCTAGTGGTTTATAACAGGTGGACGTAACCCTAGAAGCAAAAACCAGCATTGGCGAATGGAACAATGTAACGGGTAGATGTCACCGTCACTAATATTGATATTGCACTCTCTTTATTAAAACATGATTTTGTGAAATTTTTTATGGTAATTTCAATCAACGCCTTTAGGAAATAGAAGAACCTGAGCCTACCTTTGTTAAATCTTGCATGTATACTATTACATTTTGTGTGTTAACTCAGAACCAATGGAGCAAGATCAGTGTGCCTACTATGATGCTTCAGGACCCGAGGGTGAAGAAGACTAAGGAAACTAGGACGACCTTTAGTAACTTTTGTCCTAGCTAAGCATACTATGATGGCGATTATGTGCACATATATTATCCTAATTTGGATAATATCCGTTGTACACATTTATCCCTAGTCGCTTGCTTGTGGCAACTTATGGCCTTACCCTTTTGGTTTGCCATCTTTGTTTTCGCTTTTGTAATGTAAGTATTGGCCTGATGGGCCCTATGTGTAACTATACCTAATGTGGAGTACTTAAACTTTGATATGTAATATTATTTAATGGTATGGTTCATGTAATGTATGAAATGATTCAGCAATGTATATGTAGAGCACTATCTACTGATCCAGGGAATAATGCGATGAAATCACAGGGGATTCTGGATTTGGAAAATCCAGGTCTGATAACGCTGGTATCAAAGCATACAATTGTAGGGTAGAGCCTGAGCTAGAATGGCCGTTAGCTAAGGACATGTGACTTATATTCAAAGAGTTAAGGAAAAGACTTGCCAAAAATATAGCGTACTACTGCTTCTGCATACCACTCTTAGTTCTGGACTTGTCTCCCTCTCTTTACGTTTTAAAATTGTTACTTACACTCTGGTGCTATAAACTGTAGATGGCCAGATTAGCAGCTGACAAACCATGGGATTACTTTGCTCACGACCAAGATGAAGGCAACTTTGTTGACATCTTGTGTAAGCTGATGCAGTACTTGGGTTATAATCACTAATCCATCTTCCGAGGCCGAAAGACTTTAGAGGGAATCGGGTAATCATGGATAATGGAGGTCTTCATATATGCTAGAGATGGTGAGCACTAGCCTCACACCTTTAGGACCCTTCACAGGAGTACTTCTGCCAATGCTGTCCCGGATGTCGCCCGTCTAGCCTCTGCTCACTTGTGCAAGATTCATGAGGCTACCATGCTAACATCTCCATTCTGCTTCTATCCATCCCACCAAGAGGGAGCACACCACTGTGAGATATTTGTTCCAATTGCTGAGGATGATCCGCTGCTGACTCATCAGGTCTAGCTCACATGAGTAAAGGGGGCCACTTATACTGAGGCATTGGATAAGATCACAGGACCTTCACCAGCTCCTTACTGCCAGCAACAGCCAAGTGGAGACTCTTCGTGCACAACTCGCCAAGTGTGAGAAGGCACTAGCTGAGGTGGAAAGCGAGAAGGTTGTTGCCCTTGCCAAGCTTTAGCAAACTGCAACAGTAGCCGCAATTCATGCTCCAACACCCACTAAACCTGCCATCATCCCCACCAATCCCGCCCTGACTTGGCCCCAAACTAGAGGACTTCGTTTGAGTATCACCACGCGCAATAGCACGCGGTGCCCCAATCCACCGGTTGTCGTCACTCTAAGGGATACTCCCTGAGGACGCAGTTGCAGCCACTCCCGTTCTTGCTCTAGCTCACCGGCCCAGCTACAGAAGTAGTTGCTCTTGTTCCCGCTCACCTGGTGGCAGTATCACTTGCCCTGGAGCCAGCTTTATGGAGGAGTAGGTGGATTAAGCTAGGAGTATGCTTTTTGGTAGTAAGCCCTAACCTTGGTAGTAGCAGCAGGTTTGTAATATATAGGGTATTGTACTTGTAGTAGTGGTAGATGTTGTGATATATGATATTGTACTATAGCTTCATGACTAAGCATAGCTTAGGTGCTATGTGCTAGTTGTCATGTAACCACTTATTATGAATGGCATGTGGCCACAATAAGCCTTGCATTGTACTTCATTTTGTCATTTGTCTTTCTCAAATGGTTTTTATGTGTCCTTAAGGGCAAATTAACCCACCAATCCAGATTTTAGTAATCAATAAGATTATTCACCACAGATGGCCCCAAAGAGAGTCACCAGGGCACAAGCTAACGTTAACCATGATGCCAATCAGGAAACACCACCTGTAGGACATGGGAGAGGCTGTTGGTCGAGGAGCTAACCTTCCTTCCCCATCGATCAACCCCACTATGGCACAAGTCATGGCTCAACAAACCCAGATCATGCAAGCTATTTGCACTGGCCAACAAGTGCCGTCAATTGCATCTCCAAGCTGGCTGATTTCCCAAGGACTCGACCCTTAACCTTTTCTTCTACCGATGAGATGCTTGAAGTAAAAGATTGGCTTTGTGACATCGAGAAGAAGCTATGACTGGCCAAATGTGCCAAAGAAGACAATGTGATTTTTGTCACCCATTAACTCAAAGGGACAGTAGTTGCTTGGTTCAAATGCTATTTGGCCACCCGAAGAAGAAAGTCTTGTGGTTGAGGAAGAGGAACAGGAAGAGACTGAAGAACAAGGAGCTGAAGAAGCTACAAAAATTGAAGAACAAGAGGAAGAGGTAACTGACCAAGTAGTCCAGGCTATCCCTTGGAGAGAATTCAAGATTGCCTTCAGAACCAACTTGTGTCTGTAGGAATCATGTGAATGAAGAAGAATTAATTCCAAGCATTAAAGCAAGGGAACATATCGGTCAATGAATACCCCGCCAAATTTAATTAGCTAGCTCGCTATGCACCATGAGATGTAGAGGATGAGGAGGAAAAGATCGACTGCTTGGTAGGAATGCATGAGGATCTGCATGTGCAGTTGATTATCCAAACTTTCCAAGATTCCATCACCTTGTCAACAAGACTCTTATTCTTGAGAACCCTCCTATTCCAAGATAGATGCCATTCCAATATGGAAGTTAGCCGCAAATGCAAGCTAGATGTCTAAAGGCCACAATGGAGCTTTATTCAAAGGTTTTTCGAGAACCCTCCTATTCCAAGATGACTTATTTGATCAGCTTTCTGGCGACAGAATGTTTTCCAAGATAGATTTGTAGTCCAGATATCATCAGCTAAATATTAGGGCTAAAGATATTCCTAAAACGACATTCACCACCCGATATGGCCTATACTAGTTTACGGTCATGTCTTTCAAGTTGACAAATGCTCCAGCCTATTTCATAAACCTCATGAATAATGTATTCATGGAATACCTGGACAAATTTATGGTGGTGTTTATTAATGACATTCTTGTATATTCCATTTACGCCCAAGAACATGCCGAGCACCTGTGGTTAGTACTAAAAAAGCTTAAAGAGCATCAGCTATATGCCAAGTATAGTAAGTATGAGTTTTGGCTACATGATATCATTTCCTTAGTCGTATTGTGTTAGTTGGAAGAGTAGCAGTCGACCCAGCTAAGGTAGATGTTGTTTTAGAATAGAAGCAACCTACCTCGGTGACTGAAGTGCAGAGTTTCCTTGGATTGGCTGGATATTACAAATGATTTATCAAAGGATTCTCCAATATTGCCAGACCATTAATCTATCTACTCAAGAAGGAGAAAAAGTATGAATGGATGGAAGCTTGTGAAGATAGTTTTCAAGAATTAATGAAGAAACTAACCTCTACCCTAGTGCTAGTTCTTCTAGATATATGAAGATTTTGATGTATACTATGCTGCCTCACGTCAAGGATTGGGGTGTGTACTCATGCAAGAAGAAAAAGTTGTGGCTTATGCATCAAGACAGTTTCGCCCTCATGAGGAGAATTATCCAACCCATGACTTGGAATTAGCCTTAGTGATGCATGCCCTAAAAATTTGGTGTCATTACCTGATCGGTAACCACTATGACATATACGCCAATCATAAGAGCCTCAAGTACATCTTCACGTAATCAGATCTCAATCTGAGGCAAAAAAGATGGTAGAACTGATCAAAGACTATGATCTAGGCATCTGTTACCACCCTGGGAAAGCTAATGTAGTTGCCGATGCTTTGAGCCACAAAGTGTATTGCAACAATATTATGGTAAAGAACAACAACCTGAACTCTATAAGGAGTTGCCAGCACTCAACCTGGAGATAATAGAGCAAGGCACTATAGCTACGATGGAGATATAGCCAGCCCTAGAAGATAAAATCAAGTCACCCAAAAAGGGAATTCAAGTGTCTAGAGATTCAAGCACCTCATGGCAAAGGAAAAGGCCTCCAAGATGGTTGAAGATTAGCATGTAATCACACGGTATGGTAAGCGTATCTTTGTTCCACACCAAAAGGAGCTCAAGGAATTGATACTTAGGAGGCTCACAACTCAGCCTATTCCTTGCATCTAGGAAGTACCAAAATGTATTAAGACATGAAGCAATGGTACTGGTGGCCTCGCATGAAGAGGGACATCATCAGATATGTAGCATGCTGTGATGTATGCCAGAGGGTCAAAGCCGAACACTAGAAGCCAACAAGATTGTTGCAACCACTTCAAATCCCTCAATGGAAATGGGAAGAAGTAGGAATGAGCTTTATCACCAGCTCACCACGAACCAAGATGGGATATGATTCCATATGGATTATAGTAGACTGACTAACAAACGTCATCCATTTCATTCCTATCAAGATCACTTTCAAAGGAGATTGCCTAGCAGAATTATATATGTCCCATATCGTATGCCTACATGGAGTACCCAAAAGGATAGCCTTAGATCAAGGTTCTTAATTTACGTCACATTTTTGGACTAGTCTTCATGAAGCTCTTGGAACCCATATAAATTTTAGCACGACCTACCATCTATAGATGGATGTATAGACTGAACAAGTTAATTAGATTCTTGAAGATATGTTTCTAGCCTGTGACATAAAGAGTTCACCAAAGACTAGGAGAAATGTTTACCATATTTTGAGTTCTCATACAATAATAGTTATCAATCCAGCTTGAAGATGTCTCCATTTGAAGCCCTTTATAGTAGGAAATGCTGAACCCCATTGCATTGGATAGAAGTAGGGGAAGGTTATATCTATGGTCCAAATACACTGAAGCAGGCTGAAGAGAAAGTGCGTTTAATCAAAGATCAATTACAGGCAACTCAATCAAGACAGAAGAGTTAGGCTGACAATTGGAGAAAGGAGCTAAGTTTTGAAGTTGGTGTCCATGTATACTTGAAAGTATCCCCGCTACGTGGAACCAAAAGATTCAAGGTCAAAAGCAAGCTCGCGCAATATGTGGGACCATTTTCAATTACTGCTAAAAAGGGAAAAGTAGCCTACCAGTTGGAATTTCTTGCAAGCTTAGTAGATATACACGTGTTTCACGTATCATAATAGAAGAAATATCTTTGAGTACCAGAAGATAAAACCCTACTAAAGACCATCGATCTAAAAGAAGATCTAACCTACCAAGAGCACCATGTCAATATTCTTGATGTCGTGGAAAAGAAAACAAGACACCAGACTATTCGCTCATATAGAGTCTAGTGGAGTAATCATGCCAAGGAAGAAACCACTTGGGAGAGAGGAGAACATTTGAGAAGAGATTTCTCAAATGTTCCCCTATCTATTCTCTGACTAGGCAGAATCTCAGTGTTGAGATTCTTTTTAAAGGTGATAAGACTTGTAACATCATAAATTTTAGGACATTTGAAATGCGTAATTTTCAAAAACTTTTGCTACATCTTGTTGGCATTTGATTTATTCTAGCTTTTCGTTCGGAGTTCTTTTGGAGATTTCTTAAAAATAATATTATTGAGAAAAGAATATGTCAAAGATAGAGTCAAATAAAAACTAAATTAAAGACAAGAATATGAAAAGATGATCCAGGAAGATGGCACGGGAGAATTTATAGTAAACCCAATGAAATGCACCAAAGAATTGAAAATTAAGAATAAGATAATTGAAAACCCTAAATACTACCAACATAAAAGCTAAGTGCAAGTAAGACCAAATGAGGATTAATTCAAAAATTGGAAATTCTTATCACATTGCCAACCAAAAGTCAAATTTATACTTAGGAAAAATCAGAATTGAAACACAAGCTTATTTCATGTTCAAATTCAAACATGATACAAGCTTATCCTTGAATTGAATTGGGAAATTAAATTAAAATTGAAAGCTGCAATTTGAAAGCAATTACATTTAGCTGATGGCCCATCCTCCCTCTCCCTATCTCCCCTAGCCTGGCCCAGCTATGCCAATGCACGCATGACGCACCCACGCTGCGCGCGCTCTGGTGTCGCCCAACGCTTCGTGCCATCCTATCGCGCCCGACTTGTGCTAACATGTACCCACGCACCGCTTGACCCTTGCCAACAGTCCGCCGTGCATGGTAACGCTGGCCCTGCTCTCCTCGTGCACTGCGGCTTGCACGCCTATGTCAATCATGTGTGCCAAGGCCCACCGCAATTCTAGACTGAGCACCACCTCCTCCTCTCGTGTTCATACCATTTTTGCGACATCATCACTGGCATTTAATTGCGCTGTGACATTGGCTACCCCACTGGCCATCCCTCTGACTCGTCGTCGCATCGGTGCACATCGCCTTAGTGATTGGTTGTAAGAGCTATTCTGCCCTTCACGCTGCCACGCCTTACATGCTCGTTGTGTCACGCGTGCGCAGTTGCCTTAATGCTCTTGTGGCCATGCCCGAGCTAATGATAGCCATTGAACCTGCCAAGACACCAGACCACCACCACTGTACTCCACCCACATCGCCTGGTCGCTCCCTATAAGAACCCTGCCAAGCCCTTAGTAGCTTCGCCACACCTCACTCACCCTCACCCTTCTAGCAATCGCTCCCTCATTGGCTAAAGCTCGTCAGAGTTGCCTTTCTTCACCTCTGGCCACTGCTGTCATCATCGCTACCGTAAGCCATGGTTCGATTCCTTCGGCATAGAGTACCACTTGCACCCCCCTCTCACTATCCCTGTACTCCAATCAGGTCGGTGGCTGCCATAGCTTATCGTTGCCGTGCTCCAACCTTCCGTCGCCTTAGGCACTCGTCACCGTGCTTCCTTAGCCATCGTCGAACCCCGTCGACCTCCTAGGTAGCCTTACCTTGCCTTATAGATGCTCTCAGTACAAGGAATTAGCTTGTCTCCTTATCGTTCGCCGTATATCCATGAGCCGAGCCACCACTGCCGCTATGGCCACCACCATTCGCTGGCAAGCTCAAATTGAGTTTGTAGTTTTGCGCGTTGGTATGGTTGGCCCCCAATAGGGATGGCAATTGTGCCCGATTTCCCGTGGGTAAATGCCCTAATGGAGCTGGGCATTGGATGTTTTCTTTGCACATGGGCACGAAAATAGGGGAACTCTCTACCATCAGGTAAAAGGCATTGGCATGGGTGAGCTCCACTAGTACCCATCTCGCTTGTTTACCTGCAACATATAGTGATAGGTAGGCAAACAGTCAACACTATCACTAAAACCCTAGTAGAGTTATTAGTTACTCAGTCACTCTCTAGTCTCCCCAAGTCCCAATTCCCAGTCGCCAGCCACCAACACGCGAAGCGCACTCCACCTCTAGATCTAGATCTACTACCATCCTCCTCGTAGCCAACTGTTGCCCCTGTCCTTCTCCCGGCTGCCACCCATCCTCACGCCCGATAGCCTCTTCCCACTTGACCTCCTCCTCAACACTGGCCCGACTTCCTCCTCCCGCTCGGGCGCCTAGCTGACCTCAAAGCTCGGTAGTCCTCCTCCTGCATGTTGCCCCTCCTCATGCCCAATAGCTTCCTCCCCCCGGCCTCCTCAATGCCGGCCAAACTTCCTTCTCCCACTCGGGCACCTGACTGAACTCAAAGCTTAGTCGTCCTCCTCCCGGCCACGGCCCCTCCTCACACCCAGTCTCCTTCTCTCGCCCAGCCTTCTCAATGCCAGCCCGACTCTTTCCTCTCGCCCAAGCACCTGGTTGACCTCAAAGCTCAGTTGCTACCTCCTCAACACCTCCTGGTAATGTCCCATGTAATTCTCTATTTATATTTGGCAATATGTGTGATGTTAATTGGGAGAAGATGGTTAATGAAGGGTTTTTTTGGTGCAGATCTGGATGAGTACTAGAGCAAATTTGTGCGTTAGTTGACAATTGATGTGTGAATGTGAATATGTGACACATTGTTTGTGGGTATAGGGGCATGCCCGTGGGCAATGGGCATGGGTGAAGTTCTTCGCCCGTTGTCCATCATGGGCATGCCCATGGGGGTAAATCAGGGTCGAGGCATAGGTATGGGCGAGTACTACCTATGCTCATCGCACCCGATTGCCATCCCTAGCCCCTAGTAGTCCATTTTCGGGCTAGCCGACAACCACCATACCTCCTCTTGCTGGCAACGAGCGTCACTCCCCTCGGTAGAGGAAGAAAATGCTGTAGCATGCTTTTAGTCAAATTTGAAAGGTTAATTAATTTAAATGATAGTCATTAAGTTTAGTTAATCACCCACTAACATGCAGGCCCATCTCATTAAGTGAAGTCATTGAGTCTATGACGTGTGGACCGCTACCATTTAAAAAGCTTTTGTAAAACTAGTTAAATGAATATGAACCATTGACATGTGCACCTGGTTCACTGTGCTGAATAGTGTGTGGACCCATCTGTTAGCCTCTGGGGATTTTCCTTTAGGAATTACTTCGAAAAGACAATAAAAAACCTATGGACTCCACCTGTCATACACTGTGGCTTTTTCAATAGAAAAATAAATAGAAAACAAAATCAAAATCCCTGGTTCCCACCTGTCAGTGAGAGAGATTATCTCCTTTATTATTTTCTAGAATTAATTCAAAACTCAAAACTTTGAACGGTCCATTCTCATTCATCTTAAATCCAAATTAAGTGAAATTTATTTCTAAATTCATCTAAAATTAAGACCTTTCTAATGGAACTAAAATTATCAATTTTAGAGTTCATTTGATTTTTATTCGAATTAATTTCTATTTTCTTGTATTTATTCAAATTTACGCGTAAATGTGTAATAGTCTACGAAGCTCAAGAAGAACAATAGATTGAGACAAGTCAAGATTCACAAGACAAAGCACTGTGTGAGCAAGGCGAGTCAACTTGCTTAAATTATCAAATTGCATGCTTCTATTTGTTATGTAAATTATGCTTATCTTAATGATATAGATATATGCCTATAAACCATTGTGCTATTATTATACTCCATCCCTTGGAACAGTTGAACACTTAATCCTTGTCACCCTAGATACTTAATGGTAACAATACTATTTATAGTTGTATCTAAGAAGCATGCTTAGCATTGCTTAGATACCAAGGGCATTAAATTGCCCTGACATCAATTCAAAACATGAAATTGGTTTTGTGCATCCATTGGTGGGAAATGGCTGCTATGTTGATGTAACTAAATTTGATGCTTCTCAAAACCCTAAAACTTGCCTTACACATTTGGATGTGTAGTAAGAGGTGCTGGTGAAGATATAGCACGAGAATGTGGGGTTTGTAGTAGCACTGCCCAGATAATTCTAAGGTTTGAATCATGTGATGACCTCCCGAGGTAAAATAGTACAACCACAAGTCTATAATAGGTACGACTTGGCTAAATAATTTACCAAACCTTGGAGTCATCTCGTATGGCGGAGGAGTGGAGTTGGTGCATGCGAATTATGATCCGGCTTGAATGGGACACTGTGGAAGTGTTATGTTTCCCGCTACACTAGTCATTGGCGAGCTATCGTGTTCCTACTATGCTTCTTGTTGGGGTTACAAGTTTCTGCACAACTAGGGGTCCTTCTTTGGAAGGGGTAAATCCATAGGTCGAGATTATAAAAAGGGGAGAGGTATTGTAATGGTGTCATGGTGATCTCCTTGATCTACATGTCTAAGAAAACACATGGAATATAACGAGTTGATTGTCTCTTGTGGATAAAGTGTATAGCCTCTTTGGAGTGAAAACTGTTTAAACAGTCATACCCACGGTCATGGGTGGGCATGGGAACTTGCTTGAGTTATTATCTATTTCCAAAGCTTTGTCAGTGGGATGAAAACTTGTTGGGTGGATGTAGCCCTTAATTTGTATTTTTCCTGGGTGGATGTAGCTCAGTGGTTTATAACGGGTGGACATTGCCCTAGTAGCAAAAACTAGGATTGGTGGATAGAACCATGTAGTAGGTGGATGGAACCTTCACTACTATTAATATTGCACTCTCTTTATTAAAGCATGATTTGGCAAAAATGCTAAGTCATAGGAATTTCTATTTCTGGTAATTTCAATAAATGCCCTTAGCGAGTAAAAGAACACGAGCCTAACTTTGTTAAATCTTGCATGTATACTATGGCATTCTGTATGTTGGCTCATGGAGTACAGTGAATTGTGCTCACATTTGCTTCCTCAATTAACTCAGAACCAGTGGGGCAAGATCATTATGCCCACTATGATGCTCCAGGTCCCGAGGGTGAATAAGACAGAGGAAACTAGGATGATCTTTAGTAACTTTTGTTCTAGCTAAGCATACTATGATAGATATTGTGTGCGCATATATTATCCTAGCTTGGATAATATTTGTTGTACACATATAACCCCAACCGCTTGCATGTGGCAGCTTATGGCCTTACCCTTTTGGTTTGTTGCTTCTATTTTTGCTTTTGTAATATAAGTATTTGTCCTGGTGGGCCCTATGTTTAACTATACGCGATGTGGAATACTTAAACTCTAATATATAATATTATTAAATGGTATGGTTCATGTGATGTATGAAATGATTGAATAAATGGTATGGTTCGCTGATTATGGGAATAGTACAGTGGAATCACATGGGATTCTTGATTGGCAAAACCCAAGTCCGATATTACAAGAACACAATGAAAAATCTAAGTAAGGCCTGGGGATGCATCTATCGGTAACCTATCTCTAGTTCTCTTATTGTATTATTTGAAGATAATTTTAGCCTGTCTTTGTGGCCGCAAATATGCAATTTCAAACTATTTAGCTACTCAGGTGTTTAGTGTGTAGAATGTTGAGATGGCCTCTATATGTTGTAAAGCTAACTTGTAGATGGGCTTCCACGCTAATGAATAAGGCTATGTAAATGCCGGAAATTTGTTTCACTACCACACATAGGGTCATCATAGATGGTTCATAAACATTATTAGAGATGATTTCTGAATCGTCTAATTTGTTGTGTAAGTGATAAAAGGTGGTTATCACAAATGGCTCACGAACTGTCTGTAATAAGTCACAACATAGACGTTTTTAACAATAACTGTCTGTGATATCAAACATATCATGGACGGCTAATATGAAATGCCGTCTATGATGGTCTACGTATCATAGATGATTTTTTTATATTAGCCGTCTGTGATATGTTCGATACAATAGACGACTAAAAAAATTGTCTATGATTGTCTATGTATCACATATGATTTTGTGTTAGAAACCGTCTATGATAGTTCTTTGTATAGGTAAAAAATGTTCTATTTTTTGGGTAGCCTCATGAAATGCTAGCCATGCCCTCTGAAAACAAGCTAGAAGATTACAAATAAATGACAAATATGTGAATTACATCTACTCAAAGTGAATTACAACTTAAAATCAATTACAAAAGAATGTTCATGTATTGTCACCTGAGTTACAATCGAATGAATTATAATCGAATGAATTACAATTGAATCAATTACTTGAACATGTATTAAGTGGTGTAGCCAGAGTAAAACTCTCCTTTCGTGTCAATGACCTCTGTCATGAAGAAGGTGGAGAGGCATCCTCGAACATCCAAGAGTTCATTCAGATTTAATATACTTGAATTGATTGTCATGCCCTATCACTAGAAGTAAAGTAATAAGCACATATATTTAAATTGATAATTAAGAAATAATTATTGTGTGATTAACAAACCTCTGGATCATTCGTCTTAGCACTCATGATTTTGTGCATATGATGGCATACATGAAATCAACATAGGTTTCCTTGTAGCTGCTGGTGGCACTGTATAAATAGAATTACATACATTGGTATAGTCAGTTCAAGAGGCATTATTACGAAGTGTGATATAGGATTATTATGTTGTAGTGGGTACCAGAAATCACATCATGTGTTGTAGTGTGGCGCTCGATTCCTTGTGTCTCCCTCCCTTAATAACGTAGGAGCTGAATGTCCTACGTGATTCCAAAAGGGTTTCCTCAGCCATTGCAAATGAAGGGAAGATTATAATAGAGTTATGTATGGAGGAAATGGGCATACCTATCGAGTGTTTGTTACAGAAGGGTGAAGTCATGGTTGTTCCTGAGTAGGGAATCAAGGTGTATTTTACCTTGTTCCACTTTGGTACAATCACTAGAAGAATCTAGTGCCAGCAACTCATGTATGTCGCCATAGTCATTAAACCTAAGTTTGTGTTGTGTATAAAGTACAAACAAAATTTGTATAGCAACTAGTGAAGCACTTACATCTGGTTGTGGGGGTACAAATATGTACTCCTTGTTGCCCTGAGCAAGCAATCCTATCGTTATGTAATTCTGAATGTAGGATGCATCACGCAATCGCCTGGCTTCTTGCATCATGTATCTTTATATAAGCAATGAGTTATGATATTTATCGGCATTACGTGAATATAGAACTTAATTGTACACACATACAATGTCCAACATCATAGAAGTGAGGCGTCAAGGGCATCGATACTGAATAGTTCAAATAAGTTATTGAAGCCCATGACGAAGAAGCCTGGCTTGTGGAGGAAATGTCTCTCTATGTATTCGACAGTGAATCCAGTAGGCCAGTTTGTCGTCTACTTATTGGTCCTCTGCATGTACCAGGCATGCAAACTCCCGCAACTCATTCCAAGGTGGGGTAATAGTGTGTCGGGGACCAACAACATTCTGATGGAGTACTTTCAGAGTTTGCGAGGTGCCATAATGTTCTTCAATTTGGCCTTAGCGCCTCACTTGTGATACGTCTTCTTGGGAGACAAGAGTTCGTATGCTTTTCTTGTTTCTTCAGCATTGTCTCCATGGGAGCTAATACGACGGCCATCCGAAGCGGAGGTTGATCAGGTGTAGAGGTATGGTCGTGTGGAGATGGCAACACTACAGGGTCTAGGGTGATGTCCCTCTTGGGCCATTAGACAAAAGTGCGCACGACATCCCCTAGTGTTATGATATCTTCATTCGAGGGCTTCTCCAGCGGGACGACCATGAAAGGGTCATGTACCATGTTCACCTGGACCTTAGCATAACCCTGCACCAACTAGGCACCGTGCATCACTTTCCCTTCTTGGCATGGAAACACCATCCCCCACCTAGCCTCAATAGAAATGAACCCAACTAGATTTACTTGGAGCTTGCAAGGCATGGACTCCTATAAAACGATACACAATTAGCTAAGGCATCCTACAGGTCTATCTTTGGAGCATTCTAGAGATATTCAGTACCTGAATTTTGTCGATTGGGAGTCGAACATTGCTTTGGTCAAATTGGTGTGTGGACGTGTAGCTACTCCGATAGTGATGTAGATTGGCTTTCACAATAATGGGGGTGGGCTATGATTAGCTGAGCACTTGCTCTAGTCTTTTCTCCAAGCGTGCTAGCTTCCCAAACATTTTGCATGAATCCTCTCTTTTATGTGCTCCTCGCGCTTGGCCTTCGATCTCTTCCGACTCCTATAAGAGTTGGAGTCATTTGGAAATCCCTGTCTCTAGGGAATGTAAACCCCAAGGCCTCACGTGTGACCTAGGTGCTCCTTGTTTCCCAGGGCCGTGGAAAACATGTCCCTCTCCTTGACGGCTTGGAAGTTACCTTGGGAGGATTCCGCGGTCAACATTTCCTGCAAGAGGTCACCATGTTATTAAAGTTCCTATGAAGTTATGGACATATTACTACCCAGGTAGTTCGATATCTTACCAAGCATTGTGACTCTTCCTAGTCTGCCAGGTTCTTAAAGGATATGGCACCCAAAGACATGGTAGATGTCCTTGCTGTAAACCAGTTTCAAGCACGCTCATCTGTGATCCCGGCAAAGAGCTGGGAGGCATCGTCTTCCCTCCTCTATTACGGGATTTTACCCATGTACCCGGTGGTGCCGAGTCTGTGGTGGTGAGTGTTTTGGGCTTGGATTGCCTTGTGCGCTACGCTTTCTTCCTAGAATTCAGCGGTCATCTTCATGCCCACAAAGGCGTCCTATGTATCTAGATGGATGAAAGGATATCTCATGAAAGACATCCCATCCTGGGTCATGTACTTCGTGACAAGTGTGCTCTTGAAGTTCTTCCACGCCTTGCCCATAGTCAGGAACACCTATCGTCGCATGAGGCCCTGGACTTCTTCTTCAATCTTGAAGGACCTTGAGACCTCCTCCCAAAGTTGCTCTTTCTCTTCACACATTAGAGACTTCAAGCTCGGTGTGGTGATGGGAACCCGTTGCCTTGCAACTATTCGCAAGTGGCCCAGAATGCCACCACTGCTTTCTTGGGATGTAGAGGGACCCCAACTTGACTAACTACCATGATGGTCATTCGGCTCTCAAGCATTTTCGATATGCCTCAGCCCTCTCGCTTAGTTGCTCCTTTGGTCTGGTCATCAGATGCATTCTATAAAATATTCATACTTTAAATACATCAAACAATATGGGAAAGGCACCCACTCTAACAAACAAAAACAAAGTAATTTTTGCTGATTAATACCAAAATACCCCACAATAAGTCATATTCTCACTTGCTCTAATTAGTGATGACATATAATTTAGTGACTGACATTAAAAATTATGCAACCATAGCATGGATAACATGAATATATGCCATAAATGAAAGTCGAACCAATCTTTTAAACAAAATAATTGTAGGCTAACTAACTAAACAAACAATTCTTCTCTTGCAGCCACAATGGTGCCAATCTTTGCAAAGAATGCACGTTTCCTCAGCCTTTTTTTTATAATACTTAATACACACAACAAACCAAATGCAGATTCTAGGTGTTGTGAAGGATCCCTCTACCAAAGTGGGTGTTGTGAAGTCAACATATATGACTTTTCATCAAGTCAAGTATCAATGCACCTATTGTGGTAGAGATGGTCACTTGGTTCAATTTTGCTTCCGAAAAGTGAAGAAAAAAAGAGAGACAGGTTAAGAAAGGTTTCTCATTCTAGATTGGAAGATGTCCAAGCTCCTTCTCATTGCGTTGGTCCCTCTAAACAATTTTCTACAGGTTGGGACTAGCTTTGCCTTGGCGGTCAAACCGTCTAGTGGTTAGGCCAGTCTTGTTGAGGTGGTCAGACCGCTCAGCGATCAGATTGGCACTTCAACGGAAGTCTAGCCGGAATATGATAGAGGCTAATTCTTCACTTAAATCTTTACGTTGTGTGCTGTTGCACCTGTTTGTCATGTGTCACAGTACTGGATTCCTAGATCTTATTTCACTAACTCCAGTACTGTGAGACCGATATTTTCTATGATGTAAGAATAGCTAACGTGGGATAGAGAACATATGCTTGATTGGGTTCCAATCTTTTTCGTCATTGCTTGGTTGGAACACTTGATGGTTCTTCACTCCCTTGATGGCTTTTAAGAGATTTTACTTTTTGAGAGACATGTGGAAAGGGTGATGTTGTTCTACATGTTGTTGAGTTTCATTTTTAGATTGGTCATATTCTCACGAAACCACTTGATTCTTCTCGTTCTGCTCGTTTGCGAAGTGAGTTGGGTGTGTTGCATCCTATGAGATTATTTTGAGGGGGAGCTTGTTGTTTAAAATTTCAAAAGTTTTGTTTATTATACTTGTCTAATAATCCATCAATTCCAAGTCATTCAAATCAAATGAGTAGTAGAGCTTTCTTTTATCATATTTACTCATATATTGGTGTAGCTTTGATCATGACTGGTTATAATTAATTTGCTATATTTGAACTAAAGCATGACATGGCGGAATACTTTGACTAGATTGATTATAGATAATACTTTGCGATGTTCATCTAAAAAGTTTAACTTGATTGTGAGTCTTTTGTTAGATCTTGGCTATGAGGCTCGTGTGTTTCATATTGCAATCCTTTTATGTACACTCAATTTGGCATGTTAGTTTTAAAAAAAATGGGAAAGAGAAAGTTGAAAAGATGTATGCTTCAAGCATGCCATGGTAAACAAAACGAAAAAGCATCAAATGTGCACAAATAAAAAGATGTATGCTTCAAGTTTGCCACCATCTAAAAGAATCATGCTACAAGCATGCCACATGCTTAAGAATTGAGTGTGGAGCAATATATTATTATATGAGACTACTAGCTCATCTAAACTTAAAGTTTGCTTTAATTTTAGGTTTTCACTTTTCGGTGTGATATCTCATTGTGCTCTTTTATAATTGGCTTGGTCATTGTTGAGATGCCTATAGTTGATATAAATCACTTAATCATGTTGAAAAACTCGTTTTGACATTGTTATATGATATATGATTTATATGATTTAGGTAGCTCTACTCAAAAAGATGGTGTGGTTAAATTATTAAATCAATGCAATGTGACTTAGATAATCTATAATGCTTCTTGATTTTTATTCTCATTGCTCTTTATTAGAATTATTCTTTCTCTAAAGTTTCTTGATGATTACATTGCCAAAGGGGGGAGAAAATGGGAGAAATTGGAGAGATTTTGATTTTTGAGTAATTGGAGAAATAGCTAAAATTGCCTCTCTTGTGTTGAGGGGGAGTTTTATGAGATTTTGCCGAAACTTTGCTGCTGTGGTTTGTCAAATTCTTTTCTCTCTAGCTTTGATACTGTCTTTTCGCAAATTTTGCTTTTCTTTCAAAACACAACTCATTCAAGAGATTTTGAGGTGTTGTTAATGTATTCATCAAGGGGAATATTGTTAGACCATGTGGATAGGTCGTGAAATGAATAATTGACATTTGGGTAGCACTGAAATTTGCGTTTGTGATAGTTTCAGTCGATGCGCTATTGTAAAGGTGGAATTGATGGAATATTCAAATTTAGCGGTTTGACCACCTTATATTGGGTGGTCTGACCGGTAGGCTTTGACCACGGATTGTAGTCGGTAGTTCGATCGGTAGTTGGTGGTTCGATTGACCTTGTGTTGGGCGGTGTAACATCCCATTTTCAGAGCTTGGAGTCAATGTAAAATTCAAACCTATGTTGTTGAATTAAAAAGCTTTATTCTCAGTTTGTGACCGCCGGACCGAGCGGCACCCCAGCTTTTACCCGCGACACGACGTGCTACGGAAGCTACGGCCGCACTGTGGTCGTAAGGCGATGACACCACCGTGCGCACGGCGCCATGCCGCCTTGCCCCTCTTGGTGTCTCGCCTCCTCCCCGGCCTCTGTAAATGGCGCTGCTATTGCGCCGCACTCCCACCGAAACTCACCAAAGTTCCCACTCCACCGCCTCCTCTGCCTCTGGTGTGCCGTCGGGAGTCCCCGCCGCCCAGCGCCACCGGTCTACATCCGGGCTTTCTGAGCCTCTTCTCGAGCTTGCACTTACTCCCTCTCCCCCTCCTCTGTCTAATTGCCTCCTCTTCTCCCACAGGCCGCCGGCGAAACTCACCTTCCTCCACTCCGGCATCGGTTCCCGTCGGCAAGGCGCCACATCTGGGGCCGATTCCCCGCGCTTGGAGCGTCGCTCAGACCCCGGGAGCAAGTGCATCACGTCGCCGGACCCCGCCGCCCCTCCCCACGGGCCGCCGCCGTCTCCTTCTTCACCGCCGAGCACGCCTCCGCCGCCGGCCCGCCCTGCTCCATCTCGGCATCGGCTAACACCCTAGGTAAGCTCAGGGATGCTTTTGGATGCTCCACCATCGGGGAATCGTGCCCAATCGGCCCAAGCCACCGACGCCCTTGCTCCCCTGTTCCGCCGCCGCCCTACTCACCGCTGGTTGCCGCCGAGACAACTCCGGTCGATTCCCTCCTCCCCGAGGTGCACCCCGGGTCGAGCGACCCGTTTTTGCCGGCGCCGCCGCACCTCCGTGCCCCCTCCGCCGCCGGTCGGCTCCGCCTCCCTTGCGGCCGGGACAAACCTAAGAAGAATGCAGCCAGTGCATTTAATCTGCTATTAACCGTTTGTCCTAAACCGACCAATTAAAAGGGTAATGACGCCGTTAATGCGGGCCCACCTGCCAGCTGAGGTGCAGCCGCATTCACCGAGCGCCGCTCACTCCCCCTCGGGCCCCCTCTGTCGGCGGCCCACATTTTCCCTCCCTTTTTTTTTATTTTTCGGATTTTTCAGAGATTAAAACTTCGAAATGCTATAACTTCATAACCCTAACTCCAAATTTAATGAAACCAAATTCTAAATTTTTCTAAAATCGAGATCTATCTGATGGTTCTGTTTTGGTTCAGTTTTGAGTTAATTTAAGTTTTGTTTATTTTGTTTGACATTTATTTGCCTTCGTTCTTTGTGTTGCTTTTCCGGTTCGATCTCCCGAGTAGAGTTCGAGGACGCGACCGAGCCCCCGCTTGAAGCAGCACAAGACCCCCAAGCTCTTGATCCAGGCGAGTCAATAGTTTGATCATTTTGCGTCTATATTTCATGTGAAACTATGTTCATTTAAATTATGAAAATCTGCATGCTTTACTTTATATGCAAGCGTATGTCACTCTTAAGGTAGCTAATAACCATGTATCTACCTCATAATAACATACCCCACCAGTAACATTTGAACTCACATGATCATTGTCACCCTAGATATAAACTATAACTATGGTAGTTATAAGTCGAATTACTGCCATGCTAGTCTTGTAAAGTCCAGGGCCTCAGTAGCCCTAATAATCATTCTTTAATCATGGAAAATTAGTTCTGGGACAGTCATGGGAAGTATGTGGCTGATTATTTATGATAAAATGTGTTATGCTTCTCAAAACCCTAAAAATCTGCTAAACCTGTTTGGGCGGGTGGTAAGTGTGGTGGGTGTGGATGTAACACAGGGGATGTGGAATGAACCGCCCGGACAAATTAAGGACTTAATCCTGTGTGGACCCTCCATGTATAACAGTACAACCACAAGCTGGCATATTGTAGGCTTGGCTAAATAATTTACTGGACTATCTGGACATTTCACGGAGAACGTGTGTAGGTGGGTAATGAAAGGCCCACTTGGAATGGGACACCGGATGTAGGTGACGTTGCCTAGGATAGCGTATGTGGAGAGTGGAGTCCGACTACGCTAACCTATGGTAGACATCCCGCACAACCTATGGAAGTAACCCCATAGAAGTGATATGCTAGAGTGTATTGTAAAGGCCTCATGATATTCTCTCGATCTGCATGTCCAAGGAATCATGTAGAGCCATCGAGACGATTATCTCTTGTGGGTAAAGATTTACAGTCTCTGCAGAGTATACAACTATTCGATTAGCCGTGCCCACGGTCAATGGCAGACATGGAAATCTTCCTCGAGATAGTTCTATTTCAAAACTTTTGAGCTTGGGAATAAGGGTTTGTTAGGTGGATATAACCTAACTTTGGTAATATTTCCCTGGAGGGATGCACTCTAGTGTTGGTAATAAGGTGGATGTAACATTCTAAACAAAATTTAGCAATGGTGGATGGAACCATAAAATCGGTGGATTGAACCTACCCCATTATAAATTATTGCACACTTTCAGTGATCAAATCACGAGTCCTTGAACAATGCTAGGTCATAAGGTCTTTTATATTATGATTATTCCAAAAGTCGCTTTAAGCAAGTAAAAGAACCCGAGCCACCCTTGTTTAGCCTTTCATCATTAAATATATGCATTCTGTGTGTTGGCTCGCGGAGCACAGTTGTTGGTGCTCACCCTCGCTCTTAATCCCCCATTCAGAAGGCGTGAATCAAGAGCACTACGCCTACTATATGGATCAGGATGCCGAAGGCCAGGAAGTTGGTGGATATTAGATTAGGCATCGGTAGTCTTGCCTCTCGCCTCAGTCTGGTTGACCAGGATAGTTTTGGTGGGTGCATCCGTTATTAGTCAGGCCCCTGATTAATAGCGGTGGTACTCAGGTTGATGAGGACATCACTGACACACATTCACCTCCAGGGGCGCACACACCTATAGTTGAGTCTTCTAAAATTCAAGAGTCAGCTAGTATACAAGGTCCAATAACACGAGTGCGTGCACGTCGCCTTGGACAAAAGGTGAATTCGTTTCTTGGGCAAATTAATTATTTAATTACAGAACAAATGATATTACCTAATAAATATTGTTTACTTGTTACTACATGTGAAGGAATTTTCGGAGAAGTTGTTGATCAAGATTGGCTAAGGCCCGACTCTGATTGTGAGTGGCTGAGTCCTTTGATTGCTTACAAATACCTCTAATTCTCAACATCATGGAGGCCAACTGGTAACGTTTCAGCATGCATAATACATATGGATAGAAAGATAATTAAGTCTACTTTCCCCTCCAACAAATGGCTTGTCATTTGGACTTCCCAATAAAGAGTTATGACTGTTTCAGTAAGGGCTGCACAAAAGACGAAAGGACGTGCGAACAGGCTGTTGGATGACCTTTGGGCTGGCTTATCTTCAAGTTTTTTCTCAAGAACTTTCACACCTAACTAGGAGGGTTGTTCCTAGTATAAATACCCCTGATGTTTCTACTAAAGGTAGACTTGATTCTTGTTTGCATGTTTGCTACTAGCTACTGTAAAACAATTGGGTCTCATCAATATTTCATCTTGGAGTGAAACTCTTCCACTGTTGCTCTTGCGTCTTCTCTTGAATTTGCTAGAGCCGTTCTTCGTGAACAGGCCAATTGTGTTTGACACGGTTGGTAACCAATCGAGAAGCGGTGTAGCGATTGCGAGGTTGCTGGTCACGATCGGATCGTGGTTAGCCTCCCCTTCGTCAACGTCGCAACTCAAGTTATCGGATTTCTCCTACGACGGAAGATTGGGCCAACTCACATGCACGCATCTTAAATCGAGGCGTGTGCATATCACAGGTTGACCCAGTCGCTTGCCTGCGGCGAGTTGTGCCCCTACACTATGTACGCTTCCGCTCTTTTTGTATTGTAAGACATTTGGCCTGACGGCCCTATTTGTAACCTCGGCCCGACGCGGTCTATTTAAACTCTGGTATTGTAATGTATGGTTTTGTCGTGTATGAAATGATGCAGCATTGTATCTGTGAGCAGTACCTAGTGATCTAGGGAATAATGCAGTGATTCACAGAGGGTTCCAGGTTATTAAACTTGGGGTTTGACAGAGCTGGTATCAGAGCATACGACTGTAGAAACCTTAGCTAGACTGGTCACGATTTAAGGTTTGAGTCTTATTTACAAAAACTATGAAAAACTTTTACAAAATATAGCATAATACTATTTTACTTAACTCTCTTAGTTTCTATACTCACCCAGAATTTCTTTTGTATTTTCATCTGTTCTAACCTTTTGTTGTTCAAAATTTTTAGATGGCCGGAGCTCCACCAGCTGGTCCATGGGATCACCTCTCCCACGGGGAAGGCGAAGGAGGATTTGTCGAGATCCTGCGGCAGTTGCTGCAGTGTCTCGGGTACAGCTGCCCACCCATTTTCAGAGGCAGGAGAGTCCGCATCCATGACATGGACTTATGGACCATGGAGGTCTTCCTCTATGCACGAGACAGTACCAGGGAGCTCCACTCCCACACTATCCACGCCGAGCCTCCACGGATGTACCTCGTCGACACCATCCAGGACGTGGCACGTCTCGCCATGGCTCACCTGTGCCAAGTGCACGAGGGGAGGCTGCGACAGTCGCCTTTTGCCCACTACCCTCGCATCCGCCAGGGGCAGTTTCTTCCAGATCACCTCGACCACAGGGTGGATGACCCCCGGTTATCTCACCAGATCTAGCTGACGTAGGCAATGTTAGTCTCCTATGCCTTCGCCCTGCAGGAGATTGGACATCTGCGCATTCTCCTGACCGTGAGCCTGCAGCACTCGTAAGTCCTCAGCGCCTAGCTAAACCGCTACCTGATCGCCTTTCAGGCGGCGGAGCGCGAGAGGCTAGCTGCTGAGGCTGAGCTTGAGCGCCTTCGGGCTAGGACAGCCTACCCTCCACCTACGCCACCAGCTCCAGCCTCAGCTCTAGCCCCATCTCCCGTGTCGGCTCCAGCTCCCGCCCCAGTATGAGCGCTAGTGTCCGCTCCAGCACCAGCTTCAGATCTAGCACCAGCACCGGCTCAGCGCTAGGGACCTCGCCCCCGACAGACGGAGCGCATAAGCGTGTGCCCACCGCCCAATGGCACCCTCGCAGAGCCCAGCAGGGGGCGTCGCTCGTCCTGCTCTCATCCCTCCAACGACGGATCGAGCCCTTCGCAGTCCCGTTCTCGCTCCCGGTCTCCCAGTATCAGTCGAAGCCTCTCCTGTTCCCGCTTTCCAGGAGATTGCGTCTTCTGCGGCCAGAACCACTCCCCATCCCCGGAGGTGTAGACTGTTGTAGGTTAGACAGTAGTATGTCTAGGCAGTCTCTTGTTGGTGTGCACGCACACTTCCCTAGTGGTATCCTCCCTACGTACCCAGCTAGTAGGCGTTGTGTATGCGGTGTCATGACTTGTTGTAAGCCTGTGTGTTGTGCCTGGCTGTCATGTAACACCTAACCCCCCCTAGTGCAATGAACTACCGTAGGCATAATGCCTTGTGTTTTATTGCCTCTCTTTTGTTTGGTTTTCTGTTGTGCTAATAGGGGGCTAGCAAACCCTCATATATGCCTTTCCTTCTTTTAGTCTCTAAAAAGGCTCTAGATTGTTCCAGATGGCTCCCAAGAGGACTGCTGCTCGTGGTAGGGGTCGAGCTCCAAGGGCCGCAGCCCGTGGAAGAGGCCGAGGCAGAGGCCGTGGTTTGAACTTGCCACCACTAGCACCACCAACCATGGCACAAGTATTGTCACAGCAAACACAGATCCTTCAGGCAATGCTATCCAGTCAGCAAACCAGTGCAGCTAGCCGCAACTCCAAGTTATCTGATTTTTTTGAGGACCCAACCAATGACCTTCTCCTCAGCTAATGAACCCTTAGAAGCTGAAGATTGGCTGTGTGATATAGAGAAAAAGCTTAAACTTGCCCGTTGCACCAACGATGACAAGGTGGACTTCGCCACTCATCAACTCAAGGGTGCCGCGGCGGCATGGTGGGAAAACTACCTCGCCTGTCGTGGAAAGAAGAACCCCTTAGGCAACAACTCAGATGAAGAGGAAGAAGAAGAGGAAGGAGTAGAAGTTGAAGACCCAGCAGACGATCAGCAGGAAGAGCAGGGAGACGAAGAGGACCACAATGAAGATGAAGCAGAGTCAACAGCAAACGAGCCCGCCATCACCTGGGCCGAATTTAAGACTGCCTTTAGGCAAAACTTTGTCCCAGCAGGTATCATGAGGATGAAAAAGAACGAGTTTAGGAACTTGAAGCAAGGAAATATGTCCGTCTTGGAATATCTCACGCGCTTCAACCAGCTAGCTCGTTACGCCTCAAGGGATGTAGTCAGGCAAGAAGAGAAGATTGATCGATTCCTGGAAGGGATGCATGAGGAGATGCGAGCACAGCTGATTCTGCACGACCATTCCAGCTTCCACCATTTGGTGAATAAGGCTCTCATCCTAGAGAATGAAAGGAAAATCTTGGAAACCAGTAGGAAGAGGAAGTGGACAGCTCAAAGACCTCAGAACAGTTTCCAGCCCAAACCAGTATACCAAGGTAGCTCATCTTTTCGCCAAGTGGCAACGCCAGCACCCAGAGCTCCATTTCAAGCACCACACCCTAACAACAGCGGAATTCAGGTGTCCCGTCCCATAGGACAGTCTTCCATAACCAACCCATCTGCAAACCTCCATTGTTTTAGCTGCGGAGCAAAGGGGCATTTTGCCAACAATTGCCCGGATCGCCAAGCTACTCCAGGGAAGCTTAATCCAGGAATCTCTTCATCCCGAGTTCAGTTGTCAGCATCAAACAAGGCTTATCAGGCACCTCAAGCATCACGGACAACATCAACTCCACACCATGGCCGTGTCAACCACGTCACTGTAGAAGATGCTCGAGATGCCACTGGAGTACTTATGGGTACGTTCTTTGTTAAGTCGATACCCGCACAAGTCCTGTTTGACTCCAGTGCTTCGCATTCTTTTGTTTCTGGGGAGTTTGTTGGAAAGGTTAAGTTGCCAACCTTTAGATTAAGGAGACCTGTGGTACTTAGTTCCCAGGAGGGTAGAAGTCACCATGGAAGACTTTGATTTCCCAGCAGACCTTTCGGTCTTGCCATCTCAGACCTTGGACATCATCCTAGGGATGGACTGGCTAGCTAAGAATCAAGGATTGATAGACTGTGTAAATAGGAAAGTAATACGTACCAAAGCCTCTGGAAAGAAAATAAAGGTTAGTGTGGATCGCCCCTCTTCGGGACGCGCAATCCATCACCTGGAAGCAAGGCCACTAGAAGGAACACCGGTAGTTCAGGATTACCCAGAAGTCTTCCCAGAAGAGCTACCAGGCATGCCGCCAGATAGGGAGATAGAATTTGTGATCAACCTAAAGCCAGGTACTGCCCCAATTGCTAAAAGACCATACCGAATGGCGGTAGATGAACTTGAGGAGTTAAAGGCTCAAATTGAGGATCTTCAAGCTAAAGGATTTATTAGACCCAGCTTATCCCTGTGGGGTTCCCCCGTGCTATTTGTCAGGAAGAAGGATGGCACTGCCAGATTATGTGTAGATTACAGAGCCCTTAACGAGGTAACCATCAAGAACAAGTATCCCTTGCCTCGAATAGATGACCTGTTCGACCAACTATCTGGGGCTACCGTCTTTTCTAAAATAGATTTAAGGTCAGGGTACCATCAACTCAAGATCAGGACGGAAGATATCCCTAAGACAGCTTTTACTACACGGTATGGCCTATTTGAATATACAGTCATGTCATTTGGGTTGACCAATGCCCCAGCTTACTTCATGAACCTGATGAACAAGGTCTTTATGGAATGCTTGGACAAATTTGTAGTCGTATTCATAGACGACATCCTGATCTACTCTAAGACTACCAAAGAACATGAGGAACACCTACGGGTAGTCCTCGAGACACTTAAGAGGCACCAGTTGTACGCCAAGTACAGCAAGTGTGAATTCTGGTTGCATGAGATTAGTTTCCTTGGGCACATCATATCCGTTGGAGGAGTAGCAGTCGACCCCTCCAAAGTAGAGGCAGTTTTAGAATGGAAGCAGCCCACCTCAGTCACAGAAGTGCATAGTTTTCTGGGTCTAGCCGGATACTACAGACGCTTCATAGAAGGTTTTTCCAAGATATCCAGGCCAATGACAAACCTACTCAAGAAAGAGAAGAAGTATGAGTGGACAGAAGCCTGCGAGAAGAGTTTTCAAGAACTAAAGAAAAGATTGACCACAGCCCCTATGCTAGTACTGCCAGATATACGCAAGGATTTTGAGGTATATTATGATGCATCACGCCAAGGCCTAGGCTGTGTGCTTATGCAAGGAGGAAAGGTTGTAGCCTATGCCTCCAGACAGCTCCGTCCCCATGAGGACAATTACCCAACTCATGATTTGGAGCTAGCTTCAGTTGTGCATGCCTTAAAAATTTGGCGACACTATTTAATTGGGAACCACTGTAACATTTATACGGACCATAAGAGTCTCAAGTACATCTTCACTCAATCCGACCTCAACCTGAGACAAAGAAGATGGTTAAAGCTAATCAAGGACTACGATTTGGCAGTCTCAAGTACATCTTCTCTTGTTGGTGTGCACGCACACTTCCCTAGTTGTATCCTCCCTACGTACCCAGCTAGTAGGCGTTGTGTATGCGGTGTCATGACTTGTTGTAAGCCTGTGTGATGTGCCCGGCTGTCATGTAACACCTAACCCCCCTAATGCAGTGAACTACCGTAGCTCACCCTTGTTCTTAATCCCCCATTCAGAAGATGTGAATCAAGAGCACTACGCCTACTATATGGATCAGGTTGCCGAAGGCCAGGAAGATGGTGGATATTAGATTAGGCATCGGTAGTCTTGCCTCTCGCCTCAGTCCGGTTGGCCAGGATAGTTTTGGTGGGTGCATCCGTTATTAGTCAGGCCCCTGATTAATAGCGGTGGTACTCAGGTTGACCCAGTCGCTTGCCTGTGGCGAGTTGTGCCCCTATGCTATGTACGCTTCCGCTTCCGCTCTTTTTGTATTGTAAGACATTTGGCCTGACGGCCCTATTTGTAACCTCGGCCCGACGCGGTCTATTTAAACTCTGGTATTGTAATGTATGGTTTTGTCATGTATGAAATGATGCAGCATTTTATCTGTGAGCATTACCTACTGATCCAGGGAATAATGTAGTGATTCACAGAGGGTTCCAGGTTATTAAACTTGGGGTCCGACAGGCGGTTCGATCAGCCTTGTGTTGAGTAGTCCGATCAGCCTTTTGTTGGGTTGTTTGATCGGTAGATTGACCACGATGGATCGACCATGGTAGATCGACTACAGTATATTGACCATGGCAGATCGACCACGATAGAATGACGATGGTAGGTCAATGATTGCAAAACGACCACGGTGGATCGACCATGGCAGGTCAAGCACGACAATATGGTCGGGGTAGTCGTAGCTATAGTACCTAGTCGATAGTCGTAGCTACAATACTTGGTTGGTAGTTATAGTTATAATACCTAGTCGGTGATTGTAGCTACAGTAACTAGTCGGTAGTCGATAGTCGTAGCTACAGTAATTAGTCAGTAGTCGATAATCGTTGCTACAGTACCGAGTCGATGGTCATAGTTACAGTACTTGGTTGATAGTCGGAAGTTATAGTGCCAAGTCGGCGATCGGTTGTCATATACTTAGCAATCTGTAGTGGTTCACTTTGAGTGCTACAAGGCTTGTAATTTTAGCAGTTTGACCAGCCTGTGCATGGCGGTCAAACCGGTCTTAGTGAGTAGTCTGAAGTTGATTTTTGGAAAGTATGGAAATTGAGATTGTGGATGATCTGGTTCATTGTGGATGGGTAAGGGTGTGTTATGCGTGTGTGGACTGATGTCGGTCAAGTTAGAGAGAACTTGTGCCAGGAAAACGTTCTTTGGTCTTTACATGTGCAGGATGGGTGTGGAGATGGTCATGGTTGGTGACAAGGTGGATCGGGACGAGGAGGGGGAAATCTGATGTCTAGGCGGTTGAGGATGTCACAAGGTGGTTGGACACATACTGGAGCACGTGGAGATCAAAGGTGGATGATGCGTGGAGAAGCTATGGGAGGTGCAATCTTAGAGGCTTCTACACGTGATGAGTTAGAAAGAGTTATGGAAGGTGTCCATAACTGGAACATTTAGAGATTTTGAAAAGCTCATGTTTAGAAGGATTTTGGATCCCTTGATTTTCGGAATCAGATAGGCTTTCGTGTCCGTGTTGATGAGGACATGGTTCGGGGCTCTAGCATATAAAAGGATGGAGAGGTTAAGAGTTAACCTGTGGCTTTTGAGAGGGCTAGAGGCGGCTTTTTCGAAGAAAGCTTTTAGAGTTTTTGTGCTATGGTTTGAGGGGTGCTATGAGGGTACTTTGTAGCCACAGAACATGATTTCAGAAACAAAAGATCAGATCTATTCCGAAAAAGTTACTCAGAGTCGACGACGTGTTTTTTCTAGGTGTTGTCTTTGATTTGTTCTCATTCCGAGCAGTGTGTGGCGAGATAGTGTTTCTCCATCGACTTCACCTTCCTCAATTGCGCGTCGAGTCGTCCACTCAATTGTCGCCAACAGCATTGTTGTCGATGCATTCGAGAGGAGGAAAATTACGACTACGTACAAAGAGGTCGAGCGAGCGGTCAAAACCTTGATCGAGTACTAAGCGATTCTAAAAAGTGGAGGCAATCATTCACCCCCTTTGATTGTGGTATTCGATACTACACATTACATGTACATACACTAGCTCTCACACATGATTGTCATTCACCATAATTTGCCCATCTAAAGTAGTTAGCTATGATTCATGAACCAATCCAACAAGAATTAAGTTGTAGATAGGTGTGAGACCTACTCTTAAATTGGAGCAAAAACTATCAAGCTAGATCTCTTTTCTTGCAACTAAAAAGTGCACCATCTAACTACAATATAATATATTTCATTATATACATAGTGCCAATTACTAACCTTAGATCACCAAGAACAAATAGATATACAAGCACCCTTCCAAATTTATGCTCTCCTTTCACCAAATCGCCTCAAAGCAGCCACCTAACGGACAAATTTGTCAGGACAAGGGTATTTAATAACGCAGTGAATGTCACAGATGCTTCCATTCACAACCCGTCTGTGGTAAGTTGGTTATCATATTTTTCGCAAAAACCATCTGTGATAAGTCGTACATCACAAATGGTTTATATTACGAATCGTTTGTGATGTATCACAGACGGTTTGTATAAAAAATCATATGTGGTAAGTAGGTTAACATTGACGGTTCTTACCATCGGTTGCAACATAGATGATCACGCTAGTAAAACTGTCTGTGATGAGGCGTCTTATTTGACCTTCTTTGTAGTAGTGTTTCTTAATGTTTGATGTTCCTTTTTCTTGAATTGCACTGCAGAAGTTAAAAGGTCATTTGCACGAAAATCCCTGTTTACAGAGAATTTTGAGAGCTGGAGAATGTTTTATGATATGTAGTCTTGTACATGTTAAATCTATTTTTTTTGACATTTTGTGGTGTGGGTACATGTGAAAATATCTAGTCCAGTGCGTGGAACAGGTCTGTGTATTCGAGAACGTCAGCTGTAGGTTTCCGCAGGAATTTTGTGCTGGCAAGCATTCCGTTCTAATACATTGCAATTGAACGTATGTTCTGATTAGTATGTTTCCTGTTCAATGGACCAATTAAAGAACAGCGTGCAGATACATGGTAGAATCTTGCCGCTGTAAACTGGTCGGAATGTTTCAAGCAATCTAGGATCAAGATCTGTGTAGCAAGATGAGACTTTTGCTTACTGATGGAGCATAACGGTCGTGGTTCTTGGTTGTGCAGTTCGGGGAATGTGATGGTACTTAGGGGTGGAAACGGATCAGATACGATCGAATAGTCTTAAATACGAATATGAATTCATATTTTTGAAACGAATACAAATACGAATTCGAATATTCTTAAATACGGATACGAATATTTTCGAATACAAATACGGATATTTTCGAATACGGATTTTCTCGGATACGAATATCGGATAAAACGGATTCCTAGTGGTTTTACCGATTTTTCACTGGTTTTTGACCGGTTACTGGTTTTAAACCACCTAAATTCAAATTTTGAATCACAAAATTTGTACGGATTTTTCATGGGTTTTAGAAATGAATCGAATAGTCTCGAATACGAATACGGATATGAATATTCTCAAATACGAATATTCTCAAATACGGATACGAACATTCTCGAATATGAATACGAACATTTTCGAATACGGATTTTGCTTACCATATTCGCATTTTCTCGGATAAGAATATCGGTAAAATGAATTATCTGTTACGGTTTTCCACCCCTAATCGTTACGGTTTTCCACCCCTAATGGTACTTCATTGGTGAGTTGGTGAGGACTAACAGCATTGCAAAGAAGAGTGATCATTTTTCTTTCCTCTCGAACTGATGGTCATTTATTATTATTTTTTTGAGACAACTGATGGTCATTTATTGAAATGGCCTTTTGGACTGTGGTTGTTGTGTCCGATGCGGCTCATGGCAAGCAGCCTAATGTCGCTATCCAAAATGCAATGACAAATTCAACTGTTCTATATGGTACAAAACTAGCAGGCAATGATGGATTTAGAAATGCCCTGAAAAACTTCAAATTTTTTCCGAATTTTCCTGAATTTTTGAGTGAATTTTGAAATCTTTCCCAATTCAGAAATTCCCGGCAAAAGCCGCTTTCCTTTCTCAGCTTTTCGCTTTCTCAGTTCGTTGGTACCTTTTCCCTTTTCCACCTTCTCCTTGCGATCGCGCCTGCACTGTGGGCGAAGTCTTCCGCCGCGCCGCGCTCCGAGCCAGCTAGCCGTCGCCACCCGTTCCCGGTCGCGCCAACCCCCGACCTCTTCCCTCTGTCACCCGTGGCCCACTAGTCAGCCCCTGCTTTTCCTTCCCCTCCCCACACGACGAGCTGCCGCCCATGCCGTTTGCTCACCTGCCGTCGCGCTCCATCCCGTGCCGTAGCGCCGTAGCACCGAGCCATCCCACGGATTTGATGCCCGTCGCTTCCCTCAGCTTGCCCGTGCCGCCCTACCAGCGCCGTAGCTAGCCCATCTCTCGCCCACACCTCGCCTCGGGCAGCGCCGAGCCGCCCCACGCTGCCCGCTCTCCTCTCCTCTTCTTAAGCCCAGCAACCCCCACCAATACCTTTGCGCCACTCTCTAGTTCACTCCAGAACAGGCGATTGAAGTTTGAGCCACCGCATCGCCGTTGGCGAGCTTCCTTAGCTCCGGTGATTCCCCGAGCTCAACTCCTTCATTTCTTGTCTAAAGTCCAATTGCATTCGCTAATATGATCTCCTTTGCTTCCTGATCACGCTGGTGAACTCCATTGGCCGAGAGCGTGTCTCTCCTGCCCAGTCGGCGGAGGTCGCCGTCGAATGGGCTACTAGACATGAAAGGGCTAGATGGCATCTTGGGTATGAATTGGCTAACTAAAAATAAAGCCAAGGTAGATTGCAAGTTCAAGACAGTGACCTTATTCAGCCCAGAAGGCTAAAAAGTGGTGGTAGAGACAGATCATGAGTAGATAAAGAATGCAAAGAAGTGTGTGCTAGCACGTTGACAGCTGCAACTGATCAAGTGCCAGTAGTGCAAGAATATCCAGATGTGTTCCCAGAAGAATTACCAGGAAGGTCGCCTGACAGACAGATTGAGCTAGCTATAGAATTGATTCCAGGCACCAAGCCAGTCGCTAAGCACCAATACAGAATGTCAGCTAGCGAACTAAAAGAACTCAAGAGGCAGCTGGATGAATTGCAAGAGAAGGAATTTATTCGGCCAAGTGTCACACCTTGGTTAGCTCCAGTGTTGTTTGCCAAGAAGAAAGATGGAGAGTTGAGGATGTGTGTCGACTACAGAGGACTGAATGCTGTCACTATTAAGAACAAATATCCATTACCAAGAATTGATGACCTGTTTGGCCAACTCAAGGGAGCCAAGTGTTCTCCAAGATCGATCTGCGATCGGGTTATCATCAACTTAAGATACGAGAGCAAGATCAAGAGAAGACAACTTTCATCACAAGATACAGATTGTATGAGTTCACAGTCGTGCCTTTTGGCCTTACCAACGCACCAGCGTATTTCATGAACCTCATGAACATGGTGCATATGAACCAACTGGACTGTTCTGTAGTAGTCTTTGTGGATGATGGAGTGAAGAAGAGCACAGGTAGCATCTGCATATGGCATTGTCAAGATTAAGGGAACATCAATTGTATGCCAAGTTCGACAAGTGCAGCTTTTGGTTGAAGGAAGTTCCTTTCTTAGGCCACATCATCTCAGAAGAAGGAGTCAAGGTAGATCCGGAGCAAGTCAAGGCAGTCATGGAATGGAAGCAACCCGAGACAGTGATTGAAGTGACAAGCTTTCTTGGATTGGCGGGATATTATCGCCGATTTATAGAAGGGTTCTTAAAAATATCCCGTCCGCTCACCCAGTTACTCAAAAAGGACAGACCTTTCACTTGGACAGATGATTGTGAAAATAGTTTCCAGCAGCTGAAGACCAAGCTAACAATGACACCGGTCCTGATTTTACCAGATCCAGAAAAAGAATTTCAGATTTATTGTGATGCTTCAAAGCAGGGTTTAGGATGTGTGTTAATGCAAGATAGAAGGGTTGTGGCATATGCATCAAGATAGTTGAAGCCGCATGAAGAGAATTATCTGATGCATGATTTAGAACTAACAGCAGTAGTGCATCCACTCAAAATTTGGAGGCACTACCTGCTAGAAAATCGTTGCGAGATATTCTCCAATCACAAGAGCTTGAAGTATATTTTCACTCAGCCTGAATTGAACATGAGGCAGCGAAGATAGTTAGAGTTAATCAAGGACTTCGATGTGGAACTCCAATACCATCCAGGCAATGGGAATGTCGTGGCTGATGCACTTAGCCGGAAGGTACGTCAGAGTAAAGCTAGTGCAGCCAAGTATCCGCCTGAGTTACAGAGAGACATACAGTAACTAAACCTAATAATCACAGAACAAGGGTGTGTGGCAGCACTAGAAATCCAACCTTTGTTGACAAACCAAATCAAAGCAGCTCAAGATGAAGATGAAGAGATTCAGCAGCTCAAGAAGAAGATCCAAGAGGATGACTCAACGGAGTATGCAATAGACGAACATGGGATCCTCACTTTCCATGGTCGCTATTGCATACCCAACAAGAAAGAATTGAAGGATCTCATCCTAATTGACGCTCACTCTTCCCAATTCTCAATTCATCCGGGAGGCACCAAGATGTACCAAGATTTGAAGAAGAAATTCTGGTGGAATGCAATGAAGAAAAAAGTAACTGAGTATGTGGCAATGTGTGATGTCTATCAAAAGATCAAGATAGATCATCAGAAGCCATCGGGATTGTTGCAAGAATGAAAATGGGATGGTATCGGTATAGATTTCACCACGGGACTTCCGAAGACTCGTGAAGGCTATGATGCTATCTGGGTCATTGTCGATAGATTGACCAAGGTGACTCATTTCCTTCCGATCAAGCAGACCTATGGAAAAGACATGCTGGCCGAGTTGTACCTGACAAAAATTGTGACACTACATGGAGTTCCAAAGGGGATCGTCTCAGATAGAGGAGCACAATTTACATCTAAATTCTGGGAGAAACTGCATGAGGCTATGGGCATTGATCTGAATTTCAGCATAGCCTATCACCTGCAAACAGGGGTCAAACAGAAGGAACCAACCAAATCCTGGAGGATATGTTGAGAGCTTGAGCTAGTGTGTATGGAGCAGCTTGGAATACTTGTTTACCCTTTGCTCAGTTTTCATACAACAATAACTATCAAGCTAGTATTAAAATGGCTCCATTTGAAGCTTTGTATGGCAAGAGGTGCAGAACACCCTTGAACTGGTCAGAGGCCGGAGAATGCCAATTTCTCGGTCCTCAGATCGCCCTAGATGCAGAAGTTCATGTCAAGATCATCAGAGACAAACTGAAGATTGCACAAGACCATCAGAAGAGCTACGCAGACACCTGAAGAAAAGACTTGAGCTTTGAAGTTGGGGATTTCATGTATATTAAGTTTACTCCATTCAAGATCGTCAAGAGGTTTCAAGACAAAGGAAAATTAGCTCCAAGATATGTGGGACCATTCCAGATAACCGGAAAGGTTGGGGAGGTAGCCTATAAAGTTTGGCTACCGCCCAACCTGGCTAGGATATATAATGTGTTCCATGTATCACAACTCAGGAAATGCTTGCGACAGCCTTCAGATGAGGTTCCAGTGTCAGATATTGACTTGCAAGATGATTTGACCTATCCCGAAGAGCCACTGCAAATACTCGAGACATCAGAAAGGCAGCTTAGGAACAAGAACATCAGATTTTGCAGAGTTCAATGGAAGAATCACACTGCGAAGGAGTCCACTTGGGAGAGAGAGAGTCAAATTTGCAGTGGGATTTTCCCAACTTACACCCTGGACCAAGTTAATCTCGAGGTTGAGATTCTTTTAAGGGGGGTAGGTTGAAATGCCCTGAAAAACTTCAAAAAACATTTCTAAATTTTCCTGAATTTTTGAGTGAATTTTGAAATATTTCCCAATTCAGAAATTTCCGGCAAAAGCCGCTTTCCTTTCTCGGCTTTTGACTTTCTCAGTTCGTTGGCGCCTTTTCCCTTTTCCGCCTTCAACTTGCGATCATGCCTGCACCGCGGGCGAAGTTCTCCGCCGTGCCATGCTCCGCACCGGCTCGTCGTAGCCGCCCGTTGTTGGTCACGCTAACCCCGACCTCTTCCCTCTGTCACCCGTGGCCCACTCGTGAGCCCCTGCTTTTCCTTCCCCTCCCCACGCGACATGCCGCCGCCCATGCCATTTGCTCACCTGCCGCCGCGCTCCATCCCGTGCTGTAGCGCCATAGCACCGAGCCATCCCACGGATTTGATGCCCATCACTTCCCTCAGCTTGCCCATGCCGCCCTGCCAGTGCCGTAGCTCGCCCATCTCTCGCCCACACCTTGCCTCGGGCAGCGCCAAGCTGCCACATGCTGCCCACTCTCCTCTCCTCTTCTTAAGCCTAGCCACCCCCACCAAAACCTCTGCGCCACTCTCTAGTTCACTCCAGAGCAGGCGATTGAAGTTTGAGCCACCGCATCGCTGCCGGTGAGCTTTCTTAGCTACGGTGATTCCCTGAGCTCAACTCCTTCATTTCTTGTCTAAAGTCCGCTAATATGATCTCCTTTGGTTCCTGATCACGCTGGTGAACTCCATTGGCCGAGAGCGTGTCTCTCCTGCCCTGTCAGCGGAGGTCACCGTCGATCGAAGGGAGGCCGCCGTGGTCAGCTCGGTAGAGAGCTCCTCTGCTCAAACCACCATCGCCATTGTGATCCCCTCACCCCAGAGATGCTCAAAACCCCACCAATTTTCCCAGAGGGCTGCTAATGGCCTGTGGTGCCACAAAGTCGCTGTCGGCTTCTCTTCGGCCGTTCGCCGCCGTTGAGCCTCATCGTCCATCCCAAAGCCCCAAAATGAGTTTACCATCTCCAAGGCACCTCGTGCTACCCTTGGATTCCCCGGAAGGTGCCGCCAACACCGTTCCGATCGCGCCGTCGCTCTTTGCCTCACGGCGAGAATGACAGGCGAGAGGTTGACGACGACGACGTGGGCACATCTTAACCATCCACGTTTTCGTTGCCGTCTAACCTCAGCCATTGGATGGCTCCTCTCTGTGGCCGTTCGATCTCACTTGCCACTTTCAATCCAGAGCGCTCGCTCACGCCGCATCGCTGCCGCCCGCGCTGGCCACGCGTCGGCCATCCAAATACGAGAAGGCGCGCGATGGGCGAGGCCACGCGCGCCCTTCGGCCATGAGTTGTTTTCATGCAGTATTGCGGTGGGCCGGCCCAATACTGTTCAAAAGAATTTCCAGATATTTTTCTTTTTCCAAAAATCCAGAAAATAAAAAAAAATCCCAGAAAATTTCACAAAATCCCAAAAATTCCTAAATTACACCATCTTGATCGTTTCGACGCCACGAAGCCATTTCTGCCCTCCATTTTGCCAAATTCTCCCCAAAAAAATCCAAAACCCCCTCTTTTGAGTTTTATTGCATTTTTCTCCTTTTCAATTAGATTAATTTTTCCTCGCTTGATTAGGCTCAAGTCGGACTTATTTTTGTTTTTGTGTTTGCACTTGCACCAGAGTATTCGGAGGCGACAGTACAAGGACAGGACCAAGGAACCGCGGTTTACGAAGTTGCTGAGCTCGTAGAGTACCAAGGCAAGTTACAAATCCTTGATCACAATGGAATCACATGTCACTTAAATTATGTACTTATGGTATTTGCATTATTATTATTTGTGAATTGTTAATTGCTTAAAATAAAATGTTTAGAATGACTTGTTAAATTAGCTACTTCTGACCACCGATAAATGCCATGTTAAATTGTAGCCATATCCTTGACAGCCCTAGAAATATTTAAATATGGCATAAATAATTGTAGCATATCTCATGCAAAATTTTACACTACTAAGGTGGTGGCCGCAGGCCGGTAGATTTAGAAAATTGGGAACTAGGGTAGAGGAGCTGTGGGGCACTGTGAGACGGTCTTTGCCCAGCACTTTACCCTAGGGTGGAGGTTGGTTGCCCTGTGGAAAATATAAGGATTAGACCTTACACCGAGCAAGTGACATAATGATCGCTCAACCACATGTGTTGACTTGTCAACCCTGGTTTAGTAGCTGCTCAACTCGAGTGAAACCCTACAGTGGGAGTTGGTATGTGCATTGGCAAACCCATACTAAACAATGATAGGTCTCCACAACTCGGGCTCGACGTTTTGTGTAGGCCAGCGGATACTCGAAGTTGTGCGAGTCCCTAACCTATCGGGTAGAGTGTATGCAAAGGATTGAGTAGTGAAACGACCTAGTTCCTTAACTCAGTCATGAGGGTTAATAATGCTTGTGAGTAAAGTTGGGCAACTATGCAGAGTCAATTAAATGGTATTCGAATACGCTGTGCTCCCGGTTAATGGACCTGTGTCTATTGGGTGATTCCAGTGCGAGGCATAAATAGTTTTCACAAGTGTTTTAACTTGAATAGTTGATTAATCAGCTTTGAAACAAACCCCCTAATCCTAAGGAGTAGTCTCTAGTTGTGGGTTTTCAAAAATGTTTAGAAACAAAAGTGCATCCACTCAAATTAATAAAACAAGTATACTCCCATCCTTTGGTGATCTGTGCAATTAGCTAAATTAAGGCTTTTCCCTTGTGACTTGCTGAGCTGTTTGGCTCACGGCTTGCTAAACCCCTTTAGAGTATCAAGAAGTTGGTGAAGGTCTGGCAGTCGAGGACGCCCCAGAAGAGCCGTTCTTTAGTGAGGATTCGTGGTTCTAGGTCTCGTTCGCGCTCGAGCTTCCTGGCGTTTTGTGTGATGTAATATATTTTGGGCTTGCACGCCCGCTGTATTAATAAATTGGTTGGTAAACCCTATGTTGCAATATAAGTTGGTTTTTTTGTTGTAAGCATGTTCTATTGTGATATTCTCTTGCTCGACGCTCCATAACTGGCCAGACTTGGGTAGTTGCGGGACGTCGAGTCCTGGCACCTCTGGAAACGGGGGCGTTACAGATTTTTTTTCCCAATATGTATTGGAAAATTTAGAGTAAACTTCATAAAACTACACCGTATTTTGTGCAAACTATCGTAAGACTATACTTTCAAGACAAGTTGACTACACCTTTAAGACAAGTTTTAAGAAAATTACACGTACATGGGCGAACCATATCAAAAAACCACACTTTCACCAAATTTTCCTCTAGGCAACGGTATGACAGCACAGACCCCCTGCAAGAGACGCATGCTATGATGCAAGACAGTTGTCTAGGATGAAGTTTGGTTAAAAGTGTAATTTTTTATACATTTTGTCAATCTACATATAGTTTTTTCAAAACTTCTCTTACAGGTGTAGTTTTGTGATAGTTTACATCAAGTATGTATAGTTTTAGAAATTTTACTCTTCAGCTATTAGATCAAATACGAAGCAAGCAGGCAGGAGAGACCAAGCACAACAGATAAACATTTTAAGGGTGGGTTCTTTTGGGCTGTGGTTTATGATTTATGACTTAAATTTTTGAATTTTGATTGTTCGCAAGAGACAGTACGTAAAGGAAAATAGTTGCATGTGATTTTGAGTATACTTTTTACTATAATCTTCCTGTAACATACGTCATAAGCTATAAAATATAAGCGAAAAAGAAGAGAGGCTAACACTAGCAAGAAGGCCCTAGCTCCTCACGATAGTGTAGGTCTACTATACGCAGACATGTTGGGTGACCTTGTAGCGCAGAGTTCATCCTCTCCTCCCTCCTCCTTTCAAGTCTAACTAAAAAAACAGAAATTCATTAACTTTCAATTCGAGGATTCGAACATTCCATTCAAGCGAAATTGAGCTTTCAACTTGTAGTGACCTTTCAACTCTTGGTTTGAAAAAAAAACCTTCAACTAAAGGGTTCAACTTTAGGGTTTGTGGTTTTGCGGAGGGAGAGAGGACATGAGCCACCGCATTGGGAGGAAGAGGAGGTGCTGGGGTGGAATCCAATGGCCTCGCCAGCTGAATCGACGAAATTTCGATCCAGACTAGGTGGAAGGGGATCAGATCTGGACTGGGCAGAAGGGGATCAGATATGGACTAAGCAGAAGGGAATCAGGAAAGGGATGTGTCTCGATGTACTGTGGACGTAATATCAAAGAAGGGGTACGTAAAAGAATGATAGATGTATGTGGGGCCACTCCAATATGCGTGTGTGCGCTGCACGTGCGTAAAGTAGAGGTGGTCAAATGGGTTGTGCGCTAGTCCAAAGTACGCTATTGTTGATCTGGTCCAGATACAGCATGGCCTAGCACCAAATAGTGTTGGACCGGTCCAGCATGATGCGCTAGGCTGTCACCTTGGGCCGGAGTGCTAGCTCGGCATGACACAAATAGTGCTAAGCTCGACTCATCACGGCCACTGCTACAAAAAGGGTCATCACAGATGGTTCGGAACTGTTATCACAGACAGTTTTCTGAACCGCCTGAATTTATACGTCAATGATAATCGCGAGTTATCACAGACGGTTTGTGAGCCATCTGTGATAAAAACAACACAGACGATTTGTCACTAGAACCGTTTGTGAAGAACTATTACAAACGGCTTGAACCAAAAACCGTCTGTGATACTCATACATCACAGGCAAGTTTAGTTACCAACCGTCTGTGATTGGCGAGTATCACAGACGGTTGGTATATAGAACCGTCTGTGATAGTTCTTCATAGACGGTTTATAGCAGAAACCATCTGTGACAGCGAAGAAGAGGCGGTGGTAGCGTCACCTTTGTGTCACGACGGTGAGACTGCATAAGACATTCTTACAACATTTACGAAAAGAGTGTATTGTGCAGTCGACTGTCGTATCACAACGAAGGCGCTAGCTCACGGCGGTAGTTGGCATCATCAGGAACAAGCTATGAGTGAATGAACTAGCTAGGAGCAACTAGTAGAACTCACACATCTCAGAGTGAAAGGGAGAGAGGAGTAATTAATAAACGGCAAGAGGTGGGAGGAACCGGTGCCTACCGTTCGATTCGGACAGAATGGACGGGTGAAATCAGAATTCTGGGGGAGATGCCACGGATTGGTGTCATGGTATTATCAGAGATGGTTTGTTATACGAATCGTCTGTGATAATGCACATGTCACAGATGGTTCGTATTAATAATCGTCTGTGAAAATATCACAGATGATTATTAATACAAACCGTTTGTGATGGCTTGCATTATCACAGACGGTTTATACTAACAACCATCTGTGATAATGCATATATCACAGACGGTTCGTATTAATAACCGTCTATGAAAATATCACAGATAGTTATTAATACAAACCATCTGTGATGGTTTGCATTATCACAGACGGTTTATACTGACAACCATTTGTGATATTTTCACAAACGATTATTAATACGAACCGTCTGTGATGTATTGCTTTATCACAGGCAGTTCGTATAAATAACCGTCTGTGAAAATATCACATACGGTTGTTAGTATGAACCGTCTATGATATATAATTGCAGCACAAACGATTCATAGGAACCATCTGTGATGTAGCCGTCTAGTATAGCCTCTTTTGTAGTAGTAGGTCTAGGCACGATCTAGCCCAGCTCGGCCCGTTAGCCTCATTCATTTATGAATATTTATATAATTTTATTTTATTTTTTTGAATTTTATATAGTTAATTTTATAAGTATAGATAATTTTATTTTGTATTTTTAAATCATAATTTTATTTTGTATTTTTAAATCTTTATGTATTTTCGAGGATTTTCATACATATTTTTTTTAAAAAAAAATTCATGGCTAAAGGGTTAGACGGGTATCCTTGGCCCGTTGGGCTAAACGGGCATAGGGCGGTACGGCACAGCCTATCATCTTGGTGGGCTACCTGGGTCTACAGCTTGGCCCACAGGCCAATTTAGGCTGACGGGCTAAGTGGGTTGTGTCTAATGGACCCGTGCCTTGCTAGGTCGAGCTGCATATTTGGCCCATACTAGTAGCAAAATCTTTTAAGATCTAGGGCAGTCCCAATGGGTGGTTTCTATGGCATTAAATAAGGTATCAAGTAGGCAAAATGCTGATGTGTCATTGGAGTTAAGCAGGAGAGATAAGGAAATGGTTTCTTATACAAGAAACCATGTCTACACGGTAACCAAGATAGGAAGAGCTGTGATAGGTAGATGATAGGAGAGAGAAGATAGATGATTGGATGGAAATTTTATTTGTAGAAACTATCCATTGGGAGTATAGTTTCCATGGGTAGTGTCTACATTAATTGGCAAGTATAGAAACTATCTCATAGTTTCTGCATTGGGAGTGCCCTTATCGAAAGAAATAAATAGTGCACCCAACTTTTACAGACAAGAACCTTGATTGAAAGAAAATTCATACCACGGTCCCTAAGAAGAAACATTTTCCCCTACCTACCGTCCTACCGATGAAGATGAGAAGGTGCTGCTGGCCGGTGATACTAGAATTCTGAGGTAAACTTGCATATATCGTAATTAGACTTGGAAAAAAATATTTTCCAAACTTAAACATTGTGAAGGTTTTAATTTAAATCTTATCGATTGCTTATAATGCTACATTAGAAGCGCATCATGCGAATTAAAGAAATAAAAGTTGACTAGTTCGAAGGTAATAAGAAATGATGGTTTGCACCGCGTGGAATTTTTTTTAGAGTATCAAGGAACTATCACGGTTTGGTTTTGAAGAAATGGCCTAGATTTGTTATTAGGGCTTCATCCAAAATTCATATCTCGACGTCTTTTGGCGATCCCCTCCAATCAAGCCTACTTTGCGCTGGTCACACCTTCCGCCTATACATTGAGTGCGCGACTTCCTCTTCCATATATAATCCCTCGTCCATTCTTCCAATATATATCATTGGAACATTGTCCATCAGTTACATAGCCAATATTTTTAGCATGCAAAGCTTCTTAATTAGAATGTCCTAAGTTTAGCAAAGCTCATTTATTCTTCTCTGCTAATAGTGTACATATTGTTTTCCTTCTTCCACGCATAGTAAGTGATGAGTAGGTCATGACTCAGAATGCTTAATTGACATTCTCGCCTATCGTTCACGTAAGGCACGAGTGTAACATTTTACTTAATTTCTCATTCACTAGCTTAACATTCCACAGAATTTCAAAAATTATAGTGTGCTTATCAAATAATATGATTAAAATGTAGCCCCGTGGTGGGTCCAATAATCTCATGAAATTTCCTAAAGTGATAATAGCTTCTCATAAACTTTTTTTATCATGCATGCAATGTAAAAGATTTGAGTATCACACAACAACAATAGATTGGGGCTTTTATACTCATCCTTAATTTTTCAGCTCAACCACGTGCAGGACATAACATATTTACGTATCATCGTCCAAACCGAAACAATTCACCGTTCATGCACGAGCACTGAACCGATTGAGAATTGTTCTAGCAGTGAAACGCGAGGAATGTAGGCTCTATCTCGAGCATGTCGTCCCAAGCATATTGGAAGGTGAGGGACTGCGAGCTCTGGATGGGGTTGGCGTCGTTGAGGAGGAAGATGTGCCGCCGTATGATGGAGAACACCTTGGGGTCGATTCCGATGACGCTCCCAAAGCCATGCGGTCCCCAGATCACGACGTTGTCGACCATGCAAGGGCACCGTTCGTCACCGTCACCTCGAACACCGAGACCAGCAGGTTGATCTTCCTGCCGGTGAAGGCCTGCTGTATCTCCAGTTTTGACACGTCGCACGTCTGGCCGTTGCCTGACGACATTCGGAGCAGAATGTGAGGAACCAGCAGCTGAAGAATGGTTTTAATTATTCTTGATCATGCGTGTTGTTACCTTTCACAAGCGTGAGGAGAAGAAGAGCTAGGAGAAGCTTGGTGTCTTGCCCCATGGTGGTGTGTTGCACTTCGCTTCTTGGAATTAGCCTTCTATGTATATGATGAATAAATCCTTCTATGTACATGAGAACTTGTCCCTATTTATAGAGGAGGGTAGGAGAGAGTCCAAGGAATTGCCATTTCTTGGGACATAATGACCTGTCCCATTTCAAAGAGTAGGAAGAAGGTGGCAAAACATTTTTTGAATTGCATAAACGATGAATATCTGTATCGTATACAATCTGGTAAAAAACCATTTTTAAGGGAAAAAATTGAAAATTTTACTCTATAGCTTGTCACAAATGTTAACATAACGATGTTTTCTTTCTAACTATCATCCATATTTGTGACCGTTGAATTAGAGATCCAAGATCCACAAATTCTCCCCACCCCCTCCAAAAAAAATTCACCCCCCTCCAAAAAATTCTCCCCCCTCCAAAAAAAGAGACCGTTGGATCTCTAATCCAACGGTCCGAAATTTGGATGATTGTTGGGAAGAAAATATCCGGGTGATATCTATACACACCCTTTTTCCTGAGCTAATTTGCTAGAAGCTTCAGAAGATTGTATAATAAACGACCTGGAGTTTTAGGTTTCATGGTAAGGCTCCCTGATGCTGAACAAGTCTTTGTGTAAGTCTATGCGACTTAAAAAAAACATTTTGAGGAACACCTTCTACGGTGAATTTATCAGATAAAATTTTGTACTGTATATAAAACATTATGAACCATCAAATTATTATTCTGGGGAGATGTGAGAAATGACTTGTTCTCTCATTGTTTTTGGTTTTTGCTTTCGGGAATATGGATACAAAGGCATGTAACATGTAATTTTTTTTATAGGGACAAAGGTAGCAAGCTAAAAAATTGCCATTAATAGTCTTTTTGCAATTCTCTGTTGGTCATTTCTACAGGAAAGTAGAAAAACATGGATATTTCAATGAAATATTATTGTTTTATGAAATGAAATATTGTTCTATATATAGTTAATTAGCCAACGCTGGGAAGTTGGTCACAAGTAATTATCCAAGATGGAGATCCTGTGGAGTGTCATCTCCAAACTCCTAAAAGAAAACAAGGTATATAACTTTAAGGTTCGAAGTGTGTCGAACTAGACAACTACAAATAGTATGCTCTAAATAACCACCACGTTTTCTTAGGAAGCACCACCTCTAAAATATCATTAAGGTCGCCACTTCCTCCTCCATAATCTTTCATCCAATCTCCACATATATATATGGTTGCAACATTGTCCATCAATTACATATAGCCAACATTTATTATCATCACAGTTGGCCAATAATTTAAGAATGTCCCATGTATAGCAAGATCGTTTCTTCTTCTCTGCCACAATATTTTTCCTTCTTCCACGAGTTGTTTACGACTCGTCAGCCTAATTTAGTAGTTTGTTTTGTTGTTTCGTCGGGCAGGGCTATTGTGCTCAATCAGAATCAGCAGAGAAGAAATAGAAAAAGAAAATCCCCCTTTTCTCTTCCTGTCCAACCTGAAATTGCAGGTTAGCTCCGGCCTAACTCACTTCTGCGTTTTTTTATACAAATTATACAGGTCATATATATGTGGAACTGAAGTAAATTAGTTTCACACAATGCCAGGAGCTTTCTACATGCGCGTTCCGTTGGAGGAGAGTACTACTCCAGCCCAACAGTGAGATTTCAATGCATACACTGAAGTTCTCAAGGATGCCGAAGTCAAAAAGGTGTCAAGTCAGTCAACTAGATGTATTAACACTACTACAGGAAGCCTACCAAATCACAGACGATTTTATGAAACCGTCTGTGATGTACACTATTACAGACGGTTTTAATTTGAAGGCCGTCTGTGGTATTTGTGGTGGGAAAAAGGAGTATCACAGATGGTTCTTACCACTGAACCGTCTGTGATACTGAAATATCACAGACGGTTTTATAATAAAAACCGTCTGTGATATTCCAGATTATCACAGACGGTTTTTATTATAAAACCGTCTGTGATACTGACGTTTTTTAATAAAAAACCATCTGTGATATGTTTCCCGCCTTGCAATTCCCCAAAATTTCATAATTTCCCGCCTGAGTCTGAGTAGAATTCAGTTTTGACACACCTTCAGTAAAACGGGCATAACTTTTGCATACGGTGTCCGTTTTCGACGTTCTTGTACTCGTTGGAAAGCTAACGACGAGCCCAATCCAAAAAAATGACCCGCTTGCGCTAGTCGCCCTCCAAGACCCTGAAAATAGGCCATCTTTGGACCTAAACCCGCGTCGTAAGTTTTTGGTTTCTGTTTTTACCCTTTTTCTTGGTCTTCCTTTCAGAATTTGGATTTTGCTTCAACTGAAAAGTTGTAGATCTCATCGAAACCTTTCAAATGAGTATATATAACCTATATAAAACTTTGCTATTTTATCGTTTCAGACTAGTTGTTTATATTGCATCGGTATATAAAATTTTGTGCTCTAATTCACAGACGGTTCTATATATAGAACCGTCTATGATATTCATTCATCACAGACGGTTCTATATATAGAACCGTCTGTGATAATCTGTGGGCCCGTCGATTCTCCTCAACCCAATCCCAGCCAATAGAAATCCAGCAATCCTCACCCCACGGATCGTAGCTCCGCCTCTTCGACACCGCGCCTCTTCCTCCCTTATAAATAATAGTCTCCTTCTCTTTGCTCCTTTCTGTTCTCCTCTTTGCTGTTCTCCTTCTCCTTGCTGTTCTACTTCTCTTTGTTGTTCTCCTCCTCCTTGCTGTTTTCCTCCTGCTCAACCTATACCATAATAGTCTCACGAAGCAGACGATGCACAAGGCAGCGCTCAATCAACACCGACGATGGTGGGCGTCAAAGACATCCAGCTCGCGCGCTGCATCAGGGGCGAGAAGGCCTAGGCATAGAGGATCTTTGCTTTTCTCTGTTCTTGTTGTGTTAGCTAGATGAGCAACCTGTTTGTTGTTCTCCTCCCCTTTATTGTTTGTTGTTTGTCTGTCTATTCTTGTAATGGTAGACTCTAATCTTAAAATGTGTATTGTGTTTCATACTGTATTTGCTTGTTCTCATTTCAATTAAGTGATTTGCGAAATGGATGTTTTATGTTTGTAAAATGAATTGAGATGTGAATTGGATGTATACATGTACATGTTGATCTGCTTATTTCAGAGAGCATGGCTAGCATTTCCTGAGGCTAGCCAATAAACAGAAATAGATTTAGGGGTAGAAGAGAATAGCACAGACGATTTTTAGTTAAAAATCATCTGTACTAGATATCACAGACGGTTTTTAACTAAAAACCGTCTGTGACACTAAAAACCGTCTGTGATAGTTGATAATCACAGACGGTTTTTAGTTAAAAACCGTCTGTAATTATCAACTATCACAGACGGTTTTTAGTGAAAAACCGTTTGTGATATTGATATCACAGACGGTTCAAAAACCGTCTGTGATAACTTTCGATTATCACTGACCCATAAATTCAGACGGTTCAGAAAACCATCTGTGATGATGTTTTTGAACCGTCTGTAATAGGGTTTTCTATAGTAGTGTAACAAATAACAATTTACGTATAGCTAGTAAAACGAGTTACAATGTAACGTTCATCTATGTACACTGTACATAGATGACCGTGCAACACATGATTTACAGATCGAGTGGAGAATTGTAAGTCTATCCGCAATGTTTCTTCTTAGCCGGATCAAAGCAATGTTTTGGATCATTTGAATCGGTTCAATACATCGAGGTGGTCGATTCTAAAACAACAAACGCAAGAATCGATGCATAAGTTATGTTCGGATCCTACTGAATAAAAAAAGGTATTGATAAATATCATCCAGATATTTTCTTTCTAACTATCATCCAAATTTGTGACCGTTGGATTAGAGATCCAAGGGCCACAAATTCTCTTCACCCCCTCCAAAAAAAGAGACCGTTGGATTTCTAATCCAACAGTCCGAAATTTGGATGATTGTTGGGAAGAAAACATCCGGATGATACCTATACACACCCATAAAAAAATACTATCCAAATGTATATGTTGACTAATAAGGTGTCCGTGCATTGTAACGGAAACTAAAATTTATAGCAAATGTTATACATGTTCTGCCCATTTATCCTAAGGAAGTATATATATGATATATACGACTCAAATTTTTTCACTTGCAATAACAGCAGCAAAGGAAGTATATATGACACAAAAAGCTGATAAGAGCAGAGTTTGCTTAGATCTAGAGCCCAAATCAATCAAAACAAGAACATAGGAACTTGAACTCATATTCCACCGTTTTATTCATTCAATTCAGAGCTTTGGTTTTTACCAACTATTCAGATTGAAAACATAACATGTTAAGCATCACAACATTTGCAATTGTAGTTACGTATATTTAGAAAAAGTGTTTGTAGGAAATATTTACAAAAAATGTTTCCTGGATCCTCCTTGATGTATAAATTAACATCAAGTTTTATACTGCTACTTCCTTTCAGATAAGTTAAAATAGCAGTGGACATGCTAGGATAATTTTTGATGATACCATGCTCTGTCATCATGTCACAAATGCATATGTTGTCATCGTTCAACTCTTTGCACTAGACCGTAGAAACACAATAAAAATATTTTTGTTCCTATGTGGTTAGTTTGTCATTTTTTTATAATCATCTTCAACTCTATACATTGGATCTAATACATTTCCCTATACCTCGGGTATGTCTCATTCGACAGCTAACATCTAAAAAATTGGCATATGAACAATCCATCAAATTTATGAAGCGGATAAAAGGAATTAAATATTCAGCCAAACATCATCAGATTAAGAAACAAGAAACTTGGATAGATTGATCATAGCCAGCTAACCAGAATTTTTTGCATCCAGTGAGCCACCACCACACCCCCAATTGAGCTTTCGACCAGAGCCTTGCCAGCGACCACCCGATGTCCTCAAAGTAAGCCAAGTTTTGATTCCGCTTATTCAATCAATCACATTCCAGTTGCTCTTGCCTGTAGCGCCTTTATACTCCTAGAAACACCATTGAACCACTACCTTAGCCCCTCGAGCCCCTTACCATGCTGGCAACTAGCACTGCCACCTGACCTTGTGACCTCACCGTGGATAGCTCAGCTCAGCCATTCCCGGCCCAAGCCACCACTTCCCTCCATAGATGCTCAAATTCTAACACAATTATCCTCTTAACCCATCCATAAGCCCTGTGCCATTCGAACGTCCCGAAGGGAGGAGACCTTGCCGCCAGCGAATGCCAACTCCCCAGCTATCGCCGAGCGCCAAAATGGAAACCCACCTATGGTCGTCAATTGATGTTTCGACCACAGATTCTCTGACCGCCCCATCGCCTAAAATCTCCAGTCGCTCCCCTGCATCAACTCTTCGACCGCTCCGCCACTCAAAGTCTCCGACCACCATGTAGTTGAGACAAACTTTGACCATGCCACTTCGAATCCTGAGCAGCACTACTCGTACACTGTTCGATGCTCTTAAAACCGCTCGAACGCTGTCCAATCTCTTAAGTCACCTAGATGCCATCCAAACCCCGTAACTACATGGACATCGTCCGATCTCTATAGCAACTCGTACACCATCCGATCTTTGTCGACTTCGCATTCGGCTACTCGGGAGACATTACGACCATATAGTCACTATGATCACATGGTTGTTACGACCACATTGTGGTTCACGACCACGGTGTGGCTTATAACCATGCTGCAGTTTACGACCACATAGAATACTCGGTCACAGTAGTCATACTCGATTATGACCATGACTTCCAGCTCCACAGATACCTTTGCTCGTGAGCAAGTCTTGTGCCAACAGAGACCACCCGAGTACTCATAGAGTTCTCCGAGTACGTAGCAACAACCAAGTGAATAGTAAAACCCACGATGAACAGTGCCCAAACCCACTACTGTTTATGAAACCCCAAAATACATATATACATCTATTTTGATTGTTTCAAACCTGTCTATCCATTCCTTAACTCCATTTTCCTGTACCAAACTCCTATAATCCCAAAACCTGTATCATTTGATTTTTCTAGATTTCATTTCTTTATTTTATTTCTTTCTTCCTAACTCTACCCTTTGAGTATGGAATTGATTTATTTTTCTTTTGGTTTGCAATAGCACACGATGTTGAAGATCAGCTAGTCCAGGAAGGAGAAGCTCAAGTACAAGCGCAAGACTCAGAAGAATACGAAATCATAGAATACATTGATCCACAAGGCATGTCACATGTCTTTGATCATGTTGAACCTACATTCCTTTAATTATTTATTTATCAATATTTTTATTATGTTATTTATACACTGTTATTTCTTATACAATAAATGTTTAGAATGACATGATATTCGTTATGTCCTATCACCTTGAAAAGCCATGTTTAATTTGATGGCCATATTCACGTTGACAAGACTTCGTATTATTATACATACTATTTAAATAATCATGATAGACTAGGAACTCGACTATTTTATATTACTAAGAGACTTGACACTTTGCCGGTAGAATTTCAAAAGTGGTTCTAGGATAAGGGAGTATCATGGGAAGCCACGAGATGGTTGGGTCCCTTGACTTTATCCTAGGGTGGAGGCTTGGACTAGAAAGGTGGTGGTGCGAGTGGGCACTGAAACAGTACAGATTGGCACTGAACTAAAAATGGTGCGGATGGGCATCGAAACAGTGCGGACGGGCACTAAACTGAAAATGGTGTGGATGGGCACTGAAACAAGGGTTTATGAATGGAAATTGACTTGGTGAAAACTTAAGGACTAAAACCTTATGTCAAGTAAAGAATATAGTGATTGCTCAACCACAAGGGTTGATTCATCAAACCTAGTTAGTAGTTGCACATGTTCGATTGAATATCTACAAAGGGTGGAGAGAGACGAGGGAGTTTTTGTCGTATAGGAGGGGGTATAACCATATTTCACAACAGTAGGATCGCTTCAAATCAGGCGAGGCCATGGGCCACGTGAGTTTGTTCGAAAACAATCCCTATTGGGTAGAGGTTATATAAAGAATTGTGCAACGAAAAGCCTTGTTTTCTTAACTTAGTCATGAGGGTTAAGAAGACTTGTGGGTAAAGTTGGGTAGCTCTACAGAGTCACAATTTAATGGTATTCGAATACGCCATGCTTCTAGTAAATGAAGCTGTGTTTAATGGGTAAATCTAATAGCAAAACATAAGTAGATTTGGGTATTTGTTAAGATTGGTAATCAAGTTGTTAAAACCCTAATTTTGTTAAAAAAAGGCTGTGACTTTGTGTTTAAAATTGTTTACAACTAAAATTGCACCCACAAACCACTATACTCCCATCTCTTGGAAGAGCCTGCATGTAATTAAATAGTATTTTCCCATGTGACTTATTGAGTACGGTGATCTGTACTCATACTTGCTGAAAACATCAACGAAAAGTGCATGTCAACAAAATGAGGAAGTCTACGAGGATGACATGATGGAATACTACAAAGTAGATGATGCTTGGAATTAGGGTTGTTCTCCGCTCAGACACGCCTGTGGTGTTCTTTTGCATTGTAATGTATCTAAGGGCCTCATGCCCCGCTATAAAACTTGGCTGATAAGCGGTTATCTTATAATAATGTTGGCTTTTGAATTTGAGTATGCGTTGGCAATGGTGTACACTCGACTATAATACCTCGCAGCTGAACAATTCTGGGCAGTTACGAGAGATTCACGACACCCCTAGAAATGGGTGTGTTACACACTACAAGCTATCCTACTCCTAGTGTGAGACCATGCCATTTTGTGGTGCTCATTGCAACATTGACGAGAATAGAACAAAAGCTAGGATAAATGTGATAAGATAATATATTGGCAAAAAACGCGCGCGCACACACACACATAGAAGCACCTGTGACTATCCACTGCAATAAATGGCACCAAAAATTTTCACTATCTACATGGTCTACGTCTCAGCGACTCATCGATATGATTTTATCTGATATCAAGGGACCATGTAAGAAGGTCTAGAAATATTTTTGGTGAACCATTATCATCGTGTGTTGAGTTGAAATTCAAATTTGCGAAAGATTTAGATTTTTGGTTTCTTGGTTTCTTCCTGGCCGTCTGACTAGCCATGCATAGCTGTCAGACCAGCCTTACAGAGTGGTCAGAACGGTTGCACTCAACGGTCAGACCAACTATCTTCTGAATTTCGACTGAAAGTTCTGAAATTTGATTGTGGCTTGGGTAAATTGGTTCTAAGTCAGTGCATTCATGTTATATGAAGTATATTTAAACTAACGTGTGTCTAATTGTGAAGAACTTATGCTTCAAAATGATTTCTTGATCTTTGAATATGCAGGAAGTTTGGAGTCAACTATGGTTAATGGCGAGGACTGGGACAATGCTTATGGAGGAGCCAAGGTCCAAAATGGTCAAGAATACTAGGTGAGATAGTTGAGCTCAAGCATGGCATAAGAAAGACAAGGAATATTGAAGGGAGGATTCGAGCGGTGGGTTGCACCAAGTGGCTTTATCGGTTCAAGTAATGCATGGTCCGATGGGAACCAGAGCAAGAGAGACTATATGTGGAAAGCCAATGGTTCATTTATATGTGGTAAGTATGGCGATTGCTTGCAAAAGAAGAAGAAAACTAGGTTAAGTTAAGAGTATTTTCGTAGTTAGCTAAATACTGAAAATTTCATTGGATCAAAACTGTAGCGCTTAAGCGGTATTTGGGAAAAAGGTTTAAGTCAAGGAGGTGTGTGGAGATTAAGTGATCAAAGGCTAAAGATTTGACAGATTTATGCTCATATACCTTAACAAACGTGTATGAATTTAGTGTGAGTGTAAAACACGTACATGAGTTAAGCATGCACTATCTACGTGGTCTACTTCTCAGTGACTGATCGGTATGATTTTATTTGATATATTCACAATTTTTCCGTACAGTTATTTTGTTAGTGGGCGATTGTTATTAAATTTCGTTAGTACTTTTTCATATACCCCACGGTGCACCAAGTGTCACCCAAACCATTCCCAACGGTTAGAATAAATCAGCAACAAATTTTTGCTAAGTACTAATCATTTTTGGAGGTAAAATTGAAATAATTATTAAAAAGGATACTACCGTCATAATCTATTAGAAATGTAGTTGTGGAATGAAGTGATGGATGTGTGAGTGTGACACGTCGGAATTAAAAGAGGAAAATAGGGAAAGAAGGGAAAATAAATACTCCCTCCGTTTTTTTAGACGTGGTTTTAGAATATGCACAATTATCCTTTAAAAAACTTTGACCACTAATGCACAAAAAAATATTTGAATTGGAAAATGATATTATGAGATTTGTTATCAGAAAATACTTTCATAACATTATGTTGTTAGCATATTGTGTTACTTTGTATTCTAAGTTTATGCCAATCGGTCTTTAGCAACGGACAAATTTGAATAATACATTTTTACTATCAGCACCCACAATTCTTACTAGGGGTGAAAACGGGTCGGATTCGGACGGATATTGCTGTTACCATATCCTAACCCATATTTTTTCTCTGGATTCGGTACCAATCGGATTTGGTACCAATCGGATTCGGTGTCGGATCGATCGGGATTAACCCATTTCATTTGCACCCCTACTTGTTTGTAAGGAATGCATACAGTGCAGTAAATGGAGTAGGACGCACTGACTTGATGTTACTATTTAATAGCTGATGTGGAAGATTTTATTTTACCATTGCAAAAGAAAATGAAACGTCAAATAGTAGCACTAACCTGAAATCAAACTTGAAGATGTATCGGATTCGAACGGATATTCGGATTCGGACGGATATTGCTGTTACCATATCCTAACCCATATTTTTTTTTCTCCGGATTCGGTACTAGTCGGATTCGGTACCAATCGGATGCGATGCCGGATCGGTCGGGATTAACCCGACCCGTTTTCACCCCTAATTCTTACCCTATAGAAAGATCAGAACGAATTTTTGTCTTGGCTGCTTCGTATCTAGGTGACATGTTTAGGGCGCGCCAATATATATGTCCATATTCATATTAACTTCTAAAATATGTTTTTCTATAATAAATAGTTTTTCTACAGTGTCTAACTTTCTAAAGGAGCATCTTTTCAAGCCGGTGTCTACTAATCAATTGTAGTATACAATGTAATGACTTTATTTATATCGGCCAAAATCACACATCTCTCTGTACAATCTTTTCTACAAGCTATTACTATTCATAAACTAAAACTAAAAACTACTATAAACGCCCATAGTTTCTTGGTATTGGAAGCGAGACATGCAAAGAAAGAGGATATAGTGCGGGAAGAAGTGCCTCATCTCTGCAGTGCACACTATTGATCTAGAGAGAGACCTACATGGAAGAGTTGGTGAAGGGAATATTGCCAAACTAGAGTTGCTCAACCGCTACATTTCCATCTACTCGTGGTACCACAGCACAAAACCAACTGTTTCACAGGTTCGGCTGATGAGTGGTGACCCCATTCGAAGTGATATTATTTGTACCATCACCAGCTTTTTTTGTTCATCTCCATACACGATCCGACAAACAAATGGAGATAGCTATGGTGTGCCGAATTGGGTCGATGTTTCAATGCATGCATCATGCATGTGGCAAAATATTTTCTGTTAGAGCTGAAACGATCCACATGCTTCCGGCAAGTATAAGTGATGTAATCCGTAACGACGAAACACTGTGCAATGCACAGTCCCAGCAATCAGAGCAATGATTTGCTTCCGAGGGTGGATGCTTTCTTGCTGTGATAGTGCTAGCTTGCATGCCTCTCTCGCTTGCTCATAGTAGCAATGCAGTTCTATTTTAGATTATGATTACGTTATGGCAGCATCGTGCGCATCGGTACTTCGCTAGTACTTGTGTTCTAGATTGATTGGTTCTTACCTGAAAGCAGTAATTTCGCATAAAACAGTTCGACTCTATTAGGAAACTGAATTTTCACGAAAAACAGTTTAATTCTATTAGAAAGCAGTATAAATTACCATGTTCCAAACGCATCTCAATTACTTCTGACAGGAAATTAAAATAAATTCTGCGTTCTAAACAGAGCATCGGATTGATCCGAAGTAAGCGTTCTTTTCTGGCAGCACGTGGATGCTACCAGAAATGGAATTTCACATTTAAAAAAAAACATACAAAGGAGACAGTGGCTCTCTACCATGTTAAAGCAGAATCTTGCAACAGTACGACTGAAGTTCCTTCCTTAGTTGCAAAGAAAAGCAGAGACATCGAATCTTGGGAGTTGCCATGGAAACTTCTCGTAGTAAGCAGATGATGGTAATCTGTGTTGGATAATGATGCATGTCTACAACGTAATAACATTATAACAGGACACCTGGAGTAGTGCTTCACCGAGTAAAGTTTGTTTAATAAGCCACCTAGGGCGCTACAGAGGTAACAGAGCATCTTTAGGTAGAAAGCAATACCGTAGAAAGGTTGACAAGTGTATTTTTTTTTTAAATAAGGGCACGAGCACTGCCTCCACTCATTGATAGAATGAAGAGTTAGCAAACACTAAACACCAACCCATTACAACATAAATAGATCCTGTAATACATATCCCATTGGATTACTTTCAGTTCGATCAAACGGCACTACAATCACTTGTCACATAAAAAAGAAAAAAACACCTTGACCGTTTCATTTTCTAATTATAAAAGATATTTATCTAGAAGTATTTTTCAATGAAAAATGCTATTTATCTGGAATTATTTTTGAATAAAAAATATACTAATATCATTTCAATGTGATAAGTATGAAAAATTAGGTGCATATTGGTGGTCAAAATGTCAAAAGTTTTACTACATGCATTTAAATGGTCTTCTATCTGAGAACAGAGGGAATACTTTACTGTGAGTTTACTTTGAGTTATTACACATGCTTAGGCACGTACTAGCTAGATTTAACATTCCAGCACCCATTTTTTAGCTTTTTCCCGGATGCAAGGTTATCTTTCACTAATCCAATATGATATACAAGCATCAAAGTTTTTCCTGTGTGATCTGGGCTAGCCTCTATATATACGTGATTGAAGTTTCTAACTTTTTTAGAGTTATAATTGAAGAATATTGTTCAGAGAGATAATGAACTATAAGAAGGGACATAATTCCCTGCTCCCGGTATAGAAACCATCACAATCACATGTTATTTCTGTCGAGTTTTGAAGAGAAAACTTTGTTGTCAACCGTATTAATTAAATTGTGCTATCCATGCATGCAGGCAAAAAAAAAAACTCAAAACAGCAATGCTGACGATTCCGACCTTTCACACAACAATAATCTGAACATGGTAGACAGAATAATTTATCCAAAAAGGTTGGCCACTTTCATTCCAAATCACTCCACTTCAGTACAGTGATGAGTGTGGAAATCAGATCAGGATCAATCGTCAGATGCAAGAAACACAACACGAATATTTTTGGTGCTGCGCACAACGTTGCAGCGTTTTCTGTATTTCATACTTCCTTTTATTCTATGTGGATACAAACGAGACAGAGAACACGTTCAGCATCTCGCCCACGCCCCGGTTCTTCCGCGTGAGCGCCAATGTGGCCGGGGAATCCGCCATGACGTACCAGACGCGCACGACGCTTTCTAACTGCAGTCCGTGCCCAACAAACTAGGAACTCTAACTGTCTAACTAGCTTGACACAACAAGTTTATTTGCTAACAAACTCCCCCTAACCTTGTTGTGCCGACTCAAGGTTGAAGATGCCACTCCGTGCACGCAGTTCCTGGAAACGTTCGCGCGCGAGCGGCTTGGTGAGCAAGTCCGCCAACTGATCACCAGTCCTGATGTAGTCCGTCTCCAGCTTGCCATTATTGATGCAATCGCGAATGAAGTGGAAACGGGTGTCAATATGCTTACTTCGGTCATGAAGGACCGGGTTCTTTGCGAGAGCAAGTGCGGATTTGTTGTCGATGTAGAGCAGTGGCGCGGCGACTTTGGCGTTCACCAGGTCAGCTAGCAATCGTGAGAGCCAAAGTCCTTGGCACACGGCGGAGGAAGCAGCGATATATTCCGCCTCACACGAGGATAGCGCCACCACTCGTTGCTTCTGCGATTGCCAGCTTACAGGACTTTGGCCCAGGAAGAAGATAGCTCCTGACGTGCTCTTTCGGTCGTCACTGTCTCCAGCCAAATCGGAGTCGCTATAGCCGATCAAATCGAGCGCCCCGTCGCCATGCTTGTAGACGCAGCCGTAGGTGCGTGTTCTGGCGATGTACCTCAGCAAGTGCTTCACAGCACTCCAGTGTTCGGTGGTCGGAGCCTCCATGAACCTGCTCACATAGCCGACAGCGAAAGCAATGTCCGGGCGTGTGTGCACTAGATAACGCAAGCTCCCGACGATGCTCCTGTACATCGTGGCGTCCACCGGCGGATTCGAACTCCTTTTGCTCATTTTTAGCCTTGGCTCCATCGGCGTGCTGCAAGGGTTACATTCTGTCATACCCGCCTTCTCGAGTATCTTGTCGGCGTAGGCGCTTTGGCAGATGGTGAACCGCCGCTCCCCCTGATGTACCTCAATGCCAAGGTAGTAGTGGAGTGGGCCGAGATCACTCATGTTGAAGAGCCGCTTCATCTCCGACTTGAACTTGTCGACCTCCTTCTGGTTTGCGCCAACCACGACGAGGTCATCTATGTAAACGCCGACAAGTAGCAGCGCATCACCGTCTCCTCGGATGTACACAGCGTGCTCCGCCGCGCTGCAACGAAATCCGAGCGACAGTAGTGCACTGTCCAACTTAGCATTCCACGCCCTTGGTGCCTGGCGTAGTCCGTACAATGCCTTATGAAGCTTGTACACCTTGCGCTCCTGGCCACGGAGCTCGAACCCCGGCGGCTGCTCGACGAAAACCTCCTCGATCAAGTCACCGTTCAGGAATGCCGACTTCACGTCGAGGTGGTGCACCATCCACCCGTGGTGTGCAGCGATGGCCAGTAAAAAACGCACGGACTCCAATCGCGCCACCGGTGCAAAAACCTCGTCGAAGTCTACGCCGGCGCGCTGTACATAGCCCTTCGCGACGAGACGGGCCTTGTGCCGAGTAATGTTCCCATTGGCGTCGCGTTTGATCTTGAACACCCATTTAACGCCGATGGGTTTCTTGCCTGGCGGGGGGTCGGTGAGCGTCCATGTTCCGTTGTCAATGATTGCCTTCAGTTCTTCCGCCATCGCCTGTCGCCACTCCCTGTGGCCAGCCGCTTCGGCGTATGTGGATGGCTCGTCGCCAAGTGCGAGAAGAAGTTCTTCCTGATTCGCCTGCACTTCGTCGTCGTACAGCAAGTCGTCGATGCGGCGGAATCGATGAAGCTCCTCACCGTCGTCGTCTGCATCAAGTGTACCCAGCGCGCCCGATGTGGGCGACACGAACTCAACGGGGATGGCGTCCTTCGACGGCAACTCTCCCTGCCACGGCACTGGGCCTCCCACAACACACCGTGAGCTCAAACTTGGTGAAGATATTGACGGCGATCCCGGTGTAGCATGGGTGCTCTCCAGCGGGTTTGGGGAGGATGATCCCTGTTGTAAGGTCTTACGACCTCCCAGGATCTTTTACGACCGGTTAGAGTCGTTTACGACCGGTGAGAATCAAATACGATCGGTTCAGAGTACTTACGACCAATTCCGAACGCTTCAATCTCCTCCGATCGCCTTTTCAACGTGGTCGTAAATTTACTGTAGCAATTTTCGACCGTTCTGCGATATCGCTACCGCTGCCTTCCTTCAGCCGCTCGAGATACCGTGATCGAAGCCTTCTACGATCACGCAGTGATGCTGGCGATCACTGTTCACCGTAGTCGAACACCCTTTCGACTACGTTCACTTCCTTCAACGTGATCGGAGTCACTTTCAATCATGTACTAACCTTCTCGGCGTAGTCGTAAAATCACTGTTCCTTTTGCCGTGGTCGTAGCGCCTCCCGACTACGCCTGCTGGAACTTTGCCGTGGTCGTAACTCCTCCCGATCACGCTTGCGGTGATCGTGAGTCCTTCCGACCACGTCTTGCGCAAACACACAACAAAACAATGCTCTGTGTTTCTCCCTCTTTTTGGTCTTTTCTCAATTGCTTGGTGTACAGAATACATGGCTCTAAGCCTCTTTTTATACCCGGCTGTTCTACTTTAACACGGGTTCTCAACCTCTCTCGACTTGAGTCTCATACGACTTGACTCGGATTCCAACTACGACTTTGACTCGTTTTCTAACTTCGACTTTGAATTTCTCCTCCGTCTTGACTTCGATTACTTCCAAACTTTGTATGCGTCTTCTAAAACTAGATTATTTCCAACATTCTCTCCCTAATCTTGTTTTAGTAACTTCCATCATGTCGATCTTCTTCCTTGATCACTTTGACGTTCTCCTGCTTCTGCTTCTTCCTTGACCGGTCTTTCTGGGCTGGAGCACCTGCTTTCACAGCCTTTGCTCTCGCCGTTTTCTTCCTGCAACTCTGGTTCGCGCTTCCTCCACCAGCAACTTGTTTCACTGATGTGTGGCCTTGCTTTCGACCATCGTCCTTCACGCTGTGCTTTCTCCCGCCACCTCGGGATCCAAACTCCAGGTTTTTGACTGCCTTCTTTTGGTCTCGTGGGAGCTCCTCCTGAGCTTTTGATTTTCATGATTATGCTTGCATCATGTGGTTTGCCCCGACCACTCATGCTCTCATTGCTTTGACCTCCCTTTGCGCCAGTTGCGCCTGGTACGACTTCACCTTGCTTCCCTTCATCTGCATGCGAGTAAGCACCTCCTGTCTCGTTTGCTACGACTTCGCCTGCTGTGTGTGGTCGATGTCGACCACCTGGGCCACCCCTTCTTTTCTCGGCTGCGGTTGCTACATGTGGTCTGTGTCGACCACTCGGGCCGATGCTTCGACCGCTCAGGCCGATCCTGGGACCTGTTCGTGCAGGTAGTCGTTCGAAATCGACTACTCGCGCACCCCTGGTTTGATGTGGTCGTATGATTTCTCGACCACCTCCAGTCTTCATTTGCCATGGTCGTGACACTTCCCGACCACGTTCAATCACCGTTTGCCGTAGTCGATTGTCCTCTCGACCACGTCCAATCACTTCAGCCGACTTGTTCGTTACGACTTCAGGCTTTTTTCTGCCGTCTGCCACGACTTGCTTTTCTCCCGACTTGCTTGTTATGACTTCAGGTTGGCCTTCGACTACCAGTAGATGAAGTCGTTCACATTCTGGTTCCTCCAGAACCCTTTGCATGCCATCTGGTTTCCAGATTTTCAATGGTAGCTTGTACAACCGATTTGCTGACTTTTGCACCTTCATTAGCAGTCGCTCTCTGTTGTCGAAAACTCTCAGGTAAACATCTTTGAGTTCGATTCGACAACCATCTTCAGTCAGTTGTCCAAGACTTATGACATTGCTGCAAAGACTTGGTATGTAATACACATCTGACAATGGTCTTTGACTTCCATCCTTGCACTTCAATAGGATTGTGCCTCTCCCTTTTATCTGAACGGTTGAGTCATCTCCAAACTTCACCTTACCGACCACCTTTTCATCCAACTTATGAAACAACGTGCGTGTGCACATCATGTGGTTACTTGCTCCGTTGTCAAGATACCAATTTGTTGGTGCCCGAGTCTCCTCTCCCTTCTCCATCAAACTAGGGAACACCTTCCCTTCATTCAAAAATACCATTATTGGTTCTTCAACATTGCGGTGGGATAGTAGCAAAGTTGGTTCTGTATATTCGAGGTTTGAGCTATGTTGACTTCTTGACTTTCTTCTTGCTCCTGCATTTTGCAGCATAGTGTCCATACCTTTTGCAATTGTGGCATTGTATGTGACTTCGACAATCCGCAGCATAATGACCATACTTCTTGCAGGTATGGCACTGGATGTGGCTTCTGCATTCAGCAGCGTCATGACCGAATTTTTCACATTCAGAGCATTGAATATGAGACTTATCTTGAGATCTTCCACCTCGACCAGTTCCACGACCTTGCTGGCCATATGAGTGCATGCGGTCCGGCTTGTATTGGTTCCTCGTGTCTTCTCTCACGAGCAAGGCTTGTTGATTGTAAGATCCTTGCCCTTCATTGTCGGCTTGGTAACTTTTCGAAGTTGCTCGTGTGCTCTGGCGCCCGATTACCTCCTCAACCTTCATCTTGAGAGGTCTTGCGAGTATGTGAGTGTAGTTATGACCGGAGAAACTTCTCTGGCGAGACTCGTAGATACTTCTTCACCGCCACCTGCGTCTTTCAAGTCGTCGCGAGAGATTTGATCTCGTTTACGACTTCATTAAACTTCCTGAGAATTCTTCCACATCGGTTCTTTCCCATCTTCAATGATTCAAACTCACTGCGTAATGTTTGAAGTCGAACTTCCTTCACTCGGTCTACTCCTTCATGCATAGTTTTGAGTAGTCCGGACATCTCGGCGATCTCCTTCCCAATCAATTGTCGCATCATTGAATCGGGAGCGCTTGATAGATCGCCGCCATAGCCATCTTGCCTAGTCGTTCATCAATGACCTTGTCTTTCTCTTCGGTTCAATCGGGCCCCGGACACCTGTGCGATCATGTTGACCTTCACCTTCATCGCCCGATCGGGTAATTGTCCGGCGAGGATTGGGTACTGCAGCGACACGCTTTCCTTCATCTTTGAAGCCTCCGCCATGGTTCACCGAGGCTCTGATACCAACTGTTGTAAGGTCTTACGACCTCCCAGGATCTTTTACGACCGGTTAGAGTCGTTTACGACCGGTGAGAATCAAATACGATCGGTTCAGAGTACTTACGACCAATTCCGAACGCTTCAATCTCCTCCGATCGCCTTTTCAACGTGGTCGTAAATTTACTGTAGCAATTTTCGACCGTTCTGCGATATCGCTACCGCTGCCTTCCTTCAGCCGCTCGAGATACCGTGATCGAAGCCTTCTACGATCACACAGTGATGCTGGCGATCACTGTTCACCGTAGTCGAACACCCTTTCGACTACGTTCACTTCCTTCAACGTGATCGGAGTCACTTTCAATCATGTACTAACCTTCTCGGCGTAGTCGTAAAATCACTGTTCCTTTTGCCGTGGTCGTAGCGCCTCCCGACTACGCCTGCTGGAACTTTGCCGTGGTCGTAACTCCTCCCGATCACGCTTGCGGTGATCATGAGTCCTTCCGACCACGTCTTGCGCAAACACACAACAAAACAATGCTCTGTGTTTCTCCCTCTTTTTGGTCTTTTCTCAATTGCTTGGTGTACAGAATACATGGCTCTAAGCCTCTTTTTATACCCTACTGTTCTACTTTAACACGGGTTCTCAACCTACTCGACTTCGAGTCTCATACGACTTCGACTCGGATTCCAACTACGACTTTGACTCGTTTTCTAACCCGACTTTGAATTTCTCCTCCGTCTTGACTTCGATTACTTCCAAACTTTGTATGCGTCTTCTAAAACTAGATTATTTCCAACATTCTCTCCTAATCTTGTTTTAGTAACTTCCATCATGTCGATCTTCTTCCTTGATCACTTTGACGTTCTCCTTACGCTTCTTCCTTGACCGGTCTTTACGGGTGGAGCACTGCTTTCACGACCTTTGCTCGCCGTTTTCTTCCTGCAACTCTGGTTCGCGCTTCCTCCACCAGCAACTTGTTTCAGCGATGTGTGGCCTTGCTTTCGACCATCGTCCTTCACGCTGTGCTTTCTCCGCCACCTCGGGATCCAAACTCGAGTTTTTGTTGCCTTCTTTTGGTCTCGTGGGAGCTCCTCCTGAGCTTTTGATTTTCATGATTATGCTTGCATCATGTGGTTTGCCCCGACCACTCATGCTCTCATTGCTTTGACCTCCCTTTGCGCCAGTTGCGCCTGGTACGACTTCACCTTGCTTCCCTTCATCTGCATGCGAGTAAGCACCTCCTGTCTCGTTTGCTACGACTTCGCCTGCTGTGTGTGGTCGATGTCGACCACCTGGGCCACCCCTTCTTTTCTCGGCTGCGGTTGCTACATGTGGTCTGTGTCGACCACTCGGGCCGATGCTTCGACCGCTCAAGCCGATCCTGGGACCTGTTCGTGCAGGTAGTCGTTCGAAATCGACTACTCGCGCACCCCTGGTTTGATGTGGTCGTATGATTTCTCGACCACCTCCAGTCTTCATTTGCCATGGTCGTGACACTTCCCGACCACGTTCAATCATCGTTTGCCGTAGTCGATTGTCCTCTCGACCACGTCCAATCACTTCAGCCGACTTGTTCGTTACGACTTCAGGCTTTTTTCTGCCGTCTGCCACGACTTGCTTTTCTCCCGACTTGCTTGTTATGACTTCAGGTTGGCCTTCGACTACCAGTAGATGAAGTCGTTCACATTCTGGTTCCTCCAGAACCCTTTGCATGCCATCTGGTTTCCAGATTTTCAATGGTAGCTTGTACAACCGATTTGCTTGACTTTTGCACCTTCATTATGATCGCTCTCTGTTGTCGAAAACTCTCAGGTAAACATCTTTGAGTTCGATTCGACAACCATCTTCAGTCAGTTGTCCAAGACTTATGACATTGCTGCAAAGACTTGGTATGTAATACACATCTGACAATGGTCTTTGACTTCCATCCTTGCACTTCAATAGGATTGTGCCTCTCCCTTTTATCTGAACGGTTGAGTCATCTCCAAACTTCACCTTACCGACCACCTTTTCATCCAACTTATGAAACAACGTGCGTGTGCCTGTCATGTGGTTACTTGCTCCGTTGTCAAGATACCAATTTGTTGACTGGCCCTGAGTCTCCTCTCCCTTCTCCATCAAACTAGGGAACACCTTCCCTTCATTTAAAAATACCATTATTGGTTCTTCAACATTGCAGTGGGATAGTAGCAAAGTTGGTTCTGTATATTCTGAGGTTTGAGCTATGTTGACTTCTTCGACTTTCTTCTTGCTCCTGCATTTTGCAGCATAGTGTCCATACCTTTTGCAATTGTGGCATTGTATGTGACTTCGACAATCCGCAGCATAATGACCATACTTCTTGCAGGTATGGCACTGGATGTGGCTTCTGCATTCAGCAGCGTCATGACCGAATTTTTCACATTCAGAGCATTGAATATGAGACTTATCTTGAGATCTTCCACCTCGACCAGTTCCACGACCTTGCTGGCCATATGAGTCGTGTCCGGTCCGGCTTGTATTGGTTCCTCGTGTCTTCTCTCACGAGCAAGGCTTGTTGATTGTAAGATCCTTGCCCTTCATTGTCGGCTTGGTAACTTTTCAGAAGTTGCTCGTGTGCTCTGAGCGCCCCAGTTACCTCCTCAACCTTCATCTTCGAGAGGTCTTGCGAGTATGTGAGTGTAGTTACGACCGGGAGAAACTTCTCTGGCAGTACTCGTAGATACTTCTTCACCGCCACCTCGTCTTTCAAGTCGTCGCCGAGAGATTTGATCTCGTTTACGACTTCATTAAACTTCCCAGAGAATTCTTCCACAGTCTGGTTCTTTCCCATCTTCAATGATTCAAACTCACTGCGTAATGTTTGAAGTCGAACTTCCTTCACTCGGTCTACTCCTTCATGCATAGTTTTCAGAGTAGTCCAGACATCTCGAGCAGTCTCCTTCCCAATCAATTGTCGCATCATTGAATCGGGAACGGCTTGATAGATCGCCGCCATAGCCATCTTGCCTAGTCGTTCATCAATGACCTTGTCTTTCTCTTTCGGTTCAACTGGGCCCCAGACACCCTGTGCGATCATGTTGACCTTCACCTTCATCGCCCAGATCGGGTAATTGTCCGAACTGAGGATTGGGTACTGCAGCGACACGCTTTCCTTCATCTTTGAAGCCTCCGCCATGGTTCACCGAGGCTCTGATACCAACTGTTGTAAGGTCTTACGACCTCCCAGGATCTTTTACGACCGGTTAGAGTCGTTTAGGACCGGTGAGAATCAAATACGATCGGTTCAGAGTACTTACGACCAATTCCGAACGCTTCAATCTCCTCCGATCGCCTTTTCAACGTGGTCGTAAATTTACTGTAGCAATTTTCGACCGTTCTGCGATATCGCTACCGCTGCCTTCCTTCAGCCGCTCGAGATACCGTGATCGAAGCCTTCTACGATCACGCTGTGATGTTGGCGATCACTGTTCACCGTGGTCGAACACCCTTTCGACTACGTTCACTTCCTTCAACGTGATCGGAGTCACTTTCAATCATGTACTAACCTTCTCGGCGTAGTCGTAAAATCACTGTTCCTTTTGCCGTGGTCGTAGCGCCTCCCGACTACGCCTGCTGGAACTTTGCCGTGGTCGTAACTCCTCCCGATCACGCTTGCGGTGATCGTGAGTCCTTCCGACCACGTCTTGCGCAAACACACAACAAAACAATGCTCTGTGTTTCTCCCTCTTTTTGGTCTTTTCTCAATTGCTTGGTGTACGAATACATGGCTCTAAGCCTCTTTTTATACCCTATTGTTCTACTTTAACACGGGTTCTCAACCTACTCTGACTCCGAGTCTCATACGACTTCGACTCGGATTCCAACTACGACTTTGACTCGTTTTCTAACTTCGACTTTGAATTTCTCCTCCGTCTTGACTTCGATTACTTCCAAACTTTGTATGCATCTTCTAAAACTAGATTATTTCCAACAATCCCGTGAGTGGATTTCCAATGGCTACAGCGCTGGAGCTCACTGGCGGGTTTGGCGACGTCGACCTTGTCGGCGGATCATCTGCCGCTGCGCTCGCCGGTGTGGGTTCAGCCCACGTCTCCTCAATGACAAAAGTGCTCGGGCTGTAGCTGTCCGGCACGCCGTCTCCGTTGTCGGTGGAGCTCCAGTCCCAGGCCGCGTCCTCCTCAAATACCACATCGCTAGTTATGTGTACTCGCTCAGTGGTCGGATCAAGTACCCGATACGTCGTTGAGCCAGATTCATACCCGATCATCACCATGCGTCTGCTGCGATCATCAAGCTTCCCCGCATGCGGCTTAGTGACCTTGACGTGCGCCACGCAGCCGAAGACGCGCAGGAAGTGCACTGCCGGTTTTGAGCCGTACCAGGCCTCGTACGGAGTCCTGCCGACCAAGCTCCTCTTCGGTGCACGATTTAGCAGGAAGATGGCCGTCATGACCAGGGTTCACAATTTCGGCGAAATTTCGCCGAAATTTCCGAAATTTCGTTTATTTCGTTACCCAACGAGAAAAAAATATTTCGGCTAAATAATTCGTTGAAGTTTGAATTTTGAAGGTTTAAAGAATCATAAAATCCTTCGCTAGTCACATACGTTCTTCTAGCCCAATGGCCGAAATTTCGGAAATTTCGGCGAAATTTCGTTTATTTCGTTACCCAACGAGAAAAAAATATTTCGGCTAAATAATTCGTTGAAGTTTGAATTTTAAAGGTTTAAAGAATCATAAAATCCTTAGCTAGTCAAATACGTTCTTCTAGCCCAATGGCTAAGCTCCCCACGCTAGACCAACAGTTCCTGGGATCGATCCCCTGGTCCTACTCCCATTTTTCGGTATTTTTCCAGAGGGTGCACTGACATGTGGGTCCCACGCACAGGAAAAATAAAAAGAAGCAATCCGGGATTCGACCTCGCGACCTCTCAAGTAGGAAGAGAGCCTCCCACCACCGAACCAAAGCATAAGTTGCGATGAATACTCACTTTACCCATTATTTATTTTGCGTTTTAAGGTTCAAAATTCAAATAGTTGTTTTGAATTTTTCGTCCGAATTTTGAACGAAATTAACGAAATTTCGTTATTTCGTTCATCTCGCTGCCCTCCGAAATTATTTTCAAAACGAAAGTTTAAACCCTGGTCATGACAGCCTCCCCCCACAGCCAGGCAGGTATATTCTTTGCCTTCATCATGCTGCGTGTCATGGCGAGCACGGTTTGATTCCGCCTCTCCACCACGCCATTTTGTTGGGGACTATACGGCGCAGTGAGATGGCATTCGATGCCGTGGTCTGCGCAATACTCGAGGAAGCTCGTCGACGTGAACTCCCCCCACGGTCGGTGCGGAAGGCTTTGATCCTTCGCCCGGATTCACACTCGACCCTGGCTCGCAGGCGCTTGAATGCATTCTCGGCATCCGATTTGTTGGTGAGGAGGATCGCCCACATGTACCGCGACATGTCGTCGACGACCAGCATGATGTAGCGTTTGCCGCCAGGTGTTGCCGGTGTGATCGCCCCGCAGAGATCGCCATGGATCAGCTCGAGGGGCTTGGTGGCGCGGTACTGCATCGCTTGTGGAAATGGCGCTCGGCGTTGCTTCCCGGCAAGACACGCATCGCAGAGATGGTCCATGTGCTCGATTAGCGGCAGACCACGGACCATGCTCCCTCGACTTAGCTTCTGGAGGGCTTGGAAGCCGAGATGGCTGTACCGCGCGTGCCACCGCCATTCGTCGTCGTTGTAGCTGGCGGCTAAGCACACGGGTCTTGCAGGAGTGAGCGGTCGATTCGGGGAACGTTGTACCTTGGCGAGCAGCTCCCGGCGGTGATCCCACATCCGAAGAATACCGTCGTCGATGTCGATCTTGCAGCCAGTCTCGTCGAACTGGCCGATGCTCAGGATACTGCTCCGAAGCCGAGGAATATGGTAGACGTCTTGGAATGCTTTGTGTTCCCCGCTCTTCGACTCGAACAGCACGGTGCCCCGGCCGGCGATCTCCACCACCGAACCATCTCCGAACCTGACCGTGCCGACGACACTCCGATCAAGTTCGGCGAACACCGTCGCGTCACCAGTCATGTGGTTTGACGCCCCCCGTGTCGAGGTACCACCGTACCACAGCATCTCTCCGCGGTCTGTGCCCTCGTCGAGGTCCGCGACCACCTTCTGCTCGTTGAGGAAGACGTGCTCGACGCAGTGCGCGCCATGCACTAGCTCCTGCGTCGGTGTGGCAACAGCCATGAGCAACGATGACTCCTCCTCGGCTTGAGCGAGGTGCGCCTGCTCGCGTTTCTTCTTGCGGCAGTCGCGGGCCCAATGTCCCACTTTTCCGCAGTATCGGCAGGTGTCGTCGTCGATCTCGCCGTCCTTGCCGGGCTTGTTGGGTCCCGGTGAGCGCGCGTCCTTGCCGCGCTCACGACCCCGGCCGCGTCCACCACGTCGCTTGCCGCCTGACGGCTTGCCGTGTCCCTTTGATCCCTCGGCACCGAGACGGAGCCGGGACGTGAGGCGTGCAAACGCCTCCTCCTCGGTGAAGTACAGCTTGCCGTCGATCTCCTTGCCGGCGCCCGAGTGGCCAGTAACGGTCGAGTTCCGGCCCTTGTTGCCGTTGAGACGTTCCTCCACAGCCTTGAGGCGTCCTACCAATTCCTCCACCGAGAGATCCTCCAGATTGATTAACGTCTCAATGGACATCGCGATCTGGGAGAACCGATCAGGGAGGGCTTGCAGGAACTTTCGGACGACGGTCTCGCCCGAGTAGACTTCGCCGAGGGTCGCGAGTTGGCTCGTGATGCCGGTGATGCGCATGGCGAATTGGTCGACCGTCTCGTCGTCGCGAAACGAGAGCGCGTCGAACTCTCGTCGGAGGGTGTCTGCCTTCGCCTTGCGCACTCGGTCGACCCCGACGTACATCGTCTTGATGGCGTCCCACGCCGCCTTGGCGCTGCTCTTCTTGGCCAAGCTGCCCACCAGCTCCGGCGGGACCGCCTTGCAGACGGCTTCGAGGGCCATCCGGTCCTCGGTATACTCCACGCCGCCGGCATTGACAGCGTTCCACAGGCCTCTCGCCTGCAGCATTACGCACATCAGTGCCTCCCAGTCCGCGTAGTTCGTACGCGTGAGGAGTGGCCACCACGTGTTCCCGGACTCCCTGATCACGCGGTGAAACACCAGCCCGCGATCGTTGTTGCTCCCGCCGCTGCCCGATGCGCGGCCGCCAGAGTTCGGAGGGGAAGACGAACGTCGTCGCCGCGGCGACCTGGAAGCTCTCCGTGGCATGAACGCTGTTTCGATTGCACGATGACGATCCCAGAAACGGAAATGAGCTCTGATACCAACTGTGGAAATCAGATCAGGATCAATCGTCAGATGCAAGAAACACAACACGAATATTTTTGGTGCTGCGCACAACGTTGCAGCGTTTTCTGTATTTCATACTTCCTTTTATTCTATGTGGATACAAACGAGACAGAGACCACGTTCAGCATCTCGCCCACGCCCCGGTTCTTCCGCGTGAGCGCCAATGTGGCCGGGGAATCCGCCATGACGTACCAGACGCGCACGACGCGTTCTAACTGCAGTCCGTGCCCAACAAACTAGGAACTCTAACTGTCTAACTAGCTTGACACAACAAGTTTATTTGCTAACAATGAGCACTAACATACGTTCTTGTGCATAAGAAACTCTCTTGAGTCCTAACAATAGTACCAAAACATGCATGCTACTCAACTCAACAGCAGCATACGAACATTCTGGCCTCCAGCTGCCTCTCCATGTTAAACCTGGCGATGAAGTCCTCCACTCGCCGGTTCAGCTCGTGGACCGGCGGCAGGTCACTCTCCTCCAGCTCCTCTTCCTCACGCTGCTCCTCTCCTCCTCTGATCTCCTCCTCCAGCATTGACTCAACACCTCCCTCTTCTTCCAGTACTTCTCCCCTTATTTCATCGATCTCACCAAACACCACATCATCTTCCTCCTCAAGCTGGTCCATCGGCACCACAGCTTCGCAAACCGTTGCGGTATCCTCCTCTTGTTCTACTACTACTAACACGTTATGTTCTTGTTCGCTCTCTTCTACAATAGTTGCAAAGGCCTCCATCACTAGCTCCTCCTCTTGCCTTTGGAGCATGTCACCCTTTGCATCAACAACGTCGCCCTTGTTGTCGCCAGTGTTCAGAGACTCGCTGCTGCCGCTATGCGAGAGCTTGGACTGGCTGACGAGGAAGACGACGATGATGTTGGAGAAGACGAAGAGGCACTTCGGCGCGGTGACGGTTGAGGCAACCGAAGGGAGGGACACCAGGACGAAGGTCCCTAGGCAGGAATACATGTGGGGCAACCAAGTCACCATAGGGAGAAGGCTTAGGGCAAGAAGAGAGCCCTTTAAGCCGCTTTGGATATCCATGCTTGGAAGTTGCTGCTGCTTGTGTGTGTTGGGTTTTGTGTAGGTGATGCTCTACAAGAAGGCATGTAGCACACATGAGAATACAAGAAGCTAAGGTACACACAAGGGGTTTATATAATCTCTGGCCTTCTCTTCACTGGTTAGGTTATTCCCTCTTACAACATTATTGAAAAACGGGTCCGGTAGGACCGATAATACCGATTTTTGAAAAGGTTTGGTAGTTCTCAAACCGAAAATTACAAATAAACATAAAAATCGATCGAAACCGGTATAAATCAGTGTAAATTAGAATAAGTCGAAGTAAAATGAAATATTTAAGATCAGTTTATACTTTGATTTAGAGTACCTAATAGAAGCGATTTTCATTCATTTTCAGCCAATTTATATAACTTGCCCGTCGTTTGTCTGCTTTTGCAGAAGGGAGGCAGCCTGTGATGGTAGTAGCCATTTACCGCGTGAACAAACACGTAGCAAACGTCCAGATTAGCCTTAGTGGCAAATGCCTTGCATGCCTTAATTTCTACTGTCGACGGGCCACTTGGCAGCGACATTGCAGTGATCAATTTGAGTTTCACTTGCCTCCGTCTTGTCGGCCACACAAAATGCCATGTTTAGGCCAGTCTCAATGGGGATTTCAAAAGAGTTTTATTCTCATTTAATGCAGTGACACATCAGCAAATTTGCTGAGTTGGCAAGAAATTTATGAGGAGAGAGAGCAACAGAGTTTCATCAGGATGAAACCCATCCGTCCCGGTTACCAACACGATGAAACCCAGTGAAACCCCCACTGAGACCGGGTCGTTTCGTTCTCAGGCGCTCCCGAGGATCTGCTGTGCATTCATATATATGCGAATGTACTCATGAATATTGGATTAATTAATATATTTTATTTGACCATGATTATTTGTCGGCATGAGATATATTGTAGTTACCAAAGTGACTATGTTTAGTTTAGATATATTTTCAAACGGCTACATAGTTTACATGGCACATAGGATCACAACATCATGCATACATTAATTGCTGCAGCTTGTCTATGAAACAGTGAAATGAAACCCCCCACTGAGAGATCCAGTTTTATTTCTCAATCCAAGTCTGCAAAGCTGACATGGCAGTCTTGGAAACTGGGAAATGAAACCCACCACTGAGACTGGCCTTAGGACGCGCCAATAGTTTCTAGGTCGTTCGTTCCAAGCTAAGCTAGTAGAGTCCCATCAGTAGAGGCTAGAGCGCATGCTAATGATCAACGGCACAAGGTGGCATGGCATGGCGAACAAATATATATGCAGGAGGGTGATGGAACGACCACGCCTAGCTTGGATAAGTGTAAAAGGATTGTGGAGATGCTATACAGCACTCGACTAGTATTTTTAGTTTAGTCAAATTTCTAACTGTTGGGTGCGATTGAAGATTGATGCGCGTCCACCTTTATCTCTGGCGATCGAGCTCAACGCTCCCACTGGCTTTGGCAAAGCAAACTCCATCTCTGGTTTGCCATGACGAGGCGTACAGCGTTGAGATGACGATGAGGTGACACCATCGAGGATGAAGAAAAGGCACCGGGTGGCAGCGCTGGGCGGGGGAATCAGGACATAGGGCAGAGTATTAGGTTGTTGGTTAAATATACAGGATTCAAAAACTTTAACAGATTATACCCAAAGTAATTAGTCTCGCTATATCCACAAATATAAGTCTTATTTTTAAAAATAATTTCATGGTCTGCAATGAAATAATTGATAGACTAGCAAAATAATAAAAAATATATGTTATGAAAGTATTTTCAAGACAAATACAATGAATTATAATCATATAGTGAATCCATATATTTATTATATATGTTAATATATTAATGGTAAAAGTTAAAAAGGTTAACCGCACATATTCCATAGGATCTATATTTAGAGATGGATCAACCAATATATGGGCAATCCGAAATTGATGTAGGATCTAAGAATTGTGGGAGGCTGAAAATTATTTCTGAATCCTATATGTTTATCATGCTAGTCACATGATCAGTAGCTAGCACATGCATATTATATCATTTCATCACATTCATACACGAGTAAATAAAATAGAGTAGTACATAACATTAAGCAGACATACATAGGTCTACACGACCAAATTTTACACAAATGAGCTAAATAGACAAAGAGAGTACTTATAGTGAAAATAAATGATAAATACAGATAAATGGGTTCTCGTGGTATGCATTAAGCCACATGCAACTAACAAGGGTTAACACCCTAGAACTCGACTGTGGTGACCTGTGTCATTGTTGAGTGGTAATAACACTAGTCAATAGATTATTATTTGTTTGCTCAGTAGAACACCGCTCTAACGAATAATAAGCTCACTAGGTAAGTTGTAGCAGAATAATAATTAGAGACTAAGTACTTTATTATTATTACAACTCCAAGCCACGTAGGGCTTAAGGTCTTGGGCGCACAATAGCCTGATGATATTGCAATATTAATTGTTCTCCACCATTAATTATACAAAGTAATTAAATAAAAGAAACGTATATAACACAGTACCCATCCGATCCTGGATGACTAATTATAAGTCATCTACTCCTCCTTGCTGCCATATATGGCCTCCACCTTGTCAAACTCCCAGTCAATCTCAACCTTGTACCCCTAGGTGCCTTTATTATTTAACCCACCCTCCTCAAATCCTATGTACAATCCGGCTGAATATGACTCTGAAAGGTAAGATTTAATAGCAACAGTCAGTATGAAGTACTCAACATGTTTTTATATAATGATGCACATTTGTCCTTTCAAGCTCTTACCTGATATGTCATTCAAAAACTATGTTATCATTTGAAGAGTTTGCAAGTATTTAGTATCTGAAATTGTTTGAATAACCATTCTAGAGGAGAGAAAGCTCCAAGTTGGTTCCCTTAGACTCTTAACCAAGATAGTAGTATGAATTCATTATTTATTAAAGTATTGCCTAGATTTGTACCACTTTACCCATAGTTATTCTGAATTAAAATTATGGTCATGAGATCCTTCGCATTTCCTTTGATGCAATCCCAAATTTAGAATACAGAATGTTTTCTCAACTTTTATCACTACAACTCCATCTAACAATAGAATAGCCATTGGTTGAGCTGGTATGAATACTCGACACTCCATTGTGCTAATATATGCACCTTGGATCTCTCACTTTTGGGCTTTATACCAATTATGAGTTCCTCCTCTAGTCTTATACTACTTGCCCATTATGGAGATAATAGCAATAGAAGAGAGTAATCTATTCTGCCCATTTAAGGTAGGAATTATCGATGACACTATTTTATGGCTCATTCCAGAATAAAGATTGTTTCTAGTCCTCATATTATATTGTATTTTAGATGGTCTCACCTGCCCATGAATCCCTACCAGAGCAGCATCTACCTTCTACTTTTTACCTTTGCATGGCACTACTCCTTCAATGGTTCCGCTCTCTTTCTTTCTTATCAAGTTTCTGTTCTTCCAATCATGTCTTTTTCCTTTTAGAAATTAATTTGATGCAAGGTGATCATAGAAAATAATTGTATCAAAATAATTCATGTGGTGGCTTGTGAATGCTTCTATGCTGTGGTATGGTGGTGCAATGCTTTAGTATGGATGTGACTACCTGTGGTGGCTCTTGTGAGTGGTGATGAGTGATGGCTGGCTTCCTATCTATGTGCTATGGCAGTGAGCTCGCCTCACTGGTGGCTATGGGCAGTGGTGTTGTTTTCTTCTCCCTGCTGGCTATCTGTTGGTTCTATTTCATGACTTTGTGTGGCTTCGGTTGTGACCAGTGGCTTGCAACATGTCTTGTTCACGATTGGAGAAATGGTGATTCACCAAGAAGGTAAAAAAGGCAAGGGTAAAATTAAGAATGGAAATTACCGCTAGATGATGAAAACTCATTACACAAGAGGTGCCGATTGGCCCCAAACAATTTGGTACCTCAATGAGCGATTGCCTTTGTGCAATTTTATTTGAATCCCGATTCTAACGATAATTCGTTTATTATATTTGCTTTACCTTTTCTAGTTGTGGCTTTGGAAAATGTAACTTGCGGGTGTTTCAATTTTGGGTTAGCCGTGAAGAATTTGAGATATTAGATATATTTTGGTGTAATGCATTTGTATAATCTTGTTCTTGTAAATAGATGAAATTGTAATTTTGTAACTTTTACTTGTAGGACTTCATTCTTTTGTAATTCTTGATATTGTAATTTTGTACATTGGACTTGTAGCATTATAATTAGATGTATGTGAGATTCATTCTTGTAATAATTTTTAAAGTAATTGGACTTTTGTATAATGACAGTTCATTCATTTTAATCCTTGTATGGATGATTAGATGTTAATTCTCATAATGTATTAATTACTTCCTAATTGTGTGATTTTGGTTAAGTAGCTTTGAGGATTGTCACATCGACATTATCATCACCAAAATCAAAGGTATGAAATAACCAATCGAGCAGTCTTCTTTCACTTTCTCTGATAATGTTTAACAAGCAATCGTGAGTATGTAATTGTACTACGCAAGATTATAAGCAACAACAATAATAAATGCAACCTAAGACAAAGGGAGCGGTTGTCCTAACTAGCTTCTTTTGCATAATGTGAGCTTTCATTTGCAATAGATATAATATTTTCTAAAAAGCAAGTTATAAGAACATTTGACATTGATAAGAAGTAATAAATAATAAAGTAAGTATATAAATCAAGTGGCTTTCCTTTGCCATAACATTTCTAGCATGGATTTCTATCATCCATACCTTTCCAAAATCATTTTAAAAATAGAAAATCTAACCAAGTGTGATTTTATCAAGTGATGTCTATAACCAAAGATATGACTATTGAGTAGAATTGACACCTCATTCTATAGAGGATATACAACTTTACCCACATGATATATTAATGATGTGGTTAACTACCTAACAAATGATACCCACCGGTCAGTTACTCGGAGACACGGGAGGCTGCTAAGCTCGACAGTGAAGGCACGACAAGGGTGAGGGAAGCGAGGCAATGCTAGTAATGACCATGCTGTGGCTTTGGGCTTACCGGTGAGGAAGCTGTGCAACAACAATCGGTGATTCATTGCATGACGAAGGAAATAAAGTGAGGGGTATGAGTGAAAAGGAGATTTGATGTAAAGTGACACAGGTGGCAAGGCTAGAGGCTAGAGCTCATCGGTGGCTATCGTAGCCATGGTGAAGCGCGTCAGGCATGCGCATCAGAGACAAAAACGACGACGGCGTTCCAAGCAGCTCAGTGGAGGAAATTAACTTGCTGGTGCTAGGCAAAATGGAAATGGCGAGGAGAGGCAAAGGGTATTGCGCAGTTGGGAGGCGGTTTTGTAGTGAGATGAGGTCGCAATTCTCACTGTTTTCTCGCAGTCGAGCTCAGAAAAATGCAGAGATGGCCTGCGGCAATGCCTCTAGCCTGACATTGACTGCAAGACGTGGAGGAGACAGAGCGGGGATTTGTGCAGGGCGCTCGAGGTGGTCAGAGGCGTCGGGTTTTTCAGGCAGCTTGTGAGAGCACTGTAGATGAATAGTGTGCGAAAGCGCGGCTCCAATGGCACTTTCGAGAGGTGGACAATGACCAATGACTCCTGCAGTTGGGCTCCACACGTCGGCAGTGGTAGATGCACGAATTTAAGAATGGGTATTCGAAGTTATAAAATATTATTTAGTAAAAAATATAAAGGTTCACAATAGTAATAGTTAAAGTACAATTATTTGTATTAGAGATAACATCTTAAATAATATAAAAAAATTACAAGATAATTAAAAAAATTACACGAGCCATACTTTGGTGGTTAATACTCAAACTAATAATAACATACTCAAACAAGCACATATGAATCAAATGCTCTGCAATAACCATCAAGCACTCTACCCATCACACCACTACTTTTTTTCACCCTAATTACAGTACCAAAAGTAAAGAGTAAGATATTTCACCAATCTAACCACTAATTCTCATAGGAACAATTAAGTTACCACCGTATCTTCCAATTTCCAGTTCATAGCCAAGCATAATTGCCAACATACCCCCAAATTTACATGACGACAATAAGCAAGAAGTAGTTGTTGCCTGCTAGTTTCCAACAATTCTTCTCCAGGCAATAGATCTTTTTCCCAATTGAACAACAAATCCACAAGAGAAACAAATTTGACTACCCAAAAATATTTTTGGGCCCAAAACAAAGAAGGCATCAGCAAAAACAAGCAACAAGCAAGTTCATGTAGCAGACCCTACCTTCTCGTCGGTGTGAGCGAGTCGGCGAGGAGCATGTGATGATGTGAGGTGCCCTAAGGTCCAGCAGCCAGCATGGCCCACGCACCGTCGTTCATGCCGGGCACCTAGTCGCAGTCTGCAAGAAGGTCTTCACCTGTGACACCAAAATGGCAGAGCCGGTGAGTCGCGGTCCATGGAGGCACGAAGGGCCGGTCGAGCGGAGGCATGGTTGCCGGTCATGCTCGCACAGAGTCGAAGCCTAGAGGTGAGGCGAACGCTAGAGCACAGAGCAAGCCGCACCAACGCACTACCGCAGGGAGTAGACAAGGACTTGATGAGTGCAAGGGAGACAGAGAGTGAGAGTAGTGTGTTTGTTAGGGTTAACTACAGCGTGCAAAAGTGCAAATGGAATTGGGGATTGGGATTTGGGGAGCCACGACTGGGCCATCGGCTGAACATCGCGTAGTGCCGCAAATGGGCCAGGCCTAGGCTGCGTGTGACGCCAACCGCCCAGTTAGGTTTTTAGGGCTGATGGGGTATGTATTTATGTATTTTGGTCCAATTAAGTGTACATATATGTATTATACCTTGTATACTATATTTTTTACCAAAACTTTTGGATGTTCAGCTGAACACGTGTGAACCACTGTAGATCCACCCCTGCACGTCAGCAGCTGTGGAAGAGAAGAGAGGGGGATGGCATACTCGGTAGAAGGTGCTTTTGTGTGTTGAAGGCGGAAAATGGAACAGCGTGCAGGTCGTTGCTAGGCCAAAACAAGAAATGGGCTAGGCCAAGGCTACTATTTTAGCCTAGGAAGGCATTTTTGATTTATTTTATTTCTAAATTGATTTTATTCTAGAAAATGCACTTGAGCTCATAAAATTATCAAACAAAGTTCAAAAGTTTTGAAAATATTTGGAGAAGCACTATACATTTTTTAGAACTAAAATAAATTAATTCCATTATTCAAGTTTTATTTAATTTCCAAAATACATTTGAAGTAGTTGAAAATTAGGAAAAACCTTTATTTGATGCAGAATTTTTTGTACAAGCACAAAAATTTAGAAATGTTGATTTGAATATAATTATATATAACAACAACAACAAAGCATTTTGTTCCAAATAAGATGGGGTAGGCTAGAAATGAAACATTCTCAAGACCAAAGAAACGAGAGCTTTATAATAAAACTAGGCTAAAACTCTAAGCACTACATCCTACTATCTGAACCGAGAACATAAAACACCACCTCTAATTCTTCTTCTTATGTCATAGTTCCAGTACATGGATCGCTAACTTCCATGCGCTTCTATTCAAAGCCAACACTTTAGATCGCTAACTCCCTCTTGTCTCTTTTAACCGTTTCCTTCCACACCAGTCTTAATCAACCTCTGCCTCTTCTTATGTTTTTGATACATCGTAAATTCCACTATATACTAGTACCTCAGAAAGCCTCCATTGGAGATGTCCAAACTATCTCAAGCAATGTTGAACAAGCTTCTTTTCAATTGGTGCTACCCTCACCCTATCACGTATATCATTATTGCAGATTCGATCCCACCTTATGTAAACAGAAATCAACCGTAGCATCCTCATCTTCACTACATTCATTTTATGTACATATTGTCTTTTAGTCGCCCAACATGTCGCTCTATATAGCATCTCAGGAATATAATTATTTAATAATTTTAAATTTTGGGATGTTATAACAATGCCACAGAATAAAAATTTATCGAGAGGCACAAAAATAGTGGTCATTGTAATGGTAATTAAATAGTAGGTATTCTGTGTGTATATATACAGTCTGCATACGAGAAATAAGTACATACCCTGAACAAATGCAAAAAAAGAAAAATGATTAGTGGGAATTTGTTACGACATAGTTGGCAAATTAGATGCAACACTTGTTAATAATGAACATATGGAATTATGAGAACTACTATTTGTTCTATAGAAAATTCATAAGTACGTAATGACATATCTGAAATGGAATCATGCATGGAAGCTAATGCTATTTTGTTCGTAGCTACAAAATCATAATTATAAAAAATACTTTCAAATAGCAATCCAACGTTATCACTTTTGTGTCACATATCTACATATTATTCAACTAATTGTTAGTCAAAGTTTATGAACTTTGAATTTCGGATTGCGTAAGCGCCTTATAAAAATCAATAGATGAAGTATAAATTTGCACAAACATAAATAATGTACATCTCTAGTTAATTGCAGCAAAACAAAAGGAAAATTGAGTGCACATGTCCAGTTTATTTTTGGCAAAAGAAAAAGAAAAATAAGTCACATTCATTGATGCGGATCCACCTAGCAAGCTAGCTGAACCCCGTTGCTTTGGCCCTGATCTTTCACGATACGCCTTGTTGGATGCTCTCTCCAAGATGAGCCTTCTCCCACGCACACCGCAGCACGTGAACGAAGGGTAGAGAAACCGAAGTTTCAGCGAGTAGAATCCAACACCACAATTGGATTCAACACACCAAGAGCAATTCCTCGATGGAAATCTCAAGAACACGCCAACAATGGCCACCAAACCATAGTGATTTTCTGGTTTCTATTTCTCAAATCATAACCTCATCTATTATGTGGGGCTTCAAAATAGCTTTCCAACGAGTCCAAGGACGCCCAAATCGGACTCCGTTTGTGAAAGTTATGGACGTTTTAGTATCGGTCTTGCCAGCTGTCCCAATCCGAGTCCGAATCGGTTTCAAATCTTTATATGTTTTGTTTTATTGTTCAAGGGGCTTCCAAATCCGTTTGGAACCTGAAAAGGAGTTCTTCTCAACCTTTAGAAAGTCATGGTGTGGTCGAATTTTATTCTTACTTGCATTGCAATACTCAAACTCTTTATGTTTGGCAAGTCTCGCGCGTCTCTCTGGACAGCTCGTGCAGCATCCAATGAAATTGCCATAACTTTGTGTAGGAAGCTCCAAATCAAGTGCCGTTTGATTCGTTGGAAAATAGACTTCATTAGCTTTCCAAATATGTCTCTTGTGCACATTATGACTTCATTAGACGCCATTTGCCATCATCCTTGCGCAATAACAACTAGCAGCATAAGCACGGCGCCGCACCGCGCTAGCTACCATATGAATTAAAGAAAAAGAGACGGAAATTTGTAAGAGGTGCTTCTCTAAAAAAGTGAGGATCCATACATATTTCCGTAGAAATGGAGGGTGTTTCCGCATAAAATGAAGCACCCATGCGTAATGTCAAAAAAAAAAATTGGAGGGTGCTATCCAGCAGAAAAAAGGGCATCATGAAACTGCAGTGCACCTATATGTAATTTCGTAGAAGTAGAGGGTTTTTACAAAAACTAACATGGCAGAGATTTTTCTGCAAGAACCGAGGACCCACACGTGATTACGAAAATTCAGAGGGCTTTTATGTAAAAATACTGACACCTCAGCGCTACCGTGGGCGCTTCCCCGGTGTGATATAGGGCTATGCGGTTATGTTGCACCATTGAACGGGCATTTTTTTATTTTTAACCCTTTCTTTTTCCAATTTTGTTTTATTCATAACCCTCATCAAACTTATTTACAAATCAGACTCTGTTGGCCATGCAACATCCGTAGCGTAACAATAGTGCAAAACACCAGATAAGTCTAGCCACAAGCCAAAAATGGCCCTTTGGGCCACGTCACTATTTGGCATTGGTGTGGCCAAAACAACTGCGTGGCAGTGTTACATGGTCACACCACCGGTGTTTTGTGATCGAAAGAGTTAGATTTGGTAATAAGCTAAACGAGGAGTTATTAATAAAAATAAATTTAAAAAAGTTAAACAATAAAAAATTCCACATGAATGCTATAAACAAGTATGGAACTCTTATTCCTTCGAAAAGCAAAATTAACATCGCTTTCCTTCGACACTGAAGTTCCTTTCTTAGGTCCAAAGAACAGGCACAGGAGAATACACTACTACAGAAATCCATATTACAGACGGTTCAGAAACGTCATCACAGACGATTTTCTGAACCGTCTGAAATTATGGGTCAGTGATAATCCAAGTTATCACAGACGGTTTTTGAACCGTCTGTGATTATGCGATATCACAGACGGTTTTTCATTAAAAACCGTCGTGATATCGATAATCCTGCACGGTTTTTAATGAAAACCGTCGTGATACTCCTCCCAAGCCAGAATCTATTTCGTTTATAGCTAGCCTCGTGAAATGCTAGCCATGCCCTCTCAAACAAGCGATAATCACGGACATAAACATATACAATTCACACATCTCATTTCATTTCAGATACATTTCACATCTCAATTCATTTCACGACATAAAACATCCAATTGACAACGCACTTCATTTCACAAACATAAAGCATCCATTTCGCAAATCAATTCATTGAGTTGAAATAAAATATCCATTAACAAATACACAATTGTAAAAGATCTACACTGTATTTGCACTTAGAATTACAATAAAAATCATTCGGGCAGTGGAACTCTCCATCCGATCTTACGACTTTTGACCACAAAACCAAATGAGCTCTCCTCGAATTTTTGCAAAATCCGGTGTGTCAATGCAGATGTAGAGATGGACGAGACTGTCGATAGGAATATCAACGCGCATATATAAAACCGACATGTATGAAATAAATGTGGGAAGATTGACAAACCTTAGAATTAGTGATCTTGGTGGAATCGAGGAGTGGTCTCATATGGTGGCACACGTAGTATCCACACGTGTTGCCGGCTCTGCTTGGTGGCATCGCAAAAATATAATGTGTTAAATCAAGTGGCATTACTACTATGTGTTGTATATGATTAATTAATGTGTAGCTAGCGAATACCCGAAACTTGTGATCATATTTCAAGGCCTTGGCCCCTGTCGTCGAGTCACGTGTTTGTTGAACGTATGTGGCGAATGACCTTCGTTATTCGAAAAAGTTAGATTAGTTATTCGGAAGGAAAGAAAGAGTACAATGTACAATGTACATACCTATCGAGTATTCGGGCGATAGCTGTGTACTTGGATTTGTTCTTACTTAGAGAATCAAGGTATATAGCATTGTTCCATTTTGGTATAATTACAATTAAAATCCAATGGAAATTCTCATTGTATGGCATAAGAACAAATTCCTTATCTTGGTGAGCCAGCAGTGCTTTTGTAATATAGTCCTCGACGAAGGATGCATTCTCGATGATGGTATCAATGGCGACCAAGCGTGGGTCCAGGAAATCAATTTGTGATTTCGATGATCTAGCTTCGATCAGCATGAATCTATATATAACATAGGAAAGCAACAAATTGTGACATATATTGGTATTACGTGAACAGAGACTTTGATTGTACAGACTTACAGCGTCCAGCACCGAACGAGTGAGGCGTCGAGAGCGTTGAGCGTGAAAAGTTCAAATATATCGTCAAAGGTCACCGTGAAGACACAGTCCTGAGCTTCGTGCAAGAAATGTTCCGGCTTGAATTTGACAGCTATACCTGAACGCCGTTCTGCCTCTGGCTTATTGGACACTTCCATATACCAAAGGTGGAATCTTTGGCAACCAAGTCCTAGTTTTTGGAGCTCTTCCTGGACTACCATCGGCTGAGCTAGCACGAATTTGTGGGCCAATGGCATGGACGGGAATTCGTCATCATCCTTCGTCTTTGATTTGCCCTGGCCACTGCCTCGATTGTGGGTCGACTTTATGCTAGTCGATCGTAATGGTACTGACGGTGCAAGTTGCTCGGCGAGAATAGCACCGTGGAGATAGCACCGTGCAGTAGTGTGGTTCGACCGCCGTGTGGAGATGGCACCAGTGCAAGTTGCTCTGGCGAGAATAGCACCCGTGGAGATAGCACCGGTGCAGGTAGCTGTGGTTCGCACTGCCCGTGTGGAGATGGCACCAGTGCAAGTTGCTGTGGTTCGCACTGCACTTCTGGTCCTGCCACCGGTGAAGAAGCCTCCAGGGAGATGTCGGTTTTGGGCCACTGGATGAATGTTCCAATGGCCTGTCCTAGATTCACGATCTCGTCGTTGGGGGGCTTCGGTAGCGGGACCACCTCAAAATTGGCATACACACCATCCACATTAACTTTTGCGAAGCCTGGCGCTAAAGCTTGACCGTGCACCATGGCCCCGATACTGCATTTAATATGCCCGGCCCCAAGCGCAGACAAGGGAATGGAGTCATATCTCACTTGGAGCACGCATGTCGAGGCTCCTACATAACGATACAAAATTAGCTACTCGAATAGGCCTACCAATGGAGCAAGCATTCGAGAGGTAATAATTATTACCGTGATGTCGCCCACGGAAATTTGGACCGGTTTGCGTCGGATTGGACGCGCAGCTACTCGGATGGTTGTGCGGGCTAGCTAGCACGGGAGCGGCGGTGGCGGCCTGCGACTCTCGTCTGTTTCCGCACCTCATCTCTCGATTATATCAGCCATCGAACCCAGTATCTCCTCTTTAAGAGATGCCTTGAGCTCTTCTCGTAGCTGTGCGCCACGCCGGCTTTGTTTCTCTTCTGCGCCGATACATGTCGGAGTCATCTTGGAAACCATGTTTCCAAGGAACGTAAGCCCAAGGCCTCTCGTGACGGCCCGGTGCTCCTTGTTTCCTGGGCCACGAGAGCATATCATTCTCCCTTGTTCCTGGAATGATCCCGTGGTAGATTGAAAACTCGGCTCTTCCCGCAAGAGCACGACATGTCATTTCAATTGCACGGTTGTGGAGTAATTACAAGCTACGTAGTTCGATCGATATCTTACCAGCGCCGGTCACTTGCTGGTCGAAGGGTTTCAAAGGTGATGTCCCCGATGTCGTTGTAGATGACCTTGCTCTAATCCAATTTCGAGCGCGGTCGTCGGGATATTGGAAAACGGCGGGCGATGTCTGTGCAGCTGCCACTCATCCTCCTTCATCCATCTGCGCGATTTTACCCGCATACCCAGTGTGCCAAGTCCGTGAGGGTGTGTATTTTTGCCGGAGGGCCTTGTGCGCCACACTTGTACTTTTGAAATCTTGGTCGTTTTCATCGCCTTGAACTCTTCCCATTGTGGTTCCGGAATGGGTATTTATGAACAGCGTTTCGTCCGTCTCCACGTATTTCTTGACAAGCGTGCTCTTGAAGTTCTTCCATGCTTTGCACGCCGCTTTGTAGGTTTGTTGTTGCACGGTGTCCGGTGTTCTTCGGGAACTCGAACGATGCCAAAATTTGGTCCACACTCACGTTTCCGAAAGTGTCGCACGTTCTTCCACGAATTGTATGTGATCTCAATTGTTCTCATGCAACTACTCCGACCATGGTTCAGAATGCGTTTACTGCTTTTTGAGGAAGGATAGGGACCCCAGATGCATTCACCGCTGTGATGATCCGCCGGCCCTCGAGCTTCTTTGATAGCCCTCTTCCTTGGCGTCTTGATGTTGGAGCGGACGCCCCGCGATGATGTTGAAGAATGCGCGGGTGACATGTTGCTCATTTTGTGGGTCTATTAAGATAAGATGAGAAAGTAATCATATTGAATTGCAAGACAAGAGAGGAGTAGAGGGAGGGGAGAAGGGAGGGGTGATATGGACATAGAGAGGGGTGATGTGCCTATCTTACCAATGTACCAATGTATCAAGTCCTTCTTTTTCCAAAAATTCAAGTCAATTTTATTACAAAAGTGCAAAAACACATTCAAGATTCTTGGTGAGCAGCGACATAGCGACTTCTTCGGTGGCGACTATGCATCGCTTCTTCCCACTCCTCTTCATCTCTCGGTCTCCGGATCACGACGCCCGAGCGATGATTCATCTAATCGAATCATCGCATCGCGCACGTGATCCGAGATCGAGATGAAGAGAAGGAGTGGGAAGAAGCGATGGATAGTCGCCACCAAGAAGTCGGCTATATCGCCGCTCACCAAGAATCTGAATTTGTTTTTTTGAACTTCTGTACTAAAATTTCCTTGAATTTTGTAATACTATTACTACAAGGTCTCTAAACAAAGTGCCTATCCTAGCACCTACTTTAGTTGCTAAAACTATAAACCAAATAGCAAAGTCCCTAAACAAAGGTCTATGAAGCAAATGACACAAACTAGTGTATCCGGTTTCGTCAGGCGCATGACTGCCAATTCGAAGCATAGCATAGCATCCGAGGCACATCCGAGGCCTGCTGCTGTGTCTTGAGGAATGCCAAGAGCTGGTATTCAGATGGGTTATGAGAATAAGATTCATAATTTATAGTTTGAGGAATGCCACATCTGAAGATCAGCTCTTGGGATTCCTCAAGACACAGCTGCAGGCCTTGGATGTGCCTCGGATGCTACGCTATGCTTCAAATTGGCAGTCATGAGCCTGACGACACAATGTATTTCTTTCCACCCAAATGGTCAATGTATCTTTTGCAATAATCGCAAGATTTCTTTATCCGGATACACTACAATGTGTTACTTGCTTCATGCCCTTTGATCATATACTCTTCCTTGATTGGTTAATTTGTGCTCTCAAATTGTAGGGTTGCACATGATAAGATGAGGAAGCAAGAAAAGTGATACATGATGCTCAATGTTAGGAAGAGATCAGGAGAGGAGTAGAGGGAAGGGGGAGAAGGGAGGAGAGGAGTAGAGGGAAGGGGGACCCAAATGATTTCAAACTATATACTATGTACTATATACTATATACTATATACTAACACAACAAGCAATGTAATATGTACCAATGTAAACTAAGCAACTGCAGTAAACAATGTACCAATGTAGTATGTACCAAATAGCAAACTAATTAAGCTACTGCAGTAAACAATGTAACAATGTAATATGTACCAAATAGCAAACTAATTAAGCTACTGCAGTAAACAATGTACCAATGTAATATGTACCAAGCATCAAGCATCAACCCTAAACACTAACAGTAAGCATGAAGCATCAACCCTAAATATGTACTAAGCAACTAACCATAACAGTATGAAGCATCAAGCATCAACCCTAAACACTAACAGTAAGCATGAAGCATCAACCCTAAATATGTACTAAGCAACTAACCATAACAGTATGAAGCATCAAGCATCAACCCTAAACACTAACAGTAAGCATGAAGCTCGGGGAGGGATTTGATGACCTTACGGTTTTGGTGACCTTAGGGACGCAGGAGGAGGAGGCGGCGGCGACGGAGGAGGAGGAGGAGGAGGCGGCGACGACGACGGAGGAGGAGGAGGCGACGGAGGAGGAGGAGGCGGCGACGCAGGAGGAGGCGGCGGCGATGGAGGAGGAGGAGGCGACGGGCTCGGGGAGGCGGCGACGGAGGAGGAGGAGGCTGCGGCGACGTCTTCGTCCGGGGAGGCGGCCGGCGAGGGCTGGGGGAGGCGGCCGGCGAGGGCTCGGGGAGGCGGCGGCGACGACGGGCTCGGGATTTAGATCTAATCGAATCACTGCAGCGCACACGGAAAACCCTAGCGAGAGGGTATATGTAGGAAGATTATCACGACGGTTCTAAACTTAGAACCGCTCAGGATAACATATCACGACGCTTTTGAGTTAAAACCGTCGTGATAGTTTACTATCACAGACGGTTCTAAACCGTCTGTGATATGTTATCACAGACGGTTCTAAATTTAGAACCGTCTGTGATAAGCCTTTGCCGGCTGTTGCAATTAAGACCACCAATAACTACACAGCTGCATTCATATCAACTACCAAACAGCTGCATTCATATACAACACCAACCAGCTGCATTCACACAGTGTATTTCTTGATACATTTTGTCATTCTCAAATACATCACACATTTTCACATATACATCTCAAAATTGACTACATCACACATTTTCACATATACATCTCAAAATTGACTACATCACACATTTTCACATATACATCTCAAAATTGACTACATCACACATTTCCACATATACATCTCAAAATTGACTACATCACACATTTTCACATATACATCTCAAAATTGACTACATCACACATTTCCACATATACATCTCAAAATTGACTACATCACACATTTTCACATATACATCTCAAAATTGTCACACATTTTCACATATACATTCTTATTGTACTTGCTTATTTCCTTTAAAATTAGCCCTTCATCATGATCAATGCGCACGTAACTAGTTTCATCACGTTGTTCATCGTCGACCCTTATGCCATTTCCAAAAGGAGGTAACTCGTCAAATTGATTGTATTCCTCCTCGCCCACTACATTCTCCACTGGACAATTCTCCTTTTTCATGAAGAACTACATGGCGTTTCTTATTTGCCGGTCGGTTACATAGAAAACTTGAACAACTTGATTGGCGAGTACGAATGGTTCATCTTTGTACCCGACACGTTGGAGGTCCACGGTCGTGACACCGTACTTGTCAACCTTCACCTGTGGGAGATGCACCCAACGGCAGCGAAATAAGGGGATCTTGAAAACCACATAGTCGAGCTCCCAAATCTCTTCTATGAAGCCATAGTACGAGTTTCTCGACCCATCGGTACTGAATGCATCTATGCGGACACCGCTGTTCTGGTTAGTGCTCTTGACATCCCGAGATCGCAGATAGAATGTGTACCCATTTATGTCATATCCTTGCCATGTCACAACTGTAAATGTCGGCCCTTTTGCCAACCATGTCAGCGTCTCACTCGGCGAGCTCCTAGCGATTTGCTCCTTCAACCATTGGTTGAACCGACGGTTGTGTTGCCTCATGATCCAAACATCCGGCCGCTCCGGATTCTATTGCCGAAGCACACCCTTATGCTGGTCCACATAAGGCGCCACTTCAGTCATGTGTTGCAACACCGTGAAATGAGCTTGAGTATACATGTCCATATCTGGAGTGATTACTTTCCTTCCGATAGTTCCGAGACCCTTCAGCCTCCCCTCATGACGAGATTGAGGGACACCTATCGGCTGAATCTGAGCCATATAATCGACACAAAACTCAATGACCTCTTCGCTTGCATAACCTTTGACGATGCTGCCCTCCGGCCGAGAACGATTCCGTACGTAGGACTTGAGAATTCCCATGAACCTCTCAAATGGGTACATGCTACGTAGGAATACGGGCCCACACATTTTTATCTCCCACACAACGTGAACAATGAGATGGACCATGATATCGAAAAACGAAGGAGGGAAATACATTTCAAGATGACATAGAGTCATCACCACCTCGCCCCGCAGAGCATCTAGTCCTTCGGGATCGATGACCTTTCGAGCAATTGTGTTAAAGAAATAACATAGCCTCATGATTGTCTCGGACTTTGATCGGCAAAATATTTCTAATTGTAATAGGGAGCATCTGTGTCATCGCACATGACAATCATGAGACTTCATGCCATTTAACTTCAAATCTTGCATCGAAACAAGTTTCTTCACGTTGTCGAGTAACCAGACGGAACTTTGACACCATGCAAGCACTGGCACAGTTCTGTTTTCTCAGCCTTGGACAGAGTGTAACACGCAGGGGGAAGGTACGTTCGTCCATTATCAGTGCATGTCGGTGCTAACTCAGGCCTGATGTGCATATCAGCCAAGTCAAGCCGTGCGTTGACGCCGTCCTTTGTTTTATCACGGATGTTCGAAGAGACCAATCAAGTCGCCGCGACACATTCTTTTCTACGTGCATGACGCCGATGCAAAGGCCGCACATCTAGGTACTCCCAATAAGGTAAGTCCCAAAATATTGATCTCTTCTTCCAGGTGTTCTTCTCATGAGCCCTCAATTTACGTCCCTTTCCGAGGACAACATCTAAATCCTTAACCATATCATAAACCTCGCGTCCCCTTAAATGCCTTGGAGTTGAACCGTCTTCCTTCTCTCCGTCAAATTGTTTCTTCATCTTGCGGTATGGGTGAGCCCTCCGAAGGAACCGGCGGTGACGCATGTAGACGGTTTTGCGTGAGTGTCTCAGCCACACACTCTCGGTACCATCTAAACAGTGAGTACAAGTTTTGACACCTTTTATACTATGGCCCGATAGGTTACCAAGGGCAGGATAATCATTTATGGTGCAGAACAATAAGGAGCGCAGAGTGAAGTTCTCTGGTTTGTATGCATCCCATACCTGTACCCCTTCGTTCCACAGTACTTTTAGATCTTCCACCAACGGTGCTAGGAACACATCGATATCATTCCCAGGTTGTTTTGGCCCTTGGATAAGTATCGACAGCAAAATGTACTTTCGCTTCATACACAACCACGGAGGAAGGTTATAGATGCAGAGAGTCACGGGCCATGTGCTATGTCGTCACGCTCATGCTCTTGAATGGATTCATTCCATCTGTACTCATCCAAACTTTATATTCCTTGGTTCTGCACCGAACTCGCAAAACTCCTATCGATGTTTCTCCACCGTGCGGAATCAGCAAGGTGTCTTAGCATTCCATCCTTCTTGCGCTCCTCCGAGTGCCAACGCAGCAGCTTTTGCCTCCTTTGGATTTGCATAAAACCTTTTCAAACGGGAATTATAGAAAATACCATGCCACCTTAGCAGAGGTCCTTTCTTCGCCTCTGTTCCTCGCCATCATCCGATTGATTGTTACGTTTGTATCGGGATGTGTTGCACACCGGACATACATGCATGTTTGCATACTTTACTGTAGAGGATACAATGTTCGGGCATGCATGTATTCTTTCTACTTCCATTCCCAACGGACAAAGAACCTTCTTGGCTTTATACGTGGTTTTAGGCAACTCATTTCTCCGGAAGCATGTCCGCTAAAAACCTAGCAGCGCCGTGAAACTCTTGTCGGACCAACCGTTGCTTGCCTTCAATTTCAACAGTTCAAGCACGCCCGACAACCTCGTGTACTTGCAGCCCGTGTACAAAGGTTTCTCGAGTCCTCCATCAAGCCACGGAATTTAACATACTCTCTCTCATCATAGTTCTCTTCTACATCGCGAAGCATCTGATCCAGATTATCATCGTGCAACCTATCCGAATCCGAGCCACAATCGACATCAGCCGGCGGCATGTCATTCACTTCACTGCGATGTCATCCGGGGCATATCATTCACTTCACCGGCGATGTCATCCGCGGCATATGATCATTCACTTCGCCATGACTGGTCCAACACGTATAATCCTTTTTGAAACCCCTCCGAATCAAGTGCACTTCAATTTGCCCTCGGTTCTTAAACATCTTCAAATTCTCGCAGTCAGTGCATGGACAGCACATATATTCCACCCCCTTATTCAACATATCCTCCTCGGCGGCTCTTATAAAAGCAGAAACACCATTAATGTACTCTTCACTCACACGGCTCATGCATACATCCAACTTCGGTCCTACGTTACGTACATATATAACAACTTAGTATTAAAATCTAGAATAACTAATTATAACTACATATATACCGACCACATTTATTATATTGAGACTTAATTTCCTAGCTCAATTCATATTACAAACACAATAGCTATTATATAACCAACAATTTTGCAAATTAATTAACCATCTTCAATAACCACTCATGGATTACTTACACCTAAATTGTAATGCAATTAAAAATAAATAAATTTCATTACTAACCATATCTACAGCAACCAGAAAAGTCTGAATCTTAATTCAAAGCTCAATCTCGCCTCTTCCCACCAAATTAATCGCTCAAATCGCTCTAACTTCCTCCCGAGTGAAAAAGTGCGCAGATGGCTAGATTTGGATCGAAATGAAGACGATGCGGTCCGAGCAGCGCAATAAATGCCGTAGTCATTATCACGCACGGTTTTAACTAAAACCGCTCGTGATAAGCTTCATACCGAACGCGCGCGTGTTTCGATGCCGTAACGCCGTGTTTCGATCGTCTAATTAACGCTCTCGATCATTATACGGCGCCTATATCATTAATGTTTGGGTATACGAACCGCTTGTGCTAAAGGTTAAATATGCGCTCCTAATCCAAGTCTCTTCTACGCACGCACAATACAATATACAATACAACATGGCTTCTACCATCGTTTGTGATCATCTCCTTCCTCTCATCTGCTCATCACGAATTGTTCGGCCGAACCTTACACAAAGCGGTCAGCAATTTGCATCTGGAGCAACTTCTCCGCACCCGCCCGCTCTCCTTCCCGACTTTCTTGCATCCGTCGGCTTGACTCTGATCCTCCGCCGCCGACGGAGGCGTCTCGCCCGCTCAAGAAAGGGAAACAGCCCTCACCCGGTTCTTCTCCACAATGTGCGCAATGCGGAAGAAGCTCTACACGCATTGTAGAGATCGATGGATAGCCTTGCCGATCAAGCGTAAACGGCAGATTTCGAGGAATCTTTTCATGCTATCCTCGCACGACATTATGGATGCTGCGATCATTTGCCCAGCTGCACGAGGAAGTGCCGAGGACAAGGGCAATCTTAACGGCGTTCGAGAATTTAGCGGTTGATCCTCCAAGTCCCCAAATTGAAGAAGAAGCTACGGCCCAAAAGAATACAACTGGGAAACTCTTTACCTGTGCGACTTTTGTAATAAATTTGCCTCTAATTGAAATTAATAAATTTGCCTTTAATTTGTGACCTCATGTCTCGTAGTTCGTAGTTAAGTTATTAGAAGCAATGTGTACTTATATATTAACCTCTGATCTAGATTATGACAGACAAAGGGACATCACAGCCGGTTCTTGTGAAAAACCGTCTGTGAACATTCCCAGACGGTTCTTAACAACAACCGGCTGTGATAGTCGACACAACACATACGATTTTTAATAAAAACCGCTCGTGATAATCTCAGATATCGCAGCACGGTTTTTAATAAAACCGCTCGTGATATTCGAGATCGCTGCACGGTTCAGCAATAAGAACCGTCTGTGATACTCCTTTTTCCCGCCACAAATACCACAGACGGCCTTCAAATTAAAACCGTCTGTAATAGTTTACATTACAGACGGTTTCACAAAACCGTCTGTGATTTGCCGTCTACTATTAGCCTTTCTGTAGTAGTGATATGTAATGTGATGTCCCATGGAACTTCATGTGAATAGTGAGAAGATGAACCAGATTTCTGTTGGACTTAATTTAACGCTTGAGTGCCAATGCAAATCCACATGGGCTGTGTTAAAGTTGATTAGGATCTGTTTAAGATGACACCTGGTGTTCGAAAGATCGAGGAGGGAGCAAAGAATGTTTACGTACAGGGAGGTATCGTGGAAAACGGCTGCTTATTAAGATAATTTAGGTGATCAAACTGCAATTAAGAAGATTATACTAGACGTCTCATCATATATGGTTCCTCGAATCTGTCAGTGTTATAATTATCACAGATGCTTTTACATACGTAATCATCTATGTTAATAGCGATGTGTCTATGATACATAATTATCACGCAGTTTGTATTAAGAAACGTCTGTAAATTATCACAAACAGTTCTAATAAAGAACCGCATTTGAAGTCTCTCACTATCAAAGAAAATTCTTGTTAAGAACCATCTGTGAATTATCGCAGATATTCTTAATACGAACCGTCTGTGATAAGCTTAGAAGTATATGTGACACGTCACATTATTAAATACCTCGTTAGGCTAGTCCCGACAGATTTATCTGTTCTGCATTGCGCTGCTTTGAAGGAGACGGCTGGCTTTGGGGAGTTTGGTAAAAACATATCGCAGATTTGTAAGTGTGCTTATAGATCAATTTGTTCTTTGTGATTTGAGGTTAGTATTTACTTCAAATTATATGCATTATAACAAAGAGATATGATAGTTAGGTTTAGATATAGCTTGGTAGTTTACTCCGATTTAAGAATGGGATTGTAATACCCCAAAAGTGATTCGAGAGTTAATCGATTAATTGGAGTGAAGGACCATATAGAAAAGAGTTAAATAGAGATTTTTTTAGAAGGGGAATTTCTGAAAATCCTGGCAACCTGGGCCTGGGCCTTGGCCCAAGAGGTGGCTGGCCAAAAAGGGGGGGAGGCACCCCTCCCCCAAACCCTAGCCGCCACCCCTTCTCCCCCTCTCCTCCCCCTTGTGGCCGCCACCCCCTCTCTCCCCCTTGCGCCTCCCATGTCCAGCAGCCCCTCTCCTCCCTCTCCTCCATTGAAGCCCCTACGGTGAAAAGATCTCCATTCGCTGCCGGTCGAGCGGAGGAAGGAGATCAATCGTAGCGAGGCGTTTGGATCCGGAGGAAGGGAAGAGGAAGGGAAAAGGGGGAAAGGAAAAGAGAAGGAGTTCGTGGGGTGTTCGTCGTGTTCTTCAGCAATTCGTCAAGGGTAACTCCTGTTTTCCCCCCAATTAGATGTATATATATATTGTTTCATGCATAGTGCGTAGCTAGCTACTTTAGATGGACAATTTAAGATGAATGACAATTATGTGTAAATATTAGGCAAGCTAGCTATTGGAGCATTAATCTAATTTGACACTAATTTGTTATGCGTAATGTTGATGGGCCAAAGCTAGATGTATGTTGAGAACCGTGTGAGTGAATCAAGAGTACATTGATTGCGTGTCTGCTTTTAGAAGAACGGCCGAGCAGGATATGTTGAAGGAGATGGAACATATGCATTGTCCATGTATTGATGGTGACAATCTGAAGATGTTTACCAACTCAGCGCAAATCGAAACTCACTTGATTCAAAAGGGTTTCAAAAAGGGGTATATATGTTGAACCAGTCACAGTGAAAAGAAGATTATACATGAATATATTTATCACATTGTTGAAGGAGACAACGACATGCCAAATGTGGATTGTGTTTTCAATGATGATAGGTTGCACAATGAAAATCTAGATTAGATGCTATGCGATGTAGAAGGGAACTATAGTGAGAGAAAGTTTGGTAAATTCGAGAGCTTGATGGAGACAAGTAATGGTTGGTCTGACAAGAGTTTCACGGCTTTGCTAGGTATCCTAGCGAACATCCTTTCGGAAGGAAACGTATTGTTGAGAACCACCTACCAAGCTAAAAAGATCCAGAAATGAAAGTAGAAAGAATACATGCATGTCCAAACGATTGTATCCTCTACCATAAAGAGCATACAATCTTACATGTTTTGTTCAGTGTGCAAAGCATCCCGATACAAGTTTAAGAATGACTCCAATGATGACAAGGACATCAAGGTGAAGCAAGGACCTCCTACTAAGTTATTGTAGTATCTGCTTGTAATTCCCCTTTTGAAGCGTTTATTTGTGAACTAAAAGGATACAAGATTGCTGCGTTGGTACTCACAGGAATGTAAGAAAGATGAAAAGATAAGACACCCTACTAATTCTACCCAGTGGAGGAACATCGATAGGATGTTGTAGACTTCGGTGCGAAATCAAGCAATATAAGATTTGGGTTAGTACTGATAGAATAAATCCTTTCGGTAACATTAGCAGCCGACATAGCACCTGGCCCATGAATATATGTATGTACAACCATCCTCCTTCGGTGTGTATGAAATGAAAGTACATTTTGATGTCACTACTTATCCAAGGGCCGAATCAACCTAAGAACGATATTGATCTATACTTAACACTATTGCTAGAAGTCTTGTCACACTGTGTGCCATGTTGTTCTGCACCATCAATGATTTTTCTACCCTTGATAACCTATCGGAGCTAAGTACAACAGGAGCCAAAGCCTATCTTCATTGCTAAGATTATACAAAGAGTGTGTGGTTGAATAACTCACGTAAAACTGTGTACATGCATCACCGTAGGTTTCTTCTAATGAATCACCCATGTCAGACAGCTCCAAGGCCTTTTAGTGGGAAAGAGGTTTATAGCATGGTTAAGCATATCGAAGTTGTGCTTAAAAAGGGACCTAAACTGAGGACCCATCGAAGAACATGTGTAAGAAGAGATCAATATTTTAGGACTTGCCTTGTTAGGAGCACTTAGAAGTTCATAATTGCATTGACGTCATGCACATAGAGAAGAATATATGTGATAGCTTAATTGGTCTTTTACTGAACATTCGTGACAAAATAAAGGATGGTGTCAACACACTGTATGACTTGGTCTCTATGAACATCAGGACCGGACGTACCTTCTCCTAGCTTACTACACTTTGTCTAAGGCTGAGAGAACTGAATTGTGCTAATGTTTGCATGATGTTAAAGTTTCATCTGGTTACTCCACCAGTACGAAGAAACTTGTTTCTATAGAAGATTTAAAATTAATTGGTATGAAGTCTCATGACTGTCATGTACTGATGACACAGTTACTTCTTGTTACAATTAGAAGTATGTTGCCAAATAAAGTTTGACTGACAATCATGAACCTGTGTTATTTCTTTAACGCAATTGCTCAGAAGGTCATCGATCCTGATGGACTAGATGCTCTATAGGCTGAAGTGGCTCAGAAGATCATTTTGAGATGTATTTCTTTCCATCATTTTTTTGATATCATGGTTCATCTCATTATCCACCTTGTGAAAGAGATAAAGATATGCGACCCCGTATTTCTATGTCATATGTACCCGTTTGAGAGGTATATAGGAATTCTCAAATCCTATGTATGAAATTGATCTCGACCAGAGGGCAACATCATCGAAGATTATGCAAGCAAAGAGATCATTGAGTTCTGCATCAATTACATGGCTCAGGTCGAACTGATATGTGTGCCTCTACCACATCACGAGGGGAGGCTAGAGAGTATTGGGACCATCAAAAGGGCTTCTTTAAGAGGACATACCCAGGTGGAATGATCCCATACGGAGAACACATATTTGAAAATTATTCCATTGTAATTAAGAAACTCGATATGTAATTAAGAAATTATTCCATTACAATTGATTCAGTAATTAAGAAATTATTCCATCTACGATTGTATCTGCTTGCTTTGTTTTCAGAAGGCATACTAGCATTTCTAAGTCTAGCAAAAAAACATGATATTTTGTAGCTATAGAACAAACTATCACAAGTGGTTTATTGGCATAAATCGTCATGATATATATATATATATATATATATATATATATATATATATATATATATATATATATATATATATATATATATATATATATATATATATATATATATATATATCATGCATAGATTCCATAATAGAAATGTCACAAGCGATATATGTATCACACACAGTTTTATAACATATGGTATCATATCATAGACGGTTATATTATTGATCCATCTGTGATGTTAGAATATCACAAACAATGTGATAATAGAACCGTTTGTGATATGCTAACATATCACAGATGGTTCTATTATGGAACCATCTTTGATCGTTCCTTCTATAAGTAGGGCCTTACTAGGGTTTGCACCCTTACTCCTTATTCGCATGCACCTTTGTCTCCTCGTCCTCCCTGCGCCATCGTCACCACTGCAGAACCCAACATCTCCATCCTTTGCTTCCTCACCTAACACGGCAGCCCCATCACCTCTCCTCCGGATGCCGCCTCTCATTCCTATCGCCTCTCCTCCCAAAGGTATAGATCCCAAATCTCACTTCTTCATCTCATGTTTGTTAGATCCATCCATATATGTTAATGTGTGTTGGAACCTAAGTTCAATGTATTCATGAACTTCTCTCCTCCCGAAGGTATGGATCACAAATCCCACTTCTCTACCTCATGTGTGTTAGATCTATCCATATCTATTAATGTATGTTGGAACCAAAGTTCAATGTGTTCATGAACTTCTCTCCTCCCCATCACCTCTCCTCCTAAAGATATGGATCCCAATCTCAATTCTTTACTGCCGTTGGCCCCTCCACATGACCACCCGCCCATTGTGGTGCTGTTGTGCTCCTACCTCCCAAGGGTTCACTAATCTCTGTACACTCCATTTTGCCCCACACCACCCTTGCTCTAACCACTTTTCGCCAGTGATGCCGCTACCCATCCATGCACTGCTAGCTCCCCTGCTCCCCCTTTGTTCGGCCGAACACCCCCTCCCTATCTCTCTCTCATGGGCAGTTTGTCTATGTGCTTGTGAGTTAGCCATGAGTAGTTTGCCCATGTACTAGGATTTGGACCAATGGGCAGAACCCTAGAAATTATCTCGTTAGTCAAGTAAAAAATGGATTTGCAATATTAAATTTGTGGAGCTGGATTTTAATTGTGCAAATTAATTTTGTATCTACTAGACCAGTTACGATTGGCGTCAGAAAGTCATTCAGCAACCGACACCCATTCTCATTAGCGAGGGTACACAATTTAGACCGATTCCTATGAAATTGATGCAAAGATGAAAGCTTTAAGGGAAGTTATGGAAATACTAATTCCAGCAATGATCAGTTCATTAGGGCTACAAAAAAAACTTCCCTTAAAGCACTGGGAGTTGGAGTGGTAGTTGTACAAAAGAAACATTAAAGTATTGCGACTTGGGTTTCAAAGGGCATGAAGCAAATTGCACACTCCAGTGTACCATGTTTTAATGTTCCTCTTGTAGTTGTTGAGAAATACCAAGTGTACAGTGTTTTAATATTCCTCTTGTAGTTGTTGAGAAATACCAAGTGTACAGTGTTTTAATATTCCTCTTGTAGTTGTTGAGAAATACCAACATGAGTAGCCTAACTACTTTCCAAAAGAATTTATGCACAATTGGTTATCTTTATCTTGTCTTGGCGTATATTATTGCTTCAAGATCTATTTGGAATTGCATGTTAGTGCTACAAAGAGACCTTGTAGCAATAATATACACCAAGATGAGAAAAAGATAACCAATTGTCCACAAATTCTTCTGGAAACTACTTAGGCTACTCATGTTCTTATTTCTTAATAACTACATTAAGAACATTAAAGTACATAAAAACAACCATGTTCCAATGTTTATTCTCATAGCTCACTGTAATTAGTTTTTTGTAACAGAGATGATGTCCGCATAGTCATCACCGCTATCACCGACATCATCAAATGTGTCAAACGCACTAAAGACTGGGTGACCATCATGGAGATCTCTCTAGGTGGGGTCTCTGTACATCCAAAGAAAGCAGCTGCAACATTCCCGACTACCTGCAGAATAGTTGAAAGGAAACAGGTCCCCATTACCATAGCAAGCTGGAAGTCTCTAAAAGAAGTACAATAATAGTAGCTATGAGTGGAAGTTTCAAGGTCATAGATCCTAACAAAAGTTCAAGGACTCGTGCGATGCTGAGCATTTCTTGCAATAGAAAAAGCGTGGAAGACCTTTAAGAGCACGCTTGTCATGCAGTATGTAAATAAGGATTGGATGCCCTTCACGAAGTATCCTTTTGTGTCACTAGATATATGGGACACCTTTGTGCGGATGAAGATGACGACTGAACGTCTATAGCATAGTGCGGTGCACATGGCTCTCTAAGCATAAAACACTCACCCTACAGACTCGGCACCACTGGGTACAGAGGTAAAATCCCACAATGGAGAAGGGAGGATGAGGTCACAATCCGATCGGAGGCCTCTCCGCTATTTGCTGGGATCGCAAATGAATGTGCTCGAAACTAGTTAAGAGCAAGGTCATCAACCATGCCTTTGGACATCTCCTCTTTTAAAAACCCCGTAGATGAGAAAGTGTTCCAACGCTTGATAAGATATGTTAAACTACCTAATTGTTAATAAGTCCATAACATAGGGTCTAAAATAACATTGCCTCTTGCAACAAATACTGACTACTGAATCTTCCCAAGACTCCTTTGAAATAGTTAGGGAGAGGGATATACTATCCACAGCCCTGGGAAACAAGGAGAACTCGGGTCGTATGTGAGGCTTTGGGGTTTATGTACCTAGGAGGCAATGATTTCCAGATGACTCTGAGGCGTATAGGAGTAGAAAGAGATCTAAGGGTGGGTGCGAGGAACGGTTGAAAGAGGATATTCATGCAAAACTTTGAGGAGAGATAACTGCAGAACTTCAATAATAGATAGCATCATGGAGGGAATAGTTGCATCAAGTCCTCAACCAGTCACAAGCTGCACCCATTATTATGGGAGCTAGTCCCCGTCTATATCGAAGTATCTGAGCATCCATGCCACTTTCTAAACATAGCGACATCCACTTACCTATTGATGACATCCAGGTAATATACATCTCTAGAATGCTACATAGATAGACCTGTTGGATACCTTAGCTAATCGTGTATTGTTATGTAGGAACCCATGCCATGCAACCTCAGAAAAAGGCTTGTTGGATCCATTCCCATTGAGGGTGGCGAGGGATGGCATATCCAAACCTGCTAAGGAAACTAGTGCACGATGCCCAGCTAGAGACCCATTTTGTAAAGGTCTAGGTGGACATGGTACATGACATTTTTAGGGCCATCCTACTGAGAACCCCCCAAATGACGAGACATAACACAAGGGGATGCCATCCACACATTCGTCAAGTAGCCCAAGAGGGACATCACCCTAAACCCTACAGCGTCGCGATCTCTACATGATCATGCCTGTCCAATAGAACCCTCTATAACTCCACCTCAACCTCCACTTTAGAAGGCCACCGTGTTGGATCCCATGGAGACAGCGCTGAAGAACCAAGAAAAGTATGCTGAGTCATCTCTCGAGAAGATGTATCGCAAGTGATGCACTAAGACCAAATTGAAGAAGATTAAGGGGCCTTTAAAGCCCTAGACGTACTCCCTCAGAATGTCGTTGGTCCTCGGGACACAATTACCTGACCTTGGATTAGTTTGTGGGAGTTTGCATACTTGGTACATGCAGAGATCAAACGCACGGAAGATAAACTAGCAAACTGGATTCACCATCAGATACAAGGAGGTGCATTTCCTCCACGACTCGGGCTATTTTGTCGTGGGCCCTCGACACCTCACTTCTACAATGCTGGACACTGTAAGTATGTACAATCAAGTTCTACATTCATGTAATACTGATAAACATCATAACTCACCCACACTTGGTATCTGAGCAATGCATCAACGAAAACATATCCTACATCGAAAATTACATAACGACGGAATTACTTGCTTGGAGCAACAATAACTATATTCTCATACCCTATAACCAAGGGTAAGTGCTTCACTAGTTGCTATACATATTTTATTTGTATTTTATATGCAACATGAACTTAGGTTTAATGACTATCGTGACATGCATGAGTAGGTGGCCTAAATTCTGATTGTGATTGTACCAAGTGGAGCAAGGTATTATACCTTAATTCCCTACTCAAGGAAGACCACGACTTCACCTATGTGCAACAAATAATTAGCAAGTAAACTCATTTCCTTCATACATAACTCTATTTTAGTTTTTCCTTCATTTGCAATGGCTAAGGCTAACTTTTTGGAATCACGTATGCTGTTCAGCACTTACGTTGTCAAGAGAGGAAGACACTGAATCCAGTGCCACATTGCCACACAAGATACGATTTTTGGTACCCACTACAACACAACAATCCTATATCAGTCTTTATAATAATGTCTCTAGAACTGACTATACCTATGAATGTAATTCTACTTTTGCAATGCCACTAGTAGCTACAGGGCAGCGTATGTGCATTCTATGTTTGCTGCCATATATAGAAAATCATGGGTGCTAAGATTGAAGATCCAAAGGTTTGTCAATCTTGCAATAATTATTTCATGATTATCAATATATGTATGTATGTATTCATGATTATCAATATATGTATATATATGTATGTATGCATATACAGGGCATGACAATCGACTCAAGTACATTTGATATTAACGAACTCTCAGAAATCCAAGGATAGCTCTCCACCTTCTTGATAGCGGAGGTCATTCACCTGAAGGGAGTGTTCAACCCTAGCGACAACAATTAATAGATGTTCAAACATTTAATTTAATTGTAATTCATTCAATTGTATTTCATCAAACAATTCATTCAATTGTAATTCATTCAATTGTACTTCATTCAATTGCTATTCATTCAATTGTAATTCATTTATGAGATATGTGTAATGATTGTCGTGTGCTATAAGATCTGTAATTAGCTGTGATCTGTTTGCTTGTTTTCAGAGGACATGGCTACCATTTCCTGAGGCTAGCTGAAAAATAGAAAATATTTTAGCTATTGAAAGAGCTATCGCAGATAGTTTGTAACACAAAACCATCTGTGATATGTCAAATATTACAAACGGTTATGTTTAAGAACCGTCTATGATATCTGATATATGACAGATGGTTTTTCGTATTAGTTATCTGCGATATGTTAGATATCACAGATGGCTATCTTTAAGAATCATCTGTGATATCCAACATATCATAGATGGCTATTTTCAAAAACCATCTGTGTTGTGACTTATCAAAAATGGTTTGAGAGCTATCTATGATAACCATCTATTATCACAGACACAATAAATTAGATGGTTCAGAACCATCTATGATGAGGGTTTAGAACTGTTTATGATGACCCTTTGTGTGGTAGTGTCGACATATACGTATCAAGATTATTTAACTTTGATTAACGGTAATCTAGCTAGGTAGATCTATCTAATTGTAATTGATATGTAATGACATAAATTTCTTGCTTTACTATATTAAATAAAGGAAGAAAATCTACATTTTGAATTAGGCAATTGTCAAATTGATCATGCAAGTCAAATATCCTATTACTAAACATTGCCTGGAATGGTATTATTTGTTGGAAGTGACTACCGACCGATTGACCATCAACTTGCAGCTTTGCGCGCACAACCATAAATAGCTAAATGACAAAATCTTAATCTGCGTTCATCAAACCACACGGACATGCCGTGCCGCACCTATCCCACCAGATGGCCCACCAAGGCCCAAAGCAAAAAGCAAAAAATAAACATTTTGCCAACGTTTTGTCACCCGACTACTACCCTAGGTTTTGTCTACATGGCGTCGCCATCGCCCAACTATACCTCATATGAAAACTCACACTGTTTGCCTACTTCTCCTCTCCTCCCAACTCCTGTAAGCAAATAACTTCTCTTTGGATCTGCCTGAATCGCTTCATGGGGAGCCTTTCCACCCATGTTAGTCTTAAGAAAGGTATGAGCAAAAGCAAAACTCTCTCAAACTACAAGCATTACATATCGTTACTGGGAAACCATATATGAACATGTAACTAGTAAGAAACCCAAAAAAGTTTTTGTGATGCTAATGTATCAAAAAACTAAGAAAATAGCTTTTGTCATCTTCAAAGTAATTCTTCACTTCAAGATTCTGCTCCCATTTAGAGCAACACTTGCCAGTGGATCTGCCTGAATTGCTTCACGGGGAGCCTTCCCCCATGTCAAACATAAGTGTCGTAGGGATGGCCCCCACCTAAACCCAGCAGGCCTGGTAGGAGGTTATAAGGCCCAGAATAGGCCATGTGTAATGACATAACCGCCCTGCAGGGGATAAACTGATGTAAGGGTATAATCGTAAAAGCACTCCTCATGTGTATGCATATATACGAGTAAGCCATGGGGAGGACCAGGCCATTACACTTATCTTCATCACTTCACTACCACCTCTCTCTGCTTGGTCCTGAGCCACAACAGCTTGGCGCCGTCCGTGGGGAGGACGAGGACAAGCTCAAGACCGGAGAAGAAGGATGGCACCAAAAGCTTCTTCAGCGGCGGCGAAGGGAAAGAAGGCGGCCGGCCGAGCGCCGATGAGTACCGTGGCTTCGCATCGGCATCGGCAGCGCGCGACGCGGTGGCGATGCAGCGTGGTAGCCGAAGACGCCGACGTTCGCGCGGCGACGACCAACTCGCCACCGCACCGCGACGACCAACCCCGCCACCGCATCGCGACGACCCGCCCGCCACCGGCGTTGCGGGACAGACCGCGGTCGAAGACGCCGACACGGTGCGGCGACAACCGACCGCCGACGCAACGACACCGACCCGCCGCTTCATCGCAACCTCGCCGGTGGCGCGGACCGGCGGTTCGAGGTAGCCACGACGGAGCGACGGCAGTTCGGGATCGCGACGCGGTCGCCCCCGCGCTGATCCGCCTGCCGGAGTACCGCGACCCCGCCGCACCGACGATGGAAAGTGCCTCGCGGCGCGCTCTCAACGCGTTCAGCGGGAGCTAGGGACCGCGGAGCCGTCGAGATATGCAAGAGGCTCGAGTCGCAGGCCGCCGATGTCGCGCCCGAGCCCACGCCGAGAGGGCGAACAGTCGCGGGCCCCCACGCCCAGCCGCGCGCCGCGGCGCGTGGATCAGAGTCCCCGCTTTGGCGGGCTGCAGCAGCGGCATGGCCCAAGACTTCAAGTTTCCTAGCGCCATCGACTCGCATAAGGGCGACACGACTTCGCGAGTTCGCGGCGCGATACGAAACCGCGATCGGTCGCGGGCGCGACGACACCACGGCGAAGGACTCCCCTCGCTACAAGGAGTGGCGCTCTTGGTTCTTTACCATAGAGCCGGGCTCCATCTACGCGTGGGGAACAGCCTTGTCCGCCTTCACAACAACTTCCAGGAAACTACGCCGACCGAAGTCGACGCGACCAGCTCTTTGCCGTGAAGCAAAACCTTCGAGAAGCTCCGACTACTTAAACGCCGCCAAGATTCGGCGTCAAGTGAAACACGCCAACGAAACCACCATCGTCAATGCAGCCATACAGGCCTTCGTCCGCCCGATGGCCGAGTACAACGCGCTAAAGCCAATCAAGACGGTGGCAAAGCTCTTCGACAAGATGGAAGAATATGCCGGGGCGGAGGAAGACGCGCGCGAAGGCAAGGTGATGACTCGACACCAACCAGGCCGAGCTCGGCAAAGCCAAGATCCGCCGGGGCGGTTCTTCAAGGGAAAGCGTAGCGTGGGTCGCCCAGGACGCGCCGACCGCAGGACAACTCGCATAAGGAGTCGTCCGATCAGCCCAAGCGCGCCAGCAGAGGTTGAGGCGAACCGCACGTCCCCGACATCGGCGGGTCCGACGAGGGTGCTCCAGGGCCGAGGCGGTCGGGGCGCCAGGTCGGGGCGCGCCGGGCAGGGCCGCGATGATAAGGGTCGTGGAGATTACCACGACCAAAGCATCGTGGATCGTGGTGCGAGTCCACGGCCGCGCAATCACGATACCCGCGCCGCACCTCCATCGCGGCGCCGCGCGACGTCGCGCCAGGACAGAACCCGAGGCGCGCCCGCCGCGTGGCCCACGCCCAATTCCCATACGAGGCCCCCATGCGGTACACAGCGCAAGGCATGCAACCTCAGAAGGCACCCCACGGATCCAAGCTCACGCATGCCAGCCTCGGGAGGGCCTCCCGCCGTTGCGTGCCCGGACGCAACCTACCGCAGGTCATTAACGCCATATCCGGAGGCTCTGCGCTGGAATTTGCCTCGCACGCAGCGTAAGGCCTATGCGCGAAGACTACATCATGTGGCGCATACCCAGCGCAAGCACCGCGGGTTGGGCGCAGACGGTTACGTTCACACCCGACGACGCCCGTGGTGTGGATTTTCTCATCAGACCCCGTCATCCGGGTCACTATCGCGGATGCGACGGGGCGCGCTTGGTGGACGGCGGTAGCTCCGCGAACGTATTGTTTGCGCGCGCCTTCGACCGATGGGGATCCTCGGCCGCCTAGCCCCTCGGGCATCCCGCCGCAGGCTTCGACGGACAGCCGCGCGCGCGGGCCAAATAGGTCTTCAAGTCTCCTTCGCCGAGATGACAATGTGCGGCCGAAGACGCCACCTTCGACGTGGTCGACCTTCCGCACCCTACAATGCCATATTGGGACGCCTAATCTCAACTCCTTCGCGCGTACCGCATCACGGCTACTGTGCATGAAGATCCCGGGTCTCCGAACCATCATCACCGTCCGAGGCGACCAGGATATGGCCCGACGCATCGAGCCAGGTACTAGGTGCCCGCGTCGCGAAGCCCAACGGCGCTCCTAGAGCTGGCGTGGGGCCATTCACACGCGCCTTGGCGGGCCCTGGAGATGTCTAGCGACTAGAGGCTTTGGCTGCACCAAGGGTGAACGGTTAGTATATCTACCCTTCGTAATTGCTCACCCGCGCAAACGGGGATGTAATAAAGATCGCCGTTTGTCGCTAATCTTTCTTTATCACGCGCAAGTACGCGGTGAAGGCGCGCGCAGGCTTAGCCAACGCGCGCGTCCCCGCAGTTTAAACCAAAGACGCACGTTCGCATGTGCACTCGCCGTAGCCAGGGGTACAGGACCGAGTATAAACCAAAGATGCACGTTCGCGTGTGCACTCGCCGTAGCCAGGGGTACAGGACCGAGTATAAACCAAAGATGCACGTCGCGCAGCACTCGCCGAGCTGTGGGTACGGATCGAGTATAAACCAAAGACGACGCTCGTAGGTGCACTCGCCGAGCTGTGGGTACGGACCGAGTATAAACCAAAGACGACGTTCGGCAGTGCACTCGCCGAGTAGTGGGTACGGATCGAGTATAAACCAAAGACGACGTCGCGTGTGCACTCGCCAGAGACGGGTACGGATCGAGTATAAACCAAAGACGACGTTCGCGTGTGCACTCGCCAGAGCTGTGGGTACGGATCGAGTATAAATCAAAGTCGCGACGCTCGCGTGCACTCGCCAGAGCCGAGGTGACGGGCCCGAGTATAAACCAAAGACGACGTCGCGCAGCACTCGCCAGAGCTGTGGGTACGGATCGAGTATAAATCGGTCGACGTTCGCGGTGCACCGCCGTAGCCAAAGGTGACGGGCCCGAGATAAACAAAAGACGCACCGAGGGGACGCCGCGCGCACCACCCACGGACTTTAAATAAGACGCAGCGCCGAGGTCCGCCCCGCACGCACAAGTCTCCGGACTATAAAGAAGACGTAGCGCCAAGTCCGCTTCGCACGCACTCGCCCACGGACTTTAAATAAGACGAGCGCCAAGGTCCGCCCCGCACGCACAAGTCTCCGCATTTATAAAGAAGACGAGTGTCGGGTCCGCTTCGCACGCACTCAGTCCACGGACTTTAAATAAGACGAAGCGCCGAGGTCCGCCTCGCACGCGCGCGAGTCTCCGACTATAAAGATGACGAGCGCCAAGTCCGCTCGCACGCACTCACCCACGGACTTTAAATAAGACGTAGCGCCAAGGTCCGCCTCGCACGCGCGAGTCTCCGGACTATAAAGAAGACGTGGCGCCAAGTCCGCTCGCACGCACTCACCCACGGACTTTAAATAAGATGTAGCGCCGAGGTCCGCCCGCACGCGCGAGTCTCCGCACTATAAAGAAGACGAGCGTTGAAGTCCGCTCGCACGCACTCAGTCCACGGACTTTAAATAAGACGAAGCGCCGAGGTCCGCCTCGCACGCGCGAGTCTCCGACTATAAAGAAGATGTAGCGCGAAGTCCGCTTCGCACGCACTCAGCCCACGGACTTTAAATAAGACGAGCGCCGAGGTCCGCCTCCGCACGCGCGAAGTCTTCTGACTATAACGAAGACGAAGCGCCGAGGTCCGCCTCGCACGTGCGTAGTCTCCGACTATAAAGTAAGACGTAGCGTTGAGGTCTGCCTCCGCACGCGCGAGTCTCCGGACTATAAAGAAAGGCGGCGCCGAGGTCCGCCTCCACATACGCCTGTCTACGGACTCTAACAAGGCAAAGTGCGGAGGTTCGCCCGCACACGCCGGCCTCTCTGAGCTGTCCGCTCTAAGGAACCCCGGCACAGCTACTTCGCCAACGGGGGCATCAACACACAGCGCATATCCTAAATGCCGTGAAGTCTCGCATACCGAAAATCACAAGTACAAAGGTCCGCAACACCTCGCCCGTAAGCCGCTATCCCGCTGGTTCATCCTTAACACGCGCTAAAGCCGGGCTCCGCCAAGACGGCCGGCCGCCTAAAAGTCCAGCGACTCTTGGTCCTTCGCCACCGCCGGCGCCGTCTGGTCGAAAGGTCGGCCGCAAGAAGCCGCCCCGCGAGGAAGCCGCCCGATATAGGCGAAAGTCGAATGCATGCAGCAAGGGCGCATTTTATTCGCAAAGACAAGGAACAAGATAACGACGCCACACCTAGGCACCACGGCGTCGGACTGCGGTTCCCGGCGCCGCGAGGGCCCAGCGCCGCCATCGCCGCGCCGAGGACCCCGCCCGTAATTGGCCGAGGCTCCCGCCCCGTAGAGCGCCTTCTCGAGCTCGACCCGTGCAAAGATCCGCCCGACGAACCCCGATCCGGTCGAAGAAGGGCCCGAGGGCAAGGCGAAGCGGAGCGAACGGCGCCGACATTACCCGCCCCGCCAGCATCTCCACCGGGATCATCCAGCGTGGCGACGCGCGCATAATCGCGTGCCGCAGAGCGCGCGCACCAAGCATGCCGACGATACGCCGCAGCGGTGCCGGCGACATCGCCGTCGCGCACGACGCTGGCGCATCCCCACCCTTGAGATGGCTCTCCGCCGCTTGCACGGCAAGGCCCGTGACCTCGCGACACGCGTTTATTCGCCCCACCCCGCTCGGCGATAGCAGACGCTACGCCGCCGTGCTCCTGGCGCGTGTACGGCCCCGTGAATACGCGCGCGCTTTTCGCCTCCTCCAAGGAAATCCTCAAGCAAAGGAGAATAGCATCAGCATACAACGATTTCGCGCCAACAAAGGAGGGACGCAATCGAGGCTTACGAGGACCGGCGGCGCGCGGCAATGAGCAAACCCACGGCAAACATTGTCGCCTCGATGCCTCTCGCGCAAGACGCCGATTGTAGGCAGCGTGCCACGCCGCACATCACGCACTCTTCGGCGAGGTCGCGATGTTGAGGCGGGCGCCACGCCACGAGCCGCTTGACCTCCGCTTGTCCTCATCATCGAGCGCTCGCCGGCGAGGGCTTGAACGCGATTGGTCGCCTGTGCACTCAAGGCCGCCTCCGCTTCTCCACACGGTGGTAAAACCACCGCTTCATCCAAGAAGACTCCCACTTCCCGCGAGTTGAGTTCGCAGGAAGAGCTTGCACGACGAGCGAAGAATAAAAGTGACGCTACCGGCTCGACGGCGCCCCGCCCTTCCGCCCTTCGCTTGCATCGTGCCTCGTGGAGATAGGCGAACAGCGACGCGCCGGGCCAGCATGCCCCGAGCCGTAAGGCCTCACTGTACACCGTGAGCCGCCACGGCGTTTGAGTCGCTTGCGCCGGCCCACCCGGGTCCGCAAAGACGCCGCCCACCACGGCCGCCGCTGAGATCCGGCCCGTGTCGAAAAGGCAACGAATACGACCGCCCCGACCTCTGGATGCGGTTCCGCCTCGCGGCGGCGGCATCAGACGCCCTGGCGCCGGACAACTTCCCGAGCGCAAGAGCCCTTGGATCGTTTTCGGCCATGAGCGAGGCCTAGCTCGCCGAGAACGCGCTTCCTCCTCCGCCACCACCGCTCTCTCGTCGCCGCCGCGGTCGCGCTCTTGAGCGCGATTTCACCTCCAACGGCGAGGATCGCCGCGAACGGCAGGCCACCAACCGCCGGCGCGCTGCATCGAGGCCATCGCTTCACGACGAGATCCGGCGTGAAGATAGCGCGAAGGTGTGGAAGGCGGAGCGCATAGAAAGAGGGCGAAGGTGCGGCGACGCCGTTACGGGGCTATTTTGCCACTCGCCATACCGCCGCTACGGCATCGCAACGATCCGCGTGCGGATGCAACCGCAGCGTGTAAAGGCCCGCCCGCACGATTCCCTCGTAATCGAAAGCGGCGGTCGCGAGGTCCGTACGAGGCGCGACCACGCCGCATAAGCGCCCGCCCAGCCGCAACGCCCCACCTAACGCGGAAGGTCACGACCACAGCGCCATTCACCGCCCGCCCGTGTCCCCTTGCCTAGGGAAGAGGCGAGCGGCCGCAAACACGCAACCGCCCACATCCCGCCGCCTATCACCATAAGCCGCGCGCGTCCCGAGCGCGCGGGTCGCGACGGTACGGGAACCCAACCCGCGCACTCGGGCCGCGTGATTCCAGAACTCGCATGCCGCAAGGCCGCATCAAAGACCCCAAGTCACCGCCCACGCGCGGTGTTCGCAGGCGAAGGCGCCAGCCACGCCACCCGCTCAAAGGTAGGGGACGGCGCGCGCGCTCATTTCGACCAGGCGCCGGCCCGCCGCCACCCGCTCAAGGGTAGGAACGGAGCGCGCTGGCCTACTTCGACCAGGCGCCGCTACGCCGCGCGCGCTCACGCCGACCAGGCGCCGCCCGCCGCCACCCTTCGAGGGGTAGGGGACGAGCGCGCGCGTCTACTTTCGACCAGGCGCGCCGCCGCCACCCGCTCAAGGGTAGGGGACGGAGCGCGCGCCTACTTCGACCAGGTGCCGCCGCCGCTGCCTACTTCGACCAGGCGCCAGCCGCCGCCACCCTTCGAGGAAGGGGACGGAGCGCGCGCGTCTACTTCGACCAGGCGCCGGCCGCCGCAACCCGCTCAAGGGTAGGGGACGGAGCGCTGCGCTCTTTCGACCAGGCGCCGCCGCCGCCACCCGCTCAAGGGTAGGGGACGGGCGCGCGCCTACTTCAACCAGGCGCCGCCCGCGCCACCCGCTCAAGGGTAGGGGACGGCGCGCGCTCACGCCGACCAGGCGCCGGCCGCCGCCACCCGCTCAAGGGTAGGGGATGGAGCGCGCGCGCTACTCGACAAGGCGCCGCCGCGCGCGCGCTCACGCCGACCAGGCGCCGCCGCCGCCACCCGCTCAAGGGTAGGGGACGGAGCGCGCGCGTCACGCCGACCAGGCGCCGCCGCCGCCACCCCTTCGAGGGGTAGGGGCGGAGCGCGCGCGCCTACTTCGACCAGGCGCGCCGCCGCCACCCGCTCGACGGGTAGGGGACGGAGCGCGCGCTCACGCCGACCAGGCGCCGCTTCGCCGCCACCCGCTCAAAGGTGGGGACGGAGCGCGCGCATTTCGACCAGGCGCCGCCGCCGCCACCCGCTCAAAGGTAGGGACGGAGCGCGCGTGTTCATTCGACCAGGCGCCGCCGCCGCCACCCGCTCAAGGGTAGGGGACTGAGCGCCGCTGCCACTCGACCAGGCGCTAGCTTCACGCCACCCGCTCAAAGGGTAGGGACAGAGCGCGCGCGTCTACTTTGACTAGGCGCCGCCGCCGCGCGCGCTCACGCCGACCAGGCGCCGCCACGCCACCCTTCGAGGTGAAGGGGACAGAGCGCGCTGCTCATTTCGACCAGGCGCCACCGCCGCCACCCGCTCAAGGGTAGGGACGGAGCGCGCGCTGCCTACTGACCAGGCGCCGCCGCCGCCACCCGCTCGGCGGTAGGGGACGGAGCGCACGCGCTCACGCCGACCAGGCTCCAGCTTCACCGCCACCCGCTCAAGGGTAGGGACGGAGCGCGCGCGCCATTTCGACCAGGCGCCGCCGCCGCCGCGTCACGCCGACCAGGCGCCGCCACGCCACCCTTCGAGGGGTAGGGGACGGCGCGCGCGCGTCACTCGACCAGGCGCCGGCCGCTACTACCCGCTCAAGGGTAGGGACGGAGCGCGCGTCTACTCGACCAGGCCCCAGATCGCCGCCACCCGCTCAAGGGTAGGGACGGAGCGCGCGAGTCCACTCGAGGGGCGCAGCAAAGACGGGGTCTTGTGCTGCGAAATCTACCTCATTTTCCTTAACAGGCCACCTACAGTGCATCAACATGCAAGGTAATGCCGCGGCTCCTCAGAACACCGATCGTAGGTAGGCCTGTTAAGAAAACAGGCGCACTCGCCGCCGCCACGGAAGCGCGGAGCGTAGTCGAAGCGCGCTGGCCGCCGATAACCGCGCCGATCAAGCTCCCAGAAAATAGACCTCATTCGCATCAACATTCCCTGCCGCCGCCGCCACCCAGAATGTTGATGCACCAGAGGGGCCCATTTTAGGGAACAGCTTCTATCACAGTATACGCAGGAGCAACGTCTCACCAGTGCCATATATATATACCCCAATCAGCAGGGGAACCAACCGGCCGAAGGCCAATCGGCAGAAGTCCAACCGCCGGATGTCCGCCGCCATATTAATGGTCACGACGCCTCAACGCCCGCACCACGCCAAGCGCGATGCACCACGTGGACGCCCGGAAGTCCGAGCGTCGCAGCAGCGCGCAAGACGATCGCTTCCGCCGCAGCGCAGCCCGGAAGTTTGAGAAGCTCACAGCCGCGGGACGGAGGGGCCAAAGGATTCGCAACATGGCTTCGCCTTGTGAAGCCCTTTACCATGAGAGGCTCCTGTCGAGGGATGGCCCCACCTAAACCCAGCAGTTCGGTAGGAGGTTATAAGGCCCGAGAATAGGCCATGTGTAATGACATAACCGCTCTGCAGGGGATAACAGATGTAAGGGTATAATCAGAAAAGCACTCCTCATGTGTATGCATATATACGAGTAAGCCATGGGGAGGACCCAGGCCATTACACTTATCTTCATCACTCTCCACTACCACCTCTCTCTCTGTTTGGTCTGTAGCCACAACAATAAGAAAAGGTATAAGCAAAAGCAAATCTCTCTCAAACTACCTCTATTACATATCTTTACTAGGAAACCATATATGAACATGTAACCAATAAGAAACCCAAAAAAATCTTTTGTGATGCTAATGAATAAAAAAACTTTTGAAAACCGTCCATGGTATGCAGGCATCATAGACGGTTCTAATTAATTACCGTCTATAAATTATCATAGACAGTTCTTGTTAATAACCATCTATAATAATTGCAGACATCACAAATGATTTTTAATCTGAACCGTCTATAATAATTTATAGACGGTTCTTAACAAGAACTGTCTGTGATAATTATGTATCACAGATGTCCTAGCCATCGCTAGTAACATAGACGATAACGCATGTAAAACCATTTATGGTAATCACAACACAGATGGTTCCGCTGAACCGTCTGAGATGAGGCATCCAGTATAGCTTTTTTTTTGTAGTAGTGCACGCTCGTTGCCACCTTGCTCGCTACCACATCCCTCAAGTACTATGTGTATCCTCACCACCACAACACCTTCCCCAAACCCGCTCACCACCAACCCACTCGCCGTCACTAAAACCCCAAAAACCCACTCGCCAAAAAAATCTCGCCAATGAAACCCCTTGAAAAACCACAACTCAAGCCCGCACCACACTCGCGGCCACATCCCTCAAGTACTATGTGTATCCTCACCGCCACATCACCTCCCCCAACCCGGGTCGCTGCCACCCCGCTCAACGCCACCACGAAACCCCAAAATCTCACTCTCCAAAAACTGCTCGCTGTCGCAACCCGCTTAAAAACCACAACCCATGCCCACACCCCCGCTAGCCACCACATCCCTCAAGTACCACACCCACCACACCCCGGTCACCGACCCCTAAAACCAATCTCCACCACCACAAAAACCACAAAATCCCACTCCCCAAAAATTGCTCACTGTCACCCAGCTCGCCACCACATCCCTCAAGTAATGCACCCGCTTACCTCCCCCAAAACCTAATCGGCACAAAGCCACATAATCCCACTCAATCTACTCCCAGGAAAAAATCGCTCATCGCCATTACCACTCACCTCTTCCTAAAAAAAATTGAAGAAAAATGGATGACAAAAGGAAAGGGAAACGTACCAAGGATGAGGAGAGTCCGAAGTGAACTGAGATGGTGCATCTCTCGAAATTTGAACAGTGTTTGGTTTTCTACTGCAAAAAACCTTCTCGATGCCTCCTTTATTCACAACGAATCCGTTCCTCTCTGACATGTGGCCTTCTTCTAACCTAGGGCCCGGTTGTAATTGATGCAAACATGTTGCACCCCAATCAAAAACCTCCCACACCATTGTTGACCCATCATACACATGATGCTTCAGTGAGCGCAAATCACCCCGTCGCTGTTTGGTGGGCCCATAATATCACTTTTGAGGAGGTCCTGCGTAATAAACCGAATTGCTCGTGGCGAGCGCTAAACAGCATGCTCGCTCGAGCGCGAACATGCCTTGTGATGCGTGCTTTTCGATCCAATGATACTCGAAAGCGTACGTCACGTAGAGCCAACATGCGCATGTGTGGAAACAAACATTCCCGTTATTTGTCAGCCCATACCCCGGAAGGGGACATTTAGTGCTCTTGGAGATTCTCATTACGCTCTACTTTCCATCTTTTCGGCTCCGGAATATATACTGCTCGGACCTCTGTGGTTCTAACAGGTAAAAGTAGTAGTTAGCTTTACTAGACATATTGTTGGCCGATTATTGGTTGAACCTTTTGATGATTAGCTCAGTTGTTTGGGCCATGTCCCAACTCCCTAGTTACAGTCTACAAGACAATACGTAGAGGAAGTGTTTATCGATTGCCACTTGTAGATTCTCCGTTATATTGGTTGCGCACTTACTCAACTTACGTATGTACACGCTGGTTCTTTGCACTATATCTTATTATCTTCTTATAAACACATTTACTATTTCATTATTTTCTGGAAAAAACTTATTATTTGATTATCAATCCGCAAAAAATTCCAGAAGCCTTTTGCTTTTAGAGGGATAAAAGTGCATACCCATATGCACATGAAAATATATGGGGGAAGTCACACATATGGAATATTTACTTAATTTTCGACACCTGCTAGCGGCCCTGATCAATTCGGCTTAAGCTTCTGGCTTCCGGCTTATTTTTCACTATTCACAAATTTCGTCTTTTTCTGAATTTTTAGCTTTTTTTGTGCTTTTTTGCCGGTTCTTTTTTCCCATATTTGTTTGTATTATACGTAATAGGCTAACATATTTTTATATTTTTTAATTTTTTTAAATTTAATTATGCTAAATAAGCCTCTGTCAGCTACAGTGTTTTTTTCAACCAGCTACAGTACTTTTAGCTATAAACCATAAAAAAAAAGCCCAACTGATCACCACCTTATTCTCCAACCGCCAAAAACCTCAAATCTTACGATCCAAGGAACCCTTCCACATGATACACATATTGCATGTTTTGAAGAGCCCCGAGTACTCCGATTCCATGTCACATCATACTGTTAAAGTATTGCATTATGTGATCGGTTCAGCTTAAAAGCTTATGGCTTATGGCTGAAAACATCAGAATCGCTAAAAAGCATCATGGTGACAGAGGCTTATTTAGCATAATTAAATTTAAAAAAATTTAAAAATATAAAAAATATATTAGCCCATTACGTATAATACAAACAAATACGGGAAAAAAAAGAACCGGCAAAAAAGCTCAACAAAAAGCCAAAGTTCAGAAAAAGACGAAACTTATGAATAGTGAAAAATAAGTCAGAAGCCAGAAGCCGAAGCCGAGTTGATCAGGGCCAATTTGGTTAGATCCGATCACTCGAAAAATCTGATTAGATTTAATTTAAGTAGACATTTTGACTAGTACTAGTTGATAAGGCTTGTGAGCTTTAATTATATCAATCGATCAAGTCTCTTCAAAAAGCAGGGATACAGCCGGATGGAATCATATCTATAACTAGGGCGCTCAAACAGAGCACCGAGCGGTCTATAACTAGCATGCAAAAGTGACGTATGCCGTACGTGTTACACGTCGATTAATTGAAGGTAAAAGTAGCTAGTCCTTAGAGCAAGGCTAATAATATAGCCTTCAGCTGGCTATATAGACACTTACAGTTCACTTATCAGTCTATTTATATAGTAGTTTACAGCCAGCTAAAGGCTGTATGACCCACCCCTTTCTCTCACAAAGTTTCTTGGTTCTTATGCTTCAGCTGGCTGTAAACTTACAGCCCACCTCTCTTCTCTCTTCTCCTCTCTCTCCTCCACCTCAGCATACAGCCTACTAACAGCCTTTTATTATACTTGCTCTTAAACTGTTCAAAACTAATTAATAAGAAAACAAATCGAGCATATTGATGGATAAACTTTTGTTCATTAATTCTAGAAAGGAGAGAGGGGGAGGGGGGGGGTTCGAGAGAGAGGCATTGTATGTCAATAGATGTTGATCGATCCAGGATGCTAATCGTCATCCTTTTTTAACATCTTGTTAACCCCCGGTCTCCCGATATTAAACATGTTTCCAGGTGGCTTCTCAAATAATCCCCATATTAGCTTTATCTCGATCGATCGTTAAAGCGCTAAGCTCTAATTTTCAACAACCTAGCTAGCCACTCTAGGTAAAAGCCCAAAACAAAGATTGCACGTGGCATTTTAGCTTTATCTCGATCGATCGTTGAAGTTCTAAGCCCTAGTTTTCGACAACCTAGCTAGCTACTCTAGGTGAAAGCCCAAAAAAAAGATTGCATGTGGAATTTTAGCTTTATCTCGATTCATCGTTTAAGTTTGTTCAACAATTGACATGTAAGGACACAACTGGATGGATCCATATCTATTATATAGCTGTAGTTATGACTTTTGTCTATAACTTATTAGTTTAATAAATAGTAAATATTGATAGGAACTAAAAACTAAATGTGACTGAAAAGCAGAAACAATAACAGGTCAGGGCATCTCCAATGGTTATAACTAGCAACTAACTATAAGACTTCCACATCATTTATATAGTACACACTAAAGCTAACATTCTAAAGAACTATCTATAAGGATAGTTATTTGATGCTTACATGCACACACAGAATTTATAGAGGTTGCCTCGTTTGGCGTTATAGACTAGTGCTTAAGGAAGAGCTGGCTCGATTTTTTTTGCATACTCTCTTTCCTCCACATAGGATATATGCTGATGTGTACATGCATATAGCTAGCTGACTCAGACCATTGGAGATGCCCTAAAGGCCTGTCAAACAAAGAGAGCAAGACGGCAGATCAATCTACTGATCTTCTAGCTGCCTCCCATTGGAACAGTATGCATGCATGCATGCAATGCTTCATGCATGTAAAAGTGATGTAAGCTAGCTGTAACTGTTGAGAAACCGTCGCTGGCGACCAGTCCGAGCGATTTCTCTGCTTAGAACAAGAACGGATCAATCACAGAATCACAGAGAGAATAGATTGAACACACAGAGAGATAGAGAGAACTTCTGGTCTTCCTTTATTGCTTTCATTCATGTGTACATAATGAGGGGGTCTAGGTCCCTATTTATAGTCTACGGTGGGGTGCCCAAATGTAACATCCTGATTCTCAGAGTATTTTTGAAGCTTTTAAAATAAAATTCACCATTTGAATTTTTTTTCTGAAATTAATTAAAGCTTAAATGAAATTTTATGAATTAAAAGGATTTAATATGAATAATCTGAACATGAACATTTGCCAAAGTTATTTTATTTGAGTTCCTTGTGTCTCAAGGAATTTATTGGTTTTTTTCTGGATTTTTCTGGATTTATTTGCTATTTTCTAGAGCTCAAAAGGATTTAAATGAATTTATGAAAAGAAAATACCAAAATCCCCAACCGCCAGTGGGTCGAAACCCACCACCGCCCAACCCGCCTCGGCTCGCCACCCCCAGCGCCGCGCGCGCGTGCCACGCTGTCGTGCATCCGCGCCGCGCCGCCCGCCTTGGCCTCCCGATGATCGCCACGTGGTCGCCATCCGCCGCGCCAGCGCCGCGCCGCATCCCGGCGCCGCCACCGCGCCACCGGCTGTGTGGGGCCCACTGCCGTCGCCCCGACCCGACTCGTCTTCCCGTCTCGAAGCCGGACTTCGCGCCGCTGCCCTCGTCGCGGACACCTCGGGTCCGTGTATAAAGCCGCCGCCTCGCTTCAGATCCCGAGCCGCCGCTCGCCGCCGCCGCCGCCGGAGCCGCCGCCGCTGCCGCCTCGTCATCTTTGCGCCGCCGTTGCCGCCAGAGCTTCGCCGCCGCCGTCGCTGCTCGCCATCGCCGGTGAGCCCCGCCGCCGTCGTCGTCCCGCCACCTCGGCCGCCGCTGTCACCCGTCGCCGCCGCCGCCGCCGCACTTCGCCGCGCGCGCCGGCCGACGCGCGCGCCGCGCCGCGCGCGCCGCGCGCACGCTGCGACGCCAAGATCGACGCCGCGCTTCGCCCTTCGCTTTCCCCGCGCCCGGTCCATGTGAGCCGTGCCGCCGCCTTGTGGGTCCCGCCCGTCGGCCCGAGCCGAGACCCGTGAGCCGATCTGGGCCGACGGCCGGATGCGCCCACGCGCCGCACTACACCCGTCCGACGCTTCGCCGTGTGCTCCCGAAGCCGCCACGCAAGCGGGCCACGCCGCCCTAACGCTTGCGTGTTCGCCACGCCACCGCCACTCAGCCCTAGTCGCCCGCGCCAGCCGCCGCCTCAAGATCTGTTTCGTGCGCGGGTTCACCGAGACTCAGCCTCCCGTGCGCCGGTCCACAAAGACAAAGTGCACTTTTCCAATTTTCCTGATTTTCAGAAAATCCAATTTTCCAAGAGCCCGTTCTCCTCATCCTAGCTCCGATTGACCCGTTCTTTTTCTAAATTCATCTAAAATTGAGCTCTACCTTTTGGTTCAGGTTTGAAAGTTTTTGGAGTTCATTTGAATTTTATTTGAATTTATTTTCTTTTCGTCTCGTTTTTCTCTCGTTAGATCGCGTGTTCGAGGGAGCGAAGTTGGATTTGAAGACCAAGAGCCCTCATCTGAGCAAGGCCAAGGCAAGTCGTATTCTTTGATCATGTTGAACCCAGTTTTCAATCTATTATGTATTATTTTGTTTCAAATTATCATGCATGGCTATTTGTTAATAAAACCTCGTAATTGGTAGTTATACTCCTAATTGGTTAAATCCTCCATGATAACTTGATTGCCATGATTCCATTGACACCATAGGATTGGGAATTATTTAGTGATAAATAATAATTGTCACATGGGGTTACGCTCAACCGCTTAGCTCGCTTATTATTAGTTAGTTCGATCCGTCATCGCATGTGGTTAATTAATCCCGACTTAATGGTTTACTTGAACGTGGTGGTTAGCCACGATTATAAAATTTGTATGTCATGACATGGGTAGTGTCATGGGCATTGGTTATACAAACTTGGCTTTCACTTGGGCGAATGATCGTGCAAAAAGGGGGTGCTGGATGCACATTGGGATGTGGATGCTTCACTGGTAATTGTTAAGGACTTAACTTTGTGCGCCATTGATCCGAGCTTAATCGTGCAAACCACATGTCTAGTATGGGATAGACTGGCATAATAATTTGTGAAGTCTCCACTTTGGTTTTACTACTGATGTTGTGTGGCGCAAGAGGGGGCAATTATCGACTAGGGGGTTACCCTACTCGACGGCGAATCCTTAGCGAGTGGGATCGGTGGAGATGGACCATTGTAAAAGCCTTGTTGTGATTTCCTTAAGCCGAGGCTAATCACATCGTGTGGGTACAGTTGTGCAACCTCTGCAGAGTGTAAAACTATTCGAATAGCCGTGTCCCCGGTCATGGACAATGCTCGGTGATTTCACACGAGGGGTAGAGTCTTTATGAAAATTTGATTGGTTTGAGATGGGAAGTGAATGGTTAGTTCACTTGTGGTTGTATTCAATTCCTTTGATATATTTACTTAGTGTCTGTTGTTAAATATGCTTTTCAATCTATATATTGTACTTACTTCAAATTGTCGCTTCATGCAAAACTAACCTTTCAGCCATCCATTGTTAAGCTTTGCATATTATATTGCATTCATTTGTTACAAACGACTTGTCGAGTACCAATGTACTCACGGCTTTATGCCCATGTTGCTCGCTTGAGGAGGAGGGACCAGATCACAGGAGTTGCTAGAAGGAGGCTACTACGAGGACTTCACTGATTAGGACTTCGCTCCCGCCGATTGCCTGTGGGCATGTCGAGTGGCTACTACGCTTAATTTTGGATTTCACGCTAGTTTCTTTAAAGCCCTTCAAAGCTAATAATTGTAAGCTTGGCCATAAGGTCGCACTCTGCTGGTTATTAATATAATTTGGATTTCCTTTAGAATATCGTGATGTGGATGATATTTATCTTTGTTTACGCTGTGTGCACTAGCGTGATCCTCGACTAGTGCAGAGTACAGTGAGAGTCCGAATTTGTATATTCGGTCTCGACAGAGATGGTATCGAGCCATATCGATCGAGGACTAAAACCTAAGTTAGTCGTTGTCTCAAAATTCAAAACCTATTTTCTAAAGACAAAACAACCAAACCTGATATTTAGCAAATTCTTTACTCTCTTACCTTATTCTTAGGGACTCTTGCCTCTCACCTTAAAATTTCTGCGAAAATGAAAATTTTTAAACCGACTCTTATCTTGTGTCGGTTTGTAGATGTCGCAAAGCAACTATAGCAGTCGAGGATGGAGGAGAGTGCTTCGAGCATCGCTAAGAAGTCTTGGTTTCAAAAGAACACCAATGTACAGCTCCATGGATGATGAAGTAAGAGGGTACCATTTCACACGGTTGTACTTCACTATCAAGCTTGGAGGTCACGTCGACACCACGCCTTCAAAGGTTCAAACCGCAGCAACCGCACGCAAGGCCGTTGCTCAACTCGCCGACGGTATAAGATCGGATGACCAAGTTCATCCAGAATACAAGAGAAAGTATGAACTCGAGGAGTACACTCGCGGACGCCAACACCTCCACCTTCGCCACGCCACCCGGCCGGAGGAAAGGCAACGATGGCGATGATCGCCGAGAGTACCTTCAACTCGTCATTCCAAAGAAGAAGCACCTACAATGCAGTTCCGCAACCGATGGACGTTCTACAGCGATGCAGAGGAAGAAGAGGAAGATCGCACACCGCACCTCGCCGACCGAGTGGGAGCGGAAGAGTAGACCGTAGCATAGGATAGCATCGGTTAGGAAGTGGTTTTTGTTTGCATTGAGTGTGATGTGAGCTGCGTTTTGCCCTCAAAAGCAATATGTTGCAGTCATATCAAATCTTTTATTGAAGTGATTTATTTGTTCTTTTGTTAGCTTTTCGCTAAGTGATTGTTTAGTTTAGGATTTACCATTAGAATATCCCCTTAGACGAACTTACCACTTATCTTTGCTTTTCCTCTTACCGTAAGCCTGTGAAGCCAGTCCTCAAGCAAGTGATCTTTCTTTTCAGATGGTTGATACCCGAGCTCCGCAGACGTGGTCGATGAGTCGATCCCGAGGCGATCAGCAACTCCGAGCAAAGATGCAAACCCACTGGATCGATCCAACCTTGAGTCGGGCTCATGGCAGCCTGCACTCGGTTGATGAACACCATGATGCGAACATGAACGCCATGATGAATCGACAGAATCAAGACATGGCCATGCCTCCACCGGTTCGCCAAAGATCCAAGTTTGCGAATTTATGAGGACAAGGCCTCCTACCTATTCACGGTCTTCGAGCCACTAGAAGCCGGCGACCGGATGCGTTCGATGGAAAAGAAGCTTAACCTTGCCCAAAGGTACGGATCGCGAGAAGGTGTTGTATGCAGCCCATCAGCTTGAGGGTGCTGCAGCCGAGTGGTGGGAAAATTATTGTGCCGCTCACGAGGATCCAGAGAGCATCACTTGGGCTGAGTTCGCAGGAGCTTTTCGTCATGCCCATATCCTGGATGGGGTGATCGAAATGAAGAAGGAAGAATTTCGGGAGTTGCAGCAGAAGAACATGTCCGTGAGTGAATATCTCAACAAGTTCACTCGGTTGGCCCGTTATGCTCCGTAAGATGTCGCCACAGATGATGCTCGCGTAAGAGGTTCAAGAAAGGATTGAACCCAGGATTGAAAGTTCAGGTAGTGGGACATGATTATGCCAGTTTCCAAAACATGGTGGACAAAGCAATGCTCATTGAGGAAAGTCATCGCGAGTTGGAAGAATCTCGCAAGAGAAGAATGATGCAGCAAGGATCACAGATGCACCAAGCTCGAGAGCCCGCTGTAATTTTCAGCCAGCTCGAGTTCCTCGGCGAGCCGGGATTCAAAACTCCCGCACCGCCTCCCGTCGGTTTTCTTGGCGCCAAAACCAAATCCAGTGGGAAGCCAACAGCAGAGGATTACCAAGCCCATGTCAGCAGTCACTTGTTTCAAATGCAATGAGACGGGACATTATGCCAACAAATGCCCGCAAAATACCGCATTGACACCAGTTCGCTTCAGCTTGGGAGCCACACTGGCCGCACTTCGCAGCAGGATCAGGACGCGGAGCACCTCAAGGATCAAATCAACCCAACAAAGGATCGCAGACCGTGATGCGTGGCCAGGTGAACCACGTCACCATGGAGGAGGCTCAAGCAGCGCCAGATGTGGTGATTGGTAAGTTCCCAGTAAATTCAGTACCTGCCACAGTTTTGTTTGATTCTGGAGCTTCACATTCGTTTGTTTCTCGGAGTTTTGCTCTAAAGCATAAGTTGGAAGTCGTTGCACTTGGTTCCATTTTATTGGTTCAATCCCCAGGCTCTGAGATGAGTACAAACCTAGGATGCCCCAAAGTTAGGATAGCCATCCAAGGAGTAGAGTTCTCCGCAGATTTGGTTGTGCTGAATATCCGCCTTTGGACGTAATTTTGGGTATGGATTGGCTCAAGAAGCATCAAAAGATTGGAATGTGGAAGCCGAGCAATACTTTGGACGGTCCCGATAGAAGCAAGGTTAGATTTGAAGCCGACATGAAGCGGCAGAAAAAGTGATGGTGTGCCAAAGTAAAGGGATTGCCCTAAATGAAGTACCATTGCCGAGAATATCCCGATGTTTTTCCGATGATCTCCCGGATGCCACCAAAAGAGAAGTAGAGTTTGCAATTGAGTTAGCACTGTGCACCTCACCAATTTCCAAGAGACCTACCGAATGCCCGCCAATGAGTTAGCAGAATTAAAGAAGCGGATACAAGAGTTATTGGATAAAGGGTATGTCGACCAGCACCTCTCCGTGGGGAGCACCAAGATTGTTCGTCAAGAAGAAGGATGGTAGCCAGCGATGTGTGTGGATTACCGAGCTCTCAATGAAGTTACCATCAAGAACAAGTACCGTTGCCCGAATTGATGATCTGCTCGATCAATTAAAAGGAGCTGGAGTGTTTTCCAAGATTGATTTGAGATCGGGTATCACCAAATGAGGATTCGACCGAGGACATACCCAAGACAGCCTTCTCAACTCGTTATGGATTATACGAGTTCACCGTGATGTCCTTTGGCCTAACCAATGCCCCAGCCTACTTTATGTACCTGATGAACAAGGTGTTCATGGACTACTTGGACAAGTTTGTCGTTGTGTTCATTGATGACATTCTGATCTACTCCAAGAATGAGGAGGAGCATGAGGAGCATTTGAGATTGGTATTGCAAAGATTGCGGGAGCACAAGTTGTATGCTAAGTTCAGCAAGTGTGAATTTTGGATGAAGGAAGTTGCCTTTTTGGGTCATGTGTTGACAGCAGAGGGAGTGTCCGTTGACTCGTGGAAAGTACAAGATGTGCTCACCGAAGGCACCCACGTCGCTGACCCAGTCCAAGCTTCCTAGGAATGGCAGTTACTATCTGAGATTCATTGAAGGGTTCTCCGGTGTAGCCCGACCCTTACCCAGCTACTAAAGAAGGAAAAGAAGTTTGAATGGACGCCAGAGTGCGAGAAGAGTTTCGGAAGTTAAAGGAAAGTCGACAACAAGCACGGCCTTAATTTTGCTCGACATCAAGAAAGATTTTGAGATTTATTGTGACGCCTCCGCAAAGGTTTAGGTGCGTATTGATGCAAGACAAAAGAGTGGTAGCTTATGCATCGCGTCGCTTGAGGCCACATGAGGAGAACTACCCTACGCACGATTTGGAGTTAGCAGCGATTGTGCATGCCCGAAAATATGGCGACACTACCCGATGGGTAACGGATGTGAGATCTACACGGATCATAAGAGCTTGAAGTATATCTTCACCCAATCGACCTTAACCTAAGACAAAGAAGATGGTTGGAGTTGATAAAGGACTATGACATTGGAATCCACTATCACCCAGAAAAGCCAACGAGTGGCGGATGCGTTGAGCAGAAGGTATATTGCAACACAATTATGGTCAAGGAGAGTCAACCAAGATTGCACGAGGAATTCCAAAAGCTCAGTTTGGAGTTGGTTGAAGAAGGGATGTTGGCGCTTTGGACTTGCAGCCGACCTTGATAGTCGATTCGTCAAGCGCAACCGAGGATGAAAATATCCAATGGATCAAGGTTGGATTGAAGGAAGGAAAAGCGGCAGTGTTTTGTGGAGGATGATCGTGGTATCATATGGTACAAGAAGCGATTGTGCGTACCCAATAAGGAAGAGTTAAAGCAATTGTTGCTTAAAGAGGCACACGAGTCATTATATTCAATTCATCCAGCAGTACCAAGATGTATCAGACATCAAGGATAAGTATGGTGGCGGTATGAAGCGAGAAATAGCAGAGTACGTAGCACTATGTGATGTTTGCCCCGAGTGAAAGCAGAGCATCAAAGACCCGCAGGATTGTTGCAACCGTTGAAAATTCCCGAGTGGAAGTGGGAAGATGTGGGCATGGATTTCATCACAGGTCTACCCAAGACCAAGGAAGGTTACGACTGATATGGGTAATTGTGGATCGATTGACAAAGGTAGCCCATTTCCTTCCAATCAAAACCACATATTCGGAGATAAGTTGGCGAATTGTATATGTCCGAATTGTGAGTCTCCATGGAGTTCCTAAGAGGATTGTGTCGGATCGTGGATCGCAGATTCACTTCACGATTTTGGAGTAGTTTCCACGGCGATGGGTACTCATCTGAATTTCAGCACAACCTATCACCCACAGCACCGATGGTCGACAGAGCGTGTAAATCAAATCCTAGAGGATATGCCGAGAGCATGTGTTTTGGATCACGGAGCTAAGTGGGACAATTGCCTACCTTTGCAGAATTTTCCTACAACAACGATTACTGTGCCGCGGTTTGCGAGATGTCACCGCTTGAGGCTTTGTATGGTCGGAAGTGTAGGACCCTCTCAATTGGAAAGAAACAGGAGAAAGGCAAATTTTTGGGCGAGTGTTTGCAAGAAGCCAAGAAAAAGTGCGCTTGATTCAAGAAAGGCTGAAAAGCTCAAGCCGTGCAAAAGAGTTATGCCGATACTCGCCAAGAGATTTAAGCTTTGAGCCCAATGATTATGTGTATCTCAGATCACACCTTTCAAAGGTGTTAAGCGTTTTCAAATGAAGGGAAAGCTAGCACCAAGGTATGTGGGGCCATTCAAGATTTTGAAGCGCAAGGAGAAGTTGCCTATCACTGGAGCTACCGAGAACTTGAGCGGGATACACGATGTTTTTCATGTGTCTCAATTGAAGAAGTGCTTGCGAGTGCCGAGGAAGCAAAGTACAATTGAGGTCGTGGATCTCCGTGAGGATCTGTCCTATAAAGAGCATCCCATCAAAATCTTGGAAGTGTCGAGCGAGTCACTAGAAGAAGAGTCGCTCGCTTTTGCAAAGTTCATGGAGCAATCATTCAGAGGAGGAAGCAACCGGGAAAGCGAGGAGGATCTCAAAGCGGAGTTTCCAAACCTATTCTTTAGAGAGCCGTAATCTCGGGTCGAGATTCCGTTAAGGGGGAGGTTTGTAACATCCCGATTCTCGAGTATTTTTGAAGCTTTTAAAATAAAATTCACCATTTGAATTTTTTTCTGAAATTAATTAAAGCTTAAATGAAATTTTATGAATTAAAAGGATTTAATATGAATAATCTGAACATGAACATTTGCCAAAGTTATTTTATTTGAGTTCCTTGTGTCTCAAGGAATTTATTGGTTTTTTCTGGATTTTTCTGGATTTATTTGCTATTTTCTAGAGCTCAAAAGGATTTAAATGAATTTATGAAAAGAAAATACCAAAATCCCCAACCGCCGGTGGGCGAAACCCACCACCGCCCAACCCGCTCGGCTCGCGCCAATCAGCGCGCGCGCGCGCGTGCACGCTGTCAGCATCCGCGCGCGCGCCCGCTTGGCCTCCCGATGATCGCCACGTGGCCGCCATCCGCTGCGCCAGCGCCGCGCCCGCATCCCGGCGCCGCCACTCGCGCCACCGGCTGTGGGGCCCACTGTCCGTCGCCCCGACCGGACTCGTTTTCCCGTCTCGAAGCCGGACTTCGCCGCCGCTGCCGTCCCGTCGCGGACACCTCGGGTCCGTGTATAAAGCCGCCGCCGCCTCGCTTCGCAGATCCCGAGCCGCCGCTCGCCGCCCGCCGCCGGAGCCGCGCCGCCGCTGCCGCCTCGTTATCTTTGCGCCGCCGTTGCCGCCAGAGCTTCGCCGCTTCGCTCGCTGCTCGCCACCGCCGGTGAGCCCGCCGCGTCGTCGCCCCGCCACCTTGCCGCCGTCACCCCGTCGCCGCCGCCGCCGCGCATTTCGCCGCCGCCGCCGCTGGGCCGACGCGCGCGCGCCGCCGCCGCCGCGCCTCGCGCACGCCGCGACGCCAAGATCGACGCGCGCGCGCGCGCCTTCGCCTTCCGTGCGCGCCGGTCCATGTGAGCCGTGCGCGCTTGTGGGTCCCGCCCGTCGCCCGAGCCGTGACCCGTGAGCGATCTGGGCCGACGGCCGGATGCGCCCACGCGCCGCACTACGCCGCCCGACGCCCGCCGCTGTGCTCCCGAAGCCGCCACGCAAGCCGGGCCACGTCCACCTAACGCTTGCGTGTCCGCCACGCCACCGCCACTCAGCCCTAGTCGCCGCGTCAGCAGCCGCCGCCCGATCGCTTGTTTCGGCGCCGGGTTCACCGTGAGACTCAGCCTCCCGTGCGCCGGTCCACAAAGATGCTGCACTTTTCCAATTTTCCTGATTTTCAGAAAATCCAATTTTCCAAGAGCCCGTTCTCCTCATCCTAGCTCCGATTGACCCGTTCTTTTTCTAAATTCATCTAAAATTGAGCTCTACCTTTGGTTCAGGTTTGAAAGTTTTTGGAGTTCATTTGAATTTTATTTGAATTTATTTTCTCTTTTCGTCTCGTTTTCTCTCGTTAGATCGCGTGTTCGAGGAGCGGAAGTTGGATTTGAAGACCAAGAGCCCTCATCTGAGCAAGGCCAAGGCAAGTCGTATTCTTTGATCATGTTGAACCCAGTTTTCAATCTATTATGTATTATTTTGTTTCAAATTATCATGCATGGCTATTTGTTAATAAAACCTCGTAATTGGTAGTTATACTCCTAATTGGTTAAATCCTCCATGATAACTTGATTGCCATGATTCCATTGACACCATAGGATTGGGAATTATTTAGTGATAAATAATAATTGTCACATGGGGTTACGTTCAACTGCTTAGCCTGCTTATTATTAGTTCGGCCGATCCGTCATCGCATGTGGTTAATTAATCCCGACTTAATGGTTTACTTGAACGTGGTGGTTAGCCACGCTTATAAAATTTGTATGTCATGACATGGGTAGTGTCATGGGCATTGGTTATACAAACTTGGCTTTCACTTGGGCGAATGATCGTGCGCAAGAAAGGGGGTGGATGCACATTGGGATGTGGATGCTTCGCCTGGTAATTGTTAGGACTTAACTTTGTGCGCCATTGATCCGAGCTTAATCGCAAACCACATGTCTAGTATGGGATAGACTGGCATAATAATTTGTGAAGTCTCCACTTTGGTTTTACTACGATGTTGTGTGGCGCAAGAGGGGCAATTATCGACTAGGGGTTACCCTACTCGACGGCGAATCCTTAGCGAGTGGGATCAGGTGGAGATGGACCATTGTAAAAGCCTTGTTGTGATTTCCTTAAGCTGAGGCTAATCACATCGTGTGGGTACAGTTGTGCAACCTCTGCAGAGTGTAAAACTATTCGAATAGCCGTGTCCCGGTCATGGACAATGCTCGGTGATTTCACACGAGGGGTAGAGTCTTTATGAAAATTTGATTGGTTTGAGATGGGAAGTGAATGGTTAGTTCACTTGTGGTTGTATTCAATTCCTTTGATATATTTACTTAGTGTCTGTTGTTAAATATGCTTTTCAATCTATATATTGTACTTACTTCAAATTGTCGCTTCATGCAAAACTAACCTTTCAGCCATCCATTGTTAAGCTTTGCATATTATATTGCATTCATTTGTTACAAACGACTTGCTGAGTACCAATGTACTCACGGCTTTATGCCCATGTTGCTCGCTTGAGGAGGAGGGACCAGATCAGCAGGAGTTGCTAGAAGGAGGCTACTACGAGGACTTCACGGATTAGGACTTCGCTCCCCAGTCGATTGCCTGTGGGCATGTCGAGTGGCTACTACGCTTAATTTTGGATTTCCGCTGCTAGTTTCTTTAAAGCCCTTCAGGCTAATAATTGTAAGCTTGGCCATAAGGTCGTACTCTGTTGGTTATTAATATAATTTGGATTTCCTTTAGAATATCGTGATGTGGATGATATTTATCTTTGTTTACGCTGTGTGCACTAGCGTGATCCTGGACTAGTGCAGAGTACACAGTAGAGTCCGAATTTGTATATTCGGGTCTCGACACCAAATATGCCAGGACTCTTGGCCATGGGCCCAGTTTCCTAACACTCCCCCTTGGGCACTCACCCAACATGCTCATGCCTCATCAAAACTCCATAAAAACCCAGTGGGAAAAATTTGGAGAAAGAGTACATGATACATGTGATGTTGCGATGCACGAATTGCCTCATTAAAAACCTTGGTTGAGAAACTTCATGGAAAACTCATCAAGGGAAAAAGAGTACAATTCACCCAATTTCATTTGATCTTTAGGACTTTATTCCTTTGGGTACTTAATCTTCATGATCAAGATTTAATAACGGGCTTGAGAGAATTCTCCCCCTGAATTCTGCACTTCTCTAAGTCTCATCATTCTAATCCCTCACACGCACCTTTCAAAGCTAGATGCGGGGAGTGACTTAGTGAATAAGTCTTCATGACTTAGTGTGCAGTACTTCAATTTTGTCCATCTTTGCAATTCATGAGCATAGAGGAACTTGGGGTTGATATGCTTACATGGCCCGTCTGCATTTGTGCAACGCAAGCTGTATTATCTTCTTGGATAATTGTGGGGGTTTGCACAATGTTCATTCCACATGACTACTGGATGTGGTGATCCGTTCAGCGGATCCAAGCGCACTCTCATGCGACTTCATACAGTGCTATAATTTCTGAGTGGTCCGTCGAAGTAGCTACAAGGCTTTGCTTAGACGATTTCTAGGAAATTGCAGTTCCACCACATGGAAATATATAGCCTGTTTGCGACTTAGCGGTATGCGGGTCAGACAGGTACCCAGCATCTGTATAGTCAATCACGTTCAGATCTTGATTCTTTCTGTAAGACAATCTAAGGTCCTTGCTACCTTGGAAGTATCGGAAAATGTCCTTTATGCCCTGCCAATGCCTTTTGGTGGGCTCTGCACTGTACCTTGCTAACAGGTTTACGGCAAATGCAATGTCCGGTCTAGTGCAGTTTGCTAAATACATGAGTGCTCCCACTGCACTCAAGTATGGGAATTTCGGTCCCAGAACTTCCTCCCCCTCTTCCCTTGGTCGGAAAGGATCTTTTTCTTGCTGTAAAGACCTACCGATCATCGGTACTTTTGAGGGAAATGCCTTCTCAAAGCCAAACCTTTCGAGCACCTTCTGGGTGTAGGTCGACTGATGTACCAAGACTCCTTCAGGGACATGCTCAAGCTGCAGGCCTAAGCAAAACTTGGTCTTGCCCAAATCTTTCATTTCAAATTCTGACTCCAAGTAGGAGCTTGCTTCTTTTATGTCTTCGGCTGTCCCGATGATATTTAGATCATCTACATACACAGAGATTATACAAAATCCATTCTGGGATCGCCGTATAAATACACAAGGACAGTCTTCATTGTTCGTGTAGCCTTTCTTGCAGAGAAAGTCGCTCAAGCGATTATACCACATTCTTCTAGATTGTTTCAGTCCATACAAGTGACTTTCTCGAGTTTCACACTGCATGATTTCTATTTGCTCTGTCTTGGTTTGGAGAGGAATTCCTTCAGTGGACTCTCATGTAAATCTCCAATCCAAGTTATCAGAAGGTATGCAATACAACATTCATCAATTTCATTTCCAAATTCAAGTTCACCGCCATTGAGATCAAGTATCTAAAGGTAATTCCACTCATGACTGGGAGTAGGTTTCTTCATAATCAACTTCAGTATGTTGAGTGAAACCCAGGCTACCACCTTGCTTTGTATCTCACTACTTCATTTCTTTCATTTCTCTTTCGAACAAATACCCACTTGTGCCCAACGGGTGTATGTGGGGAGGTGTGCGACATACTGGCCCAAACACATCTCTTTATTCAAAGATAGCAATTCGGCTTGCTATTGCCTTCTTCCAATCTTCCCAATCTGATCTTTTCTTACATTCAATGAGCGATGCATGGGCTCGGATCAAGATCGATGATGGTGCCAATTTTCTTTGCGAAGTAGATATCGATATTAGCGGTTGTCCTATTCAGGGACTCTCCCGTGTGCACATAATTTATAGCTATTTCTTCATGAGTTGCTTCTTCTGGAGCGATTGCTTCTGCTGGAGCTTTACCTTACACATCGCTTCTTTCAATTGCGGTGGCAAGTCCCTTTAGTTTTTCGGCTCCGATGTGTACGCACACATCCATGCCGATGGGGATATTCAGATCCGGTATGCCCTTTTCTGAAGGTGTCATACTTGTGCCAGGTCTCAACTGGCTCCTTTTCTCATTCTGGGGGACTTCAATGATCGGCTGTGATAAATCCCTCTTATCCCTTTTCACCAGGCGTCCCCGGTTACTTAGGATTCGAGGAACCGGAGTTCTCGTCCTTTATTATTTTTCTGAGGCCTCTGGACGAGATTAGGGATACCTTCAATTTTCTTTGGTATTTCAACCCTCTCCGGTGCAGTGCGTGCAGGCACATGCGACTTAGTCACGCTCTTCAAATCACTAAAGTGATCAGGCAGCTGATTTGCTAATGCTTGCAAATTATTTGTCTTTTGGACTTCTCTTGTCTTCTGGACTTCTATTGTCTTCTGGACTTCTCTTGTGCGTGGGTCATTTTCATGGATTCCCGTGTCTTGCCACGTAATTTCCCGACATTCTTCATCAAGGGGTTGATTTTCTCCCCCTAATGTTGGGAAATTTTCGGTGGTGACTATTGCGCTAGTTGCATAGGTGAATCGATGTTGTAGGCCGAAGATCTAAGGTTGATGAGATTCACTGCATGCAGAACTGCATGTTCCCAACATGTAGCTGGCAAATTACAATTATGCAAGAGGGGTCGGGCAATAAATTTAATTCTCTTAATTAAAGCCTCTGCTGAACCATTCTGGGTATGGACATGCGGTACCGAATGCTCAACTGTAATTCCCATAGCCATGCAATAATCATCAAATGCCTTCGAAGTAAATTCTCCGGCGTTATCCATTCTGATGGACTTGGTATGATAATCTGGAAACGCATTTCTGATGCGAATGATCTTCGAGATCAATTTTGCAAAGGCATGGTTTCTTGTGGACAACAGACCCACATATGACCACTTCGAAGAAGCGTCAATGAGCACCATAAAATACTTAAACGACCCTGAGACGGGCTGAATAGGACCGCATATGTCTCCCTGGATGCGTTCCAGGAATGCAGGGACTTTTTCCTTCACTTTCAGAGTGGAGGGTCTAGTATTTAGTTTCCCGGCGGCACATGCAGGGCACACAAAATCTTCATGATTCAGAAAATTCTTCACATTAATATTATGCCCACAGGAGTTATTTATAATGTTTCTCATCATCCTAAGACTTGGGTAGCCTAATCTGTCATGCCAGAGACAGAAGAGTTCAGAGCTTCTAAATACTGTCTTCAGAACAGTGTACGCTGCAGGCGCCTTAATTGTGGTATAATATAGCCCAATTTCTAGTGAAGGAAGTTTTTATAATATTCTTTAGCCATTCTCTTCGCGCTTCGTAATGAGCAGGTATTCCTTACCGTACTCTTCTTTAGTCTCAACGTGGAAACCATTTGCGTGGATATTCTTAAAACTTAGGAGAGTTCTAGTCGATTTTGGGTACAATAAGGCTTCTTCAATGACCAAAGTTGTGCCCATTATGGCTCTTCCGGAATCAATTATACATGAATCGCTTCCGGCGATTATCATAAGGCTGCCAGTGCTCTTACGAACCGACTGAAAGCACTTAATCTATCTTAAGATGATATGCGTTGTGCCGCTGCTAGCTAAGCACACTTCCTTCATAGGGCGCTACACGTGTTCTAATATAGGGTATTTATTAACATGTATGAGAAGGCAATCAACACATAAATAAAATACTCCAATATCAGAACATATCATGCCATCATAAACTGAATAAATGAATGAATTATTCCAAAAGTCATCCAACCATCACGAGAAAACAACAATTCTTAGGTACCATCCATGCAAATTCTAACATATTCTTCCACACAAAATAAATGACAATTAAAGTCGAAATGTATTCAGTACACCAGACTTCTTCTGCTTTTTCTCGGGGTGATATTCTCTTCAAGAGAAATCATGACGGTGGATGCTTCTAGGTCGAGAGGGGTGCTGCTGTCATAATGGTCTCAAACACCATCAACGCAGGCAACTGCTCAGAATGCTCCCCCTCAACCAATGCAGAGTGGGCTTCATGTGCCCTTTGCCATCCCGTTTTGGCTTGCTAGCCTTATTCTCACATGGAGCATCTGATTTGCCTTACTGGGCTGCGGTCTTACCCTTCTTTCCCCTTTTCTCTATCAAGGGCTTTCGCACCTTGTTGCTCCTAGTGTTGGCTTCACGACCAACGGAGCTCCCAGGTGGCTGAGTGACGTAGTTCTTACAGAGAACTTTGTCCCGAGCCTCCGCAACTTGCATCATATCGGTCAATTCGACGTATTCCTCATAGCCATCTTGACGATAATTACGTGAGGATTGTACTTCATTTGGGTGGAAGGATTTTCTCAATTTTATGTATTGGGGTACAAATCCTGTGCAAGGCAGAATTGTATTCCCTGACCGTCTTAAAGTCGACAAATCTTAGTCTGATCCACTCCTACTCTGCTTGAGTAAGAATGGTGTACTTTAGCCTCTCAAACCTGCTTCTTGGGTGCGGTCCAGAGTGCTAGCGCACTATTCTCTACCATGTACTCATTCTTGAGAGTGAGGCAGAAGTGGTGCCTGAGAAAATAAAGTGCCTGATCATTCTCTTTAGGCGTGGGTTAGGCGTCATTCAGTCCGCCAATCCCAATAGTCGCACGGAGCTTCCTGGCTCCAAGCACAATCTCGACATCGGATGCCTACATCAGATAGTATTGGCCATGCTAGGCCAGTTCCTCGAATCTTCCAGTTCGTGATGCTAGTCATCTAAATGTGTATAAGTCTACTGCTGGTAGACATGCACGGAATAATTCACTGCGGGTAAATAAATGGTACAAAAGGCTCTCGTAATGTTCCAGAATTTTCTATGCATTTTCTATAATTTTAAAAGCAATTTTCAGCAATTACATTTAACCAAAACAGTAAATAAACACAGAAAATACAGAGAATAATAATGGCATAAATAAATAAGCTTCAAATGCTAAAAATAATGCAAAATTCAGATTCCCGAGGCCTTTTTATGCTAAAATATGAAATTTTAGCAAATTCTGCAATTCCAGTGGGGTTTTACGCAAAATTTCAGTTCAGAGAAAATTTTACGCAATTTTCTGTTTTACCGAGGGGTTTTCTACAAAATTCTGGACCCACTGGTAAATTTGAGGGGTTATACATAATTTTCAGAACTACGAGACCTTTTATGCAAAATTCTGGACTTATATTAAAGTTTCAAGGGCCAATCGGTAAAATTTAAGACTTTCGGGGCCCTTTTTGGAAAACGGCCAGCCCCCCTCCCCCGGCTGGGCCTTAGACCCATTATTCTTCCCCCGGCCCGCTTAGCCTCTTTGGCCCACCCGGGCGAGATAATGCATGGGGGGTAGGGTTTCCCTACCCCCATTTGGTGGTGGTGGCGGCGGCTTAATCCGTCCAGCCGGACGCGGCAACTGGCCAGGAGCGGTGGAAGGCGGGCGCGGGCTCCGGCCGGTGAGACGACGGCGCAAGGCGGCGCGGCACGGCGACCACGCTGCGCGCAAGGGGCGGCATGGTCTTCGGCCGTGGTGGAGGCGGTCGGCCGACGCTATGCGGCGGCGGAGGAGGCCGGCCGCCATGCGGGCGCGCGGAGACCGGTGGAGGCCGGCGAGCGCACTTCAGCGCGGTGGCGCTGCGCGCGCTCACCTCGCGGTAGGCCGAGGCCGGAGCGGCGGCTTCAAGGCGCGGCCGTGCGGATGGGGCCGGCGGCCGCGGGCCGCGCGGAGAGGACCGGCGGCGCGGGCGCGGCGGAGAGGACCAGCGGCTGCGGGCCCGGTGGAGAAGGAGTCGAGTGCGCCGCGGCATGCGGTGGCGGCGCAAGCCATCCGGCCCGGGCGACTTCAGGCGCGTTGGCGGAGTGAGCGCGGCGGATGCGACGGCTCGGTGCGGCTTCGGGCCGAGCGGCGGTGGAAGCCAGGGGGGCCGACGGCCGCATAGGGGCGGCGGCGAGCAACTTAGGGCCAGCGGCCGCATACGGGCGGCGGTGAGTAGCTTCTTCGGGAGGGCCTACCTCGCACGTGCAGGCGCGACAGCCGAGACACCCGGGGCGATGACGCCATGCAGGGCGGCTGGTGTGACGGCGGCGGGAGGCCGGCCGCATGCGGGCGGCGGGCGTCCACGGTCGGTGTGGCCGGTGGCTATCTGGTGGCTTCAGGCCGACAGGAATTTTTCATGTGGTGCTCGTGCAAAACCGAACAGAGATCATGCAAAAAGATTTCCCCCTTTTTTTCAATGCAATTGCTGAACAGATCAATGCTCAATTTTGTCATGCAATGATCATGCAGAATCAAAAAAAAATCAAGCAAAATTTTGTTTCCAACCTACGATGCATCTACCCTGTTTCGCAATCTACCGATCGACATTGTGCCAGCGATTTCAGATCTGCTCGCGGTAGATTTAGGGCGGATTTGCATCGTTCTACAGTGTAATCAACATATACCCCGTTTCACAATCTACCGATCGGCATTGTGCCGGCGACTTCAAGTCTGCTCGCGGTAGATTAGGGCGGATTTGCACCATAGAATTTCAATCTAGAACGCGAAAAGAAAAAACAGATTCAAAAGCGATCTAGAAAATTCAATCTGTGCTTCGATGATTACCTCGTTCACCGGAGCGAAGTCGTGCTGATAACGTGTTGAGAAACCGTCGCTGGCGACCAGTCCGAGCGATTTCTCTGCTTAGAACAAGAACGAATCAATCACAGAATCACAGAGAGAATAGATTGAACACACAGAGAGATAGAGAGAACTCCTGGTCTTCCTTTATTGCTTTCATTCATGTGTACATAATGAGGGGGTCTAGGTCCCTATTTATAGTCTACGGTGGGGTGCCCAAATATACCAGGACTCTTGACCATGGGCCCAGTTTCCTAACAGTAACCACCTGGTACGTCAGTATTTGCGACGGAGACACGCAACGCAATCCTAACAGCTCGATCTCACTATCTTTCTAGTAACCTGTGATGTGCTGTGGAGGGAAAGGTGGCAAGGTTATTTGACGTGTATGTTTTTTTTAATACCATTTCACGTGTAACTTATTTTAGCCACGGACGTATGAGTTTTTTTTTTGGCGAGGAGTATGAATTAATTAACAAAATAGCATGAAGCTGCTATATAGTGTACTAGCACCTCCTTAATTCCTAGGTGCACAAAATTTTGTTGTGCCCGTGGCAGAGGCATTGGGAAAGAAAGCTTAGTTATTATTGATAGTAAAGCTTTAGGGTATTATAGGAAGTGTTGAGAGCAGAACCACTTTGCGATTTTTAACTGACCGACACTAATGTAGTGATAAATAATACAAGGCGACGCATCCTATGCAATCACCCTTTCTAGTGCTTTCTGTTTTGGCACCAAATCAACTGGAAAATTCTAAAACATGACGTACTTCTCAGATTACTCTACCTATTTATATAATTTCAAGTTTAAATTCAGTTTTTGTTGTAATTAACAAAAATGAGAAAATCTGACAAATAACAATCAAAAGGAAAAGGAAAAAAAGGCAAAAGCTATTATTGACGGCATATTTATCTTTTTTGTTTCTTCTAATAGATTTTGAATTTTATTTGAAATTTTAAATGGTCATGTGCTGCAGTCCAGGAAGAATATGAGGCTGTTTCGTGTGCCAATCACATCGACTGATCACTCTAAAATCAATGTTGTCAAATTTTTTTTTTGAAAATTTTCACGTTGAGTCGGATCCAAACTGAAAGTTGATTGCATAAGTGCACCACAAATAGTGATTGAGTGGCACATGTTTGTTAAATACAAATGGCTAAAACGATCTAATATTTAGTTGTAAGTGCTACACGTTCATACTAATTTCATTACAAATACCATGAACCAAACAATTTAGTGAAAAATCAAATGGCTTATTAACGTACAATTAACTACAGAGAGCATATATACCACAGTACTACATAGTTATACCTAATTAATGTCATCAGAAACACTCTAAACTAAGAAAATCCTCCATACAGACTTTCGTGATTTAACAACATCAACACTAAACAAAATTCTAAAGGTCAAAAAAAAAAAATGTAAACACTAGTGACATGTGGAAGCTGTTATCGGAGCGTCCCCATGCTACCTCAGGCTGACAATAACAATGGCAAGGCAAGATGCGCCGGAGTGTAACACGATAACATCAGCGTGGTGTCACGCATCGAGGATCCATCTCGGACGAGGTCCAGAGTCTAACTATAGACGAGATCCATGAACCAACCTCGGATGAGGTCCGGAGCTAACCCCGGATGAGGTCCATAGTGTAACCCCTGACAAGGTCTCTCGGATGTGGTAGGACCCACTTGGCACGATGGATGAAAGTACCTCTCAGTACAAGCTAAGATCCGATAGCAAAAATGTAACTTCAGACGCTTTCCTCCCCCTACATAAATTGGACCCCTTGTAAATATATAGGGAGGAGGCCATTTGTATCACTCATACGCATGTGCAATAGACTTGTATGGTCGTTTGTACATGATTCTTGTTGAGTCTTTTTTTGCATCTTTGGCAGTCCGTGAATCCAAACAGAGGTGTATATAAGTTCACTGTCCGATCTCGTATTGATGAATGACAACAGAAGCCATAAAAAAGGAAATTCTCTATCTTTTGAAACACCGAACTAAAGAAAATTCTCTCTTAGTTAAAGGAAGACTCAGCTAGAATAAAGTTCCTTTCTTCGGTACAAAGATTGAAATCAGACGAATTTGCCTTGGACTTCAACGCTGGAATTCAGATGCACAAGCCACGTGCAGCTACTAATGAGAGAGCAAAGCATCGTCATTAATACTTGAGACCGGTGGAAAGCAATAAGATTTAATAAGATTTCAAAGATAGATAATGGCGATTATCTAGTTTACCCTGGTCTGTCTACGTCTCTGAACAGAATGACTGTAGTATTGGTTTTACCCAATTATGTTTACTTATTTTTTTTTGCTAGATTGAAAACTATCTAGATTGTCGTTGCTGTTTAATACGTTCAATTCTCTCATTTTTGCTCCGTTCAATTGTGGCCCCTAAATATCCACTCACCAATCATTGCTTGGAATAATATTAGTGTTTGGTATGTCAAGAAAAGAGTTAAAGGGACATGAGATTCTCTCTATGCTTCGCTTTTTCGTCTTGTCGGCTCTAGCTAGAATATAATACTCCGAAGAACCTCCAGCTTTTCACTAGTTATTAAAGGTAGTTTCCCTAGCAATAGCGTCGTTCAACTTTGTTGATAGCAAGGTTCTCAGAATCAAGACTATCAACACAGGTGGGGATCCTCTATCCTCCTTAGTTCTAAAAAAAAGACTATCAACACAGAATTGTTTATTCATTTTCCACCTGTAGTCTCTTGTTTTTATTCTTTTTGCGATTACATAGAAGATGCACACGCACGCACACCATCACGCCATACACCATACGCACACACACGTTGCAAGCACCCTTAGTACATGCTTAAAAAGATAGAGGCTAGGGATAAATCCGTAACCTCACTGAATTCCTAGTGAAGTGCACCTGTGTTTGCATAAAAATGGGCACTAGGATTTGAACCCTAGTTGGTGAAGTCGTATGTCTACAAGTCCACCTCCCCACCAAAAGATGGTTCCCACGTGAAGTCTCTTGTTGTTGTCATAAATTATGTGTGTTTTCGACTACTACAAAAAAACTCATCACAGATGGTTCGGAAACGTCATCACAGATAGTTTCTAGAACCGTCTGTGATAACTCTTACACAGATGGTTCTTAACTAGAACCATTTGTGATAACTATTATCACAGACAGTTCTTACTATGAACTGTCTATAATAGTCTATTATCACAAACAGTTCTAGTTAAGAACCGTTTATGATTACGTTATCATGATAACATAAATAGGCCTCCTTCAGTTCATAAATATTCTCTAATTGCACTATAAAACAACGCAATCAGATATTGCAGATGAGCCAAAGCAGGCCTATTTATAATTGGTGCCATGTCTTTGGTGGCTCGTTCTTTAGATTGTAGGTGCTGTCGAAGCGCCGTGGTCAAGGCGTCATAGTCGAAGCCGTGGTCGAAGTGCTAAGGTTGAAGTATCGTGGTCAAAGTAGTGGTCGAAATGTCGTAGTTGAAGCTTCATACTCAAAGCCATGATCGAAGTGATGTAGTCGAAGCGTCGTAGTCAAAGCAGTGGACAAAGTGTTGTGGTCGAAGACATGGTCGAAGTTCTATAAGGGAATTTCTTTGCCACGAGGGCCTTCTTTCCTTTAGCTTCTACACACAAAATCACTTTCCAAAGTCACTACCGCATGCCCTAGCCATAAATCCATGGCACTGACACAATAGCAAAAGTACACACAACAATTCGATTTTGATAGCTACAAAAGCGATTTGCCGGTAGAGCGCGCCTGCTCGACTCCCTAGGGTCCCAGTCCAAACTCTGGCTTCATGTTGTTCTCCTACCAACACCAGAAAGGTCACCTCAATCAAAACTTTGAATTAGATTTGCAATTCTTGGGATAGAAAAATTAAAGAAAGATAGCTACTTGAGATGGACGGATTCATACTAGGGAGGAGACAATGAGGCCGCACTCGTTGGGGACTCTGTGGCCATGGTGGAGGATCAGGTGTGAATCAAAATTCATTGTGTTGGTTCTTGGAGTGAATGGGGGAAAGGGTAAGGGATTAACAAGGGCAAGAGGTGGGAGGAGACCCAATGCTTACTATTTGATGCAGAGAGAATAGCCGGGTGGGGGTCAGCATCCTAGGGGAGATGCCGCGGATCGATGATGTTGCAGGGCATTATCACAGATGGTTCAGATTAAAAACCGTCTGTGATATATAGGTATCATAGACAGTTCTTGTTAATACCATATGTGAATTATCACAGATGGTTCTTGTTAATAACTGTCTATGATAATTGCAGACATCATAGACAGTTTTTAATCCAAACCGTCTGTGATAATTCATAGACAGTTCTTATCAAGAACCGTCTTTGATATTACATCTTCACATATTGTTTTTAGCACTGGTAGCAATATAGACAGTCTCTAAACCGAAATCGTCTTTGATTGTATTTAATATTGACGGTTTTGATCAACCGTCTGTGATGAGCTGTCTAGTATTAGCCTTTTTGTAGTTGTGTTCACACAAGCCATTTTGTATATATGCATAACTGTTTCTTGATTTCAAGAAATGTACCATTGAAATGTTTCTAGAATCTCATAGCCAATGGCCTGCAACAAATAAAATACAGAGGTGTTATCTATTTTTAATGTGACTGAAATTTTTTAAGCATCAATCACCTTTTTGAATACTATGGCAGATCAATCTCCACACCAATCCAATAGTCACAAAAAAAAACTGTCTTAGACTTAATAAAATTTCAGATGACTTTGAAATTGCGAATCCATTTAAAAAGTTACTATCCAAAAGCCTGGGAAGCCAAACAGAACAATTAATTCTTTTAGGGGAACAGAATAATTACTTTGGGAAGCCATTTTATTCTCGAATAACCAAACACCTCAACTCTTACAAACTAATGAAAAGTTCTACGTACGCATACAGAAAGAATGAGTTCCACGGACGATTATTCCATGTTACATCATGCATGCAGTTAAGTATAGAGCAGTTCTCTGTCGTACGTACGTTGACCAGTATTTGAACAATTACTGCTTCTACCACTAGCGAGAACGGTGACTTTTTCTTATAACATATTAGGCGCCGTTAATTCTTAACAAATATATTTTTATTCATTCAACAAACTTAAGCAAATACCAGGTGAAAACGATATAAAAATCATCACAAAATTCATGGCAATTGAAAAGGGTAAATCCCACGTACTTTAGCTTCCATCCCTACCACTCAAGATCTCAAGTCCAGGGTTCATCAGTTCTTCTGAAATGAGACGAAATTTTGCCCCTTTCGATACCCTCTGAAATAAATTTGATTCAGCCAATATTTAGCCGAATTTGTTCAAATTTCATCCAAATTTGGTTAAATTTCATCAAAATTCAAATGATATTTGAAATTTTCGTCCAACTTTTGAATGAACTGAATGAAATTTCGGAAATTCGTTCATCTCGGTGCCTCCGAAAGTTTTTTCAAACCGAATCATTTAACCCTGCTCAAGTCCATGCCACGCTGAATATATCAAAATGTGTGGCCACTTTATTCCAAACTTTTGTACAGATGATTAGCTAACCTATTGTACATAATCTCAAACGATGTAACTTTTGTGCATCGACTCCTAAGTGTCAGTACTACCACCAAAACCTGTATTCAGCAGCAGGACACGAGCATCCTTGCCTCAAGTTGCCTCTCCATGTTGAATCTCTCGATGAAGTCCTCCACTCTCCTGTTGAGCTCATCTCTAGGCAGCCCCATCTCCTCCTCCTCACACTCCTCTTCCTCGACGACCTCTTCTCGCAATTCAACTCTCCCGTGTTCTAAGTGTTCTTCCACTTCCATGTACTCTCCATCACCAAAATTAGCCACCGAGATATCACTGTCTTCTCTCAACACCTCAACCCCAACAATGGTCGACGAAGCATCCAGCAGCTGGTCACGTTGATCTAGATGCTGCAGGCTGTCATGTACAACCACCATGCTGTCTTCTTGTTCTTCTTTGATCATCTCTTCGGCAGCATAGTCCCCATCTTTCTCCTTGGTCACTGGTGTCAAAGCCGCAGGCTGATGTCTCGCAACATCGATATTATCCTCACTGCTCATAGAGTGAGTGCCGCTCTGTGAGAGCTTTGACTCGTTGGCGAGGAATATGACGATGATGTTGGAGAAGACAAATAGGTACTTTGGCGTGACGATGGCCGATGTGGCAGAAGGGAGTGACACCAAGAAGAAATTCCTCAGGCAAGAATACATGTGAGGCACCCAGGTTAACATGGAGAGGATCACCAGGCCAAGAAGAGTGGCCTTGAAGAAGGCTTGGAGCTGGCTTGCACAGCTTCTGTCCATGGCGGTTTTTGTTGTAAAGGGACGTTGTGGCGTTGTGTTGGATTTGCTGGAGTGAAGAGAAGAGAGTACATATGCGTGAGAATGAAAGAACCTGATGTGAGTAAAAAGATATCACATATGGGGTGGCCTATTTATAATAGGTACGGTAGTCCGTGGTAGTGGCCACAATGGTCTTTTTTTCTCACTGGCTAAGTTATTCGTCCTTCGAAATCACTGGTTTCTTTGCCTTATGCTGTTTTTCTGCTTTGCTCCTACGGATCCTTCTTTGCAAAAGGAGTGGGATGTGATGGTTTCTTGTTGCCTTGAAAATGTGGCCTGAAAGCAAGATGTCCAGCTGTCCAGGCACGGTGTGTCCAGCGGCCATGGTCATGAAACTCAGCTAAAAACCAGTTATACCGGATCGCCCGGCTAGAGTACGAATCAGTCTTTAATATTTTGGTTTACTCCGTGTTACTTCAATTTCATCCGATTTACTCCTATGTTTGTTGTGACCTGAAACTTGCATTCAAAATCTTATGTATTTATCATGCTAGTCACTTGATCAGTGCCTAGGACACATATTCAATAATATTCATATCATATCCATATATAATAATTTAAACAAAATAGTGTATATAGGTAGCAACCGAGCATAAGCCAACACGGTGAAGCTTACAACATATGGACCGACCAGCCAAATAGAACATACAATATAAATGGTCTAGCGGAAATGAAGATAAAAGAGCCATCAAAACCAGCAAATATGCCTCAACTCATCCACATGATATTGACTAGAGCTACACCCTAGTAACCAGCATCCTCAAGATGGATCTTCTTCAGCATCCTTTAAATGTGTTCAACTAGTAACTGTGAGTACGATAATCGTACTTCGTAAGACTTTATACCAAAGTTATATAGTATACAAGCTAAGGCAAAGGTATCTGTCTAGTCTAGTTCAATTTACAAAAACCTACCTTCAATTGTAATAGATTGCAAACGAAAGTTGTAAGAGCATTCAAATTTGATAACTAATTAATAATAAAACATAAATAGCACAATTTAGAACAAGAGGCTTGCTGCCTCAGGATTTTGAAATAGTGGCAATAATCTTGCTGAACCAAGGTATGCATGGATTTCCCATCCATACATTCCTCGAATCATTTTATAAAACATAAAACTACTATGATGGTGGGACATGGCTATTAGAATAGTTTCACACTCCACAGAGGTTGTACACTTTCCTTATACGACATAAACATCCCACCATGTTATACATGTCACATGATACCATCGATACCCTATTTGAGAGTTCATGATGAATCTTTTACATCACCGGTCCTAATAACCACCGTGCAATAATACCTTCTTAAGACGAAGAGTACCCTCCAATGTCCCATGACTCATACGGTTTATTGGTAAACCTTTCTTCCTACCAAGATTTCTCCGAATATGGAACCCCTCTATGCTCGTAGTAGCCCAATTCACTCACAATCTACCACCTACGGTGAAATTGTTGGAACCCAGTAGTTTATTATGCTAAAGCCTTCCCATAAAAGCACGTGTGGTTGTACATTATATCATGGGTCTAACTACACCATAGACTCGGTCCTTAGTGACCTCGGTATGACATCCACAAACCATAGTCTCGTGGTAACCGCACCGGCCTCTATAACCACTCACCCAAGTCTAAAATATATTTAACATTTTCTTTACTAACCAAGATAACAGAGGTAACTCCTCTTGACCATTTCCCGAATATCGCCATTTTGGACATTTTGACCAATTTTCAACCTAGCACATCTAATATCGTTATAAGCATGGCTAAGCATCAACTACTTTGTTTACTATGTAAGTACCATATTTTCCAACAGTGAATATTAATGCTAAGGTGATAACAATAAGGGTATCAATTTTATCATGGTAGGATCAATGCAACAAATTGGTATAACTATCAACCTTACCAATATAGCAATTTTTACTGAAATTACATGCATGCATAATAATACAACATACATACAAGTGAAATATGGGATAAACATCATCAAAGGTTTGCTTACCTTGCTCGTTGAACTCTTGTTCTTGCTCTGGCTTGTCAACAAAATATTTTGGAACATCGATATCTACTCGACAAATACCAAATATCGCAAACAAGAGCTAAATAAATTCAAACAATGAGAAATTTAAAATATTTTTGCATAATATGAAAGAGCATGATTTGACAAAATTTTAGAGATAAAAATCATTCAATTGGAGTTCACATGCAAAAGTTATAAGCATTTGAATTTGGATTGACGGGTGGGCCCAACTCATCAGGATTTTATTCTTTTCCAAAATGGCTGATGCGTGGGGCCCTTGTGTCGGTGACTCATTACTTAAAACTAGTTTAAACATAAAATTACCATTTAATATTATCTAGGCCCACATATCATAGACTCATAACTTTAAATGAGTTTAATGAAAGCTAATATAATCTCACCCTGTGTGGGACCATTGGTCAGAGAGAGGGAACAGGAGTGATTGACGATGATGGTGGCCGAGGTCACTGCTGAGCTTGCTAGCGGTGAGGGGGCAACAAAAAAGGATTTCAGATAGTGACAAGATGGAATGCAGCGACGAAGGTGGTGTTTGTGGTGGCGGAAAGTGGCGGCGGTGAGCAGAGCTCCACGAAGTTAGTGGTAGAGTAATGAAGACTTCATTTGGGGCATAGGTAAATGTTCTAGGGGCTAAGGCAATGCATGTGGGTGTGGCTTGGGGAACAATGGTCGTTAGAGTGACACCGGCGCCATCCTACTATGGCAGTGGCATGGACGACAACAATGATGGTACTAAAATCAACTCATCTGAGCTAATGGACGAAGCACTTGAACATCAGAGGCTTACCATGAGCATGACAGAGGTAATGATGACACTAAAATCAACTCATCTGAGCTAATGGAAGAAGCACTTGAACATCAGAGGCTTACCATGAGCATGACAGAGGTGCTGGCGATGATTGAGCGGTACTAGAGTGTTTTGTCGATGGTGAGCAAGGATAAAGGCGACGGGTTCCACGTCGATGGTTCATTGAGATGGACAAGCCAATAACATGGGTGGGTTAGCTTCCTCACTAACCTATAGATGATCAGAGAGAAAATAATTGGTCTGAAACTCACTAGAGAGAGAATGCCTAGCAGCGACGGTTTTGGTCGAAGTTGAAGACGATGATGCGGTCTCAACAATTCACTACAAGAACCAAGAAATTGGATGGGGTTCTTTGAAAAGGAGAACATATGGTGCACTTTGACGCGGAAGGCAAGGCCATGGTTCACCGAAAGTGATAGCGATCATGGTAGAGCGCATGTACCAAAGCCAAGAACAATAATGCATTCCGGGTGACTCAGGGGAGGAAAATCTTGGCCAAGGGGCAAAATGGAGATGATGAAAGATGGTGAAGGAAAGAGGGCCTGTTCTTTTTGGCTGCAGCTTGTGGCTTTTGGCTGTGGCTTGTGGCTTTTGGGCTGTTTATGCGAGAGATTACAGAGTAACAGAAACTCACGTACGGTTTTTGCCGATATAAATGAAGTCAGTAAAGCATGTACTACAATTAACTAGTAGACCTTATCTTGAAAAGATACTCCGTTTAAAAGTTAGTTACTGTAGAAAAGCCGAAAAACAGCTTTTAGAAGCTAAAAAGAACAGGGCCAGAGTGTGCTCGGATTGGGCTTAAAAGGGTGAAGCGCCAAGATTTGCTCAGCGATTCCCTTTGAGCGGCATCACTGACATGGCGCAAACAAACTATGCAGTCGATAAGATAGCTCAGGCACACGAGGTAGATGATAGGGGTTCTGTAGCGACACTATTGGTGTAACAACAGAGGGCATGCTGGCATAACAACGGAGGGCATGCTTTGGTAGAGCTTGTCATGGTGTGCTTGTAAGGAAAGGGATGAAAGGAATGAAATTTGAAATTTAACCAAAATTTGGACAAAATTCTAATGAGGACAAATTTGTCCAAAATTTGACCAAATCATTTTCCTTTCATATGGTAATGAATGGAACAAAATAAACAAAATTCTGCCAAAATTGTGAACCTTGAGTACAGAACGTAGTGGTCGGTAATATTGCACCTTCGATCCTGGCATGTTCACCTCCCTACCGATGCGCACTTGCATCGTCCTCTCCGTTGCCGACTATAAGATCGAGGAGAACAACTAGCCCTAGGAACCCAACTAGCCTCCAGCATTGCATATCATCCTCAGATGGATGGATAAATAGGATGAACTAATCAAATTCTTAAGGATATGCTATGTGCTTGTGCAGTCACATTCAACATCAATTGGGAAAAGAATTTGTCTTATGTAGATTTTTTTTATAACAACACCTACCAAGCTAGTTTACAAATAACGCCATTTGAGGCACTCTATGGACACAAATGTAGAACACCCCTCCTATGGTTAGAGACAGGAGAACCAACAGCCATTGGACCAGCCATGATAAAAGAGGCTAAATAATAGGTTCACCTAGTCCAAAAGAATCTCAAGGCAGCCCAATCCAAACAAAAGAGCTATGCCAATCATCGTTGATGGGAGTTATGTTTTGAGATTGAAAATTTTGTCTATCTCAAGGTTTTGCCACTAAAAGGCATGAAGCGATTCAAGGTTTGTGGTGAAATTGGCACCATGATACATTGGACCTTTTCATATCACTGCTAAGCAAGAAGAAGTTGCTTACTAGTTGGACCTACCAGCATAGATGGCCAACATCCATAATGTTTTTCATGTGTCACAACTAAAGAAATGACTTCAAGTTCCAAAACAATCAACACTACTAAAGACTATCAACCTTGGCATAGACCTCACTTGTTGAGAGTATCCCGTATAAATTCTCGACGTGGTAGACTATCAGATGAGAGTAATACGTTTTTTACAAAGTTCTATGGAGCAACCACACTAAAAGAGAAGCTACATGGGAGCCAAAGAAGCCCTCAAGGCAGAATTCCCCTATCTCATTGCTGACCATCATGAATCTCGGGGGTGAGATTCCTTTTAAGGGGGTAGGTTTTGTAACAACCCAATTTTGACATCTAAACAAACATGCATGACTTTCCATGAATTTTAGAAATTTTGGTGCATTTTTAAAAATTTTCCAAAGCTTAGTTGAAGTTTAAGAGTTTTAAAATAAAATATGTGGCACAAAAATATGCAAATAAAATTTAGAAAATTAAATTAGGTCATGAGTAATTTTTATAAAAATTTCATGTGCAAATTCCATTAGAAATTCATACTCAATTCAAAACATAAATAAAAATTAAATCCTAATTATTTTTCTCCAAGGCAATTGGGCTGATTCTCACCTGTCGGCCCAACCTATGCATGCCTTTTCCTTCCACTTCACAACCCAGCAACACAGCCCAAGCCAGCTAACCTAGGCACGTCACCGCCATGTGGGCCTGGACCCACGTATCGGCACACTATGGATCTTCTTCCTCCCTCTCTTCTTCCTCGCGCCAACGCTGACCTTATCCCTCACTTGCTTTCATGCACCATGGAGCAATATAGCATTCCACCTCGATCCAAGAGTGCTATGGCTTTGTCCCATCGCCATGAGTTCGTCCCATCGACCATTGATGTCTCTCACTCGCTCACTCTTAAGCTTGGTGACCTAAGCCCTAATGGCATCTGAGCCAACCTCTCAAGTCCCCGTTATAAAAGGCCAAAGCTATTGGTATCATGAGACGCACCTCGCTTCACTCTTCTTCTTCCCCGCTTTTCCCCATTCTTTTTTCCTTCGGCTGAAGCGAATTGAGCCAAGTTATTCAATCCAACCAAGTTCTCTCTGGTGAGTCTTCAACCTCGCCATCATGCTTTCCAAGCTTGCCTTACCTTCACCTACCTCGTGCTCGCACTCCCATGCTCAATTGCCCATAGAAGCAACAATTCCTGAGGAGCTTGCCATGTGCTGTCCTCGCCGTTGATGCTGTTGACATCATCCTCCCTCTAGGCACTGTTCCGTAGTAAGCCATTAGTTCCCTTACTATTCTAAGTCAAGCCAACACATTGAGATAGCTTAGCAAGCTCCTAGATCACTATAGCTTCCCCTCGCTGCCGTCCTTGCTGTGCCATGTCCGGCCACTGTGGAGAGCATTGCTCGTCGCTGCTCTCGTAGCACCAGTATGCCCCCTAGCACTACACCATCACTCCGAAGTTAAATATAGCCTTTAATAAAAGTTTCAAGCTTGCTCGTGCCTTTGCATGCTCATTGTCGCACTTGCCGCCACCCTCACCACTACACCACCGCCTCACACCATCTCTGGCCTTGCTATCACAGTCAGTAGAACTGTAGCAACCATCGCAGCCCATTTGGCCCCTCAAGCTAGCCCTCTACCGCCTTCACCACCGGCGCCAAGATCAGCCATGGCCAGGCAGAGATAGAAGAAGGAAGTCACTAACCGATGGGCCCCGAGTGACATAGAGGTTAGTGTAACTGTAGGTCAGTTAGCCTTAATGACACACTTAATCTTAGTATGACATGCGGGCCCTATAAGATTAGAATCCCTAAATAACCCAAGATTTAAACCTTGACCAATTGACATGCGGGCCCCACATCCCATAACATGTTTCATGGACTGACCCTATGGACCATGGTCATTGACTAGTAGGCCCTACCTAGTCTTCGTGAGCCTTGACCTTTAGCCGGCCCAACCTGTCAGCCACAGAGCCTTTTCCTTCAGAAAAATAATTCCAAAGTAAAAAAGAAAATCTAAATGGACCCCACCTGTCGGCTTTTTTAGAATTTTAGTAATTTTCTTTTGGTTTAAAATTTGACTGACCATAACTTCTTCATTCCAAATCAAAACCTAGTGATTTTTGTTTGTAAATTCATATAAATTCAAAACTTTTCTAACAGTATAAAAATCATAATTTTTTGGAGTTTATTTCAATTTATTCTAAATGTTTGATTGAAAGTGGATGATTTCACATGTATAGACTTCGACGCTTTGGACGCCCTAGTCCTTGACAAACAAAATCCCACCTTAGTCACATTTGATCAAGGCAATTCCTTATAATTGGTCATATTGAAACTAGTTTTCAGATGAGATATTTTGCTTTCTAACCTACGTGCATGCTTATTATAGTAATTGCTAAAATGCTATGTTAAATGTTTAATACCTTGTTATATCATGCACTTGATACTAGTATTTCCTTCGTTGTTTATTGATGTTTTCTTGCCATCTCACCCTAGGATACTTACAATTGATAATAACTCCATGATTGATTGAACTTTAGAAGGCTATTGTTGTTCTTAGAAATGTAATAGTGGTAAAATGAAATATGACACAAACATTGCCAACTAAACTTGAAAACATGATAATTACGGTAACATGGGTTACCACTGGAAACATGAAAATGCTTTCTAAAAATGGTGGAGATTCGGGCGAGTGGTTGGTTGGAGACTGATGCAGGGGTTGTACATATTGGATTGGCTATGCAGGGATTGCATGTGTCATTTTTGAATTCGTTATGCAGTGATTGCATGTGTTATTTTTGTACAGATTGTACAGGGATTGCATGTATCATTCCTTGAACAACTATACGAGAATTACATGAGCTTGGGACTGATCATACTAGGATTGCCTAAGTTCTTTAAGGACCAAATTTTTATGCTCATCTTTTCTACACACAAATTGTGCAAACACATGTCTAGTTATGGGACAGAGCTAGCCTACTAATTTGCTTAGCTTTGGTGTGAATCCTACACACCTATTGGCTCATGGATTTATGTGATTGGTGGGAATTGCTCAGAATGGGCACAAGCCTTGTGGGTTTGTCGAGAAGGGCCATAGCCTCCCTAACAACAAGGTCCCTCATGAAAACATAGCCTGCGGATGGGGACATTCTTAGGGTGAAGCATAACTTGGGATGGGAGTGGTCATTGGCACAAGTGTTGAGGACTCTACCGTGGAGTGGAAGTAAGCATCATAGGTAAGCATTGTAAAAGTTTTGCTAGGATTTTCTCAGTTGCGTGCCTATGAAAGCATGTAGTCGCCAACATTATGAGTTAATCATATCTTTTGGGTAAAGCTGTACACCTCTGTAGAGTGTTAAAAATCTATTCGAATAGCCGCGCCCTTGGACATGGGCAATGGTGTAGGAACGTTGCACCTGTGTAGTTTTTAGAAATAAAAAATAAACTGGTAATGGTTCTTGTGAACAACTTGAAATAGAAGTGAAAGCGGAGGGATTTTAATCTCAGCTTAATGGAAGTGAAAGTGGAAGGATTTCGCTCTCACCATAAAAGAAGTGAAAGCAGAGAGATTTTGCTATCACAGTAATGGAAATAAAAGCGGATGGATTTTGCTTTCACCTTAATGAAAATGAAAGTGGAGTGATTCTGCTCTTATGATAAAATTTGACTCAAAAATAGATATTGGTTTTAAGTCAAAATGGGTAACTTATCGGTTTGGAATCTAACTAAATTAGTATATTTAACAAATTGGTTTTATGCAAAAAGAGACATAAGACCTTTACTTGGATAAACCTTAGATAAAGTTATACACAATTCCATTATGCTATAGAGACTTGCTGAGTACCTTTGTATTCATTGTTGCTTAATATGTGGTTTTAGATGATGGGAGTGATGATCCGATGTATAGATTTACCCATGTCTCCGGCTATGACATGGAAGATGAAGGCTATGACTAGGTTTAGCCCCAGTTGATTACATGTGGCAAGATAGAGAGGCTCCTTTTGGTTACATACTATTCCACTACTCTAAACCATGCTATTTGGCCGATCGGCCGTTGTGTAAAAACTTGGTCGTAAGAGCTATTTACGATTGTCTATTGTTGTGGTTACAGACCAAACAGAGAGATGGTAGTATGGTAGTGGAGATGTTAGGTGAGCAATGCTTGGGGTCTTCCCCATGGCCTGGATGGCTTTATGTATATTCACATGGGGAGTATTTTACAATTGTATCCTTACACCCAAGTATCCCTCTCAAGGGAATTTGTGTCATTATACATGTCCCATTTTGGGCTTTACAACCTTCTAACAAGCCGACTGGGCTTAGGTGGGGGCCACCCCTACAACAGGAGCCTCTCATGGTGAAGGCTTCACAGGCCGAAGCCATGTTGCTGAGCCATTTGGCCCCCTCTGTCCCTGCGGCCTGTGACCTTCTGTGATCTTGGGCAAAAATGCATTTTCCGGTGCAGCCTAGCTTCGCACCGAGGATACAAAGCTGAACTGGTTGCCGAAGCCGTCTCCGGCCGAGGATAAAATTTTCTACCGCGTAAACCAGGAAGCCATGCAAGTAAGAGATCGTAGATTGTTACCACTAGACGCGCAGTGCAGCGGAAGTATCGTTGTTGCAGCCAATTCAACGAAGCGCGCGTCGATGTAGCAGTAGTAGTCGAACGTTCTCCGTCCAACTGTCTCCTCCTCGTGATCGTCCCGCTTAGCGCCGCAGTCACAGCAGTGCCTCTATCGAAGTCCACACGTCCGGGATGGAACGCCGTGCGCTGGTGTGCTAGCACCGTGCGCCCGGCTAGGGTTTTGGGATACGGCCGAGGGGAGGTGGCGGCCAGGGTTTTCAACACAATGGTCTCTCTGACCTGCAGCCCCACCTCCACATATTTATAGAGCATGCTAATGGGCTTCCACGTTGTATGCCCATTAGAACCCTAATCCCATATGGATCGATATCCCTTTTAGCCTATAAAACTGAATTGTTTATGATTGCCTCTTGGGCACATCACTAACAATCTCCCACTTGCACTAGAGACAATCATATAGGCAAGCTTTCCAATTCCAACCCCTTAAGTGTGTGACCCGTTAGGTTCATGTATAGACAGCCATGACCCGAAAACCCTTTTCAAGTCATAAGTCAATAGTGGCACCTAGCAGGGCATATTGACTCCTGAATACACATAAAGATCATATCGGCTAAACCTTGATATACACACACTTGGATCCCTTTGCCACACGATACCAGTCGAACTTAAGGCGAGATTCGTGCCACCCTTGTGATAGCTCAACCATTCACTCGATCTTGTGGTGGATTACAACTCATGACTAACCCTTTAGCCACATTGTGATTAACTCTTTAATCACCTTGGCATGGCCATGCACTTCCCTAATCCAACCACATCGAGGGGCCCAGAGATATCTCCTGTTATGCAGGAGGGGCAAATTCCATCTTAATCCGCTCACATCCCATTCCATGTTTCATGATAGACCTGAAGACCACTTTTATAGCTACCCAGTTACGGAGTAGTGTTTGGCAGCCCCAAAGCGCACCACTACACATAGTGAGAAACAATGGCGATTTCAGGTCGAAGGATCCAGTAGGTATACCACTCGAGATCGCTTGATGGCACATATTAACATAACAATCCCAGCAACGTCTCGGAGTGGGTCAATCCAACACCATGTTCTCTAACATGTGTCCACATTATTGATTTGATATTCCTATATCCATGATCCATGAAACATGATCATCAATCAATACATGTGCTAGTCCATAAATCATTGTTGTCCCATGAACGACATAAGACTAGGGATCTTTAGAATAACATTAAATAAAACAAAGAGTTTCACGAACAAGTCACATACTTGCCAATCAATGCATACAATCATTATTCAAGGAACCAAATAACAACTTATTCAAAATTTCATAAACATAGACTTGATACAATTATCTCCCACTCACACTAGAGTCAATTATGTAAGTATCTAATACCCATTGCACTCGTGTGTGCCTCATGCTTTGGTTGTGGGAGAGGCTTCGTCAACGGATCAGCAACACTCAAATCCATGTGCACCTTGCAAATCTTCACTTCACCTCTATCAATGATCTCACGGATAAGGTGATAGCGCCGAAGTATATGTTTGGACTTTTGGTGTGACCTAGGCTCCTTTGCTTGCGCAATGGCTCCACTATTATCACAATAGAGATCCACTGGACTGGACACACTAGGGACCACACTCAACTCAAAAACAAATTTTCTGATCCAAACAGCTTCCTTTGCAGCTTCAGAAGCTGCAATATACTCGGCCTCAGTTGTCGAATCAGCTACCGTCTCTTGCTTGGAACTTTTCCAGCTCACTGCCCCTCCATTGAGGCAGAACACAAAACCAGACTGCGATCTACTATCATCTTTATCAGTTTGGAAACTAGCATCGGTGTAACCTTTTACAATGAGCTCTTCTTCACCTCAAAAAATAAGGAACATATCCTTAGTCCTTCTAAAGTACTTAAGAATATTCTTTACAGCCACCCAGTGAGCTAGACCAGGGCTAGATTGATACCTGCTCGTAACACTTAGAGCATATGAAACATCTGGGTGCGTACAAAGCATAGCATACATGATGGATCTGATGGCTAAGGCATACGGAATCGCACTCATCTTCTTTTGCTCATCAAGTGTTGAAGCACACAGAGTCTTGCTAAGACTAATGCCATGTGACATAGGCAAGAAACCTTTCTTGGAATCTTGCATATTGAACCGTTTCAATACCTTGTCAATGTATGTACTTTGGCTTAATCTAATTAGCCTCTTCGATCTATCTCTATAGATCTTTATGCCCAAAATGTAAGCTGCCTCTCCGAGATCTTTCATTGAGAAACTTTTTCTCAAAGAAGACTTCACAGCTTCTAGCATTGGAATATCATTTCCGATCAATAATATGTCATCTACATACAAGACCAGAAAAAATAAGTGCGCTCCCACTAACCTTCTTGTAAACACAAGGCTCTTCTTCATTCTTGATGAAGCCAAACCCTTTGACTACCTCATCAAAACGAATGTTCCAACTCCGAGAAGCTTGCTTCAGTCCGTAGATAGATCTTTGAAGCTTGCATATTTTTCTAGCATTTTGGGGATTAACAAAACCCTCAGGTTGTGTCATGTACACATCCTCACTTAGGTTCCCATTTAGGAAAGCCGTTTTGACATCCATCTGCCATATCTCATAATCGAAATATGCAGCAATAGCTAGAATGATCCGGATAGACTTAAGCATAGCGACGGGCGAGAAGGTTTCATCATAATCAACACCTTGAATCTATTTGAAACCCTTCACCACCAATCGTGCTTTATAGATATGAACATTTCCATCCATGTCTATCTTTTTCTTAAAAATCCACTTGCACTCAATGGTTTTTACACCATCGGGTGGATCAATTAAGTTCCAACTTGATTATCATACATGGATTGAATTTCGGATCTCATGGCACCATGCCATTTCTCAGAGTCTGGGCCCATCATTGCTTCTTCATAAGTCTTAGGCTCATTATTGTCTAACAATAAAATGTCATGCTGATACCTTATTGGCAGTTGACGTAGCCTTTCAGACCTACGTGGGGCTGATGCCTCTTCACAAAGTTGTACAACATCTTGTACACTCTGTAGAGCTTCAGTAGGAGCTGAAACATTTTTTGATGTCTCTCGAATTTCTTCAAGACTCACCAGGCTCCCACTAACTCCTTTTGAGAGAAACTCTTTCTCCAAAAAGACACCATTTCGGGCAACAAACACTTTGTTTTCAGCCCTTTTATAAAAATAATATCCTTTAGTTTCCTTAGGATACCCCACGAAGAAGCATTTATCAGATTTAGGTGTGAGCTTGTCAGACGTAAAACGTTTTACATATGCTTCACATCCCCATATTTTGAGAAAAGACAACCCGGGATGCTTCCCAGTCCATATCTCATATGGTGTCTTCTCTACAGCTTTTGATGGAACCCTATTTAATGTGAACGCAACTGTTTCTAGAGTATACCCCCAAAAAGACAATGGTAGATCAGATTGGCTCATTATTGACCGAACCATGTCCAACAAGGTCCGATTCCGTCGTTCAGACACCCTATTCCATTGAGGTGTTCCTGGCGGAGTCAGCTGTGGAACAATTCCGCATTGCTTCAGATGATTACCAAACTCATGGCTCAAATATTCACCTCCACGATCTGATCGCAAGGTTTTAATTGTCTTGCCAAGTTGATTTTGTACCTCATTCTGAAATTCCTTGAACTTTTCAAATGATTCAGACTTATGCCTCATTAGGTAGATGTATCCATATCTACTAAAGTCATCGGTAAAGGTCATGAAGTACTGAAAATCACCTCTGGCAGTTGAACTCATTGGTCCACATACATCTAAATGTACTAAGGCCAACTAGTCATTTGCCCTCTCACCTACACCAGTGAAAGGTGTCTTAGTCATTTTGCCAAGTAAACAAGACTCGCATGTTTCAAATGATTCAAAATAAAATGAGTTTAGAAGGCCATCTTTATGGAGCTTCATCATGCGCTTATCATTTATGTGACCCAAACGATAATGCCAGATATAAGTGGGATTCAAATCATTAGGCCGAAGCCTCTTAGCATTAATGTTATAGATAGGCACATCCTCAAGATTTAAAACATATAATCTATTTATCAATGGAGCAAGACCATAAAGCATATCATTCAAATAAATTGAACAACAATTATTCTTTATTCTGAACTCATAACCTTCTGCTCCCAAACATGAAGCAGAAATAATGTTTTTGCTTAAGGCAGGAACATAATAACAATTATTTAATTCCAAAACTAATCCTGAGGGTAAAGATAATGGTAAAGTGCCGATAGCTAACGCAGCAACTATTGCTCCATTGCCTACGCGAAGATCGACCTCGCCTCTTGCCAAACTCCTACTCCTTGTCAGCCTCTGCATCGAATTGCAAATATGAGCAACCGATCCGGTATCAAATACCCAAGAACTAACATGAGATGTAGCAAGATTTATTTCTATAATATTTATACCTGAAGTAGAAGTCTTACTTCCTTTCTTCTTTTCGATTCGCAAGTACTTCTTGCGATTTCTTTTCCAATGTCCAGTCCCTTGGCAATGATAGCAAATGGTTTCAGGTGCAGCACCAATCTTGAACTTCTGAAGCTTAGATTTGACACTCGAGATCTCATCTTGAGTTTTACCCGTGCCATTTCCTTTGCTCAAAGCCTTATTATTCTTCTTTTTGAATTTGGTAGTCTTCTGAACCATCATCACATGATTGGAGCTTTTCTTAATGCTCTCCTCTGCTTACTTAAGCATCCCATGCAACTCGATCATTGACTTCTCCATGCCATTCATATGAAAATTCAAAATGACTGGCTCCAAGCTCGGAGGGAGCGACTGGAGAATCACATCAGTAGCCAACTCTTGGCTAAGGGGAAAACCGGATTTCCAATCATCTTGATCACATGAGGGCTGACCGGATTTCCTTCAGCTAACTTGCACGCAAACAATGACTTAGAGGTGATGTACCTTTCAACCCTTGCCTGGTTCTCAAACATGCCTTTAAGACCCACAATCATATTGTAGGCATCCGTGTTCTCATATTCCTTCTGAAGCTCAGAGGTCAGGGTGGCAAGCATGAGACAGCTAACATCCAGTGAGTCATTACAATGTTTGTCATACTCATTCTTTTGAGCACGAGTAGCATCTTCAGCTGGTTCATCTGGATATGGACCCTCTAGAACATATTCCTTCTTTTCTTGCTTGAGAACGATTCTCAAGTTGCGATACCAATCAATGAAGTTTGTTCCATTTAATTTTTCTTTCTCAAGAATAGATCGCAGATTAAAACTGGGTGTGGAGGAAGTAGATGGCAGCATTGTCTACAACATAAAATATATGCAAAAATTCATCGCTATGTTTATGTGAATACTTCCATTAAACAATTTAACAAAAGATACTTCCACTATATGTTTAAAATCAAATACCCTCTAATAACATATAGTGAGTCAAGATCCATATTTCACTAAGCCCTAGTGAGCTTTGGCATCACCGCTAGAAACCTAGTAACGTAGGTAAGCAACGCTTGCTAATCACATCTTATGTGACTCTTGTTTGTTGGGTGGCATCCAATGCCCTGGCTCCCGACACCATGCCCCAAGGCCCAAATCCAATTTGATAGCATTGTCAAGTAAACCAACACTATGCAAGTGGATGTCCAACATCCATCCTATTAGATCAAGATAGTTGATGGTACTATGCTTTGGCAGACCTACCAAACAATGATCGTAATTCTTATAGGCGCAGCAATTGGAAGGGCATCAAATAAATTCTTAATTTTTCTGAGGGAAGCTATTCTGTCATGAAAATACATCCTCTGGTATGACATGAAAGAATAGTATGACAGGAAATAAACATCACATGCATATAATCACATTATACTGTGAATGGTATGGCCTTTGAATCGTAGTGGTTGCCATCACCATGGTTCCACGGTGATGTCCTTCGCCACACTTCCTGTCCTCTTTGTCATCATGCTTGAAGCCTCCATGGTAAAAAACTAAACTATTACAACTAATAGCTAGCAAATGAATTACATGAGGAGCGCAAGCATCACAAGTTGACACGCAGGTCGTTATACAATTAAAGAACAGCCTCAACCCAGCTGTGATTAATACGACACACAGGCCGTCAAAACACACATGCATCACGTATACATCTATGCCATACCATTCACATCATTCCCTACAAAAACAAGTTAAGCGTAGAACGCATTCTACCGCCCTGACATGAATGTGTTTGTATAACAATCTATGCGCGTACGCAACGGAATTACATAGATCGCATCTATGAAATCGCTATGAAAATCTCATCGGGCCGATCAAATCAACCCAAATCCGAGCCATTCAAAATGTCTCAATTTTCATTAGATCAATCACATTGATCATCGCGATCGGTATACTTGAGGAGACCGCAACACAAGACCTCGATCTATTGGCTCGATCTACTGATTGTGAGTGCAGTTAGCCCCGATGGTGATTCCAGCCGGTAGGGGCAATTCGCGCGTACATCAACGAAGGAGCACAAACTAATCTTTTTGGCCACATGATGCTATCAACTCATACCTATTTCAACCCCTTATGACCGATTGATCTAATCAACCCGTGCACTGAAAGATCCATCACATGAACCTAGCATAAGAACGATAATAGATCGCATCTACTACAAACAACATATCAACCATATGCGACCAATCCGGATAAAAACTACAGGATGGCTCGATACCATCAGGAACACGCGCAGACGCTACGCTAGCGCAGAATAAAATTTTCTATCGCGTAAACCGGAAGCCATGCAAGTAAGAGATCGCAGATTGTTACCACTAGGCGCGATGCAGCGAAGTATCGTTGATGCACCGATTCAACGGCGCGCCGATGTAGCGATGAGTAGTCGAACGTTCTCCGCCCAACCGTCTCCTCCTTGTGATCGCCCCGCTTAGCGCGCAGATCACGAGCGCCTTTACCAAGTCCACACGCCCGGAATGGAACGCCGTGCGCTGGTGTGCTAGCACCGTGCGCTCGGCTAGGGTTTCGGGATACGGCCGAGGGGAGGTGGCGGCCAGGGTTTTCAACACAATGGTCTCTCTAACCTGCAGCCCCACCTCCACATATTTATAGAGCATGCTAATGGGCTTCCACGTTGTAGGCCCATTAGAACCCTAATCCCATATGGATCAATATCCCTTTTAGCCTATAAAATCAAATTGTTTATGATTGCCTCTTGGGCACATCACTAACAGCGAAGTCCTTCCACCGTGTAGTCGAGGTTGTCGGCGGAGCCGCCTCGCCGAGTCGAAGCCGAGGCGAGGCCGGGCTCATCTTGCGGACATGTTGCCGAAGCGCGGGAGTCGAACTAGCTGCCGAAGCTATCTCCGGCCACGAAGTCCATCAGCCGCAGAGTCTAAGTTGCTGGCATAGCCGCCGAGGTGAGGTCGGGCTCATCTTGCGGACATGTTGTCGATGCGCGGGGCAGGCCCGCGCCATGTGCGTGAGGTTGGAGCCGAGGGCGGGCTCGTCCCACGGAGATGAGTCTGAAGCGAACACGCCGCTAAAGTGATTTCTGAGGTTGTCCTGTAGATGCAAAGTCGACATACGGTACGATGGCTCGCAACCCGAAGACGATGTCTTAACGGCACCGGGGATCACGCCGACTCTGTGGTGTCAGGCGGTCGCACGGCCGTGGTCGTGCGTTCCTTCCTGAGAGGGAGGGTGCGTGGCAGGACACGATTGGCAGGTCGTGGGTTGTCAAGCAATGTGCACGCGCACGCACTTTGGTGGCTTGCGCTTACCGATCGTGGGAGGCGATGGGGCTTTATATGCCCCTTCGGCATCCCTATCAGAGCTGGTCCATCAAACAAAGCCGAGTCTGCATCCGACTTCGCTCCGTGGACGTGGCGGTGACGCAGGATGCGGAGTCGTTCCTCATGTACGAGGCCGAATCGAGGGCTGACTCATCCTTCGGACATGGAGTCGAAGTAGTCCCCCGATTCGCCATGCAGACTCGAAGCCGAGGGGCAGCCAAGAGGCTCGTAGCTTAGCGATGGTGCTTTAATGATGCCCGGCGTGCAGCGGGGACTTCACGACGCGGTGGTACGTGACCAGCGCATCTCGCGGTGTCAGCGACTGCCTAGCTGCAGCAGCGCGCTTTTTCCCAGTGGGGGCAGGATGCGTGGATGCACGTGATTGACGTGTCATGCGTTGTCAAGTGGCTACGAGACCTCGGTCGCACGTTCCTTCCCGAGAAGACGGGACGTGTGGAAGCACATGATTGGCCCGTCGTGCATTGTCAGGTGACCGCACATTTGCGGCCGTGCGTTCCTTCCCGAGAAGATGGGATGCGTGGAAGCACGTGATTGGCACGTCGTGCGTTGTTAGGTGACCACACGTCCATGATAGTGTGTTCCTTCCCGAGAGAGCGGGCCATGCGACAAGACTTGATTGGCGTGTCGTGCGCTGTCAGGCGGCCGGACGACTATGAGTCTTCGTCCTCCACCAGTTGTGCTTCTCGATCATGGGGAGGTAGACAGTTGGGCTCCCACCGGTTGCACTTCCCGATCATGGGGGAGGCGAGCGGTTGGGCTTTCGCCAGTTGTGCTTACCTACGGTGTGGGAGGTGAAGGGCTTCATATACCCCCTTTGGCATCGCACTGGCGTTCTCCTTCACTCGCCTCCTATTCCCTTACTCTCTTTGACCTGCGCACTGTGCTCTTGCCTCCTTTGCTGCCGCTATTCACCATAGGCGCCGTACTTCTCGCCGTTTAGCTCCTGGAGGACAATGGCTCACGGCAAAGAATGTGCTCACCTAGCTGGCAATGGTGACTCATCCAGACGATCGTCATCGACCAAGGTGGAATACACGCTTGTAGGGCGCGAGCCATCGTTGGTGAACAAGCGGTGGGTAGCAGAGGAGAAGGTGGAGGTTCTGTGCTCCCGCATCCTGGGCCAGACCCTCGCGACAAAGGAGACGATCCGAACTCTACTACGCAAAGGGAAGCTGACAGGCCGCCATGAGGTGCGCCTGCCCGCCAGCGACGAGATGGAGCCGCACCCGAAGGCATCGGAGGAGATCATCTTCATCGCCTATTTTGAAGCCGGTCTTCGGGTCCCAGCGGCCCTGATCGTCGACGACGTCTTGAGGACCTTCGGGCTGGAGCTAACGCAAGTAACCCTGAATGTAATAGCCCGCCTAGCAGTTTACAGTTGGCCGCTACGGACAGAGGCGTGTTGGCCTAGCTCCTCACTGTTCACGTTCCTCCATGACGCACGATGCTAGCTGAAGAAGCTGGAGGGAGGGGCGTTCTCCAACTTCGGCAGTGTCAACTTTGTTCTGCGGCCCCAGTGCTCGTAGATCTTCCCTACCAATTCCACCTAGATGAAGTGGGAATCCAACTGGATGAGGCAGCGGCCTCGAGTGCACAAGCCAGCCAATGTCGTTCAACACCTCGCCAAGTGTGACGATCGACAACGAGGACAGGCGGAGAGCGCGGAGGCTTGTGGGGATCACGCTCCGATTCAACATGCGTGACCTCGCCGAGGAGTACGTCATGTATGGTGTGGCACCACTTGCCGAGCGGTGGCGCGTCCAGCTTGGAGGCCTTCAGCGCGACGTTGTCCGGCCATCCATGTCCTCGCTGCTGAGGCCCTCCAACCATCATAAGTTTTGCGTTGGAGGTCTCCCTGGTTTTTTGACTTTGCTTTGCCTTGCTTGTAGGATTTCTCCTGGAGGACACAGAACGCGCGGTGGTCGTGTTCCTCGGACCGTACGCGGCCAAGGAGCATGACCTACACGAAGCCGCGACCGAGGTGGCGAAGCTAGGGCAAATAAACAAGGTGTGCGAAGCTCTAGGCATCCCCATGCCAGAGCGCGCCACTCCAACAGGCTGAGCAACCGTCGTGACAATGATGACAAGGGGAAGGGGTCGTCCTCGCGGCGGAGGGCCCGGTCCCCCGACGCCGTATCCAGCCCAGCGACCACTGCTCCTATCAACTATACCGGAGCCAAGGGGGCGACGGCCGCCGACTCAGACTCAACGAAGTATGTCGATTTAGACCTTGAGGCAGGGGCAGAGGAGGTGGCTCCAAGCGAGGAGTCCCTAGGCGGCACCAAGGACCAAGGATGTAGCGCGGACACCCAAGAGGGTGAAGCATCCACGCCCGCGCTCGCTGCCGAGGCTAAGGAGTCCTTGCCCCAACCTCCAAAAGCAAAGCAGCCTCGAACATGATCGCCCTCGTGGCCGGAGAGGGGGTTCGCTGTGGCAACTGGGATCAGGGGCCTGTTGGAGTCTGACTCCGACATGGACGCCACCCGGACCGAGGAGCCGGTTGCCCCAGGTGGCGCTGGAGTTCCTGCGGTTCCTTCTGAGGCCGAGGGGACACCCCAACGGACCTCGCCGGTTGACGTCGAAGGTAAGCATGACTCCTACGAGGCTTCCCTAAAGTTCTCTGACCAGTCTTTTACTATTAGCGGAGGAACGGACCCCTGGCCGTGGACAACCCTCGAGGGACGGAGATGTTCCGGGGTGGTCTCGACAGCCGGCGCCCTCGAAGTTGTTGCCACGGAGGCTACACGACCAACGTTGACGGACTTCATCCCTTAGCCGGAGATGCTAGGGCTTGGCAGGGGGCCGCGGAGAGTGCAGTCGCGAACTTGGACCACCAGGCGCTGCTGACGTGCGGGTCAGAGCTCCTGGAAGGCACGCTAGAGGTCTCGGAGATGAGGGTGAGTGCTCGACTTCGCTGATGTGCACCATCATCTAGGAATTTGCTAACGACTGTGTTGCGCAGACCCTCGCTCTTGCTCGAGCCCTGCAGGCGGCATGCGCCCGCGAGCGGGGGACGCCAGAAGACCAGTTGTGCACTGCTAAAGAGGCCCACTCTATCAAGGGCGATCGCATCCCGTTCCTGCAGACGGAGGGCGCGAAGGCGATCTCGGACGCCTGAGCGCTCGCGGCAGAAGCACAGCGTGCAGCTGCCGTGGAACGCGACGGCTTGCTCCAGCAAATCGCCGCGCTGGAGAAGAAGAAGGGCCACCTCACCGTGTCTCTAGAACGCCATGCTGGCTCTAGAAGGCGCCCTCTAAGACCTCTCCATCGATGTACCGCCTCACACCTTCGGTCCCGAAAACCTTTCACGGATGCTTCGTCGAATTGTGGAAGCTTCTGGCCTCACTCTCAACACCGCCTAGGCCTTTGGTAACCACTGCTCCTTCGTGACCTCGCGCCTAGCCTTTGCGCTGCTTCAGCACCGAGGCTACCGACACGTCGACGAGCTGGCCGACCCCCAGCTGCAGATGCCAACTGGAGCTGGGGTGATGTTGGGCGGCATCCGCGAGACCGTCTGGGCCTTCCATGACCAAATCTAGGACTACATCGGGGAGGCCGCGGCGAAGGTACCGCTATGACCTGCACAGCGAGGGAAACTTCGGACGATGGCTTGACGAAGTCCCACGGCACAAGGAAGGCGGTGCCGCCATCCCGGGGCATGGCGCAGACCCACAGGTGTGATGCTGGGGTCCAATGTGTAGGCGTGCATTGCAATGCATGCGCTTTTTGTAAGCTGGTGCCCTATGGCCCCCCTCTTTATGAATAAAGTGGAAATTACCCCCGTGTTCTGATTACTTGTAGATGCTCGAGTGCTCTGACCCCCACCTTTCAAAGTGGCGGCAGCGGAGCTGACGACTAACCGAAGTAGACGCTCGAGCGCTCCGTCCCCTACCCTTCAAAATGGCGGCAGCGGAGCTAGCGGCTAGCTGAAGTAGACGCTCGAGTGCTCTGTCCCGTACCCTTCGAAGTGGCAGCAGCGGAGCTGGTGGCTAGCTGACTATTCGTACTCCGTAGAGTACGTCGAGGCGTGCGGCCATCGTGCGAATGGGAGCACATGTATAGATGCAGACAGCACCTAGCAGTATCAAATGATTGTGAAGAGTGTACCTCTCTTACCTGCTACTTGCTATGACCGACATGTTCGATGCTGCTAGCATTTCTTATGGTGCGCTGACGACGTGGGGAGCTAGTAGATGCTGGCACCCCATCACGCCCTGCATTTATTGACATGACAGCGCTAGACCAACAGCCGCCGCTCGCGTGCTGAGCTTGGAGATGAAGTCCACGAGACCCCAGCCGAGCAGGCGCATCCCGCGAAGGCAAACCAGAGGGTAGAGCTGCTACACGATGCTGTCTTTTGCGTGCAGGAAGCAAAGGAGGAGGGTGCGGGCGCTGCTTTGTGTTGCATCACACATGCATCCAGCTAGCGCGTCACTAAAGCGATGCACTCCCTGTAGCGACATGTGCAAAGGCGCGTTATCCTAGAGGCGTCGTGTGAATTTTTTATACTTCGTAAAGTTGCTTGGGACAAGTTCCTGACGCTTCATACTCCGAAGAGAGCATGCGAAGGCTGTGCGTCTTATTTATACTCCGTAGAGTGCGTGCGGAGACCCCGCATCTTATTTATACTCCATAGAGTGCGCGCGGAGGCTTACCTCCGCGCGTCTTATTTTATACCCATGAAGAGTGTGCGCGGAGACCACGTGTCTTATTTATACTCACATAGAGTGCGCGCGGAGACCACGTGTCTTATTTTATACTCATGAAGAGTGCGCGCGGAGACTGCGTGTCTTATTTATACTCACGTAGAGTGCACGCAAAGACCGTGTGTATTATTTATACTCATGTAGAGTGCGCGCGGAGACCGCATGTCTTATTTATACTCACGTAGAGTGCGTGTGGAGACCGCGTGTCTTATTTTATACTCAAGAAGAGTGCGCGCGAGACCACGTGTCTTATTTATACTCACATAGAGTGCGCGCGGAGACCGCGTGTCTTATTTATACTCACGTAGAGTGCACGCGGAGACCGCGTGTCTTATTTATACTCACGTAGAGTGCGCGCAGAGACTGCGTGTCTTATTTATGCTCACATACTGACCGAAAGGTCTCATTATTACATTAGAGGTTTAAGACCTCGCAAACTTGAAACATAGCGGAAGCAAAAGATAACTTGATGACGACCCATCAATACGCCACAGGCAATTGACTGGGGAAGCGCGACCTATTCCTCCGGAAAGAATCCATCACAACCGCAAGCGAAGCAGTAGTCGTAATCACCTTCTTGAGCTTCAACTTCCTCTGAGATTTGTTTTTGAGTGCAGCATGTGAGTACATAAAGTACTCCGCAAGTCTTGGGAAAAATGCAATATATGCAAGGCTTGACAAAAGGAAGGCTATATGGTTCTTTTGCACAAAGCAATGTTTTAATTTCAATTGCTACTAATTATTTTCGAAGGCATCAATTTAACAAAGTAAATGTTTTAACAGAACTAACATTAATTATTTAGTGAAGGTTCCATCTACCAACACTAATTAATTAACTCTAACTGATCAAGTTTAATACTGCGGGTTACATCCACCCTCTCTGGCTCCAACTACCAGGACACCCTTCCAAGAGTTCCCTCCACTCTCGGAATACAAAATTTTGATTTTAAAACCAAACCAGAAATCTACCATGTGAATGCATTCCTTGCCCGCCCTTGACCGTGGGCACGGCTATTCGAATAGTTTTACACTCTGCAGAGGTTGTACAACTTTACCCACAAGAGATAAATTATCCTAAAAGTCAACACGCTTCCTTTGGCATGAAACCCAGATAAAATATCACAAAGCCTTTACCTTACTCTAATCTAGCTAGATACCACCCGCTGAGGTTTCACCGCAGGTAGGCTAACTGCCCGAACCGAAGCCCCCTCTTGCGCCATATGAGTGAAGAAATCCTCGTCCCTCACCGTGAATAACGGTCCATCCACGGCACCCACTTTCCACTTGGTGGCACCTAACCTAGACTATCATAAGTTAGTCACTAGGTCGCACCCATATAGACTTGTGGTTGTGCGGAGTGCTCGATCGGACAAACACAAGCGTCGGTCCTTAATTGACTAGGGTGGAACATTCACTTTACAAGATCTCGTGCTTCTTGCACCAACCCAAATCAACCACCCACCTAATCTAAATCAACTTTCACATTTTTATTTTATTTTAAAGAACAGTGTCAACTCCAATTACCACTAACTTTATAAACACAAGGGTATCACTGTAAATCATAATTTCCCTTTTTCAATATTTCAAAGGTACAATTTAGCATGACTAAGCATTAAGCTACCCATCTACTATTCACAAGTGTTAATAATAATCTCATTATTGAGACAAAGGAAATTCTAGCGTGACAAGGGTACATGACATTCAATTTCAATGGAGGGCATAGCAAAGTTGGAATACCTAATTCCTAAAGTTTTGAACTATTGGTTTTATGAAATTAGCAATGCACATAATTTAAAATATTTAAAACATTTCAAAAGCATGAGTTCAAGATGATCAAAGGAGACTTGCCTTCTTGCAGATTCTCTGGGTCTTCTTGCGGTTGGGTGGAGAGGTCTTCTTCAACGTTGGATTCTACGCACGAGAGAAAAGCAACAAAACAAATAAATTCAAATAAAAATTAAAATAAACTCAAAAATTCAAATGGAGGCCATGGTTGGATAGATCATGATTTTAGATGAATTTAGAAATTTGAATGGCTGAATTTGGAGTTAAAATGAGAAAGTTATGCTTGTTTGAAGTTTTCAGTTTGAATAAATCCAGAAATTAAGAAATTTCTGACAGGTGGGGCCCACTGGAATATTTAAATTTTCAATCTTTATTTTTAATTACGAGAGCCTGACAGGTGGGACCCACTGACAGTAAACCCTCTGGTGGTCGCTGACATGTGGGACCCCTCTGACAGTGACCACATCTGCTTTGGTCACTGACAGGTGGGACCCACTGGGATCTGGACCCACTTGTCAGAGGCTGACGCAGACATATGGGACCCAGGCGGCAGTGGCCCGCACAGACGGCTGCCGCTGACGGGTGGGACCCACTTGTCAGCGCGAGAAATAAACGAAAAACTTAACCCAGCGCGCGGAGCCGAGGGCTCGAACGCGCACCGGGGAGTTGAGGGAGTGCGCTGCTAACCAGATGGGCGTGGGAGGCTTTGCCTACCTATATAGGGCAGCAAATCCTTTTGAGGGGTACCTTCGGGAGGGGCCGGGCAGAGGCGGTCGGAGGCGACGGCGGCGCGAGGGGAAGCCGGACGTGTTCGGGTGATGCGTGATTGTAATCCCGGAGTGAAGAGGGTTCGTTGGAGGGTCGGCGAGGTCCGGGATGAACGGGAAGGCGGTGGCGAGGAAGGGCGGAGGCGCCTCGGGTGCTCGGTGCGGCGGTGCTCGGCGAGGAAGGACGACCGAGGTCTTTGGGAGGTTCGCCGACGCACAAGGAAGGCTGAGGTGGCGGCTATGGGCTCCGGGAGGTCCGAGGCGGCGGGAAGGCTCGCCGGAGTTGGGCGGGGCTCGAGTGAGAGAAGCTCGGCCGCGGGCGCCTCGTGGCCGGAGGAGAGGTGGAGGGTCTTTGGGAGGTGGTGCGGGAGAGGCGAGGCCGAGGGCTATTTATAGAGCTCGGGAGGGGTGAGGCGGCGGAAATTCCTCGCGCCGGTCGCGGCGGGTTCGGTTTGAATTGGGGATAAGCCGACGGAGGCGACGCGAGTCCGGATTATCGGGGATAAGGGCTTATCTCCCGGAATTCAAATCGCGTTCAATTCAAGAAAGAGGCCGAGTGCGGTAGGATTTGATCGCGGTTTCTTGAAAGAGAGAGAAAGGAGGAGAGTCCGCGCCCACGCTGGGACGAAGGACTGACGAGCGGGGCCGCGGAGCGGCGAGGAGAGGGGAGGTGCGGCGGGATGGGCCGAGGCGAGGAGAGTTGAATCCGGTCCGCACACGTGGCGCGGGGAGATGGCGAAGGCGGGATGGCGGGCGACGTGGGCGACATCCGTCTGCCCAAGTGTCACCAAGGAGGAGGTTGGATTTTTATTTTGATTTTACAATTTCAGAAAAGGCTAGGAAATTATTTAGGCCTCAGAAAAATATGAAAATACCTCCAAAAATTCCAGAAAAATTCACAGAAGCTTCTGGACATATTTTGGACTAAGCAAAATTATTTCCAACTACTGTTGGTATTTTATTTTCATAGTTTGAATTACCTTTTAATTTTAAAATAGGTTTTAAATTCCAGAAAATCCAGAAAATCCAATAAGAGCCAAATAAACTCCAAGTACTTTAAAATAATTAATTTGATTTTAAATTTTTCCAGAAAGCAAATTTTGGGATGTGACAAACCTACCCCCTTAGGAAGAATCTCGACCCCGAGATTCGGATGGACTGGGAAAGAGGTCGGGGAACTCTTCTTTTAGATCCTCTTCACGCTCCCAAGTCGCTTCTGACTCCGAATGGTTGCTCCATTGCACCTTACAGAACTTGATAACTTTGTTGCGCGTACGACGTTCTGCCTCCTCCAATATCTTGACCGGATATTCTGGATATGTGAGGTCCTCCTTCAAGTTCACTTCCTCTAGAGGCATCTGCTCTTCTGGTACCCTGAGACATTTTCTTAGCTGAGATACATGAAAGACGTCATGCACCTTTGACAGCTGAGGCGGAAGCTTCAACTGGTAAGCAACCTCTCCTCGTTTTGCTACCACTGAAAAGGGTCCAATGAATCTAGGAGCAAGCTTTCCACTAACTCCAAAACGTCGCATTCCCTTGAGAGGTGACACCTTCAAATAAACATGATCCCCAGGTACAAACTCTAATGCCCTTCGACGATTGTCCGCATAGCTCTTTTGCCTCGTTTGTGCTGTTCTTAATCTGTCCTGAATTAGGCGAACTTGTTCTTCGGCTTGCTTCAACACATCTGGTCCAGATACTTGTCCTTCTCCTGTTTCCTTCCAGTATAACGGTGTCCTACACTTTCTGCCATATAAGGCTTCAAACGGAGACATTTGCAAACTGGATTGATAACTATTATTGTAGGAGAACTCTGCATAGGGCAAACTCTGATCCCAATTAGTCTTGTTTGCTAGGACACAAGCTCTCAACATGTCTTCCAATATTTGATTTACTCTTTCTGTCTGTCCATCGGTCTGTGGATGATAAGCTGTACTGAAGTTTAAGTTCGTGCCCAAAAGTTCATGTAGCTTTTGCCAGAATCTTGAAGTGAATTGAGTTCCTCGATCTGACACAATCTTCTTTGGTACTCCATGTAAACTCACAATCCTTGACATATACAACTCTGCGAGTCTATCCCCAGAGTATGTGGTCTTCACTGGAATGAAATGGGCAACTTTTGTCAGGCGATCCACAATAACCCAAATAGAATCATGCCCGGATTTGGTTCTCGGTAAACCAGTTATAAAATCCATACCAATTTCTTCCCATTTCCACTCAGGGATCTGCAATGGTTGCAAAAGTCCAGCAGGTCTCTGGTGTTCAGCCTTTATCCGTTGACACACATCACACAAAGCTACGTACTCTGCAATCTCTCTTTTCATACCTGCCCACCAATATCTTTCTTTGAGATCTTGGTACATCTTGGTACTCCCAGGGTGAATTGAGTATTTAGCTTCATGAGCTTCTTTCATGATCAACTCTTTTATCTCCCTCTTCTCAGGCACAATAATCCTTTTTCCAAACCAGACGGTACCTTGTTCATCCTCTGAAAATTCTGTTGCTTTCCCTTTCTTCATATTATCCTTGATCTCCTGGACATACTTGTCCTCCTTTTGAGCTGCTCTGATTTGATCCTCTAAGGTTGGTTGAACTTCCAAAGTGGCTAGGAATCCTTCTTCCACTACTTCTAAGTTGAGCCGCTGAAATTCTTCTTGAAGTGCAGGCATACTATCCTTAATCCACAGTTTGGTACAGTAACTCTTTCGACTCAAAGCATCAGCTACCACATTAGCCTTTCCTGGATGATAGTGTATCCCAATATCATAATCCTTTATTAACTCAAGCCATCTCCTTTGCCTCATATTGAGATCGGGTTGAGTAAATATATACTTCAAACTTTTGTGGTCTGTATAAATCTCGCAGCGATTACCGATCAGATAATGCCTCCATATTTTTAGAGAGTGCACTACAGCAGCAAGCTCTAAATCATGGGTTGGGTAATTCTCCTCATGGGGCCGCAATTGCCTTGAAGCATAGGCTACTACCTTCCTTTCTTGCATCAGTACGCAGCCTAACCCTTGTCTTGATGCATCACAGAAGACTTCAAAATCCTTCCTAATATCCGAGAGTGTTAACACGGGCGCAGAAGTTAACCTCTTCTTCAGTTCTTGAAAACTGTCTTCACACGATTTACTCCATTCGAACTTCTTTTCCTTCTTTAGCAACTGGGTAAGAGGTCTTGCAAGCTTGGAGAAACTTTCAATAAAGCGACGATAATAACCAGCCAATCCAAGAAAACTTCTGATCTCGGATACTGATTTTGGTTGCGTCCAATTAAGCACATCATTCACCTTCTCAGGGTCCACGGATACTCCTCCTGCGGAAATCACATGTCCTAAGAAAGCTACTTTCTTCAACCAGAACTCGCACTTGCTAAACTTGGCATACAACTGGTGTTCTCTAAGTTTTTCCAAAACTATCCTTAGATGCTCTGCATGTTCTTCCTTATTCTTGGAATATATCAGAATATCATCGATAAATACTACTACAAACTTATCCAAGTATTCCATGAACACTTTATTCACCAGATTCATAAAATATGCGGGTGCGTTTGTCAAGCCAAATGACATCACTGTATACTCATACAATCCATATCGAGTAGCAAAGGCTGTCTTCGGTATATCCTCTGGTCTTATCTTTAATTGGTGATAACCTGACCGAAGATCAATCTTAGAGAAGACACATGAACCTTTCAATTGATCAAACAGATCATCTATCCGGGGCAAAGGATATTTGTTCTTGATCGTCACATCATTCAGAGATCGATAGTCCACACACATGCGAAGACTACCATCTTTCTTCTTTACTAGCAATACTGGTGCTCCCCAGGGTGACGAACTTGGTCTCACGAAACCTTTATCTTGTAACTCTTCAATTTGCTTCTTAACCTCAGCCAAATCATTCGCAGACATTCGATATGGTCTCTTCGAGATCGGCGCTGTACCAGGTACCAAGTTGATGACAAATTCAATTTCTCTGTCTGGCGGCATTCCTGGCAAATCTTCAGGGAATACATCCGGGTATTCACTTACAATAGGTACCTTTTCCAAGGCTACTCCCTTCACACTGTTCAATCCACACCTACTCTGGGAAGATGTGTTTGACTTATATTTCACTTGAACTCCATCCGAGTTAGTAACAGTGATGGCACGATCAGCACAATCTATCTGTCATTTATACTTGGTTAACCAATCCATTCCAAGTATCACATCTAAACTCTTAGAGTCTATTATAATAAGATTCGCTAGGAACTTAACTCCATGTATATCCACAGTTGCACTAGGGCAAACTGTGTTAGTCCTCATTTCCTTTCCAGGGGATTGGACTAGCATAGGGGTCTTTAGTTTACGCACATCCCAGTTATATTTTTCAACAAAATCTTTTGACACAAAAGAATGCGAAGCTCCAGAATCAAATAATGCTGATGCAGGTACTGAGTTGACAAGGAACTTACCCAGAACTACGTCGGGTGCATCCTGGGCTGCTTCCGCGGTCACATGATTGAGATGCCCTCTGCTCACTGCTTGTGGAGCCCTTGGAGTTTGAGGTGTCCCACGGCCTTGTCCTGCATTCGGGGTTCGTACTGGTGTCGTTCCCAAATTGAAGCGAATCGGGTCACACGGTGGCGCTCGGGGACGAGCATCGCATAATGCCCCATGTTCTTGCGGTTGAAACACTGCACTCCTGCTGCGGAAGTCCGGTTTTGCTGGGGTTAAACACCATTGCCTGTCCGGGGAACTTGTGGGTTTGAGCGAGGTCCAGTGAATGGAGCCCTTGGCACATTCGGTTCTGAGGTTCTATGGAACTGAGGTGGACTAGGGCGAAATCGAGAACTACTCGCGCCCTGCTGAGTTTGGAACTTTCTCATCCTGCTTTCATACAGCTGACGTTGAGCATCTTCTTGTACAAAGGCCTTGTTCACCATGTGTTGGAAGGTTGGAAAATCATTCGACACTAGCTGCACTTTGAGGTTAGGGTCAAGTCACTGCATGAACCTCCAGATCTTGGTTGCCTCCGAGGTGATCTCTTCAGATACATACCTGTACAGCTGGGTAAACTTGTTCAGGTATTCGGAAACGCTGAGGTTTCCTTGCTGCAGTTGGTAGAATTCCCTTTTCTTCATGTCCATTATTCCCGTAGGAATATGCGCAGTGCGGAAAGCTTCCACAAATTCATCCCATGTGATAGCTTGTGCATTTTGATGAGCGGCGCGGTAATTTTCCCACTAGTTAGCTGCAATTCCTTTGAGTTGGTGGGCAGCATACAACACCTTTTCATTGTCATTGCACTAGGCTAGGACCAACTTCCTTTCTACGTCCTTAATCCAATCATCTGCCTCCATGGGATCTACGGATCCAGCAAAAGTAGGAGGCCTTGTCCTCATAAATTCTCCCATCTTAGACTGAGGAGCTTGGTTGGGTGCCTGCGGAGCTTGCTGCACCTGGTTTTGAGCTAGGGCCTGGAGAAGCTGCAGTTGCATGGCCATCATTTGCTCCAAGTGGGGCTTGAGGAGGGTGGCGGAATGTTGTTCTCTGGTGAGGTTGGTATCACGGCTGTTGTCAGGGTTGCTCCTTGTGTTCACCATCTGAAGCGGTTTAGGTTAGCATAAGGTAAGAGAGAATTAGCAAAGGTAAGAGATTGAGGGAGACTAAGTCACATCCCAAGCCAACACACAAGGAAGAAGCAAGCAATCAACTTTAGCAAAAAGAACTTTTATTGAAATCAACATAGTTTTAAGAATGGCGGTACCACAGTGCACTTAGGCTTGGTACAGTCCATCTAGCACACCAGGCATAATAAAAAGCGTTCTAATAACGTGGACATTATTTGGGTACTACTGACTCTAAAATCTACCAATCCTCCAAAACGATGCGCTCCTCAGGGTCCTCCTCTGGTTCTTCTTCCGGTTCCTCTTCTGGTTCTTCTTCTGGTTCCTCATGCTCATTGACGTGATGTCGTGAACAATCACAAGTGGTCGAAGCACGGGGACGGTTATGACTGGAGGCAGTCGAACGTGAGCGAGAAGGAGAAGGCTTGCGCTTCGTGAGGGTGATGACGGGTGGCGGACTGGGGCGTCGCACTTTCTTGCGTGCTGTGAGCCTGGTGCGGAGTCCTGTAAGTCGAGCTGGTGTGCGCTTGGTGGGGACGGCAGCTGGTGCAGGTGAAGACGGAGTGTAGTCCACTGTAGCTTTGAGACGTCCCAGCTCGAACTATGCTGCCTGGCTGTGGAGAAGCTGTGCGCGAAGGGTGTCGGAGTGCTGGTAACTGGAAGTGAGAAGCATCCGGAGCTGTCCAATCTCCTCCAAAGCTCTGGCATAAGTGACTGCCATCTCCTGGGTGAGCTGCACCTGATGTGACAGTGAGGATCGTCAACTGGAATATCAAAGGGGTCTGGATACCTCTGTCCTGCCCGGGGGTTGATGAAGAAGCAAAAACGGGACTGATGTACAGCATCCTTGTGCAAATGGCACAACTCATCGATGGCGAGGCGTGCTGCATCCTGGACAGCGTAGAAACAGCGGGACCGAGGGTGCTTGATGGGGTATGTGTGGGAGTTGAATTCCTCTTCCCGTGCATACAGGAATACCTCCATCGTCCAAGAGTCTCGATCCAGGATCCTCATCTTCAGTCCCCTGAAAATGGGCGGCTGACGGTACTCCAAGCACTGCATCAGCTGCCGGAGAAGGCTAGCAAGAGCTCCAGCATCCTCTCCATGTGAGTAGTAGTCCCACAGGGCAGCGGAGGTCGAATTGGCCATCTACAAAGTTGAATTAAAAGAAAAGATTAGTAAAAATTTTAACAAAGGGATGTAGAGACAAGAACGGAATTCTAAGTAAGAAGAGAGTAGAAGCAAAGAAGCTTATATATTTTTAATATACTCTTTTTATAATTATAAGTCCTTATGGTTTTGCCATTCCTAAACTAGGTCACGTCCTACAGTCAAATTGGCTCTGATACCATCTCTGCCGGCCCCGGTTACACAAACCGGACCCTCGTGTATTATCGCACTAGTCCCGGATCAAAGCTAGTGCACACAAAGTGAAACAGAATGGAAAACATCACCATCAACGTTTTATTACCATATTTAAGGGTACTGACCGAAAGGTCTCATTATTACATTAGAGGTTTAAGACCTCACAAACTTGAAACATAGCGGAAGCAAAAGATAACTTGATGACGACCCATCAATACGCCACAGGCAATTGACTGGGGAAGCGCGACCTATTCCTCCGGGAAGAATCCATCACAACCGCAAGCGAAGCAGTAGTCGTAATCACCTTCTTGAGCTTCAACTTCCTCTGAGATTTGTTTTTGAGTGCAGCATGTGAGTACATAAAGTACTCCGCAAGTCTTGGGAAAAATGCAATATATGCATGGCTTGACAAAAGGAAGGCTATATGGTTCTTTTGCACAAAGCAATGTTTTAATTTCAATTGCTACTAATTATTTTCGAAGGCATCAATTTAACAAAGTAAATATTTTAACAGAACTAACATTAATTATTTAGTGAAGGTTCCATCTACCAACACTCCTCCACTCTCGGCATACAAAATTTTGATTTTAAAACCAAACCAGAAATCTACCATGTGAATGCATTCCTTGCCCGCCCTTGACCGTGGGCACGGCTATTCGAATAGTTTTACACTCTGCAGAGGTTGTACAACTTTACCCACAAGAGATAAATTATCCTAAAAGTCAACACGCTTCCTTTGGCATGACACCCAGATAAAATATCACAAAGCCTTTACCTTACTCTAATCTAGCTAGATACCACCCACTGAGGTTTCACCGCAGTAGGCTAACCGCCCAACCAAGCCCCTCTTGCGCCATATGAGTACAGTAAATCCCTGTCCCTCACTGTGAATAACCAGTCCATCCCTGGCACCCACTTTCCACTGGTGGCACCTAACCTAGACTATCATAAGTTAGTCAGCTAGGTCGTACCCATATAGACTTGTGGTTGTACGGTAGTGCTCAGTCTGGACAAACACAAGCGTCGGTCCTTAATTGACTAGGGTGGAACATTCACTTTACAAGATCTCGTGCTTACTGCACCAACCCAAATCAACCACCCACCCTAATCTAAATCAACTTTCACATTTTTATTTTATTTTAAAGAACAGTGTCAACTCCAATTACCACTAACTTTATAAACACAAGGGTATCACTGTAAATCATAATTTCCCTTTTTCAATATTTCAAAGGTACAATTTAGCATGACTAAGCATTAAGCTACCCATCTACTATTCACAAGTGTTAATAATAATCTCATTATTGAGACAAAGGAAATTCTAGCGTGACAAGGGTACATGACATTCAATTTCAATGGAGGGCATAGCAAAGTTGGAATACCTAATTCCTAAAGTTTTGAACTATTGGTTTTATGAAATTAGCAATGCACATAATTTAAAATATTTAAAACATTTCAAAAGCATGAGTTCAAGATGATCAAAGGAGACTTGCCTTCTTGCAGATTCTCTGGGTCTTCTTGCGGTTGGGTGGAGAGGTCTTCTTCAACGTTGGATTCTACGCACGAGAGAAAAGCAACAAAACAAATAAATTCAAATAAAAATTAAAATAAACTCAAAAATTCAAATGGAGGCCATGGTTGGATAGATCATGATTTTAGATGAATTTAGAAATTTGAATGGCTGAATTTGGAGTTAAAATGAGAAAGTTATGCTTGTTTGAAGTTTTCAGTTTGAATAAATCCAGAAATTAAGAAATTTCTGACAGGTGGGGCCCACTGGAATATTTAAATTTTCAATCTTTATTTTTAATTACGAGAGCCTGACAGGTGGGACCCACTGACAGTAAACCCTCTGGTGGTCGCTGACATGTGGGACCCTCCGATGATGACCACATCTGCTGGTCAGCGGCGGTGGGACCCATCGATCTGGACCCACTTGTCGAGGTCGACGCAGACATATGGGACCCAGCGCGCGGTGGCCCGCACAGACGGCCGCCGCCGACGGTGGGACCCACTTGTCGTCAGCGAGAAATAAACGAAAAACTTAACCCGGCCACATGGAGCCGAGGCTCGAACGCGCACCGGGAGTTGAGGAGGCGCCGCTAACTGGGATAGGCGTGGGAGGCTTTGCCTACCTATATAGGGCAGCAAATCCTTTGAGGGGTACCTTCGGGGGGCCGGCAGAGGCGGTCGAGGCGGCGGCGCGGCGGCGAGGGGAAGCCGGACGTGTTCGGGTGATGCGTAGATTGTAATCCTGGAGTGAAGAGGGTTCTGTTGGAGGGGTCGGCGAGGTCCGGGGATGAACGGGGAAGGCTGGTGGCGAGGAAGGGGCGGAGCTGCCTCGGGTGCTCCGGTGCGACGGTGCTCCGGCGGCGAGGAAGGACGACCGAGGTGCTGGGGAGGTTCGCCGACGCACAAGGAAGCTGTAGGTGGCGGCTATGGGCTCCGGGGAGGTCCGAGGCGGCGGGGAAGGCTCGCCGGAGTTGGGCGGGGCTCGGAGTGAGAGAAGCTCGGCTGCGGGCGTCTCAGGGCTTCGGAGGAGAGGTGGAGGGTGCTGGGAGGTGGTGCGGGGAGAGGCGGAGGCCGAGGGGCTATTTATAGAGCTCGGGGAGGGGTGAGGCGGCGGAAATTCTCGCGAAGTCGCGGCGGGTTCGGTTTGAATTGGGGATAAGCCGACGGAGGCGACGCGGAGTCCGGATTATCAGGGGATAAGGGCTTATCTCCCGGAATTCAAATCGCGTTCAATTCAAGAAAGAGGCCGAGTGCGGTAGGATTTGATCGCCGGTTTCTTCGAAGAGAGAGAAAGGAGGAGAGTCCGCGCCCACGCGGACGAAGGACTGACGAGCGGGCGCGCGAGCAGCGAGGAGAGGGAGGTGCGGCCGGGATGGGCCGAGGCGGAGGAGAGTTGAATCCGGTCCGCACACGTGGCGCGCGGGGAGATGGCGAAGGCGGGATGGCGGGGCGACGTGGACGACATCCGTCTGTCCAAGTGTCAGCCGAAGGGAGGGGTTGGATTTTTATTTTGATTTTACAATTTCAGAAAAGGCTAGGAAATTATTTAGGCCTCAGAAAAATATGAAAATACCTCCAAAAATTCCAGAGAAATTCACAGAAGCTTCTGGACATATTTTGGACTAAGCAAAATTATTTCCAACTACTGTTGGTATTTTATTTTCATAGTTTGAATTACCTTTTAATTTTAAAATAGGTTTTAAATTCCAGAAAATCCAGAAAATCCAATAAGAGCCAAATAAACTCCAAGTACTTTAAAATAATTAATTTGATTTTAAATTTTTCCAGAAAGCAAATTTTGGGATGTGACACGTAGAGTGCGCGCGGAGATCGCGTGTCTTATTTTATACTGACGATGAGTGCGCAGAGACCGCGTGTCTTATGTATACTCACGTAGAGTGTGCGCGGAGACCACATGTCTTATTTTATACTCCATAGAGTGCATGCGGAGGCTTGCCTTCGCGCGTCTCATTTATACTCCGTAGAGTGCACGCGGAGGCGTCCCCCCACGTGTCTTATTTATACTTCGTAGAGTGCACGCGGAGGCTTGCCTCCGCTCGTCTTATTTATACTCCGTAGAGTGTGCGCGGAGGCTTGCCTCCACGTGTCTTATTTATACTCCGTAGAGTACGCGGAGACCATGCGTCTTATTTATACTCCGTAGAGTGCGCGGGGAGGCTTGCCTCCACGTGTCTTATTTATACTCCGTAGAGTGCGTGTGGAGGCTTGCCTCCGTGTGTCTTATTTATACTCCGTAGAGTGCATGCGGAGGCTTGCCTCCACGCGTCTTCACACAGAATGAGATAAGTTTCGCAAACGATGGACTTTATTAATGTTCCGTTTGCGCGGGTGAGCAATTACAAAAGGCAGGATACTAATCGCTGACCGCTCGAGGACAAGGACGGCACTGACTGCTGCCGCTGTGGTGGCGAAGTAGAGTAAGAGGGGAACCTCTGGTGCTGGAGCGACCAAAGTGGGAAGGCTCGCGAGGTGCTTCTTGAGATCGTGGGAAGCCTTTGCGTGATTGTGTCCGACTTAGGACTCTTGGTGGACCTTGCGGTGCGGGCCCCAAGCACCAAGCTCTATGCGCCGGGCGAGGTCCTAGTCACCGAAGGTGGTGATGATACCTTGCGGGACTAGGAGCTTCATGCATAAGAAGCCATGGTGTGGGACTGCCCCGAAAGAGTTGAGGGCTGGGCACCTCAGTATGGCATTGTACTGGTATGGGATGTCGACGAGGTGACGTCTTCGCTCCTCGCGGTGTCGCCCTGGCGAAAAGAGACTTGCAGGCGTATCTGGCCCAACGCCTTCAGCAACTGACCCCCAAAGCCCTGCAGTGGGATTTCCGAGGGGCCCAATCGACTCCAGGGGATCCCCATCTGGTCGAAGGCCGCCGCGAACAAGACGTTCGCGGAGCTGCCTCTATCGACCAGGATGCGTTTGACATCACATCCCGCGATGGCGACCTGGATGACCAGAGGATCTTGGTGAGGGAAATCCACGCCCTCAGCGTCAGTAGGTGTGAAGGTAATTTCGTGCTGCGCCCACTCCAGTGGTGCTTGCGCTTGCCCTTCGAGGAGCCATCCTTCGGTGAGTCTTCATTCTTCAACGAGCTCTCCGCTTGATTAGTGTCGGAGTCGTCACTTTTGCGCCGTCGTGCATCCTCCTCCGCCCTCGCATACTCTTCCATCTTATCGAAGAGCTTCGCGACCATCTTGATCGGCTTACGCGCGTTGTACTTAGCTAGCGGCCCCGGGCGGAGACCTTGTATCACTGCGTTGATAATGGTTGTCTTGTTGACGTCCTTGACCTGGCAGCGGACCTTCACGAAGCGCTTGAAGTACTCTCAGGGCTTCTCCGAGGGTTTTTGCTTCACGGCGAAGAGCTGATCCACGTCGACACGCTCGACGTAGTTTCCCTGGAAGTTGTTGTATAGGCAGTCGCGGATCTGCTCCCATGCGTAGATGTAGTTTGGCTCTATGGTGAAAAACTAAGAGAACGCCACTCCCTGCAGTGTGAGGGGGGAACCCCTTCACTTTGGTAGTGTCATCTCCGCCTGCAACCTCAATAGTGGTCTCGTATACGTGCACGAACTCCCGAGGGTCCGTGTCGCCCTTGTACGGCTCGATGGCATTGGGGAACTTGAAGTCCTCTGGCCATGCTAATTGCTGCAGGCCCGCAGAGAGGGGGGACTCCGGATCCACGCGCCGCAGCAGGACGTGACCGGAGGTGGGGGCATCACGGCTGTCCACCGGTGGGACTTGTTGGTTCTGAGCCTCTTTCGTATTCCTCTTCTTTGCCGCTGCCGATGATGAAGCCTTCTTTGGTGCTATCTTTCTTCAGATCTTGGGGCTTAATCTTGTCTCCCCCACGGACAGCGCCAACTGTTGTGGTTACAGACCAAACAGAGAGATGGTAGTATGGTAGTGGAGATGCTAGGTGAGCAATGCTTGGGGGCTTCCCCATGGCCTGGATGGCTTTATGTATATTCACATGGGAATAATTTTACAATTGTGTGTTTACACCCAAGTATCCCTCTCAAGCGCATTTGTGTCATTATACATGTTCCATTTTGGGCTTTACAACCTTCTAACAGTCCGGCTTGATTTAGGTGGGGGCCACCCCTACAACATCTATGTAATAAAGTACCATTTTATTTAATCGTATGTATGGATATGATATCTACCATGTTATTGTGTGAACTAGCTATTAATCCAATGACTAGCTCGGAATATCTACTGGAGATTAGGGTTGTTAAATCCGGATCCCACACCACGGTCGTGCATATGCTACGTGTTGCTGCATGTAGGTTTAGGCGGACGTGCTTTGTGTGTTCGCACATTCCGGGGCTTTGGGTCACGTTGTGACTTAGTGCCATTAGTATACGTCCAGGTTAATTTGTTGCGCCGTCTGTGGCGTAGGGGTCCAGTACCATGTAATCTCTCTTGAGTTTCTTGAGTTATTCAAGTTGAGTCAGTAACAGAAAAAAGCATCGGGAAGCTGCGATTCAGCGGTGGGCCAAAAACTGTGTTCGTTCTTCTTCCAGCAGCTGTGTGTGTGTTCTTGTGTGCGTAGTGTCCAGGTGCTCGCGTGTGAGTGTTCTTCCAGGATCTGTACCAACATGTTATACATTGTGAGACGTACTGGTATGTGGGAGATGTATTGGTTGAGGATGTATTAGTATTTGAGAATTATTTGAGTTGTATGGATTCTTTTGTATTGTACAGCGGTGTACGTTTCAAAATTCAAATTAGCCTGGACACTGAAGGAGGGACCTTATCTCCCTTTAATCAGTGCTTAAATTCTTCTCTCTAATTTTCTAAATCCACCGAATGTCAGAAAACTCGAAACTAATGCCTGAATCATGATGCACATTGCGTGGGGAGGATAGTGGAAGCACCGGAACATCAGTCCAGATCGGCATTTCTCCGCATGTTTTTTTTGCTTTAACTTATAGCTTTCACGCTATTTGTGAAAGAGAGTACGCAGTAACAAAAACTCGCATACGGTTTTAACCGATATAAATAAAGTGGCTGCAGTATGTACTACAATTAATTTGTAGACCTCATCTTGAAAAGACACTCTGTTTGAAGTTACTATAGAAAAGCTAAAAAGCATCTTTTAAAAGCTGAAAAGAAAATACCAGGCATCGCTCCAGTGCGCCACTATTTCTTGGGGCAAGCCATAGATTGTGTTTAACAGGGCTTGCTAATTTTGGCTTTTGTACTTTGTTACAGTAACTACCTTTTAAATGGTGCATCTTTTGAAGACAGGGTCTACAAATCGATTGTAGTAAACACTGTACCAACTTCAGCTATATTGTCTAAGGTGGTGATCGGTTCGGCTGAAAAGCTCATGGCTTATGGCTGAAAACACTGTAGCTGGCTGAAAAAAGCACTGTAGCTGACAGAGGCTTATTTAGCATAATTAAATTTAAAAAAATTTAAAAATATAAAAAATATGTTAGCCCATTACGTATAATACAAACAAATACAGGAAAAAAAAGAACCGGCAAAAAAGCTCAACAAAAAGTCAAAAGTTCAGAAAAAGACGAAACTTATGAATAGTAAAAAATAAGCCAGAAGCCGAAGCCGAGTTGATCAGATCATATGCGATTATCTCTCTCTTCGTACTCTTTTTTGTGAGCAACCAAAATTTAAAAATCATAAATCAAAAATTATAAGTTACGGACCAAAAAAGTTGGTGGCTGGAATATCGCAAAACGTGCTATATATCTGTGCTGTTTTTGAGATTTTTGGAAACCACAGCACAAGACCAGCTGTTTCACCAATCTATGGCTGATGACCCATGTACTAGCAGGTAGCTATACATAGCTATTCTTTGTGTTCAGTGTTGCAAACAGTACGTGGATAATTGCAATGTTTAGGTATTTACAGTAACATAACCAGTAATTTACAGTAACATGTGCAGTGTTGTCATTGATAGATGTAATTTTCATCCCCTCAAACCTTCAAATCTAGGGCACCAAGCACATAGCGTGCATTCTCAAACTCAGAATAGGTCAAGCCAACTATACAAAAGTTGCTAAGAATCTTGTGAACCTAGCAACCGATTCATCTAAAGATTTGCCAGGTTTTTGCTCAAACATAGAGTATTATCCTTGGACTTTTCATTTCTTTGAGTACTGAAGTATTTTACCAATATTTATAAAATACTACAGGATAATGCTTTTGTTGGTTGCTTCCATCTTGTGTTTCTGAGGGTAAAGCAATGGATTTAAGCTAAGATTCTGAGAATCCTATCAGTACAGTGATCAGATAATTCCACAGCACAACACCAGCTGTTTCACAAAATCAACACCAGATATATATCGTTTGTCCCATCAACACAGGTATGTCCATTTTGTCTGGTACCTCCAATCTTGTGCCAGGTTCTTGGTTGCAGCCCAGAATTTATTTATTATAGTAATAATGTAAAGTAGAGGACACTAGTGATCTCACAAGAACAACAGTTGTCCTTAATTAATTAAAGTGTGTCATGTCCTGCGTCTCACTTCAGTTCTAAGCCTTAATTTTGAACAACCTAGCTATCCACTCTAGGTTAAAGCCGAAAGCAAAGACGCATGTGCATTTTAGCTTTATCTTGGTCGATCGTTGAAGTTCTATGCCGTAATTTTCAACAACCTAGCTAGCCACTCTAGGTTAAAGCCGAAAACAAAGATTGCATGCGACACTTTAGCTTTATCTCGATCGATCGTTGAAGTTTCTTGAACAATTAACATGTAAGAACACAGCTGGATGGACCTATATCTATTACAGCTATAGCTAGGCTGCTCAAGCTTGGTCAGGCCGTACAATCTTATCGACATCCATAAATAGTAAAAGCACGTCAAACAAAGACAGGAAGACGATAGATCAATCACTGATCTTCTAGCTGCCTCCTACTGGAACAGTATGCATGTGTGCATGCAAATCATTGGCGGATTCAGGAGTCATCAAACCTGGGACTAAATTTTAATAGATAAAAACTTACGTCTAATATAGACATAACAAAAAAAATAGCGCAAATACATAATTAATATGAAATTCAAGCCATGCGCTTAACAACAAAAAGAACGTTGAAAGAATATAGTAAAGTAGAAAAAAAATATAATTTAAGTACCTACATAACAAAGATTTGGCCCATCCTTGATCCTTCCTAGGCACCTATTATTTCTTCATCAATAATCCTATAAGAACTAAAACCTGCAAAGGCAACATACAAAATAAATCAAAACTGGGATGTACACAAGCAAAATATATGAAATTTAAATGTCTTGCTACTCTTCATTTCATATGCCTAATTCTAGATAACAGCAAAACACATGGCATTCAAAGATGGATCAAAGAAGGCTAATGCCTCCATCTACCGAAGCTTAATTGGAAGCCTCCTATATTTGAAAGCAAGAAGGCCAAACATAATGTTCGCTGCAAGCCTATAAAAATGGTTCATGCAGAGTCCGAGCCAGCAGGAAAAGGGGTTCTTTGCTCTTCAGTACTGACTCTGGATGAGTTCTATTTTCCTTCTTATTTTTTCTAAATTGAGAAATAAATTGATTCATATCTTCTGAAGATAGAAGTTTATTAAGATTCCAAAATTGATTCATTTCTTCTTGTTGTTGTTGAATTTTATTCAATAGGTGTTCGATTATTTTAAAATCAGTTAAACTGACACTTGTCAACTTATCATCACCCACATTTATAGGTTTTATATCTACCCATTTATTATTATGAAATACTGGTATCCTTTTGCTTGTCAGTTGAAGACCTAGCCGTACTTTCAATACTCATACAAAATCCATAACATGTAATATCAATTAGCAGCCCACAATCACTAATTCCCTATCTCTATTTGACTCTCTCTCTCCCTCCTTCCCTCCCCTTTAATTTCAGATCTAGCTAGAAATTCAATTCAATAAGTTTGTCTGACTGAAAACATTTATACGTTCATAGTTCAAACTGGAAAAATAAAACACTTCATGTTAGATGTTAGGTCTGTACAACTGATCGAGTTTGCTAAATGTATACTTGATACTTTTCTTTCCCTAATTAAATGTACTGCTCTGCCGCTTACATTAGTTTCTGGTTTGGAAAGCTAAGACCAAGAATGCTACTAGAGTAGTAGGTTATAATTGAAGGCTTAACTATATCAATATCATGAACACTTCAAGTCTTGAACTATTGAATAGGTTGCCTCAAACCATGGCATTCAGTACTTAGCACATGGCATCCATAAATTCATTCATTCAATATTTCAACACTAGTCCACCATCATGATCCATGAACATTTGAATAGCTGAACAGGCCCTCAAAACCCTCAATTTGCAACTTGCAAATATTTTCTGATAAGCGCCCCCATCTCCCCACCAATGATCAACCTCATATTTATTTTCCACTAATTCTTGAAACTACCGTTACAGTTCCTCCAAATTCCAAAACACATACAAAATCTAAAAAAGGGGTACAAAATCTGAAAAAAGGGGGAATTTTCACCAATGACCTATCGATTGGGGTTGGGGATAACCGGACGAGTGGAGCTGTGGAGCAATAGAGGGGAGGGCCTGGGCGTTGGGTGGTGGTACACTAGTACTGGACTAGTGATAGCTAGCTGCCGCTGCCTTGCTTGCACCGCATCGTCGCCGCTTCTTGTGGTTGAGGAAATGAGGAGGAAGTGGAGCTAGAGTACTGGAGGAGACAGCTAGACGAGAGGCCAGAGCCGACGGTGGCGGGAGGTGGCAACGCCAGCGCTACCGCACTAGGGTTTCGTGATTAGAGGAGACGAAGTGACGATGCGCCGGTCGGCCCGTTCTGGCCATTTGGGTGAAGTGAAATGGTCGTTTGGGTGCACCGGTCGACTAAGAAAGAATGAGGCCATGAGGGTGGGGTGGCGGGCCGGCTACAGTGCTTTGGGCTGGGCTCTTCTGAACTTAAACACTTCAATGCTTTTCCATTGTAGGCTGGTCCACTAAACAGTGCATTATTTTAGCCCATGTATAATAAATTTGCACTGATAATTTTGCTAGGCCTCAAACTACAGTCTATCTAACTCGAGGCTCAGCATGCAATGATTCCTGCATATAACTACAACCACCTGGTACTTCAGTATTTGCGACGGAGAGGCAACGCAATCCTAACAACATTGACGTGTACGTTTTTTTTTGTACCATTTGACCTGTAAGTTGTTTTAATTGCAATATTTTGCGAGGAGTATGAATTAATTAACAAAATAGCATGAAGCTGCTATATAGTGCACTTGCTCATCCTTTATTCCTAGGTGCACCAATTTTTGTTGTGCGCATGGTAGGGGCATTGAGAAAGAAAGCTTAGTTATTATTGATAGTAAAGTTTTAGGGTATAATAGGAAGTGTTGAGAGCAGAACCACTTGGCGATTTTTAACCGACCGATGTAGTGATAAAAAAATAAAAGACGACGAATCCTATGCAATAACCACTTCTAATGCACTCAAACAATCACTTTCAGTTTGGACACCAAATCAACACGAAAATTCTAGAAACAAGATGTACGTATCAAATTACGCTACCTATTTATAAAATTTAAATTTTAAATTCGTTCTTTGTTGAAAGGAGCAAATATAAGAAAATATGACAGAAACTTTACAGTTTTTGTTTCTTCTAATAGATTTTGAATTTTAATTGAAATTTTAAATGGTCATGTGCTGCAGTCCAGGAAGAATATGAGGCTGTTGCGAGTGCCAATCACATCGACTCATCACTCTAAAATCTGTGTTGTAAAAAAAATTCAAAACTTTTCACGTTGAGTTGGTGCTAAAACTGAAAGTTAATTGCATTATATTAGTGCACCACAAAGCGTGATTAGTAGCACATGTTATCTAAATACAAATGGTTAAAGCGATCTGATAGTTGTAAGTGCTAGACATTCTTACTAATTTCATTACAAATACTACGAACCAAACAATGTAATGAAAAATCAAATGGCTAATTAACGTACATTTAGCTACATAGAGTATATGTACCACATACTACATAATTATACCTTATTAATGTCATCAGAAACGCCCTAAACTAAGAAAATCCTCCATACAGACTTTCGTGCTTTAACAACATCAACACTACAGAAAATTCTAAAGGTTTTTTAAGAAAATTCTAAGCTCTAGTGACACGTGGGAAGCCATCAAAAAGGAGATTCTCAATCTTTTGAAACACCGAACTAAAGAAAATTCTCTCAGTTAAAGGAAGAATCATGCTAGAATAAAGTTCCTTTCTTCGGTACAAAGAAATTGAAATAAGACGAATTTGCCCTGGACTTCAACGCTGGAATACAGATGCACAAGCCATGTGCAGCTACTACTGAGGAAGAACAAAGCATCCTTATTAGTAGTTGAACCGGTGGAAAGCAATAAGATTTTGAAGATAGATAATGGCGACTATCTAGCTTACCCTGGACTGTCTACGTCTATGAACAGAATGACTCCATTATTGGTTTTACACGGTAAGATTTACTTAATATTTTTGCTAGCCTGAAAACTAGCTAGATTGTAGATGCTGTTTAATATGTACAATTCTCTCGTTTTTGCTCCGTTCAATTGTCCAGTGAACCCCTAAATATCCACCTACCAATCATTGCTTGGAATAATATTAGTGTTAGGTATGTCAAGAAAAGAGTTGAAGGGACATCTAGTGCTTGGAGATTCTCTCTATGCTTCGCATTTCGTCTTTTTGGCTCTGGAATAAATACTTGGAAGAACCTCCAGCTTTTCACTAGTTATTAAAGGCAGTATCCCTCGCAATAGTGTGGTTCAACTTTGTTCATAGGAAGGTTGTCTGAACCAAGACTATCAACGCAGAATTGTTTATTCTTTTTCTACGTGTAGTCTCTTTTTTCCTTTTGCGATTACAAGGAAGACACATACACACACCTTCACACATACACACACACACGTACGTAAGACCCTTATAGCACACGCCTAGCAAGACAGAGGCCGGAGAAAATTTTGCAAACTCACAAAATTCCTACTGAAGCGTTTGTGTAAAGACAGACACCAGGATTTGCATCCTGGTGAGTAAAGTCATACACCCGTAATTCCACTACCTACCAAGAGATGGTTTCCATGTGTAGTCTCTTATTGTTATAAATTGTGTGTGTTTTCACAGAATCCGTTTTGTATACATGCATAACTTTTCCATGATTTCAAGAAATGTACCATTGAAATGTTTCCAGAATCTTTGTAACATCCTGCCCCTTCTCTGGGCCTAGAATGCTACCACCATTGCATACTTTTACCATTTTCAGCAACAACTAGTAATTTTAAGCGAACACTATTTTATGATATTGTAGCGACTTAACATACATCATACCACTCTTACTCTAACTACCATAGCATATCAGTAGAGTCTAAACATACTAACAAAGTTGTCACATGAAGTGCTGCTAATATGTGAAATTATTCATGTGATACTCCCACCTGTGCATGTCGTCCTCAACGATCACCTAAAAAACAAACAAAGCAAGGGTGAGTTCAGAGACTCAGTAAGTATATGATAAAACAGTGTCGTTAACACACCAATTTAACTCCCACCAGTATAGTAGAGTGCTCATCTGTTGATGAACCCCTCTACCTTCATCCCTAGAGGTGCCTACCAAAGTAGGTCCTTTTCTTCCCACCATCGTGGGATGCCTACCGCAGTAGGTCCTATATATGAGTGCAATGCATAATGCAACATTCCTTTAATGTTAACATTCAATCATAAGTTGTCACTCATCAGAGTATGATTAACATGTAATCAAAAGTACTATAAAACATGGCATGGAAGACATAAAACACCACTCATTCACCACAATCCACTATTCTACCATGCACTTGCCTATTAACCAAGCAGAGTGGAGCGTTGTGTGGATAGCGTTAACTCAGGCCTCCACCTGAACAAGCAGTGAACCTAACTCAAAACATCATAATAATATATGCACGCATACGGATGTCACTTTTCCTATGCGTAAACCCGACACTTGCATAAAAACACCTAGATTAAGGATCCAACGTGTAGGTACATAATCCCCCCTTTTCTTTTCTTTTTCTCCTCTTTTCTTTCCTCCTAATTTTCATTTATTTTTCTTCTTTTTTATCTTTATTTTCTTACTCAGCTGAACACTCTTCATTCTTTTTTTTCTTTATTCTGCTGAAAGGCCTTATCTCTTCCCCAATCTTCCCCTCATTCATTCTCTCTCTCCCCTAGGCGACACGGAGGATCTTGGCGGCACTCGACATGCCGGCTCTAAGGCTACCGCCAGCCTTTGGCCGCCGAGACCCCCGACCGATTCCCCTCTCTGTGCCACCCTCTCCTCTTTCCATCGTCCCCACCTCCTCACCTCGGCCTCCAGCTCCAAGCCACCGCTCTTGGGTGCACCTCTGGCACACTAGCCTTGGGCCGTTGCTGGCTGTCAATTGTCTCTACTGAATCCTTAACTCGCCAAGCTCTCCCTCCTCCATTGCTTTCTCTCTCTAGCGCTTCTCCAACGTGCACGGGGCTCACGGCCCCACCCGACTCAAAGCACCACCAAACACCGGCTCACTGCAGTTGACATCTTCGCTGCCTCCCATAAGCATCTCCCCCTTCCTCCCTTCCTGACTACAGACATCATCCTCCAATCACGCGCGATAGGGAGCTCGTGCGGGCTCTCGGGCACGCTGGCCTAAGCCCGCCATTGGCTATTAGCACAACATCGGCAAGCTCCTCCACCTCATCCCCCATGCGGCCTCCTCACTTGGCTCCTCTGCACTTGTGCACAGCCAGGTGCTCAGCATGGCTCCTAGTTGCGCCCCCAGCCACCATGCAACACCAGCGAGGTGTGAGGCCTCCTTATTGGGCTTATCTAGGGTAAATTCTCTCTCCCTTTATTTCCCACTTTCTACCCTCTGTGCTATGTGTGCCGTGTTATGAATGTGCTACACCAGGGATTGCGAACAAAAGGAATGGTGTGGGGACCCACTTGCGTGTTGGGCTAAAAAAGGAAGTGATTGTTGACAAAGGTCATAGCGATGGCTAGCTTCCATTCATCAAAGTCGGTTGAAGGTAGTCGCCTGGGGTCCTCGTCTCCACTCGTTCGCCTTCCCAACTCCCTTAGCTCGTCTCCTCTAGCAATTCTCTCTGTGATGTCTTTGATCATTTGTTAAGCAAAAAATGGGAGGTTGGTTTTTTCAGTTGGGGAAAGAATGTAGGCTTACCTTGTGCTGGTCGAATGGTATGGCTGTGTGAGAGTTCGTTCAGTGGGGAAAGAAGAGGGGAAGAGATGGGGATAGCTGCTCTCTGGTGCTAGCTCTAGTGAGAATGGTTCATCTTCCTCTCCCATTCATTGGCTTTGCTCTCTGGATGAACTTTGGCTTCGATTGGCTCTGTCTTTGGTTTGAGCAGGTAGAAGAAAATGGGAATACGAGTGAGTGGCGGATGGACTGCTTGTGGACTGGGTGAACTCTCTATTTGGGGGAGGAAATGGGGATGGCAAGGCATTGGCTAGGCTTAAGTGAAGAGGTCACAGCTGGCCTCCCTCCCCCTGTGTTGTGCATTGCCAATTATGCCCTCCTTTATCCTTTCTCTAGTTGTTAATGGCCATAAGGGCCTTTTGGTCCAAAGGGGCTCTACACTGTTTGGACTTTTTCTACTTTAGTAGGTAAGACAATATAAACGTGGGCTTCAACTTTTCCTATTGCTAAATGTCAATGCCCACATAAGCGAGAGGCATTGACCAACCTTAGACAGTATGGGAACCTCAGTGAGTGCTACTACATTCAGCAATTTTAACATAATTCGACCCCAAATTCTGGCGTTCAATAATCCACATGGAAGAATGAACTGCACATAAAATAACATTGACTCGTACCCATAGAGAACAACTCTGGGTACTTCTCGTGCATGTGAAACTCCAACTCCCATGTCGCTTCTCGCTTGGACTGATGTGTCCAAAGCACTTTAACATACTTTATCATTCTATGCCTCATCACTTTCTTTGATTCCACCAGAATCCGAACCAGATGGGACTCGAAGGTGAGGTCTTGCTTATTGGACATTGGTTCTCACACAATCTCATGCTCTAGATCCCTTAAGTGCTTTCTCAACATAGAAAGATGGAACACATTGTGCACCCCTCGCATGGACTCAGGGAGGTCCAAGCGATATACCAAATTCCCAATTCACACAAGAATTGGAAATGGCCCTATGTACCTCAGGCTAAGCTTCCCTCTGATACCAAATCGCACTATCCCTTTAGTGGGAGATACTCTCAAGAGCACCTGATCCCCCACCTCAAACTCTAGCTCTCACCTCTTAACATACGTGTAACTCTTCTGTCTACTCTAGGCAGCTAGTATATACTGTGTAATTTCCGCCACTCATTCCACTATTTGTTATACCCAATCTCGGCCCAGAACGGCCTTCTCACCCATAGCATCCCAATAGAGTGGCAATCTATACTTCCGCCTATACAGAACCTCAAAGGGTGCTACCCGAATACTAGAGTGGTAGTTGTTGTTGTAAGTAAACTCTGTGAGTGCCAAATGATCTTCCCAGCTACCCTTCCAGGATAGAACACAGAACCTCAACATGTCCTCTAGTGTCTGAATGGTGCGTTTGGATTGTCCATCCGTCTACGGGTGAAAAGCAGTACTAAACAGGAATTTCATGCTCAGAGTGCATTGTAAGCTCTCACAAAACTTGGAGACAAATTTGGTGTCTCTGTCCAAAACTATCATCTTGGGCACACCATGCACCCTTACTATTTCTCGCACATAGATGGGTGCCAAATCACTTGTTGAGTTCATCATACGAATGGGGACGAAGTGTGCATACTTACTGAATCAGTCCCCCACTACCCAAATCGCATCGTTACCTCATTGGGTACTAGGAAAGCTGGCTAAAAAAATCCATATTAACATCATCTCATGGCCACTAAGGAACCTCCAAAGGCTGCAATAGCCAGCAGGGCACTTGTGGTTAGCCTTCACTTGCTGGCAAACCCCGCAACATGCCACATACTGAGCAACATCAACTTTCATTTTCTTCCACCAGAGGCTCTTTTTCATATCCCGATACATCGTGGTCTCACTAGGATGCACCGTGTACAGGATACAATGAGTCTCTCTCAAACTATCATCCTTGACTTGAGCCTTTTGTGGCACATAAAGATGGCCTTTAAACCGCAATGTACCTGACTCATCAAGGCTAAATCCCCCCATTTTCCCCTCATCAAGCTGCTTCCTCACTTGCTGAAGCAATCGATCATTTTATTGCACCTCTCTTACTCACTCCAGAATTGCAAATTCTAGCAGTAGTTGCATCTCAACCTTTGCTATACCAACGTAACTCTATAAGAAATTCCAATCCGTTCAAAGTCAGCAATGAGACAACCTGGCATGGAGGGTGTCGTCTTGCTACTAAGGTCATCAGTAGCCACATTTGCTTTGCTCGGATGGTATTGAAGGGTGATATCATAGTCCTTGATCGGCTCCAACCACCTTCTTTTTCTCAAATTCAACTCCTTCTAAGTGAAAATGTATTTGAGACTCTTGTGGTCAGTGAAAATATCACAGGACTCTCCATACAAGTAATGCCTCTAAATATTTAGAGCAAAAACCACTATGGCTAGCTCTAAATCATGAGAAGGATAATTCCTCTCATGCTTCTTCAATTGTTGTGGTGCATAAGAAATCACTTTTCCGTCCTGCATGAGCACTTAACCCAGACCTACTTGAGAAGCATCCAAGTACACCATGGAATGCTTCCCTAGCTCAAGAAGGGTGAGAACAAGAACAGTTACCAACTTTTCCTTCAAAGCATTGAAACTATGCTCATATTCATCAGTCCACTAGAATTTTACACCCTTCCGTGTGAGTTTGAGACATTGGCTTAGCAATAATGGAGAAATCCTTCATGAAATGCCGGTAATATCTAGCTAAGCTAAGAAAACTTCTCGCCTCTTTAACATTAGATGGCCTCTTCCAGTCATGACGGTGGAAATCTTGCTTGGATCTATTGACATACCTTCCTGGTTAATCACATAACCCAGGAAGCCTACTTCAGAAATCTAGAATTCACACTTCTTCAACTTGGCAAAGAATTAATTTTTCCTTAGAGTCTCAAACACAAGCCTTAGATGCTGCTCATGCTCTTCCTCCTTCTTGGAATAAATTAAGATATCGTCAATGAACACAACTACAAAGTCATCAAGATACTTCTATAGCATGATGTTCATCATCTCCATGAAGACCGTAGGGTTATTCATCAGTCCAAAGGACATAACTTTAAACTCATAGTGCATGTATCTTGTGGAGAAAACTGTCTTCTCAACGTCTTGCTCCTGCACTCAGATCTGATTATACCTAAATTGTAGATAAATTTTGGAGAACACATTGGCTCCCTCTGATTGATCAAATAAGTCCTCAATATGAGGCAGAGGGTATTTATTTTTGATGGTCACCTGATTGAGAGCATGACAGTCTATACACTTGTGCCAACTCCCATCCTTTTTCTCAGTGAATAGGATAGGGGTCCCCAACGTTACACACTACGACGAATCAACCCCTTGGGTAATAATTCATTCAATTTCTTCTTCAACTCCTCTTGGAAAGGTCATGCCAATTGGTATGGGGTCATAGAGATAGGTTGGGTGCTAGGAACAAGGTCAATTCTAAACTCCACATCTTGCTCGGGTGGCATTCTTGAAAGCTCTTTAGGAAATACATCGGGATACTCACACACCTGAGGAATATCCTCAGTTTACAAAGGCGCACTTAGCTTCTTCGCAAGTGCTAGAAGTAACCTAGGCTTCATTATTTGTCAGCCAAGGAACAGGCTAGCCAACATAAAGAGAGAACATAGGGGGTGCATTCCCTTGAATGATTATCTCCTCCCTTAAAGGAGCTTGCAAAGTGACTATCCTCTAGAAGCTAGAAATCACAGCTTGGTAGCGATGCGACTAGTCCATGCCAAGGATAACATCAAAAGACTCTACTTGAATAACAATGAGGTTGGCAATAAAATCCTTGCCATCTATTGCAACCACACAGTTAGTACGCATTGTGGAGCTAGCAATGATACCTACCCCAAAGAACTAACTATAACTGATTGGGAGATTGATTGAACACTCACTTGTTGCCATTCTAGCAAACTCGCAGGACACAAAAGTATACGTAGCACTAGAGTCAAAAAGAATAAGGGCATCACATGAGTCCACTAACAAGGTACCTATCACCATGTTAGATCTATCCATAGACTCAGTTGTAAGCATCGAGTAGACACTAGTGGGTGCTAGGGCGGTGAGAGCCCTAATGCTCTACGGGGGTGGCATCGGAAATGGAGGCAATGTAGCATGTTGGAATAGAGGTGTCGGTGCAGGATGCCAGTTATACCCGGCAGGTGGAGCCCAAGAAAGAGGAGGCTGTGACACAAGGACAGCTGCCAACATTTGGACTGACCCCCAAGGTGGAGCATTTGACGAAGATGTTCGTATGAGCTCACACTTCATGATTGTAGTGGGATTCTATAGACATGCTATCATCTTGTTGCCAGCTTTGCCACAATGCTGATAGTTCCCTGACTAGGAACATTTGATAGCACGGTGCAACCACCGCACTTGAAATAGATCATGCCCTACCCTGGGACAAGACGATAGACTGGGGTCACTTATGAAGAGCGAGGCGCTGAAGAAGATGGCCTCAAAGACTTGGACTTGGATGATTGTGGAGGACATTGGCCCTACTTGGACATTTTAGGAGTGGGCTACTGAGATGATCCACCTTCTTCAATGAAACTCCTCTTTTGGTTGCCACCAGAAGCACTCGGACCACCGGAGGATTGCAGCCCTTTAGCGAGCTACATCTCCATCTCCATCCCTCTGGCCTGTTCTACCACAGATCCAAAGTTTCATGGTGCGGTAGATTCCATATAGTGTAACCAATCCATAGTTTGGACTGGTGTACCCGACCCGTCGAAGGCAGCTGATCGCAAAGCCAACCACTTATGAAGGCCCATCCTTGCCTCTGGTACAATCAAAACAATAGTAGGAGTAGTAACAGGTATGGCCACAGCAGCGGCTACCAGTTTGATGCGCACAGACCTCCCCTACAAACTCTCGCAATAGGGCCAAGGACCATGCCAGATCTCTAGCTATGGACTGCTCAGTACAAGCAACCTCTGCACTAGGTGCTTCCCGCTGAACTAGAGTGATGGCTCCACTTGGCCACGGCCACGGCCTCGGCCATGACCACATCCTCTACCTCTTGGCATCTCTGTTCATGATAGATATACAATCACACAACCAACACATAACCATCTACCTCAACAGTACAAATCAGTAACAAAGCTAGCGAAAGCCTAAATGCTACAGGAGACCAAAAACCCATTCTATTATGCACCAGTGTGTGTCAAATTTTAATTTAATTATTAGGTCTAAGTCAAATTTTAGTTGAATAATTAAGCTAAGTTGTCAAATTTCTTTACCACAAACCTAGCGCCTACTTTGATACCAACTGTAACACCCCGCCCCTCCTCTGGTCCTGGAATGATACCCCATTGCATACTTTTATCATTTTTTAGCAACAACTAATAATTTTAAGCGAACACTATTTTATTCATATTGTAGCGACTTAAGATATATCATACCATTTTGACTCTAACTACCATAGAAGATCAGTAGAGTCTAAATATACTAACAAAGTTGTCACATGAAGTACTGCTCATACGTGAAATTATTCATGTGCTACTCCCGCTCGTACATGTCGTTCTCAACGATCACCTAAAAAACAAAGTAAGGGTGAGTCTGGAGATTCAGCAAGCACACGATAAAACAGTAGCATTAACACACTAATTTAATAATTTCTATTTTCGTGAACTGTACAATACTATCTCTGTAACTGTTTCACTATTGCCATTTTTATACAATACAACACATCTGTAACTTTATCACTACTTTGTTCTGATTTCATGCCATGCCATGCCATGCGTCTGTCACTATAGCTTATACCAGTACAGTGGAGTGCTCATCTATCAATGAACCCTCTACCTCTATCCCTGGAGGTGCCTACCAAAGTAGGTCTTTATCTTCCCACCGTCATGGGATGCCTACTGAAGTAGATCATGTGTATAAGTGCAATGCATAATGCAACATTCCTTTAATGTTAACATTCAATCATAAGCTATCACTCATCAGAGTATGATTAACATGTAATCAAGAGTACTACAAAACATGGCATGGAAGACACAAAGCACCACTCATTCACCACAATCCACTATTCTACTATGCACTTGCTTGTTAACCAAGCGGAGCGGAGCGACGTGTAGACAACGTCGACTTAGGACCTCCACCTGAACGAGCAGTTAACCCAACTCAAAACATTGTAGTAATATATGCACGCATATGAACATCATCATTCCTATGTGTAAACCCGACACTGGTATAAAAACGCCCAGGATTAAGGATCCGACATGCAGGTACAGAATCCCCCTTTTCTTTTTTTTCCTCTTTTCTTTTCTCCTAAGTTTCATTTCTTTTTCTTCTTTTTTATCTTTTTCCTTTATTTTTTCTTTATTTGGTAGAAAGGCCTTATCTATTCCCCAATCTGCACCTCATTCATTCGCCCTCTATGGTATGTGTGTTGTGCTATGAACTTGCTACATCGGGGATTGTGAGCAAAAGGAATGGTGTGGGGACTTACTTGCATGTTGGGCTAGAAAAGGAACTGTCGTTGACAAAGGTCGTGGCGGCGGCCGTCTTCCTTTCTTCAGAGTTGGCTGAAGGTAGTCGCTGAGGCCTCATCTCTCTTGCACTAATACAAAAAGCCTAATACTAGATGCCACATCATAGACGGTTCCCCAAAATGGTTAGTATTAAATACAAGCACACACAATTTTAGCTTAGATACCATCTGTGTTACTACTAGCGATAAAAACCATTTGTGAAGAGGTAATATCACATATAGTTCATGATGATAACCATATATGAAGTATCACAGACAGTTTGTATTACAAACCATCTATGATAATTAAATCATCATATATGGTTTTTATTAAAGAACCATCTGTGATAATTCCACTATCACAAACGGTTATATGTTAATAACCATATGTGGTAGACTACATCACAGATAGTTCGAAAGCTGTCTATGATGACCTCATATTATTGCTGACCCATAAACTCAGACGGCTCACGAAACTGTCTGTGATGATGTTTTTGAACCGTCTATGATGACCTTTTCGATAGCAGTGCTAGCTCCTCTCCTTCGACTATTCTCTCTGTGATGGCTTTGATCTTTTGTCAAGTAGTAAACAGGAGGATGGTTTTTTTTTCAGTTGGGGGAAAGAATGGAGGCTTACCTTGTTCTTATCTTGTGCTGGCCGAATGGTATGGCAATGTAGGAGTTTGTTCAGTGGGGCAAAGAAGAGGGGAAGAGATGGGGATAGCTGCTCTCTGGTGCTAGCTCTAGTGAGAATGATTTCTCTTCCTCCCCCTTTGTTGGCTTTGCTCTCTGGATGAACTTTGGCTTCGGTTGGCTCTGTGCTTTGGTTTGGGCAAGGAGAAGAAAATGGGAATATGAGCGAGTGGCTGATGGACTGCTTGCGCACTGGGTGAACTCTCTGTTTGGGGGAGGAAATGGGGATGGCAAGGCATTGGCTACGCTTAAGTGAGAAGGTCACAGCTGGCCTATCTCTCCCTGTGTTGTGCATTGACAATTATGCCCTCCTTTATCCTTTCTCTGTTTGTTATTGGCCATAAGGGTCCTTTGGACCAAAATGGCTCTGCACTGTTTGGGCTTTTTCTACCTTGGTAGGTAAGGCAGAAAAAATGTGGGCTTCAGCTTTGCCTATTGTCAAATGACGAGGCCTACATAAGCGAGAGGCGCCGGCCGGCTCTGGACGGTCTGGGAACATCAGTGAGTGCTACTACATTCGGCAATTTTGAAGCCGAAGGGTTCTGACGGCAAAACTCTTCTTCAATTTTTTATTCTCCCCTGGATTGTTTTCATTGCTCGCTTTACTTTACTACCGGTATTACAATCTCATAGCCAATGGCGTGCAATAAATAGAATACATAGGTGTTGTCTATTTTTAAGGTGACTGAAGTTTTTAAACATAGGTCACCTTTTCAATTATATGGCACATAAATCTCCATACCAATCCAATAGTCACAAAAAAAAAACTGTCCTGGACTAAAGAAATTTTCTGATGACTTCGAAATTGCGAATCCATTTCAAAAATTACTATCCAAAAGCCTGTGAAGCCAAACAGAATAATGACTTCTTTTAGGGAAACAGAATAATTACTTTTGGAAGCCATTTTATTCTCGAATAATCAAACACCTCAACTCGTACAAACTAATGAAAGGTTCTACGTATACAAACAAAGAATGTGAGAAAGACATCTCAAATTCTCAATAACTCCAGAACTCCACGTACGATTATTCCATGTTACATCATGCATGCAGTTTAGGGCAGTTCTTTGTCGCCCGTACGTTGACCAGTATTTGAACACTTACTGCTTCTACCACAAGCTAGAACGCTTACTTTTTTCTTATAACATATTAGGCACAGTTAATTCTTAACAAAATTATTTTCATTCTGTTGGACCATATGGTGATCGTGCACTTAAGTGATGATGAATAATTAACATTTGTGTTTCATTGGAATTTGCGTTTGAGAAAGTTTCGATCGATGCACGTTTGTTAACTGGATCTTAGGTTTAACGGTCTGACCGCTTTATATTGGGCCGTCTAGTTTGCTGGCTTCAACCAAGCACAGAAGTCGGTGGTCTGAACGACTTCAAGTTGGGAAGCCTGATCAGCAGACGTCGATCACGGCTTTTCAACCACAGTACTTCGATGACGGCATTTTAACCACGACAGACTTCGATCATGTCAAACTTTGACCATGTCCGACTTCGACCATGTCCGGTTTGAATCACGTTCAGCTTCCACCACATGAAGTTTTGAGCACGTCAAACTTCGACCACAGTATTCGACTATGGTATTTTGACCATATCCGAGTTTGACTACATTCGACTTCGACCACGTTAGTCTTCAACTGTGTTTGAGTATGACCACGTCCGGTTTCAACCACAGCAGCCTTCGACTATGGTGTTTTCGACTACAGCAGAATGACCACGCCAGGTAATCGATAAGCTTCTATTTTTACCAACGAACTGGTCGTATCTATAGTACTTTTCGATGGTTGTTACTACAGTAATCATGTAATAGTTAAAGACTTTACTGGTCGATAGTCATAGACTTTTCTAGTCGATACTTAATAGTCATGGCCTTTTGTAGTCGATACTCGATACTCATCGACTTTACTGGTCGATACTCGATAGTCGTAAACATTACCGGTCATACTCGATAGTCGTAGATTTTACTGATCAGTGTTCTTAGACTTGTGATCAGTAGTTGTAGACTTTGCAGTTGGAAGTCGAAGACTTTGTGATCAATTATCGTAGACTTCACGGTCTATATTCGTAGACTTCATGGTTGGTACGAGTGCTTCAACTCTTGTGTTTTTCAAGTACCTCGAGTACTCGTGATTGGCCAATGGTATGACTGGCTGGTGCATAGTGGTCGGTGATCAGTGAATAGTGCTCGAAGGACTAGTACTTGAAGGATTCGGTACTTGGAAGATGGAAGTACTCGATGGGCAGATGGTCGTAGTACTCGGTAGTCGGAAGGACTCGGTACTCGATAGTTGGAACGACTCGGTACTCAGAAGTCAGAAGGACTTAGTACTTGAAAGATTCGGTACTTGTGGATGGTAGTCTGTGCGGTACTCGGTGATCAATTGCTCCGTTTTTCCTGGCAGCGAATCGACACCTTTGTATGTGGTCGTATGCTTCAACCCACCCACAATCATCAACAAAACACAAATCAGATTGATTCAAGATGATCTTTGTTATTGTATTTTGATGGTTTTACAAAATGTCTTCACAAGCACCGCTAAAAAGCCTTCTCCACGAAATCAATCAACAAACTTATGCAAACACGAAAAGATGGAACAATATAATCATCGCTACAAAATTCATAGCAATTCAAAAAGGTAAATCCAACGCACTTTAGCTTCCATCCCTGGACCGTAAAATCCAGGGCACAAATAATTTTTGAAGACCGGACAGGAGAGCTGTCGTGTATTAATTCACAGGGAGAAGAAAAAAACACAATAGCAGTTAGTTTGGCGAGAACCCGCGCCGGGGAGTGGCCGCAAATCCAGGGCACAAATAATTGGATAGAATATTTTTGCATCGTCATTTTTATCGTTCCTCTCCAAATCAGTTATAAATCTTATTTTAATGGGCGCAGTGTATTCAAGCAAATGTCTAGAATTTGGAGTGTCCTCGAGCAGAGCCACAAATTTTTGTGCTGCCCAACAGCAAATACTACAAATTTACAATGTCCTGTAGCCAAATCAGTTTGTTATTCCTAGCTGACGCTCACAAATTGAACCACAATTCAGATCATCATGACATTACATATATAAACTTTTATGCACACGGAGAAATGCAGGAATATATCAAAATATCGGGCCACTTTATTCCAAACTTTGGCACAGATTTTTAGATAATGGATATAAAATCCGGTCTCTATATCCACAAGGGATATACACAGCCAACTTTGGCACAGATGATAAACTAATTAACCTATTGTACATAATATCAAACGGTGTAACTTTTGTGCATAGACTCCTAAGTGCTAGAACTACCACCAAAACCTGTACTCAGCAGCAGCATACGAGCATCCTTGCCTCAAGCTGCCTCTCCATGTTGAACCTCGCGATGAAGTCCTCCACTCTCCTGTTGAGCTCATCTGTAGGCAGCCCCATCTCCTCCTCACACTCCTCGTCCTCGATCACCTCTTCTCGCAATTCAACTCTTCCGAGTTCTAAGCGTTGTTCCACTTCCCTGCACTCTCCATCACCAAAATTAGCCACCGAGGTATCACTGCCTTCTCTCAACACCTCAACCCCAACAATGGTCGACGATGCATCCAGCAACTGGTCACATTGATGTAGCTGCTGCAAGCTCTCATGTACAACCACCATGCTATCTTCTTGTTCTTCTTTGATCATCTCTTCAGCTGGATGGTCCCCGTTTTTCTCCTTGATCACTGGTGTCAAAGCCGCTGGCTGATGTTTCGCAACATCGATATTATCCTCACTGCTCATAGAGTGAGGAGTGTCGCTCTGTGAGAGCTTTGACTCGTTGGCGAGGAATATGACGATGATATTGGAGAAGAGAAAGATGCACTTTGGAGTGACGATGGCCGAAGCGGCAGAAGGGAGTGACACCAAGAAGCTCCTCAGACAAGAATACATGTGAGGCACCCAGGTTACCATGGAGAGGATGACCAGGCCAAGAAGAGTGGCCTTGAAGAAGGCTTGGAGCTGGCTTGCACAGCTTCTGTCCATGGCGGTTTTTGTTGTAAATGGACGTTGTTGTGTTGTGTTGGATTTGCTGGAGTGAAGAGAGTGTACATATGCATGAGAATGCAAGAACCTAATGAGTGCACAGATATCACATATGGGGTGGTCTATTTATAATAGGTTGTCCGTAGTGGTGGCCACAGTAGTCATTTTTCCTCACTGGCTAAGTTATTCTCCGTTTGAAATCACTGGATTCTTTGCCTTATGCTGTTTTTCTGCTTTGCACCTACGGACCCCTCTTTACAAAAGCAGTGTGGGATGTGATGGTTTCTTGTTGCCTTGACAATGTGCGCTGAATGCAAGGTGTCCAGCCGTCCAGCCCCGGTGTGTCTAGTGGCTACTGCATGATGGAGCAGTCGTACGACTGCAATTGTGGAAAATACATTTTTAAATATTGAGAGCCGTGGCAACAATTTCTGCTAGATTAATTCAAGCATTAACCAATATATAGTTCATCAATTTTCTGCCCTTCTTGCCAAAAACTTGTGAAATATACCTCGATTTTTGCCTTTTGAAACTTGGATATACCTAAACTTGCTTGAATTTGGTTGATATTTTCTTGAACTTGATGAAGTTTGTTTTATCTTATCTTATTTTCTGCAAAACTTGTCTGAAAATCTCTCAAAATGTTCCAAGGATAGGGACATATACTCCATGGTCCCTGCTGGTTTTCAGGGTTTCTGGGTGTGCCAGTGCATACCAGTACCGGGTACCCCACTACCATCACGCCGGATTATCATATCAAAAATTTTATTTTATGGCCCTCCAAGCATATGCTAGCCCAGCAATCCCTATTGGTTGGTAAAGAATACAAAACCACAACAATGCTAGTGGTTTGCAGATTTTCATTGGTGCAAACTGGACTGAAATTATTCGTAGATACATTATGTGGCAAGTTTAATTTTAGATGTTATTCAATGGGTAGTGTTACTTTCTATTGACCAATTTTGCGAATCTTGGAGGGGCTATTATCGGGAAAATGTGAGAAAGTAGTGAGGAAAGCTTAACGACAAGGGGTTGTTTTTCAGGTAATTCTTAGCACCCACGCAAACAAAAAAAAAATCCTAGAATCAACTTATTTCAGAACTACATGTTAATCAAAGGATACTTGTTTGGTGCACATTGTAATCTTGTAAAAAAAATGTCACGATTATTTGCTTGATTAGCTCCATCTAGCTAGTTGGGTAGCTCCGTCCGGCTCCACCACTGCCTTCCTCAGCTCCACAGAGGCACGAGACCATCCAGATATGATCACGGCTTGTCGGGACCTGATGAGTACAAGAATTTTTTTGGTACGAATAATATTTTTTATTCAAAATTACAGGAATATACTCACGGTAATATTTTTTTATACAAATAGACACCAGTCGCCCAGCGCGGGGGGGGGGGACGACTGGAGCCAATCGCCCAATGGCCAGGCGACAGAGCACCAGTCGCCCAGCCAAGGGGCGACTTGATGTGCAGTCGCCCACCCAGAGGGCGACTGGTTTCAGTCCCTTGTGGATTTTGTACATTTTGTAGATTATAATTGGAAAATAATCTACTGGATTTGTAGTTTATGGTCATTGTATGTTTTAGGTGCATAACAAAATTTGGAATTTTTTTTAAGAACGATTGACCTTAGAACGATCAGTAAATATGATAGTAAGTGATATAGGGATGTTACTTAGAATTCGTATACGGAGAAAACCGGTATGTTAGTATCGTCAGATAACTTCGTTAGATAACTTGCTATGTGAATAATTGAATGCGAAAAGATGAGATAATAAACTTGTCTGAATTTAAATAAACTTCATAATACAGTTGGGAGTAATATGCCGCGTACTTTTTATTACATGCATAGCATATAGCATCATGTGCAACTAACCTACCCAACTACTCGTACAACCTACTGTGTGGACCGGGACCAATTTCCCTTCCTTGCCAACTCGGCGTTGAACTCCTTGGCGGCCTCTTTTGCCTTGGTCGCCATTTCCCTCTTTCTCTCACGCTCCCTGTCGTGAGCCTCCCGTTCCCTACACGTGCACGCCTCGAGATGAGCTTTCGTCTCACGTTGTATACACAGAGTTTGCTTGTTCTTCTGGCGCTCCTCCTTCCGGATGTCCGATAACCTTGCGACATTCCACTCCTCGAAGTCAAGGGCCCAATGGTCCTCTTGGTGGATCTCAAGATCGATCCATTTGCGGTAGCCACATAGGGGTTCCGGGGACTGTGAATACAGGGGAGAGGTTGTTAGTGTGTACTGTGAAGGAGAAAAGGTCGGGGGGCAAACGTGCACCTGGTCCTTATCGGCTGCCGATAGGTTGCGGTGTATAGACGGCGGTCGGGGTAGTTGCTGGAGTAGGTTGCGCAACCCTAGTAACACATACCCAGGCTGAGGTGGTGCTTAGACTTGAAAATTTGCACGTGTCCCAGCACCAACAAAGGGGGCATCTCCCCGTCGGGTGGAAGTTGCGGCGAACGCTCGGTAGGAATGTTCAAGATGGGGTTGTTGCTACGGGGCGGGGGAGCTGACCTCATAGCACGCTGGGCTTGTTCTGCCAGGGCCAAAGCAGCCCTTACTTTCTCATCGTGAACGGCAGCTAACCGTGCTAGGTCGCGGGTCTCCTTCCATTGATTCATCATCTTGTCCCATTGCTTCTTCTACTTTTTGTCCATCATCTTATCTCACTACGCAAAGCTGGGCTGTGCTGTCATGTCACAGTGAATAACTGCATCATCATGTCATGTCACTAAGGAAAGCTGGCCCGTGCGGTCATGTCGCTGCGCAAAGCTGGCTTGGCGGTATACGAGGCCGTCCCTAGGCAGAACCCCCATCATGTCATGTCATTGCACAAAGCTGGGCCATCATGTCATGTCACTGAACAAATATGGCTTGAAGTTATGCTATAAAATGAATGGACGAGGTATTGCTGGTTGGAACAACTATCTTCTCTGTCGTAGCGTAAGCCACCATGATGGATGTCGAGGGGCCAATCGAACATGGGTCACCAAAAGAGGACCTTCCGCTAGAAAGGAAGGAGGAATTTGGCGCTACGTACCGCTTGTTGCCAAATAGGCACGCTCAACCAGTGTGGCCAAAATGTAAACACATGCAGGACGCGGTGGTGCAGGTGGTAGAAGGCCATACGGATGGCAGTCGACATTTCCTTCGATATCCATACTCTGGGGTACAATTTGCACTTGTCTATTTTGTTGTACTACTAATATAGCTTCAATGTTAACATTCGTTTGTAGGAGATGGATAAATGTGACTTTGTGCGATGGATTGATTCTTCCCATAAACGGTATATTTCGACATACGTGGATACGTTGTGGGAGCGAATCGTTTATTGGAGGAACGGATTGACACTCTTGAAGAGCAGAACGATGACATCTGTCAGCAGATGGAGTGCGAGAGGGGCAACAAGGAGGTCATTAGCACAGGGAGTTCGTACAACCCAAGATGCTGCAGCGCGAACCCTAGTTGTATATGTGCTTTCCACTACAACGACGACCAGCCACGTCCAAGGCGGCCCCCTCAGCAATACTCCATGTGGGTACCATAAGGCTCGTTCCACCTATAGGCAACCATGTGTATGGTTGTATCGTTGTACTCAGGACTGTTGTTCGAAATAATTTTCAATGTTGTTAAGCATGTAATGGAATGGTTTGTATGTTGCTGTGGTTGCCATCAATGCAGTTCACTATTCATTTGGTGTGCGTGTTGAGAAGGTAAGGAGAAGTAGAACCAAGCTCGGCACAGTATTAAAAAGTTCACTACGTAAATAACAAACATGAACATTACATGAACAAATAGTATACAGTCAGCACTACCGTCCCCCAATAGCATCCCCAGCACCCCCTCCGTTGCCACCCTGGCCCCCTCCATCTCCGCGTCCGCGTCCTCCCATATGGCCCCGCTTGGGTGTCTTTCGCTACAACGGGAGATGATGCCCTGACAATGTAAGACGACCAAAAGACCATCGCACCCACCCCTAAGCTAGTAGAGTGGGCTGCACTGCTGCTTGTGTGCCCTCTAGTGCACTGGTGAGGTCACTCACAGAGAGAACCTCTGGTGGTGTGCCCCGAGGTTGTAAGATCGAGGAGGCCGACTAGAGGGGGGGTGAATAGGCGGTCTAAAAATTTTCTTCAAATTAATATTAGCAATTCAAGACCTTTTCTATTTGCCTAAACCAAGTATATAATGCGGAAGCTAAAAACAATTTGGTTTAGCTCAAATAGCGCCTACAACAAATAAATTCGCCTAAGTGCACCAACAATTCTACCTAGGTCAAGGTTTGCAATCCTAGGTTTACAAGCAATCAAAATAATGCTAAGTAAGTAAATTGCTTGAATGTAAAAGAGCACAAGAAAGCAAACCACAAATGACACGTTCTCTTTTACCGTGGTGTTCGGAGACTTGCCGGTCTCCCTAGTCAACGTTGAGGTTAGCCCAAACGAATTGGACCGGCTCCACGAATTAAGCCTTCTACCTCAAATCCACTAGTGGTAGCTCTTCCCGCTCCGGTAGGTGAGCTCCAACCTTCACACACGCCGGCCTTCTCACAAGCTTCTTTGAGAAGATCACCGGCACGACGCCTCCCACGCCGTCTAGGAGTCGGCAAACTCCAAGAGTAACAAGTCAAGTCCCTCACTTGACTCTCACCACGTGCAACAAATGCACAAGCTCAATCCGGACACAAAGTCCTCCTCTAGATGCAACACATGCACTCTAGATCACCTCTCCTCTCTCACAAAGTGCAACACATGCACAATTGAGTGGAGAGCCTCACACTAGCTCAAAAGAGTGAAATGGAGTCCCTAGAACCTTGCCCCAACCGGCCACAATGGAGTATTTATAGCCCACACCTCAAAACTAGCCGTTGGAGTCAAAAACAGGATTTTGCGGTACTACCGCTGCTACAGTACCGGTACTACCGCTCCCCACCATAACGGCTAGAAAAATAGCCGTTAGTCAGCCATTTGCGGTACTACCGCAGTTATAAAATGCGGTACTACCGTTCTGCGGTAGTACCGGAAGTCGGTGCGGTACTTCCGCTTCAGCACAGACAGCACTCAGAAAAACGGTCATAACTTTTGACTCCGATGTCGGAATTGAGTGATCTTGGACTCTATGGAAAGCTTATTCAAAGGGCTACACAACCCATCTATTTGCATGATCTCAAACACATTAGATCAATGCAGAAATCAAAAGAGATCCAAAAGAGTCACTCTCATGGTCTTATGTCCAAAGGAAATAGCAATAAACAATCTTAGACCATGCCAGGATTATACATGATCTACAACTTTGCAAAACACATTTGCAAACTTAGATCATGTCACAAGGAATAGGTACATGGACTTCAACCTTTGCAAAACACATTTGCAAAGTATAGTCACATGTTACAAGGATTTGCCACATGAGCTTCAACCATTTGCAAAACACATTCGCAAATGCAAGCCTCATGCCAAGATGAGCTAGAGCAAGTGAGGTTGAGCTATCAACACATGATGAGACTCAAACTACTAGACATGACCCTCTTAATAGTACGGCAACCTATACTAGCAATCCGGTCTTTCAACCAAACACCAAGACCGGTAAAAGACTAGGAACACATCCTTAGCCCTAGCTAGTCATACCTTTGCCTTGGGTCATCATCTCGATATGCATCAACTCATGATGCATCCTTCTCATCAACTCCATCAACACATGATGATCTTCCTTGACTTAATCAACACATGATCATGCATCGACTCATGACACATGTTCTTCTTCTTTGATAGCCTTCAACTCATGAAGCTAACTTCTTCTTGATCTTGACTTGATGATATTCAACCCATGAAGTCATCCCAAGTCATCCTCTTTGTGGAACCTAACCTATTCATCTAACTCATGGAAACCGTTAGTCCACAAAACAATTGTCATCAATTACCAAACTTCACCATTAACACATAATGGGGGGAACTAGATTCAACAATCTTTCCTTTTTGGTAATTCATGACAATCTCAACAAATAATGAGATAATAAATTGAATATAAAATCATTTGAATTCAATGTGCGGTACTACCGCCGTTATAAACTCCGGTACTACCGCTCTCCGGTAGTTCCGCAGAGTTAATGCGGTACTACCGCCGAGCCAATTCCCAAAAGTCCCAAAGTTGGCGCTCGAAAAAGGCTCCGCTTCTCCTCCGGAGCTTCCGGACTCCGGAAGTACCGCTCTATACTGCGGTACTACCGCAACCTGCGGTAGTTCCGGCGTTCAAATCGCCGGTACTTCCGATCCCGCGAAAACTCAAATGCATCCGGAGGGTGCTCTCTGGAAAGAAGGATCCGCTCGAAAACCGGATCTTCCGCTCCCCGGTACTACCGCTTCTGGGCGCGGAACTACCGCTCTCCAGAGTTCCGACGCTCAAAATCATGCGTACTACCGCTCGCCCGCAGAGCACAAACTTTGTTTTGAAATTGATTTTTGATGAATGCAAGATCCTAGTTTGATCCCAATGTATGTATAAAAGGAAACATGGATCAATACTAGTGAAACTCCAAAACATAGAGAGAGCTCCCCTAAATGTGTGCATATAAGTCTATATGACGAAAAACATATGCACATATTCATTTGAACTATTTGAGGAGTTCAATCTATATTTTGAATCTAAGGAATGCATTAGCATATGAGAAAGTGATTTTGAATGCATACCTCTTTGATTTCACCTTTCCAACCAAATGAGACTAACCAAAGATAAACTCAAATATACATGTTAGTCTCATAAATTCATTTATCATTTTCACCAAAACATTATAAAGTATATGTCATTAATATCATAATGTCATATTGGCATTTGTCATTAACACCAAAACCAACTTAAATGGAGCTTGATCTTTCAATCTCCCTTTTGGTGATTGATGACAAATCCATTTATGATAATAGCATAAGAGTGAAAATGACTAAATGGTAAACAATTAATCATATGAGAGTAGGTGAAAGCATTATCAACATTTAGACTAAAGAAATTTTAGTTTCTCCTCTCTTAACATTATTCAATTTCTATCACATTTCTCCCCCATTAGCAATAGCATTTCTAATTTTCTAATATGCAAAGCTATTGTTTCTCCCCATTTGGCATTATCACAAGTTTAATTTCTCTTCCTATCATCGATTTGCTATTATCACAAATTTCTCCCCATTTGGCATTAAGCACCAAAAAGAGACAATTAACACCAAATGCATTGACTATTGTACAAATAAGGGAAGAGTACAAGTTAAGCCATGAAAGGAGATATTTTAGCATGAGGAGCTTGATACCAATTGTATTGTTATTATGAGGAGCTTGGTGCCAATTTGATTTAACTAAGTATGGTCATGAAGAAATATGAAACTAAATGCAAGTGACCAATCGATACCACTTAAAATAACTGAAGATATTTGAAACACATTCAAATAATTTTACTCATGAACGCTCCTTGAAGATTTGTGAAGTGTTCTTCTTTTGGAATTTGATACCACTTGATATGATTCCAATTGTATATAAAGCACTTGTAGCATTTGGATCATTTCCAGATTTTGCATTCCAAGTGGCCTTCAAAAGCTCCCTGAAAAACTGACTTATAGATGTCCAATAAATCTGAGAAAATTTGTCAGTATAGATGAATGTCTGCGAATCAAAAGTCATAATTATAGCTTCCTCAGATTATGAGCCTAATTAAAGATACAAAAATCATAAATCAGCTCAACACATGAGTTTTCAGAAAAACTGAGTCTGAAATTCAGACTTTTGCATTCCACTTAAGCTTCTAGAGAGAGATGAAACATTGATCACATGCTCTTTATAAATTCTTAAATAATTGGAAAATGAAGAGCAACTATAGAGGATCAATTTTCATTATTATGACTTCCTCTAAATCTGAACCCATTTGAAGATATAAAATCACAAATCGGCTCAGAATCATGGAAGATCTGAAAATTTTCAGCATTTTGCAATGAGAGAAAAAGTCACAACTTTTGCAAATTAACTTGAAATGATTTCAAACTTTGCAGTTTTGAACTTGATGCTATTTGTGACCTTTTCCAACAGGAATTTTTGAAAAAGACTTTTCCAATCAAAGGATATGCTAAAAATCGCTTTGAGAGCGAGAGAATGAGTTGATTTTGCATCTTAAGCTTAAAATCCAAACAAATTGGATTTTCATGGAGTATTTTGCTTTGATAGCTTCATATGAGTTATAAATACTCTTTCAAGCCAAGATACACAAAGAAATCTTGCTCAAATAGCTAAACTCATTATATGCAAGAATAGGTCATTTTGGGTCAATTGACGTTTTTGGATGAGATTCAAATACATATAACTTTTCAACGGTTGGTCTTTTGCAAAAGCTTTGAACTAGAGAAATGTTTGAAATGACCAACCATACGAGTTTTGTATTGACCACTTTTTCAAATACTCAATAGATTTTGATATAGAGAAATATGTCATTTAAATCAAAAATAAGATCATTCAAGATCCATTTTAGGCCAAATCTTCCTTTTGATTTCTAAAATAGAAATTTTTACTCAAAAGGCTGTGAAGTCATTTGAAATACATAGTTGAGTACTTTTATTTAGTTTTTCACAACTTTTGGCCTTTTAAAACAAGATTTTTGATTTTTGACCAAAGAGGCTCTTTTGAAAAGGAAATCTTGCATATCATTTGATTATTACTCCATGAATTGCAAAAGAAGCAAATAAGAATGAAACACATTCATTCCCAAGAATCATAAACCATTTTTGGGCAAAATAAGTAAAATAATTTTCCCAATAGTAATATTTTACCCTTTTTGCTTTAGTAAGCACAAAAGTAGTATATATGTTTTTCACAAGGTAAAACTTCCTTCTACACAAAGGTCTCTTCTTGGCAATCCTTTCTTCTCCTTTGACACACAAAGGATTCTCCTCATTTTCTTGTTTTTCTTCTCTTTTCTTATCTCTTCCTCCTTTGATTGACCATTAGATACCACTTGTGGGAGTATACCACTTGTAGATTTCTCAAGGGTAATAGCACTTGAGGTAAGAGTATGATATCATATAGAAGAGATACCACTTGTAAGGGTGGTTACTATATGGAAGAAGTTGATATCATAGGTGAGGAGCTCGATTAAGAGAAGAGATTTTGCTCGGCAAGAGAAAAGAGTAGATATCACTTGAAAGATATCATCACTTGGAAATCAATGATATCATTTAGGTGAGGAGCTTGGTAAAGAAATATTTGCTTGCCAAGACGAAAAAGATATCAATCCAAAAGAATAAGGATATCACTTAAGTTTCACAACTAAAGGATACCACTTGAAGGAAATGATTGATATCACTTGAGAAGATAGGAATGAAATTCATGCCGATGTCAAGTTAATCGAAAGTCTACCACTCTTTTAGAGATTGCCATTTTAATGAAAAGAATCAAATTTAGAGCAAAATGGCATATGAGGTCAAGAAATACTTGAGGGTAGCTTAGCAAGGATTAACAAGGATCAACTTGACTGAGAGGAGCAATGAAATGGTGAGAAAATTTGAAATCAAATTTTGAATCAAACGACCATCTTCCGTAAATATCGAAGTACCGCACTTTCAATGCGGTAGTTCGAAATCCGATAGTACCGCAAAGATGACTGTCGGTAGTTCCGACAACGGAAGTACCGCAGAATGACTGCCGGTAGTACCGATTTTTCTGGGAGCACGCCAAGAATTTTGATTTTCAAGGAGAGGTTTGATATAATGTTGTATATTGCTCCAAAGTTTTTCACAAGGGAACATAAACCACTTGTGGAGCATTTCCAACTATAAGCCAAGATTAAAAACTCTTTTAACATAACTTTTAGCAACTTAATCTTTCAATTTTCAAAAACGAACTCATTTTCAATAAATCCTTCAAGATAGCAAAAATGAGCATTTGAGGGTATATTAAGCATTCAATTGTATGTATGAGTCGTTAATACCCTTGTGAGCCAATATATGTCAATAGTTTTAGCTCAAATGGCAAAACTTACTTAAGTGCTAGATTGTGACCGCATAGGTCAACTAAAGTTTTTGGGCGAGTTTCAAAACCAAATAACTTTTGATTGGTTGGCCTTTTGGAAAACTTTTGAATACCAATAATGTTTGAAATAGCCAACTCTAGGTTTTTGGTATTGAACATATTTTCAAATTTCTTTTAGAATTGATTTTTGGAAATTTTTGAGTTTAAAGCCAAAACAAGATACTAAATTGATAGTTTTGGGTTGGAAACTCAATTTTCCTTGAAATAAGTTTTTCTAAAGCCAAAACCTTTGTAAAACCTTTGAAAAGCATTTGTATACATTTTTCAACTAGTTTTTCAAAGATATACTAGTAATTTCAAAATTTTGACTTTTGGCTAAATGGCTCAATTTTGAAAAATAATTCTAGCACTTAATTACTATGGGCACACTTAGGGATGTGATATACATGAATATGATTTAGCACTCCCCCTTAATGTGCCACTTCATCTTGCTCATAATTTACAATAACGAAGTTTTAGCACAAGAGCAAAAGTAACCCCTTTTACTTGATTTCCATGCAATGCAACCTACACAAGGCTAGGGGCTAAACATATCAAAGGTAGATACTTGTTACCGAGAGAGCGTTGGTTCATAATATTTCATGATCATCCTCAAGCTTGGCTTCCATTTGTGCATATGGTGGAGTTAACCTCTTCATGAATGAGCCAAGCCTCCAATACCTTTCTAAGTACCTATTTAAGCATTGAAGCGCATTTTGGTACCCAAAACTTGGTTGGGTCCATTAATGTTAGTCACAATAGATTTGGGCACCCAAATGGCCCTAACATTAAATTTATGTGAACTAACATTCCTAGCAAACACATTGCCATTTCTATCTTTTCTAAGCAAATATTCTTCATTAAATAGAGATGGCTTAGGAATGGTACCTTTGGGACAATCCTTACTTAAATGTCCCTTTTCCCGGCAATTGTAGCAAGTTTGGCAATTATTACCTCTTCTTATCTTCTTGTCTTGCTCTTTGCCGGTTTGCCTCTTCATTGATGGATTTTTCTTATTTTCCACCTTGTTGGGGCACTTAGAGGCTAAGTGACCTGCTTCATTGCAACCATGGCACTTGACATTCTTCGTATGCCTTGCATTGTGCCTTGTCTTGCTATTCTCCTTCTTGGAGATGAAGCCTATACCTCTCTTGTCATTTGCTAATTTTTGACTACCCAAAATTTTGTCAAGAGAGGCCTTCCTTTATAGCTCTTCTCCAAGTCTTTTCTCAAACTTGTGACTTGGGCTTTAAGCTCATTGTTTTCCTCTATAAGATTAGTCTCAACAAGCATAGAGGAAGTAGAAGTATCTAATTGTGAGCAACAAGGTAAATCTAACAAATCATCACATGAAATAGATACATTAACTTTAGATGAATTGCAAGAGATAGGAACTACACATGGCATATCATCTAATAAATCACAAGTTATGCCTATATCCATACTAGACTTAGTATATTCCTTGAGAAGAAGAATTTCATGTTCTTCTTTTAACTTGTTATAATCATTTTGAAGGGAAACATGATTATTCTTCAAAATCTTATATTTAGCTTTTTGCTTCCCAAGGAATTCATTTAATTCTTCTAGCATGTCCATCAACTCATCATATGAAGGTGCATTATCATCATCATCGAAATTTACCTTCTTTTTACCTTTTGCCATGAAGCATCGAGTTGATGTGGAGGGAATGGTGGACTCTTCATCGTCGGAGCTAGAAGTTGAGCATTCTTCTCCCGACATCCACTCTTGTATGCAATCTTCATCACTTGATGTGGACATCTCATATTTGTCTTGAATTTTAGTCCACATGTCATGAGCGCTATTGAGATTGCATATTTCATTGAACACCTCTACACTCAAAGCACTAAATAAAGCGTTAGTTGCTTGAGCGTCGAGATGTAGGCATTTCTCTTCCTCAATAGTTGGAGCTAGAGGATCCAATGGAGGAGAAAAGCCAACATCTACAATCCGCCATATTTTTGGGCTCATGGCCTTAAAATAGCATGTCATGCAGATTTTCCAATTTGCATAATTGGTGCCATCAAATAGAGGTGTGTCATCTAGGTGCACAATTCCACTAGTCGCCATCCTTTATACTCTCTAGGCGGTTAAGCCTAATAAATGAGAGACCAAGCTCTGATACCACTTGTAAGATCGAGGAGGCCGACTAGAGGGGGGGTGAATAGGCGGTCTAAAAATTTTCTTCAAATTAATATTAGCAATTCAAGACCTTTTCTATTTGCCTAAACCAAGTATATAATGCGGAAGCTAAAAACAATTTGGTTTAGCTCAAATAGCGCCTACAACAAATAAATTCGCCTAAGTGCACCAACAATTCTACCTAGGTCAAGGTTTGCAATCCTAGGTTTACAAGCAATCAAAATAATGCTAAGTAAGTAAATTGCTTGAATGTAAAAAGAGCACAAGAAAGCAAACCACAAATGACACGTTCTCTTTTTACCGTGGTGTTCGGAGACTTGCCGGTCTCCCCTAGTCCACGTTGAGGTTAGGCCAAACGAATTGGACCGGCTCCACGAATTAAGCCTTCTACCTCAAATCCACTAGTGGTAGCTCTTCCCGCTCCGGTAGGTGAGCTCCAACCTTCACACACGCCGGGCCTTCTCACAAGCTTCTTTGAGAAGATCACCGGCACGACGCCTCCCACGCCGCCTAGGAGTCGGCAAACTCAAGAGTAACAAGTCAAGTCCTCACTTGACTCTCACCACGTGCAACAAATGCACAAGCTCAATCCGACACAAAGTCCTCCTCTAGATGCAACACATGCACTCTAGATCACCTCTCTCTCTCACAAAGTGCAACACATGCACAATTGAGTGGAGAGCCTCACACTAGCTCAAAAGAGTGAAATGGAGTCCCTAGAACCTTGCCCCAACCGGCCACAATGGAGTATTTATAGCCCACACCTCAAAACTAGCCGTTGGAGTCAAAACAGGATTTTGCGGTACTACGCTGCTACAGTACCGGTACTACCGCTCCCCACCATAACGGCTAGAAAAATAGCCGTTAGTCAGCCATTTGCGGTACTACCGCAGTTATAAATGCGGTACTACCGTTCTGCGGTAGTACCGAAGTCGGTGCGGTACTTCCGCTTCAGCACAGACAGCACTCAGAAAACGGTCATAACTTTTGACTCGATGTCGGAATTGAGTGATCTTGGACTCTATGGAAAGCTTATTCAAAGGGCTACACAACCCATCTATTTGCATGATCTCAAACACATTAGATCAATGCAGAAATCAAAAGAGATCCAAAGAGTCACTCTCATGGTCTTATGTCCAAAGGAAATAGCAATAAACAATCTTAGACCATGCCAGGATTATACATGATCTACAACTTTTGCAAAACACATTTGCAAACTTAGATCATGTCACAAGGAATAGGTACATGGACTTCAACCTTTTGCAAAACACATTTGCAAAGTATAGTCACATGTTACAAGGATTTGCCACATGAGCTTCAACCATTTGCAAAACACATTCGCAAATGCAAGCCTCATGCCAAGATGAGCTAGAGCAAGTGAGATTGAGCTATCAACACATGATGAGACTCAAACTACTAGACATGACCCCTCTTAATAGTACGGCAACCTATACTAGCAATCCGGTCTTTCAACCAAACACCAAGACCGGTAAAAGACTAGGAACACATCCTTAGCCCTAGCTAGTCATACCTTTGCCTTGGGTCATCATCTCGATATGCATCAACTCATGATGCATCCTTCTCATCAACTCCATCAACACATGATGATCTTCCTTGACTTAATCAACACATGATCATGCATCGACTCATGACACATGTTCTTCTTCTTTGATAGCCTTCAACTCATGAAGCTAACTTCTTCTTGATCTTGACTTGATGATATTCAACCCATGAAGTCATCCCAAGTCATCCTCTTTTGTGGAACCTAACCTATTCATCTAACTCATGGAAACCGTTAGTCCACAAAACAATTGTCATCAATTACCAAACTTCACCATTAACACATAATGGGGGGAACTAGATTCAACAATCTTTCCTTTTTGGTAATTCATGACAATCTCAACAAATAATGAGATAATAAATTGAATATAAAATCATTTGAATTCAATGTGCGGTACTACCGCCGTTATAAACTCCGGTACTACCGCTCTCCGGTAGTTCCGCAGAGTTAATGCGGTACTACCGCTCGAGCCGAATTCCCAAAAGTCCCAAAGTTGGCGCTCTCTGGAAAAAAGGCTCCGCTTCTCCTCCGGAGCTTCCGGACTCCGGAAGTACCGCTCTATACTGCGGTACTACCACAACCTGCGGTAGTTCCGGCGTTCAAATCGCCGGTACTTCCGATCCCGCGAAAACTCAAATGCATCCGGAGGGTGCTCTCTGGAAAGAAGGATCCGCTCGAAAACCGGATCTTCCGCTCCCCGGTACTACCGCTTCTGGGCGCGGAACTACCGCTCTCCGGTAGTTCCGACGTTCAAAACTGCGGTACTACCGCTCGTCCAGACAGAGCACAAACTTTGTTTTGAAATTGATTTTTGATGAATGCAAGATCCTAGTTTGATCCCAATGTATGTATAAAAGGAAACATGGATCAATACTAGTGAAACTCCAAAACATAGAGAGAGAGCTCCCCCTAAATGTGTGCATATAAGTCTATATGAAGAAAAACATATGCACATATTCATTTGAACTATTTGAGGAGTTCAATCTATATTTTGAATCTAAGGAATGCATTAGCATATGAGAAAGTGATTTTGAATGCATACCTCTTTGATTTCACCTTTCCAACCAAATGAGACTAACCAAAGATAAACTCAAATATACATGTTAGTCTCATAAATTCATTTATCATTTTCACCAAAACATTATAAAGTATATGTCATTAATATCATAATGTCATATTGGCATTTGTCATTAACACCAAAACCAACTTAAATGGAGCTTGATCTTTCAGAGGTGCAGAGCCAGACGCCTGCCTGGGCCAGTCTGAAAAGTATTGGTCTGGATCATCTGGGCCAGCGGAGATGCCCCATCCCTACTCGGGGCAAAAAAGACCTGCAATAGTAATATCGTTAGTTTATGACATAACGCATTGGGATAAAACTGAGATCCGATGATGCGTACCCTTAGTTGGTGCCATCGTGTCTGGAGGAGGGACGATGGCGCAAAGTGCACCCCCTACGTGGGGAAGCCAGGGATGTACGGAGGATGCATGAACAGCTGCCCTGGCGGTGTATGAGGCTGTCCCCAGGCAGACCCCCCAGTCTCGTCCAGGTGAGGTGGTGTAGGACATGCCCATGTAGAACCTTCAGAGTAGTGCCATGCCAGTCGGGGCGGCACCAGTGGATGAACCATCTGTGCACTGGACGTGGCTGTGGAGACCGCTGGTAGCCCCATGCGGGACAACAGGGCTACGACACATCTACCTCAGGCCTCCACACGACGCCAAGTGCTCATGTTCTCCTCATGGGTTACCTCCGCACCTGCGGCAAGCCTATCCACCATAGTGTAGTACTCCCTCCAGATCGAAGCACCGATGTCAGCCTGAAGGAGAAGACAAAAAATGGTCAATCATCATAGAGACATTGCCATTAGGGAATCTTTAAAAATTACGTATAACATACCAAGCGTCTTGCGCGAGGTGCACGGGGTACGTGTCTGTCAGAGTGACGACGTGTGGGGTGGGCGGGTCAACGACATGTACGAGCCTCGTACATGTCCACGACTGGTACCAACGCAAGTACTCCGCGTAGTCCCTGCTATCATAGGGGCGGTCCTCCTCCACACGGTCGTCAAGCGCGCCCTCCCACTGCGCAGTCCACCCCTACATCTTCGTTGTCTAGTCCATGCAGCGTTTCACTCCCTTCTACAATGCCTGCTTATACGACCATTTCGTTAGTACTTGCAAACGGAATAGTAAGTACGTAGAGATTTATAAGACACGGTCACTCACGCATGCACGCTCTACGGTAGCAGTGGTCCGACTAGTATCGGAAGCGCCTGATGTAGACCAAACTGTCGCATCACTCGCTACGGCATGTAGTCCTCTACGAAGATGTCGTACACGAGCTTCCAGCGCGTTAGCCAGAAAGCCCGGTCATGCCAGCAGACTGTGGACAACCCGACAGGAGCACGGTCCTGCAGTGCTATAGGTGAGTACAGCTCCCAACGCACGTCGTCGACTGTGAGGCGGTTGAACTGCTCAACAAAGGGCAGATACGCCCACGTGACCTGGATGTGCGCAAATTGTACCTACAAGGAAGAATAGTTGTTATGTACGATCATCGTTAATACGAAGGAAATAGCTGATTGTCATAATACTTACCCATCAACGACACCAGAGAGAACCCATCATCGGCTGGTCGACGTCTCCCCCGGGGTACATCTCTACCCGTACGGACTCATGTCCTCTGGCAAAGGTCGTCCGAGGCTGAAGTGCTCGAACGAACACAGCTGCAGTAGCAGCAGACAGCCCGTGAGTAGGAGTGCAAACGGAGCGGATACGAACAGATATTGCTCATCCCGTATCCTTTTCCATATTTTTTATCGGAGTTGGAGTCGGACACGGATAGTGCCAGATACGAATATGAATACGGATATTCTCGGTCACGAATACAGAGCGAATACATGCTGCTCCGAATATGGTTAGTTTTGGTCACGAATATTTAATCGGATAACGCGCAAAAGCAAATTTCATATGGTGATAGGGACAAGTTAAGCAACTAGTAAATTCTAGCTAGCAAAGTGACAAGTAAATGATAGAGGCTACATGTCACATGGTTCAAAAGTACAAATTACCCATAGCCAAGTAGTCAAGTACATCACTAGTTTATTTAACTTCATTACATTTAGCAAATGATTCCACAAAGCCTTCGTATCCGATATCCGGTATCCAGAGAGGCCAAGTATCCAACTCCGTTTCCGTATACGGTAACTATCCGAAAATTACCCGGATTGTTCTGTATCCATTGGATAATACTTTTTCTGAATCCATTTCCATATCCGACTCTGTTTCCGTATCGACAAAACCTTCGGATATCCAAAAATTTACTCCAAAATGTATCCAAATTAAAACAGATAGACAGACAGTCGGAAAATATCCGCTTCATTTGCACCCCTACCCATGAGGATCAGTTCGCCTTGGTCCTCAAGCACGCATCGCATAGACCACGATAGGTTGTGGCAATTGTGGTTGATCCCCAGCTGACCTGAGGGGCCTCGCCATCTGCGATCGCCCTAGCATGAGCGATGAGGCACGCGTCAACGGTGTTGCCGCGGCTAGTGGTGAAGAGCACCTAACCAAACGCCACAACAAGTATGCCTCCAAGTGGCGTGAGACCTGATGATCGTCCGCATCTGCATCCATTCGTTCCACCTGAATGCAAAAAAGAAGTTATTAGTACGTAATAGCAGAAATAAGAGCTTACACGACACAACCGATTATAAAGAGCACATACCCGGAATTGTGCGAGCCACCTCAGTGATAGCCCATGTGTCTGACTCGCCGGGAAGATGTAGTAGTCATCCGCAGCACCCGGCGGAAGGACCCCCTCGAATCTACCGAGTAGGTCTGCGCACCACTCGGCCGGGGCCTGCGGTAGGAAGGCAGCGGCTCCTGCGATCAGAAGGCCAAGCAATAGGGACACATCCTGCAGGGTAGGCATCATCTCTCCGAATGGAAGGTGGAAAGTATGCATCTTAGGGTGCCAACAGTCCACCAAAGCTGTCAGCAGGTAATGGTCAAACAGGAAGCATCGTGATTGCTCCACGACGTCGTCCCCACCGTGGGCATGGCGGGTCAGTCCTCGTCAGTGCCCTGCACCATCCGGGCGAGAGGGAGTAGCCTGGCATCCCGTAGCCTGCAAACAAAGTAAAGGTCAACACGGAACCTACTTACGACAACACTAAAACACTGGCGGAGTGAAAACCTAACTGTCCAATGGGGGTCCAGTCTCCAGGCCACTCGAGGTGTGCGTGTTCGGACCACTCCCAGCTCAGCTGGCTTGTTTGTGCTCACCGTAGGTGGGAAACAGCAGGAAGTGCGATGCGGGCGGTCCACGTGCTCGTCCAACAGGGGGTACAACAAGTCCAACCCACGAAGATCACGAACCATACATGTAAAAAGAGTTCAAGTTAGCACTTATAAGGAACCAAAAAATATCACATGTGTAGTAACAGTAAATAGAACTAGTAAGTAAATAAACAGAGCAATACTACGCTACCAGCACAACACCAACTACATTACTGAAAAGGGGATGTAACATAGCAGTTATACAAACGGTACATGAAATATATGATCCATTTAGTATGACATTCCACACGTCAAAAGTGTGTAATAACGAAACACAGTTTACAATGCAAATTTATTTCTAGCCTCCAACAACTAGTAGTACACACCATGCCACTCTACCTACTGATCAGCACATGCGTTACATCGTCTAGCTGTGTGCTCCTCCTAATTGCATCGCTTGCAACATGCACCAAATGCTCCGGCTTGTGATTCGTCCATATCATTTTTAATACGCCAGCTCTGTCACCGACCCTTCCCACCCTTCAAAATCCAGGTCCTCCCTGCAATGTCCAAGGTGGCGAAGTTTCCCACAACCCTGAACCCCCGGAGCTCCCCACAGCATGCATGCAGTACTCTCTCCTTGAAGAAGTACTCTGACATGAAGTTCGAAGGATCCATGCTCACGGTCCTGCATGCAGTGAGGACATGAGAGCATGGCTTGTGTAACACTTCAGCTTATTGCACCTGCAACTAGATTTGCATGATCTCCAAGGCATACCTTGTGGGTAACAAGGGAATGAGCCGTCCCAAATCCGGCTCTATCACAGAGTACCACGTCAAAACGATGCACCCTATTGCCCATGACATGCACTGTGTGCAATTGGCCCCTCTGTGCCTTCGTCGCTATGTATGCTGTAATTTTCGATGAATACAATGCTCGGGGATTTTCCACATGAAGTGCAGCATTCATGTGCCTCTCACTGAAATAGCCGATTGTGCTGTGAAGAACACCTTCCACGATGGTGACAAGGGGCTAAGAACGAAGGCCCCTGAGAAACCAATTGTACACCTCCGCAATGTTAGTCATCATTATGCTGTACCTTGTGCCGTCTGTGTCGTGCAACAGCGACCACTTCTCCAATAGTTCTCCCTCGATCCACTATGAGAAGCACACACTAAGATGAGCACCGACAACTCCAACCCTGACATGTCTAAGAAACCACAACCAGCTTTCATAATTCTCACTTTCCACGAATACAATGGCTAGCGGCAATATTTGGTTGTTGCCGTCAACGCCTATGGCCGTCAGGACCTGTCCCTTGTATTTGCCTGTTAGAAAGGTACCGTCAATTGAGATCACCAGCAGCATGTGCCTGAATGCCTCGATGCAAGCACCAAATGCTAACAAGGCTCTCTGCAACACCGCATATCCTGGTGGACTTATGGACGGCTTGTCCTCCACAGCGATATACATGCCCAGGTTCCTGTCCTACAACACCTTAAGCATACGAGAAAGATTGTCGTACACTGCCTCGAAAGACCCAAAACATTTTTCCAACGCCTTCTGCTTAGCACACCATGCCTTCGCGTAGCTAATCTTATACTTAAATTTCTTCTCGATAGCTACCACGATATGCATGGCCTCCATGTCTTTCTTCTCCACTACCTCTCCGTACATCAAATTAGCTATGAAGGTGGACGTTAGGTTATGATGCCTCACCAAAACACTGCTGAGAATGCAAGAGTGCGTCTCCACCTTTGACATAATCCAGTGAGTCTCATACTTGGGTCTACGTGTGTGCACCCTCCAAGGACAACCAGCCTATTCACACTTCATGGTGTACTGCTCCTGGCTAGATTTCACAACCCGAAAAGTCCGTTGTATTGAAAGGCCTAATAGCTTGATGGCATCCTGCAACCGAACCTCTGTCTCATGATACTTCCATGCTAATTCATGCTCATCACATGCGGGAACACCCTCAGCATTAAACCGGTTCCATTCCTGCAGGACAGGAGCTTCATCCTCATCTGAACTGTCCTCGTCGTCATCATATACAACTTCCTCTTCAGCCCATGCCATCTGGTTATCACAGTCTATCTGCTACACGATGTACTTAATATGCTCCCCTTCATTGGCTTGTCCTATTCCCTCTCCATGGCTTGACCATTGTACCTCTCTTCCATATACCGCATCGGCTTCATCACGAGAAACTTGATCCTCTTCGCCAGCATGTGGGCCACCCGAGCTGCTAGCACCTCCCGGAGCAAGGCCGTACGCACGACTTTGCACAGCTTCTAATGAGCTCAGTTTCACAAGTAGCACACACTCGTATCCACGGCACCGATACCCTTGCACAAACCCCTTCCACGCAGCAGTGCGCAGCAATGTCCTCAACTCCTATCTGTTGTCCGTGGGAGACTGGCTCCAAATCCCTTGCACGACGATGCTACACACCTCAGGGTCCAATGAAAAACTGTGGGTCAGCCAATGCATCACATCTGATATTCGAGCATTCTCACCATCCGGATGTACTAGAGTGGCTTGCAGAAAACCGCTCAAATCGACACCATTCGGACCTTCACGAACGGTTCCAGCACCATAATGCACTCTCAATGTAGTAGCTATTGGCATTGCTGATGTCGACATGCATATATGTTTTAATTTTGCAACATGTCAATTCACATCGCACAATACCAAAGTACCGACGTACTGCAATTCACATTTCGCTGATCGTTCGCATGTCATAACCCACTACAATAACATCGTACAATGAACTTCCTATCGATTTTCCAACATTTTCCCAATGTTTCTACATACGAATTAATTAAATTCTAACATAAATATTTACTGAATTTTTTAATACGTACAAATTTTAGCGGATGATTAATTTGTATGTTACAGTGACTTTATTTTCTACAACTACAATTTTATACGCATACAAATTTCCTAATGATGCTAATTTTCTAAAACTATTTTCCCTAATTTATACACAACTACACGCTTCTACGGCTGCTAATTTTCTAAAACTACATTTTAATTAAATATTTAACTATTTCTTTCTACATCTACAATTTTCTACTAACAGTAACAATCATATACAATATTTCTATCTACATCTACACCTACTATTGCTTCTTCCTCACCTCTCCGTTTCTACGCCTGCTAATTTTCTATAACTATGTTAACTAAATTTTCTATACTAAAAATTGAACTACTTATATCTACATCTACAATTTTTACTAACACTAACATTAAATAAAAAATATACTGCAAATACAATATAGCAAATAAAAAATATATCTGGATTTTGTTCTTCCTCTTCTCTCCTCCCATTCCTCCTTCCTCCCCCTCCTACCTCTCCTCTCCTCCTTCTCCTCCTCTCCCTCTCCTCCCTCTCCTCTCCTCTTCTCCCCCTCCTTCCTCTCCTCTTCTCCTCTCTTTTCTTCTTCTCCTCTCGGTCGAACGAGTGATTTGTTGTGTGTGGGGGCGGCGGCAGCCAAGCGCTTGGCCTTTTAACTCCCCCCTGTCACCTGCCCGGACGACAGAATTTATTCACCCAATGGTTACTATATTGGCCATGTGTCGCCCCCCGTTGGGTGATTGGCTCCAGTCGCCCCCTATTGGGCGACTGGAGCCTATTTGTGTAAAAAAATGTTGCCATGGGTATATTTCTGCAATTTTGAATAAAAATTGAATATTCTTACAAAAAATTTAGAGTACAAGAGGCAACAACCAGCAAGGTTACACCTTTGGTTCGCCCTGTTCACCTCCCTATCGATGTGCACTTGCATCGTCCTCTCCATCGTCGACTAGATCTGGCCTTATTTCTCACCTCTGGTGCCATACTATCCTGACGTACTATCCCGCAAGTAAGGGAAACACAACAGTATGATCGGTTGCTTCAACAAGTTAGGAAGCGCTTCGATGAAGAGAAAAAGGGGATTTCGGCCTTCATGAGTTGGGCGCATTGTGGTTTAAGGTCCACCTTAGCATGCCATAGAAGGCTCAAGTAAAGGATGAAATCTTGAGAGAGGCTCATCGTACCATGCACACACTACACCTTGGCGAGACCAATATCTATCAAAATTTGAAAAAGTGCTTCTGATAGAAGAGAATAAAGGTGGATATCACCCGTTATGTGGCATCTTGTGGGATTTGAAAAAAAGTGAAAGTTAAGCATAAATATCCTATTGGACTATTGCAGCCTTTGGATGTTCCTCAGTAGCCATGGGATGATATTACCATCAATTTCATAGTTGGGTTACCTTGTATGAAGCGAGGTAAGAATGCTATTTGGGTAGCAGTGAACTGATTCAGTAAGTATGCACAATTCATCCCTATTCATATGACTAACACGACAAGTTCTTTGGCACCAATTTATGTGAAGGAGATAGTGAGGTTACACAGTATGCGTAAATCTATCGTTTAAGCTTGTGTCTAAGTTCTAAGAGACCTTACAAAGTGCTCTTGGTACAAAAGTTCACTTTAGTACCACTTTTCACACGCGGATGGAAGGGCAATCCAAGCGCACCATTCAAATATTAGAGGACGTGCTGAGGTCCTGTGTTCTATCCTAGAAGGGTAGCTAGGAGGATCAATTGGCACTTATGGAGTTTGCCTACAACAACTACCACTTTAGTACTCGGGAAACACCATTCAAGGTTCTATATATGCGGAAGTGAAGATCACCACTTTGCTAGTATACCGTTGATGAGAATGTAGTGTTGGGCCCAAATTGGGTCCTACAAACAGTGGAATGAAAAGCTATGTAAATGTTAGAAGGAAAAAATTGGAATTTGAGGTGGGTGATTAGGTGCTCCTAAGAGTGTCTCCCACTAAAACCTAGTGTGACTTCGTACCAATAGGAAGCTTAGCCTAAGGTACATTAAGCTATTTTTGATTGTAGCATGAATTAGAAAGCCAGCCTATCATTTGAACCTAAGTCAATGCACGGAGTGGATACTGTGTTCCACATTTCTACGTTGAGAAAGTACATACGAGATCCATAGCATAAGATTGTGCTAGAACTGTTGACCATTAAGCAAAACTTCACTTCCAAGTCTCGTCCAATGCAGATTCTAGAGGAAACAGAAGGAGTGTTGAGGCATAAGGCACTAAAGTTTGTTAAGGTGCTTTGTTCACATCAAACCAAATGAGAAGTGATTTGGAAATTGGAGTCTCGTATGAGCGGAAAGTATCTGAAGTTATTCTCTACAAGTTAGGGTTGTTCCCTATTCAGTTTCATTTGCTTTCCCACATAGAATGTTGAGCGTTAGTGTAGGATCAAGAACGGCAGCTAGAAGGGGATGAATAGGCGTCAACATGATTAAACACTTTTTCAAATGAGAAAGTAAAGCTCTTCACACCAATAGCAATGAGAAGCTATAAAGATCAAGGACCAATCACCCATAAGGAAACATCCAACTAGGGGCCTGTTTGATCGGTCTGGGCTGATCTGACTACTATAAGCCTAGCCTGCTAGTCTAGGCCAGTCTAACCACAACAAGGCTAGTCTGACCTCTCCCTCTAGGGTAGAACGGATTTTTAGCACTATTTCAAATTCAAAAATTGATAAAACTTTTGATCCGCAACTCCAAATGACCTGAAACTTAATATGCTCCTTCTCTAGGATATCAGAAACCTTTTCAAATCATTGATCATAAAGATCAATGCTAAAGTTTCTACCTTTATCTAAACCAAGGAAGCTTGTATCAAAACCACGCAAAAGAGTGAAACCTTGATCTGATATTGCTCGTGGGTCCTTAATGTTCTAGATGACTTAGGATGAGTTCTCACATGTCATAGAAAGCTAGGTCACAATACGAACTTAAGCGAAAGTGTTTGTTAGACCAAAACTCCAAAATCACCCCTCTCTTGAGAAAACTTGGCAATAATAAAACTTGCAAATAATAAATTCCTAGATGGATGTGATATGGTCACCAAGAGGCATCTTCATCACTTACATGTCCTTGGCATAAAGCATGATCAAGTGAAAGGAGAAGCACCCAAAACCAAGCCAAATCAAGATTTTATCACTTGAGCAAAGAGGAGAAAGATTTGGACAAATTCGGATATATATATTGACACTTAGAGATGAATGTTTATAGTCACTCCCTAGCCACGTCACAAGTCTAAAAATGATAACAAGCTTAGGACAAAGAGCCACAACCTATCTCTCAAAGTTTCACTTTAAGAACGCTAACTCCTCTCGAAGGCTTGGGCTAAACTCTCCCAAAGCTTAACCCTTGCCACCTCTCTCCCTCTTTATATATGGAGACTCACAAGGGAAACCCTGACCAATACCTCTAGTTAGGTTTTATCCACTTACATGGGCTAACTCATTAACCCAACTGAGAGACCATGTGGAGGTCATCCCGTGAGTATGATGAGTAATTGACATCGTTTTAGGTAAGTCGAGTTTGGTTTGGGTGGTTCGGACCTTGACGTTGCGTGGTGCAATCGGGCTCGGTCGGACTTGGTCAAACTTGGTCGCATGGGATTAGGATGCATATTCCGATGATTCGACAGGTTTGGACTCTATTATGCGTAAGTATGACTTACTGATGCTATTTATGCTTTCATGTATCGAGCGGTGCTATTTGACGTGTTTCTTGTCTGTGTAACTGCAGGACGTCGAGGCGGAGTCGTGGTGAGACACGAGGGACCGGACTAGACACAGGCGGTGTCGAGGCCAGAACGGTCGGGATGTGTCGAAGACAGTGGAGACTCGAGGTGGTTGCGAGGCTTGGACGACAAGGAGCGCGGAAGCTTCCCGGAAGGTGCAGGAGGGGCGAATCGGGAATTTTGCGAGGCTGCACAAGCGGGAGACGGTTCCGTTCAGGTTTAGCCAGCGTAACGGGTTGGAGACCCGTTAGCCAAATGCTATAAATAGGTGTGAGGGGCTGCATGCCTCCTCATGGCTTTGGGAGAGAGTTAGGGTTTGGTGAGTCAAAAGAGGCTTTGGAGGTTATTTTGCCTTTGGTCTTTAGTTGGTGAGAGTGGGTGTGGAACACAGAGTGTGTCTCCTTGTGTCTGTACGTTGTGCTCTGTGTGTTCTTGAGTGAAGCATGTAGAGTTCTTGATCATTCCAAGTATGTATGGGGTTGTAGGGATGGTATGAGTTGATACTCTATGCAATCATTTATCTCTCTTCCTCATTATCAATCCAAGATGGTTTTATTTGAGTTGGATTCAGTTCCTGTCACTCTGTTCATCTTTTCTCTTCGATGCTCCTCTCTGCTGATTTCTTGATTTTTGAGTTTCTTATTGTTTGTTGCTGGGGAGTACCAAAATGGGTTGCTCTATGATGGGTTAGTGCCTCAAGATCATTTGATCGAGTTTCCCAAGAGCAAACTTCATTTTAATCTCAGATTTCTCTTTTGGACTTCCTCTGTTCTTCTTTTGCTATTCTAGGGTTTTGAGGCTTTTTTGTGTTTCCCTTGAGGAAATGGCCTGAAATTTGGTCTGAAGAGTCCTATGGCTATTGCTAACTTATCTGCAAAATCTCTTGGCCATAGGATCAAAGGTTGGGAAGCAATTTGATTTTTGGCTCGGGTCGTGCAAGATTTCAGATTTTTACCCATAATCTGAAATTCTTGTTTCTTGGTTTGATTCTCTTGTTTCCCAAGGTCTCCTTACTATTTAGCATGTTGTAGTAAGGCCTTGGTTCAAAAAGATTGAGAGCAAACCTTCAATTTAGCCAAAAACCCGAAATCTCAAAGTTTTAGCTTGAATTTTCTGCTGGCTGTCCTTGCCGTGCGGTACTACTGCTTGAGCAGCGGTACTACCGTGGATAGCACTCCGGTATTATCGCTTGAGGCCAGAATTTTCCCGATTTGTTTTTTCTCGCTTGCTGGTCTCTGTATTTGTGTTTCTCCTGCTGCTGGGGTGTCTTATGAGCACTGGTCTTCTACCTTTATAGCTCCCATAGCTATTGGAGAAGAAGATACTTGTTGGGGACGATTTTTAAAAGATCGACATTCACCCCCCCTCTGTCGCCATTTCGGTCCTACACCAACATAAGCATGCTTCTCAAAGCACACACACCCATTAACCCATTAGTGAATCAAAATGATCTACTTAACATTTTTAGCACATCCTTGACCTAAACCACTTAGGCCAATGCCGCAGTTTTGCACACTGCTACTTTTTGGTATTAGGTAATTTTCTAAAATGCCCCCCTACCATCTTTCATGAAGCTTCCTGCTTTTGTTTTGCCTTGAAGCAACCCCGTGCTTCATCTTCAACTCCATGCACCGTGACGGTACCCGGCTTCCATCATCATCCTAGACCTTAGCACCTTCCTGAGCCTAGTCCTGATTCACCTTGTTGTTGCCCACCATATCCACCACTGGTAGCTCCCTAGCCTAGTCCCTATCCCTTTCGCCTCACCATGGCCTACTTTAGAGTTCTACAACAAACACCAACAAGTAAACCATCACATAGCACCACATGATACACAAAATCATCAATTGACAAATTGATGAGCCGTCTTACCTTCACACCAAAACATCTCCGCATACTTTGGCATGTAGCCCATAGTGCACAATGACTAGCCATAACATCTTCACATATTCAAACTCCTTGAACCATCTCTATGTGCATTGGTCTCATCACTTGGCGCACCATATGCACCAAATCGCCTCTCTATGACCCTTGTCTTCTCTGTGCTCCTGCTTGAGCTACATAGTCTCACCCAGACTTACGTGATCGCTCTATAACTTAGCACCTCCACCTAGTCCTGGTCCATTATTATCAATCGCTACGTCCTTCAAGTCACATGTACATCCAAGACCAAGCAACCATGACGAGCACATGTTCTAAGCACTTGGCTCACATTAGTCAAAACAATATATCATGCAACATGTATACACCTATACCACTGATCCTTACCATCCTAGGACCAAACCTCAAACAAAAATGCATACCCTGCACATTGCACAACAACACCAGTCAGATAGTCAACACCTAGCTGGTCTGACCACCCCATTCCTCCCTTGAATAGGGGAGCGGTCTAACCACGGCAACCATGGCCAGTAAGACCACCAACCTCTGATCGGTCTGGCCGCTTGATAGCTCCAGAAAACATCCTCTCTAGAAATTCGGTATTTCTCTATTTAGTTTTAGCTTAAACCTCCATTTGAGGTGACACCTAGTGCAAAGACATCCCAAGACACTTGCATAAGTGTTTGATGTACAAATACCAAATGCCCACAGGGCCAGTCTGACCACTTGCCCAATGGTGATCGGACCGCCCCTGTAGTTTGGTCAAACCAACTGAGTACTTAGCAGCTCTAGAAATTGTAATTCCCAAAACCTAAATTCAAACTTTGACAATACTTACACAACAATATCAAATACTCATCATACGCCGCGGGGTGACCTCCACATGGTATCACAGTTAGAATTCGAGATCGAATTCTGTTAAGGAGATAGAGGAAAAAAAGAGAGAAAGGGGGGGCTCATGGGCTGGTTTGGCCTCAGGCCAAGAGGCCTAGCATGGATATAAGAGGGCGCAGGGCAAGGATGGCTGCTACCATTGCCCATTCCCAAGCGCCACTGCCGCCCACTATCTGCTCCCTTCTCTTGTGTGCTAGACGTCACCCACTACTACAAAAGAGGCTAACCTAGATGCTTATATTACAGTCGGTTCCTAGGAACCATCTGTGCTACAAGTATCACAGACAGTTCATACGAATAACCATGTGGTATTTTCACAGACGGTTTTTAATACGAACCGTCTGTGATAACTTCATTATCACAGACGGTTTTTAACAAAAATCATCTATAATGATGGCAGACTTCACAGACGGTTCTTATCTAGAACCGTCTGTGATAATAAAGTTACCACAGATGGTTCATATTAAAAATCGTCAGTGATATGTTTCCCGCCTTGCAATTCCCCAAAATTTCATAATTTCCCGCCTGAGTCCGAATAGGATTCAGTTTTGAGACACATTCAGTAAAACAGGCATAACTTTTGCATACAGTGTCCGTTTTCAACGTTCTTGTACTCGTTGGAAAGCTAACGATGAGCCCGATCCAAAAACAAATAACCTGCTTGCACTAGTCGCACTAAAAGACCCCGAAAATAGGCCATCTTTGGATCTAAACCTACTTCGCAAGTTTTTGATTTCTGTTTTTGCCCTTTTTCTTGTTCTTCCTTTCAGAATTTGGATTTTGCTTCAACTGAAAAGTTGTAGATCTCATCGAAACCTTTCAAATCAGTATATATAAGCCATATAAAACTTTGGTATTTTATCTTGTCAGACTAGTTGTTTATATTGCATCGGTATATAAAATTTTGTGCTCTAATTCACAGACGGTTGGCATATAGAACCGTCAATATCATAGACGGTTCTAACTACCAACCGTCTGTGATAATCTGACCGTTGGGCCCGTCGATCCTCCTCAACCCAATCCTAGCCAATGAAATCCACCAATCCTCACCCCACGGATCGTAGCTCTGAGAGACCATGGCGATGTGACCCCATGTTTGTGATAAGTAATTAACACGTGTTCTGAAAAGTTTGCGTTTAGTTTGAGTGGTTCGAGCCAAGTCGTTGCACGGAGTAGTCGACTGTGGTCGGACCTGGTCGAACGCGGTCAGACGTGCTTAGGACGCCTGTTTTCTTTTTGACCGGTCGTTGGGCTATTCTAGGTGTGAGTATTTACTTATAATGCAACTTTGTGTTATCTATATCTCGAGTGGTGCTATATGATGTATTTTCTTGTCTGTGATGACTGCAGGACTTTGAGGCGGCGTCGTGGCGAGGCACGGGATGACCGGACTAGGCACAGGTATGTTGAGGTTGGAGCAGTCGAGATGTGCCGAAGACGGCGAGGACTCGAAGTGGTTGCGAGGCGTGGACGGCAAGAAATGAAGAAGCTTCCCGGAAGGTGCAGGAGGGGCATTTTGGTAAATACGCAGAGCTGCACAAAAGGAAGCGATTTTTGTTTTGAGTTATTGGGTAAAGCACTGAGTTAGTTGGAGTTATTGGGTAAAGGAAGTTGTAAACCCATTAACTAGAGGCTATAAATAGGTGCTAGAACTCAGGTGTAGGTATGCCTTGTGTCTCCTCTCTCTTGTTCTGTTGGGAGTTGGTGAGGAGAGCAGTGTCTGTTTGCTTTCTGTTGCTAACTACGTATGGGGCTGTCTGTGTGAATTCTTATTTTGGCTTTGAGTGTGTGTTCTTGATGTAAGAGATGGCTGTGAACAATCCTTTGTAAGCATTCATGTCTCTATATCAATATCAATGTGAGAGACTTTGTGCTTTGAATTGTTCTTCTGTGATATGTTGTGTGCCTTGTTTTTGTTTTGGTTCAGTTCTTATCTTTGGCAGCTCTCTGTTCTCCTCGGTTCTATCTCGTTTCTGAGTTGTTTCATTGATTAGTTCCTGTTCTTGTGTGGCTCTGAATGGGGAATTAGTCTCAAGACCATTTGGTCAATCCATTCCTGAGAGAAAAAGGCAGGATCAAATGATTTTCACCTTTTTCAGTTCACGCGCCTCTTTCTCTGTTCTTGGTATTTCTAGGGTTTACTATTTGCGTAAACAGAGGAAGGTTGATTTTCTTGATTCCTTTGGTGAAAAGATGTTTTAGCTTTATGTTCTTGGTTCTTGTTCTCTCAGAGAATGAACTTTAGCTGCATTTCAAGTTTGTTGATCTCTAGTCTGGCCGAGGATTCATGAACTTCTTAAAATCCTGTGTTCTAACCCCATCTGCACATGTTCTTTTGATCTCGGCAGTAAACTCTTGTTTCTGTTTCAGCAGAGAGTATACTCTTGCTTTGGTTGAAAATTCTTGTCCGAATGTTTTGTAAATCAGAAGGTTCCCTGCATCATACTCTTTCTGCGATCATCCGCTTCGGCCTCTGATTTTTCTTTTCAGCAAAATCCGCATTCACCGTTTCCTTATATTTTTTGTCTGAATCTCCTTGTTTCTGAGGACAATCTGCTGTTTGAGTTGTAAGTCTAAATCTTCTGGGCAGAGGAGAGCTGCAAGTTTACATCGATTTACTGATTTCGGGCCTTTCTCAGTACCTCAGTGCAAACAGTCTTGGTTCATCTTTTCGGTTGTCTGGCTGTTCTCTTTTCTTCTTTTCCTTTTCGGCTTGGCCCTGTTTTCCTTGTTTTTTAGTTGAGCTGCAACTTGCATGTATTCTCTTCTTTCTAAGGATACTTCACTGTTTAGATGGAAGTCAGGGTTGTTTGATCTGAAAAGAGAAGTATTCATTTTGTCATTTTCACTTTCGGCGCCCCTGCAGTAATTACTATTTTCGCCTGTTTTCAGTCAGTGCTCTGCTGCAGTCTGCTGTCCCTAAACGGACTCACTGCTTGCATGTCTTTTTGACTTTTAGTTTTGCTTTTATTTTAGGCTTTAGCTTTTCTCTCCTGCATGCAGTTTCTAAGGTTTGCAGATTTCAGCTGAACCCTTTGTAGTCTTGTGTCGGCACCAATTTCAGGATGCAATAGTCTGCAGTTTCGGTCTGCAGACAACTCTTGGACTGCAATCAATTTTTCATTCTACAACTTCTTTTTCGGTTCACTGCTCAGTTCAGTCGAGTGCAGTAAAACCGCAGTTTGAGTTTTCGGTTTTTGAATGCTTTCAGTTTTGTTTTCTTTTCTGGTTTCATCTAGCAGTCAGTAGCTTGTAATCTTTCGAGCTTTTCGGCCATCTCATTCTATTTTCGGCCTGACCAGTATTTGGACTTGTTGTGCATTCGCTAATATTGTTTCTCTCTTCAGTAGTCTTTTATTAGTCGGTAGTTTGGTTTTCCAGTGAGCGCTCAATCTTTTCTTCATAGCTTCGATAGCTATCGGAGAAGAAAAATAGTGTGAATACCGAGGCGGTTTTGAAGGCACCATTCACCCCCCCTTTTGTTGCCATTTCCGATCCTACAAGCTCCGCCTCTACATCCCTACGCCAAAAAATTTTGCACTCCCTCCCCTATAAATAATCACCAGAACCCAGCCTCCTTTCTGTTCTCCTTGATGTTCTTCTCTTCTTTGTTGTTCTCCTCCTCCTTGCTGTTATCCTCCTCCTCCTCCTTGACCCATACCATAATAGCCCCACGAAGCAAACGATGCACAAGGCAGTGCTCAATCAACGCCGACGATGGTGGGTGTCAAAGACATCCAGCTTAGCTCGTGCGCTGCATCAGGGGCAAGAAGGCCTAGGCATAGAGGATATTTGCTTTTCTCTGTTCTTGTTGTCTTAGCTAGATGGGCAACCTATTTGTTGTTTGGGATATTGTAATGGTAGGCTCTAATCTTAATAAAAATAAAATGTGTGCTGTGTTTCGTACTATATTTGCTTGTTTTCATTTCAATTAATTGATTTACGAAATGGACGTTTATGTTTGTGAAATGAATTGAGATGTGAATTGGATGTATGCATGTACATATTGATCTGCTTGTTTCAGAGGGCATGGCTAGCATTTCCTGAGGCTAACCAATAAACAGAAATAGATTTAGGGGTAGAAGAGAATAGCACAGATAGTTAAGTTAAAAACCGTCTGTGCTAGATATCACAGACGGTTTTTAACTAGAACCGTCTGTGATATATAGATATCACAGACGGTTCTAGTTAAAAACCGTCTGTGATATTTACACCACAGACGGTTCGAAAGCCGTCTGTGATGAACTCGTATCATTACTGACCCATAAATTCAGACGGCTCACAAAACCATCTTTGATGGTGTTTCTTAATCACCTGTAACACGGTTTAGTGTAGTAGTGACCTCTGTGCATGGCCGCAGCCTGCTGCCATCCCAACCGCCGCCCTGTACACCACCCTCTGTCGCCCTTGGCCTTGCGTCGTGCCAAGCTCATAGCCGTCCCGTGCTGGTGCCATCACCCCTAACTGCCTTGCTCGTGCCAAGCTCATCGTCGCCAGCCATGCCTCTATGCCACACCACCCGCTTGCATCAGGGCCCGCTTTCATTGGCCGTCCTGCCCCTTTTGCGCAGCGATGTGGCGCTGTCTAGAGTGGTCGCACCCGAGGGAGAGAGAAGTGTGGGGTGGGAAGGGTGGGACCGGCGGGGACGATCTAGTAGTTATAAGTGCTAGACGTTATATTAGCTTCATTACGAATACCATGAGCCAAAAACTTTAATAAAAAATCAAATGGCTAATTAACGTATTTTTAGCTACAGAGAGAGTATATGTACCACATACTACATAATTAGACCCAATTAATGCCATCAGAAACGCCCTAAACTAGGAAAATCCTCCATACAGACTTTTGTGATTTAACAACATCAGAACTAAAGAAAATTCTAAAGGTTTTTTAAGAAAATTGTAAACATTAGTGGCACGTGGAAGCCATCAAAAAGGAAACTCGCGATCTTTTGAAACACCGAATTAAAGAAAATTCTCTCAGTTAAAGGAAGAATCATGCTAGAATAAAGTTCCTGTTGGATCGAAATGGCAACAGAGGGGGGGTGAATGTTGCTTTTAAAAACGCCCCCAAAGTACTCACGACACTTTCTTCTCCAATAGCTAGCGATGCTATGAAGTAAGCAAAATAGATGATTACTTGAAATGCCAAGAAAATAGATAACAAGATTCTCCTCCAAAAATTTGACTTCACTAACCAAGGGCTGAAATCTGCACTGCTATTTGGCTGAAAACTGCACTGCAGTTTGGCTGAAAACTGCACTGTAATTGGCTGAAAACTGCACTGCAAATTGGCTGAAAACTGCACTGTGAATCAGCAAACAAGCTGAAAACTTGAGATTGCTGCAGACTGACGAGAAACAAAAATTCCCAAGAATTTGTTTGTTCTTTTTAGGTCAATTGATCTGAACCTTAAACTAAATATCATTGAGGCACGGGAAAACGAGGAAATTCATCAAGAGATCAAGAATTTCAGATTATGGACAAAAACCTGAAAAGTACATAGAGTTCCCAAAAACTCATATTCCCATTTCATCTTTGATCATTTGGCTATGAGACTTTTGAGGATAGGTTAGCAATAGCCTCTGAACCTCTCATGCCAAGTTTCATGCCATCTCGTGAAGGGAATCGAAAATAACACCAAACCCTAGAAATTCAGAAAAAAGCTAAATCCTGAAAACTTACAGAGATTCCACCAAAAATCAAATTACTCCTCAATCGTTGATCCTCTGGCCATGAAATTTTGAGGGAAGCTAATTGATAGCCTCAGGACTCTAGAACCCAAGTTTCAAGCCATCACACAAAGAGAATAAAGAACAGCACTAAAACCCTAAAAATGCAAATGAAGAACAGAGGAAGACCAAGAGCAAAAACTGAAATCAAAAATGGGTTTTTGGGATTTTAACTGATCAAATGATCTTGAGGCATCATCCCAACATAGAGCAACCCATTTTGGACCTTCCCAACAAGAAACGACTCAGGAACAAGAAATCATGAAATCAAGCTAAGAGAGCATCGTAGAGCAAAAACAACAGAGAGACTGGGAACTCAAACAAACTCAAATGAAATCATCTTGGATTGATAATGAGGAAGAGATATACATGATTGCATAGAGTATCAACTCATACCATCCCTACAACCCTATACATGCTTGAAAGATCAAGAACCCATCTCCTATCTCTCAAGAACACACACAGAGAAAAGCATCGAAGGGGACACAGCCCTCTGCCTCCTCCACCCACTCTCACCAACTAAAGCCTAAAGCCAAAACAAACTTCTAAAGCTCATTTTGACTAAAGCAAACCCTAGAAACCCTTGGAGTGCATGAGTGGGCATACAGCCACCAACATCTATTTATAGCCCTTGGCTAACGGGTCTCCAATCCATTATGCCCGCTAAACCCGAACGGAGCCCGCTCCCGCTTTTGCAGCCTCGCAAAATTACGATTTCGCCCCTCCTGCACCTTCCGGGAAGCTTCCGCACTCCTTGTTGTCCAAGCCTCGCAACCACCTCGAGTCTCCGCCGTCTTCGACACATCTCGACCGTTCTGACCTCGACACCGCCCGTGTCTAGTCCGGTCACCTCGTGTCTCGCCACGACTCCGTCTCGACGTCCTGCAGCCAACACAGACAAGAAACACATGAAATAGCACCGCTCGATACATGAAAGCATAAATGTATTAATGAAATAGCCCAAACCTGACAAGTCGACATAATATGCAACCTAAACCCTTTGACCAGGTTTGACCAAGTCCGACCGAGTCCATTGCACCACGCAACGACATGGTCCGAACCAACCAAATCAAACTTGACTTTCCTAAATCAATGTCAATTACTCATCATACACAGGATGAGCTCCACATGGTCTCTCAGTTCCTTTCCTCGGTACAAAGAAATTGAAATCAGACGAATTTGCCTTGGATTTCAACGCTGGAATACAGATGCGCAAGCCACGTGCAGCTCCTAATGAGTGAGAGCAAAGCATCGTTATTAGTAGTTGAGACCAGTGGAAAGCAATAGGATTTTAAAGATAGATAATGGCGATTAGCTAGCTTATCCTGGACTATCTACGTCTACGAATAGAATGACTCTACGATCCTCTTTTGTATTAGCTTCTAAAAACCGTTATTTTTACAATAAATAGTTTTTCTAAGGTATCTAGCTTTTAAATAGAATATTTTTTCAAGGTGAGATCTACTAGTCAATTATAGTACACACTGTAGTAACTTCATTTATATCGGCTAAAATCATATATGAGTGTCTATCTCTATAAGTTTCTCTACAAGTGTTACTATTCATCACCCAAAGTTAAAAGCCATCGACAAACGCCAATATGAACACCACCATTATTTGTTTTAAACAATTAGATTTACTTAATATTTTTTAGATTGAAAACAAACTAGATTGTCGTATTGTAAACAAGCTAGATTGTCGTTGACCTTTAATGTGTTCAATTCTCTCATTTTTGGTCCGTTCAACTGTCTAGTGTGTTGGAAATTGGCTCATGAGAGTAACTCCCGCAGTAGCCCTCAAAACTGGGCCCCTACTTTTTATTTGAGGGCTCTCCCTACTTTTGAGGGCTCTGTTTTTTGGGCTACACTCCAGCAGGAGCCCTCAAAACAGGACCCTCAAATTCATTCTTAGAGGGGATGACACATAGGACCCACCCGTCATCCTCATCCTACTTTTGAGGGCCGAGGGGCAAAAAACTCACTCCAGCAGGGCCCCTACTTGAGCCCTCAAAAGTAGGGGCTCCTTCCAGACCCCCCAGGAATGAGGGCTCGAGGGGGAGATTTGAGGGCCCCCTACTTTTGAGGGCTCAAGTAGGGGCCCTGCTGGAGTGAGTTTTTTGCTCCTCGGCCCTCAAAAATAAGATGAGGGCTCAAGTAGGGGCCCTGCTGGAGTTGCTCTGAGTTGAGCCACATTTCCTTTTGAAATTCTAAAACATGTCTGGTTTAGACCAGATTGTCTAGCCAAGTGTAGAGAAGGCATACATGTCACCTAGCATGTGAATGGGTATTTGCATATTTTCACATGAATAATCATGGGACTTACGATGCGCAACCGCACCACAACGTGGCACGCCGCTTGGTAGACTAAGTCTACCTTTTCTTTTGTGAACTGTGTATTTTGTTCTCCTTTTTAATGTCCACAAGTTGTTAAACACATCATAAATATTATTATGTGGTTTGATGAGACAGTTAACAGTGAGTTAATTATGTTTAATCATGGCAGTTACCAGTGAATGATTGTAGTACCCTTAAGAAGGCTTAGAGATGTCCATGAAAAGATACATAATTCATCTTCCATTCTTCCATCTCCTCACTAGATAGCTGTGCACTGGGAAGGGAGGAAAGCAGGCTCTCTGAACCATTGCCATAGAAAGAACCTACACGGGATAGCAGTAAGGTTTCTAGTAGTGCTACCTGCTCGACTACTTAGCTTCTTCCTCGATGTTGACTACTTCCATGACTACTCATTTCTATGCATCTTTCTTTCTCTCCATCAACCCCACTGTAAGTCGTTTGCATGATCGTTCGACTCGTTATAGAAATATTATTATGTATTTTCTAAAGTAAAATGTGTTGCTTGCTATTAGTTTTGTTTGTTGCATCATTAATCTTTTGATATATTTGTCTTCTAGTAAAATTTGAAATTAAAATATTAGTCACATTTCCAACAATCCAGAAAGCTTATTGTGAACTTTATTACAATTTAGCAATGGCTGGTGCTTTGGATGCAATGAAACCTGAGAGATTTTCTAGTTAGAACTTTCGTAGATGGCAGACTAGAGCCAGGTTTTGGCTCATATCTCTGGGGTTGTGGTGGGTAATCCATCTGCAGTATCCATTTACGAATTAACTAGTACATGCAGTTTGAAAATGCGAACAACACCATTCTTAGCTACATTTTGACCATTCTAGCAGATCAGCTCTATGATCTGTATATAAACTATAAGTCTACCATAGAGTTATGAAATACACTAGAGCGTAAATATGCAGAGGTAGAGGCAGGTCACTGGCTCTACATGCGTAAGTAGTTCTTCGACTTTAGCATGGATGAGGCTAAGTCCACAGTTAGACAAGCACATAGCCTCCAGCTACTGGTTGGTGAGATTGCACACCTAGGCTATGTATTGACTCCTAAGTTTATGGCTATGGGCATTGTTAAATTTTCTACTAGTTAGTGGGATTTTGCGGCTAACTTGAAGCACAAGAGGGAAAGATTTCTATTAAGGATCTCATTGATACCCTCAAAGTGGAAGAAAAGCCTAGAGCAAAAGATGCATCCACCACTTCTGATCAGAACAATACTAATGTTGTAGAGAAATGGCAGCAAGAAAGAAGTACAAATTCAACAAACTGAAAAAGACCATTAACTTTAAGAATAAGAAAATTGAGAAAAAGGATTTGAGAGATATCAACTACTTTGTGTGCGTAAAAGATTGTCATATGGCGAAGGAGTGTCTCTACCGCAAGAGTAGAGATGATGAATAGCCAAAGAAGAAGGTTTTCAACTTGATCATAGGCGAGGCTTCAATTTCAGGACGGTATGGTAATTCACCTGTTATCTTTAAGCATGTCAACCCCACTGATTGGTGGGTTGACACCGGTGTAAATGTTCACATATGTTATGATTTTCCATATTTCCTTCTTAATTATCAGGTAGCAAAGGCTTCCTCCATCCAAATAGAAAACAGGTCACATGCTTTTATTTTTAGTGCTGGCACAGTGGATCTGAAGCTTACTTCAGAAAATATTGTCCACTTAAAGAATGTGCAGCATGTTCCAACAATAAATAAGAACATCATTAGTGGTTCTTTCCTATGCAGAGATGATTATAAACTAGTATTTGAGTCAAATAAAATTATAATATCTAACTCCAGAAATTTTGTTGAGAGCGGAGGCTTGTTATGTCACTTAGATCCTCACAAGCAACAAGTACTTTGAGATTTAGAGTTTTTGGTGTTCTTGTTACCTAGATTTGATTGTTTTCAATTTAGTGAACCCGAGCCTGACAACCTTGTGATTCTTGATTGGTTTAGATTCCCAATGCTTTGAAAAATCCTATGTAAAATTTGAAAGTGTTTGGATTAGAATTGAGCAAAGTCTTGAGACTTGAGATTTGACCCAGGTTTTTAGGTTTGCAAACAGGGAACCAGTCTGACTAGCTCTGGACCTATGGTCAGACCAGCCCTAGTGGTCATATCGGCCCATCCATAGCAGTTTGATCAACTTTGTGCTAAAGATTCCTAATTTTGTTGTTTTAGGTCTCTAGCTTTGTTTTGTGAAGCTTAGTTGGTGTAATTTAAATTTGGTTACTCTCGTAGTTTCTTGAGTGAAGATTTTGAATATAGTAGAAGAAAAATTTTGAGAATCATTCATTGTCTCTTATTGCCAGTATCGATCTTACACGTTTTATGGCCCTTTGATTGAAGAGATCAAAAGCATGCTGTGCCAACTTGCCCATCGGGTTAATGCTGTTCGTCGCTCTGAAAATGAAGCGGCTCACTCTTTAGCGAAGGCTAGCTGCAGGGGTCATTTAGTTGTCACCTGGTTTAACGCTCCCCAGGTTTTCTTACTTTCATTTTGATTTAGATTGTAATGCTGGTCCTCCTATGAATTAATAGCAGATGCCTTTTCTCTCAAAGAAAAAAGCTTGAGTGCCTCGTTGCTGGGGAAATATTCCATTGTCAATCTACTTATAAAAGGCTATTAGCCAACATGACCAATACTGTAAAATGCTACATCATTTCACTGATGGTGCACGTCATAGGGAAAATGGTGCTTTAATTTTCTCCTTGAAAAGCAAAAGTCGTAAATTTTACACACACTAAGAGTCTGATTTACATCCACGAAGTACTCTAGTACTTGAGATTTACCGAATGTTTTAGAAGTGTATAGAAGCATCAATCCAACAATAATGGTCATCATTCTATATATTCATAAAGTAATGGCTTCCGTCTTCATGCCTTCACGGAATAAACACGATTGGACAGAAAAGACAATGCAAAAAAGACCATTTAATATTGGACGCTATTTTTTAGGAAAGATATTGCACATTATTAATGCCATAAACATATAATAGCATAAACAGTGTAAAAGACTGCATTGACATTAAGGTAAAAACTTCATACGGCGCAAAGCTTCGCATACCGATAATCCCAAGATATGCTAGTAACGCCATTAGCAACACATATGTCAGCAGGGGCGGACCATTTGGGCGAGCTCGGGCGGCTGCCTAAGCTCCGTTGTCGGCCAGGCCCCCTGTCCCCCGCACTCCGCAGTGGCCCCTCCTCGGCTCTTCCTCCACTCCAGAGGCCAGAGCAGAGGTTGAACGGCACAAAGATGATAGGTACAGGCGCACAACAGAAGATGCAATGCAATAACGCATCCGGCCCATCAGCTTCAGCCCAATAGTAGAGTAGCCTAGCGCCGAGAGTTCGAGAGGGTAGAAGATGCGAGCGAGGCGAGGTGAACCATATAGTTCAGTCAGACGCCCCTGAGCGAGCAAAGGTGTGCTAACCCTAGCGGCTAGAGTGTTGGAAATATGCCTTAGAGGCAATCATAGAGATGGTTATATTTCATTATGTTCATGATTTACTAGATAATATGTATCTTGTTCCTCGAATAATATCGTTAGTATTTATTATAGAGTATGTGACTTGATTGTAAAACTCTATATTTCTTCTATGATGACACATATGAATAGACTAGCATATATATATTACTGACGATCATATTTCACAAGTCATATATATGGAGATATCAAACAAAGAATATGGATATATGTTAGTGAACATGGGTTGGATCGACCCACCATGAGAACTGTGAGAACGTTGCATTTTTACATGTCATCGGTTGGTCTCATTTACAATGTGTATAGTATGTCCTTAGACTTAAGGTCGTTCCACGTACTTGAGATGCATAATGGATGACACAGGGGTTACCAAACGCTACTCCATACTGGGTAGTTATAAATATAGCTTTTAGATTTTGTCATGATGTATGCATCGAGGTATGGTCGATCAAGGTAGGATTTGCCCCTCCATGCAATGGGAGAGATATGTTTAGGCCTCTCGAGAAATTGGATTCAAAAAATGCGTGGCCATGCTACTCATAGTTAAAGAGTTAACCGTAGTCTGGGAGTTCATGTCACATGATCGAGAAAGAGTGGTCAAGCTAACAAACAAGGATAGCACGTACTGGCCTTAAGTTTGACGATATTGTGAAGCAAAGAGAAATGCATATAAGTTTTGTTGAGGTTCACTTGATATGATCTTTATGTATACTTGGGAGTCAGTATGTCTTGCTAGGGGGCACTACCAATTAGTGGACGAGTAGGAGTACTCGGGCCATATCCAAGTGTACGTGAACATATAGGGTTGCATGCTTAAAGGGTTAGGACATAATTCAGATGGTGGTCTAAATTCATGTGGCCCACGAGTTCGTAATGGGCCTCAAGTTCGAGGCCCATCATGGATGCCTATCTGTAGAGGGGCGGTAGCATAGGGTTTCTTAGAGAGAATTCAGAATTTCCAAAACTCTAGTCACTACATCTTTCTCATCTAATATCACGCAATTGGAGTTAGCACTGCAGCACGTGGTATTCCTGGCCCATACGTGTGGATACCTTAGAGGTGTTGATGTGAAGTTTTAGCACTAGGATGATTTGTTATAAGAGACGTGCGGCTAGTACAACTACTACTGCATCAACAACTATATCGACTCTACTTTCCCTATAAATCTACTTGTTTAGTGGCAATCCCGTGATCTATTACTAGCTGATGTTTCTTGTTTATGCGGTAGACTTTTTAAAATTGTGTTAGCATAGCTTATTCGTAGTGCAACATAGAGGCAGCAAGCCGGCAAAGCCCAAGGGAGCATGGGCGCATGGCATCGGCCAGTGGACAAGGGGCCAAGGGGCTAGGCGGCTACTGGCCAGGGAAGGCGGAGTGCAGCTCGGTGCCCAGGAAGTGCGGCGTGGCGCCAGGGGCTGCTCGCTCAAGAATAAGGTACTAGAGGGGATTTTCTTAGCAATAAACCAGATCTAAGACCAAGGATCTTAGCACTTTGCTTGAGGGGATTTGCCTGTGAAATAAACCAGCAACAGCTCTCAGATGATCACAATCTTTGTTCATTGTTATACTTTGAAGTACCATCTGGAGAAAATCTTCTGTGAAATTATTATAGCCTTACATTACTGCTTACTCTGCTGCTATGTTGAACATGTAGCAGCTTCCAAAATACCTCAAAAGAAGCCATCTGTGGGACAAAAGAAACCTTTAGAACTTGGAAGCAATAGGCTAATCCCCTTCACCGTCTAGGTAATTCCAATTTCTAATGCCCATTCTGACTTTGAGTCAATAATGTTAATTTACACGTGATTGCTCTGTGGTTCCTGATTCCTTTTATATCATGCCAGCAAAAAGCAGAAGGCAGCTGGAGGTTTCCATGATCAACGCATTGACCAGCTGAGCTGAATGATGTTACTGCAATTAGCGGTGTTAATCTGAGGGTATATATTCCTTAATGTGCTTTTTTTCTGTTGATTTGCTTTGTGCATACCTTGTCGTAACCATTATTCATGAGCCATGATGTTGTAACTTGTGCCTTGTTGCTAGGAAGAAGAAGAGCAACTTTTCTCTGCTCCAAAGGATGAGAGTCGAGTTTCAGAAGCTGTTTGGAAAGTTGTACAACTGGAAGAAGAAAAGCTCATCCTACAGAAGGGACCTAGCAGAAATCAGTTAATACCTTTAACATTCAAGTATAGTTAACTTGACAGGGAAACTTTGTAGGCTTTTATTCTCTAATGCTGGTGTTTTGGCAGTGAGGAAATGTAATTTGAAGAACATAGGCACTAATGTGGAGCATTGTCTGTCAATGGTGAGAGATTATCTAGCAATGCCTTTCTAGAATTGGCTTATACCTAATCTAACTTGAGCTTCCTGTCTAGAATTGGCTTATACCTAATCTAACTTGAGCTTCCTTTCTAGAATTAGCTTATACCTAATCTAACTTGAGCTTTCTCCAGTGCGTTGAGGAGCGATTACAAGGATTCATAAGCAATATAATAGGGTTTTCGAAACACGTAGGATATCTTAATTTCATTTACCTTTTCAGTTATACGTTCTTATTAGTGCGATTGCAACATAGTTTGATAATAGATTATTTTGCTTTTAAGTAATACTATTTGCTTCACGCTAACGAGTCCATCCTAGCTATATTTTAGTCCTGAGTCCACCACTATATGTCAGTATTGCTGGTTGTTGAGACTCCTAGTGGAGCCGCCGGAAAGTTGTGTTGTCGAACATGCAGCAGACCTCCATTTATACAAATGATAATGATTAACACGAAAACATTCCCGCTGCCTTCCAATCCTATAGTAAACTCACCCACAAATAAAATTCTTTGTAAATAACCAAAGAATGTTTTTTAGTAATCCAATTTTTATTTGAAATTACAAAAATATACCCGTGCAAAAATTTTTTATAGGAATTCGCCCAACCATTGGGCGACTGGAACATGTCGCGCGACAGGAATGCAGTCAGTAGGCCGTTGGGAGACAGGATCCAGTCGCACGGTCGAGCGACTGCAACCTATCGCAAAACTGTTGGGTGACTAAAGGTCAAGTAGCCCGACTGGTCGACGACTGCTACCTTAGCCCATTTTTTGGGCAATTGGCACCCCGACAGCGCATGAGGTAAATGACAATTGTTGCAAGTAGGTGATATTTACCAAATTTTGTCTATGATTTGTATTTTATGGGAAAAAATGGCAGACAATGTTGGATGATCTATTTGTGATTTTTGCAGATTATGAATGGTACATAATCTGTTAGATGCACAATAACAATTTGTGATCATCGTATGTTGTTGTCATGCAAGAAATTTTTAGAAAATTTTTTGAGGATGATTGAGACAGCAATGATTGGCAAGTATGATAGTAAGTGATATTATGATGCAACCAGAAATTCATACGGGAACAACCTATTTTTTTCATAATGTTCGATGCCTTGCTACGTGCAGAATTGAATACGAAAAGATGAGGAGATGTGATGTTACAAATTAAAATAGACTTCATAATAAGCTGGGAATAACATGGTGCACAAGGTTTGTTTATGTGCATAAGAAACAACATCCCACATGATGCAGTAAACTGAAGTACTCGTACGATACTGTAACATCCTAAAATTTGAGTGTTCGAAAATAAGGGGTTTTTAAAAACTTTTCTTGCAAATTGCTGGTATTCAAAATTGTTTTTGAGTATTTATTTGAAATCTTTTGAGTTTTGAGAAATAAAAATTAATGTACGAGAAGTAATACCCAAAGTAAAAAAAACTCACACCTAAATAGTAAAAATTTAAATTTAAATTGTAAACATCATGCAACAGTTGAAATCGACAATCTTAAATGAGAAATAGAAATTTAAATTAAAAATTCAAGATCCAAAAATTGCTAAAAGCTTCTCATTCCCCTTATTACTTCTTCCATTTCTCCCTCTCTTACGTGTGGGCCCGGCCCCCACCCCTTCCCTCTCTCCTTTTCTCCTGCGCACGGGCCCGGCCTGCCCCTCTCTTTTCTCTCCATTGGCCGCTGGCCCCCGGCCTCTCTCTTCTTTTCCTCCCTGTGCAGCGCGCCTGCTTCTCCTTTCTTTACTCATCTCCTTCCTCCTCCTCCATTCATTTTCTTGTGGACAGCTTCCGTCCGCGTCGCCCCTCCCTCTCTCCCCGTCCGCTCTCTACTCTGCGCCGCGTCGTCAGAGCCCTGCCACCGTCATGTCGCCTCCGCCGGGACTTGTCGCGTCGCCGCGCTGCCTTCTGCCCCTGCATTCGCCGCCCCCGACAGCTTTTTCCCCTGCTCGCGCTGCTTCGTCGCGTCAAGAATCGAGCGTGCGCGCCATCTCCCTGCCGCTCAGCACACGCGACGCCATCATGCGCGAATCCCCCTCGCGATCTCGCTGCTCTGCAACTCCGCCTGCACCCGCCATCTGCCTCCGCCGCTTGCCAATGCGGCCTAATGGGTGGAGTTCCGATGCCAGCCCTGCCCGCTCTGCTATAAGCACCACCGAGCCCACCAGAACCCTCTCCACACTCCCCTCATCCCCTCCTGTCGCTTGATTGAGCTCCCGTCCTCTCCAGCCTCGCCGGCGCACCTTCTTCCCCACGGCCGGTCACCGGACTCCCCAGCGATTCCCACCGAGCCCGTTCGATTCCTTCACTCAAAATCTTCCTCACAGCTTGGCGAAGGCGTCCCCGACCTCACCGGAGTTCCCCCTTGCTCCTACCTCGACGGCACCGTGCGCCACCACCGCGCGACCCCGCCTCCTGCCGCCGGCGCGCCTCGGTGTCTCCCCGGCTCAGCCAGTCGGGCGGTAAGCCTTCACCCGCCCCTCTCTTGCTCATGCGCGCGCTATTCCCTTCCCCCTCCTTCCTGGTCGCCGGCGCCCCGACCCGTCCCCGCCTCTGGCCTCTCGCGCCGACGCCGGCCACCCCGACGCCGCCACGGCCCTTATTGACCCCACCAGCATCTTCGCCGTCCGCGGGGGAACCCGTTTCGCGGGTCCCTGGCGCCTCCCCGGCCGGCCCTCACCAGCGGCCCCGCTGCCTGCCTCGCGCCGCCCCTCCTGCTCTGTTTTTGGCCGGCTGCCTCCACTGCTTTGCCCAGGTCGTGGAAGGTATTTTTCCTCACAATCCCCAGTAAGTGGGCAATAGTCCAGTGGTTGACCGAGTGGGTGCTAACTTCACAGGTTGTGGGATCGAATTCCCCCATGCGCATATTATACTTTCATTTTGTTTTGCTGTTGTTAGCCATTTCAGTTAAGAGAAATTAGGAAATAGATTAGAGAAATAAATAAAATCTAATAGGGAGGAAAATAAGATTAATTGGGATTTAAATTTTGGTTAGATCACATGTGAGTAACTCAAGTAGCTAGGACCTAGTTATTAGTTAAAGGTATTAATGAAGATGGTTTTGGCTAAGCTTCCGAATTTAATAAGAATCCCAATTAAAAGTACATCCAAGTTAAACCTAAATGGAGGCTGAGATAACTAATTTGGAATCACCAAAACTATAATCAAGTTAAAATTTGAGAAAGAGCATTGGATGTATGTTAAAGCCATAAGAACAAAGCCCTAAGTTAAAGGATCGTCCTTAAGTATAAACAAATATATGCCATACCAGTTGTCATGCAGTCATAAAGTAAATCTTAACGGCAGGTTTAATTAAATGTATGCCATAACATTTGGCATGCTGCCATAAAATAAATCTTTATGGTAGATTCAATAAAACGATAAATCAAACATCTTCATAAAATTAACTAGACGATATGTTGTAACCATTTAAAACGAAATACATATTTAAAAATTTAAAAGACACGATTTATAATATAAATCCCCATCCTTAGCACATCACTGGTGAATAAATCTCAACGCTAGATTTAATTAATAAGGGCAATGAAATAAGAATCAGTATTTGGATTGACATTTAACATAAGATGACTAGGAATGAATATTGAAATATGCCCGTAGAATGTATGGTAAAAACTATTTGCACAACCAAAAGTATTAAATAATTAAGTAATACAAAATTTAACCGTCTAAAGTATGACTATCATTTCTATATCTTTTAAAGGTCATTTTAATATACAGTCATAGAAATATAATAGCCCTTGGGCATCATTTGTTAAAATGACCTAAACAATACCCGTAAATACTCTAAAATAAACGTTTAACTAATAACATGATTAATTAAGGTTGCATAAAATGATACATACCAAATTACTACTAATATGAGTTAATCCATTAGGCTAAATCGTACACGTCGTCCTTGAAACACTTACCCATATGTCCGTCTCGACTCATGGAACTTCCTTGACAAATATAAACATAATAAAAGAGGTTATCAAATAAAATAGGGTAAGCTATAGTATTCAATGGTCGGCTCAACCTAGTCCTCCCAAAATCTAAAGCAAGATAATCTCGTCAATATTTCTATGTCATAAACCCTCCTTCATTGAATGTCCTTCTATCAATCATCGTTTCGTTCCAACTAGATCGGCTCCGCCAATACTCCGTGTCCAATCAATATCGTCTCGAATCACCTATTTAATCATAATAAAAATTAATCAAGTTCAATTGGGTTAGTTGGATTTATTGGATCTCTTGAGTTATTTGTTTTCATTTTGGATTCAGTCGCTTATCGCGTAGTTAGAAACTGGAGCCCTGAATAATCAATGGATCAGGCGAAATCAAGATCAAGGTGAAGATTCAAAGGACCAAGCGAGATCAAGTTCGAAGAGAAGATAGAGGCCAAAGGCTCAAGAGAAAGCATTGCGTGAGCTCAAGACCGCGGTAAACCGCGCCAGGCGAGTCAATACTTTGATCATGTTGAACCTACATTTTCTGCAAATTATTTTTGTTCAAATTATCAAATTGCATGATGTTATTTATATATTCAAATACATGCTTAATTTAAGATTCTAGTTATATGCCCATTGTTGATCGTGATTAATATTACACCTCCCTTGGAATATTTGAATTTATGGACCTTGTCGCCCCAGTAAAGTTGTAATAGTAACATTTCAAAAATAAGTCAGTAATTATATGCCATGCTTAGTATTGTTTAGATACTCAGGGGCGCGAGAGCGCCCAAGCATCACTTTTAATCTTGAGAAAAACTGGTTTGGGCAGTTATAGTGGGAATGGCTGGTATATTTTAACATGATTATTTTACACTCCCAAAATCCCCAACTTGCTTAAATATCTGGGCGGATTGGTTCGAGGGTGTGCATGTGTGGTGCAGTGGATGCACCAAGTGGGTTAGTGGTAGACCGCCCAGATACCATTAGGGTGTGTTTGGTTGCTGGGATGAAGTGGGATGGGATGGGATGGGGATGGAATGAGATGGTTCCACAAAAAAAGTGGAACCACATGGTCCAGCATCTAAGGGGAATATTCTCTAAATTTGCATAGGCTCATCCCACTTTGGACCATTCCATCCCACCCCATCCCTCAAACCAAACACATGGATAGGTTTGGTCAAAGGGACCATCTCATTCCATCCCACCCCATCCCAGCAACCAAACACACCCTTAAGGACTGAATCTTGTCACGACCTCCTGTGTAAAACAGTACAACCACAAGTCTGTAAAGTATAGCTTGGCTAAGTAAATTTATCGAAACCCCCGGACTCATCTCACCGGTAGTGGATAGAAGTGGATACGCAAGGGCAAGAGAAGGCCTAAAGGGACACCGAGTGGAGGGTGAAGTTTCTCAGTCGTGCTAGCGCGGAGGGGAGTGGAGCCCGTACGCTAGTAGCCGTGAGAAACATCCCGTGCATAGATGGGACCCACCGCAAGTGGGAGAAGCCCATAAAGTGAGATGAGAAAAGGGACTAGATACTTTGAAAAGTCACTGTGATAGTCTGCTCAACCACACCTCTAAGGAATCGTGTGGGGCAATGAGTTGATTGTCTCTTGTGGTGAAAGTGTACAAACTCTGCAGAGTCAAAACTATTCGAATAGCCGTGCCCACGGTCAAGGGCGGACATGGGAACTTAACCAGATATAGTTCTATTTCAAAATATTTTATGGATGGGTATGGAAAAGTGGAGGGCAGCGGAAAGCCCTGATTTGAGTTGTCCTGGGTGTCGTCACAGTGGTAAGTTAAGCGGCTATAACGCTGAAAGATGTTATACGGTGTGATGCCGTATGTATGGAGAAATTATGGTGATATTAGGCATATGGTGTGATGCCATATGTGTGGAAAATCATGTTAATATTCTTTGAACATTATGTTTTGTTCCAAAGCTGCTAGGTCTCAGGAAATTTTATGTATCGTATTTCAATTAGTGGCATTTTTATTCTTACAAAATTAAATATGGAAAGGGTAAACAGAGTCGTGAGTAAATGAGATGGATGTATATAGTTAAGATATTAGTGGAATCATGTCAATCATAAATAGGAAATGATAGTGAGAATTGTGGGAGAAATAAATTGGTGGAGTCAAAAAAATGAATATATATAGGTCATATAGATGATTTAAATGATGGTTGGAGAATTAGGGAGTGAAAAGGTAGTTGCTAGATTAATTCCTGGGAGTGGTTGGCCATAATGGGATTAATAGGCTCTGATCAGATACTGGATGGATGAATCGGATTTTTAAGAATTTGGAGGTAAGGTAATAATGCTTGGAGTATAAACTTGGTCAATGATATTCCTGGTGGATGGATACTAGTGAATCGTGATCCTGACCAATGATATACTTGGTGGATATATACTAGTGAATCGTAGACTCGATCCATGAAAATCTTGGTGGATGTAAACTAGTGAATTAGTAGATATAGATAATGGAAGATGAGGTTGATTATTGGAAAAGTAACTTATGGTTGTGGATCAGAAACAAAATGGATTGGATTGTTAGGGATTAGAATACAAAAGAGTATGTTTGGTGGAATATATAAATAATGTCACTTGCTGTTTGAAGTCTTAGACAGCAACCAATACAGAAAGAATATGATCGGTGGATTAAGTCAATTATGGCAATCGCTGTTGGGAGTCTTAGACAGCAGTTAATAAAGAGCGTGAGTCTTGGGTGGATTAAGTCGATGATGTCATTTGTGGTGAGAAGTCTTTAGGTCACAAAACAACAATATGATATAATAATAGAAATGCTACTAGACGCGTTTTATGGCAAATAAAACAACCCGAGCTTTTCCTATGTTAAGCCATGCATACTATTTATTTGCATTCTGTGTATTGGCTCGCGGAGCACGGGGTCGGAGTGCTCACGCTCGCTTTTGCGACAAAATTCAGGATCAGGAATCAAGATCACCTTGCCTCAGCAACATGACTGGACATGCTAGCGAAGAAGATGAAGATGTCAAGGGCTAGGTCGCGAACCTCCAGTTGGCTGCCTGTGGGCATAACCTGAAGGTCCCACTTGTGTGCTCGTTCTTCCGCTGCTGCAATTTATTGATTTCGGTCTAGTCGGCCCATGAGTAAGTATATTACTATATTTATGCTTCCACATGATATGTGTTTTGATATTCATTACTGTAACTGTGCGCACTATCTACTGATCCAGGGAATAGTGCAGTAAAATCACAGAGGAATCCGGATATTAATATCTGGGCTCTTACAGATACATATGCACATTTTTGGAATGGAAATAAATTCAACCTTCAGGGAACTAGTGCGGAATGGCCCGACCTACTGCGTGGACTGGGACTATTTTTCCTTCCTTGCGAGCTCGACGTTGAACTCCTCAGCTCCCTCTTTCGCCTTGACTACCATTTCCCTTTTTTCTCATGCTTGCTCTCACGAGCCTTGCGCTCCTTGCGCTTGCATGCATCAAGATAAGCCTTCATCTCCCAACGTATACGCTCAATTTACTCATCATTGCGACGCTCCTCCTTTTGGATCTAACAAGCCCTTTTGACATTCCACTCCTCGAAATCGAGAGTCCACTGGTCATGTGGGTGGATCTCTAGGTAGATCCACTTGCGGTAGCCACATAGTGGTTCCGGGGATTGCGGGTAGATAGGAGAGGTTGTTAGTACGTACTTTGAAATAGAAATAGTAAAGGGAACACACTGCAACTAGTCCTTACTGGCTACCGATAGCTGCTCGTGTTCTGACGACGGTCGGGATAGTCCCAGGAGTAGCTTACACAACTCCAATAAGCATGCCCAAGCTGAGTTACTATTGGACTTGAAGAACTTGTATGGGTCCCTACACCAACAGAGGGGCGGCGTCTCCCCCTCGGGTGGCTATTGCGGTGAATGCTCGGTTGAAATATTTAGGATGGGGTTACTAGTATGGGGGTGTCATTGTAGGGAGGTGCCCTCCTGGCACGCTCCGCTTGTTCACCGCGGGCCATCGCGGCCCTTGCTTATTCGTCATGGGCCGTAGCAGAACCTGCCAGTTCATGGGTCTCCTCCCATTGATTATCATCTTGTCCCATTACTTTTTTGCCTTTTATCCATCCTAACATGGTGAACAAAGCTGGTGTAGTGTTGGGTTTGCTTGTGTAGTGTTTTCTCCTAGATCTCTTCCACCTCATTTTATAAGCAGAAGGGTTGGCACGGTGTAGAGAGCTGTCACATCAGACTTTGTAGAGTCCTATCTTTTTGGTCTGAAAAGCTAAGGTGGTGTAGTGTTGTCATGTCGATGTGAAAAGCTGGCAAGGCCGAGTGTTGTCACTACGCAAAGCTACCCCTTTTAGTCTTGTCACTGCACAAAGTTGCTCCCATTGGTCTTGTAACTATGCAAAGCTACCCTGTCTGGTCTTGTCAATGTACAAAGCTACACCCTTTGGTCTTGCATTGTGCAAAGCTGCCCCATCTGTTATTATCACTGTGCAAAGCTACCCCGTCTGGTCTTGTCACTGCGCAAAGCTGCCACCTCTGGTTTTGGCATTACGCAAAGCTACCCTGTCTTGTCTTGTCACTGCATAAAGATGGCCCGTCTGGTGTTGTCACTACACAAAGCTGCCCTGTCTGGTCTAGTCACTACACAAAGCTGCACACCTCTTGTCTTGTCACGTCCTGCTTTGTAGAGGTATGTCGTTTTGGGGTGAGAAGCTGAGGGTGTAGTGTTGCTAGTTCTCTCTTAGGGCAAAGCTGCACAAAGCTAGCACATGATCCAGTTTGTCATGAAGAATGCTGCCTCCCCCACGGCTATAAAATGCACGGCCCACCCCCTTGAGAGTAGGAGCACTCGATGCAGTGAATCATGGCAAACACTGAGGGCTTAGCCGAGCATAGGTCACCAAAGCTAGACCTTCTCCTGGAAATGATGTAGGACTTTGACCCTAACTACCACTTGATGCCAAATAGACGTGCACAACTAGTGTGGCTGAAATACAGACATATGGGGACACGGTCGTGTAGGTCGTGGAAGGCCATTTGGATGGCAGACAACGCTTCTTCTCATGCCCACACTCTGGGGTACAAATAGGCAATTGTTTATTTTATATTACTACTAATAGAGTTTTGATGTTAACCCTCCTTTGCAGTAGATGGCGAAATGTGACTTTGTCTGCTGGATCAATCCTACCCATGAATGCTATGTTGTGAGGTACATGGATACATTATGGGAGCGAATCTTTATCTTGGAGGCATGGATTGCATGTCTCAAAGAGGACAACGATGATATCTGTTAGCAACAAGGAGGTCATCAACATAGAATGTTTGTATGATCTGACATGCTGTTGCGCAAACTTATCTGCATATGTGTATGCCACTACAATGATAACTAACCATGTCTGAGGTGCCCTCCTCTGCAACACTCCATATGGGTAGCGCAAGGCACATTATACCAATAGGCATGCACAGACAAGGTTGTACCATAGTACTCTCCCTATTGTTCGTGGTTATGTTCATTGCCGTAAAGCATGTAGTCGAATGTATTACGCATTATTACAGTTGCCATTTATTAAGTTGACTATTCCAGCAGTGTGTCATGTGCATTGAACTAGAGGCGTCGACATGGATCGAACAAACGGACATAGTAAGAAGGACTAAAAATAAGAAAGCAATAGTATTGCAAATATCACATAGTAAGTCAGAAATGTAAGTAATAAAGGAATAACAAAAGTACAGCTAGCTCAGGCGAAAGGCCCCTACTAAACCCCCAGTACCGCCTCCGTCGCCACCCTGGCCCACTCTGGCTCCACATCCGCGTCCGTGTCCGCGTCCTCCCGTATGGCCCACTTGGCCCTCCTCCTTAGTGCTGGGTGTCGGGGCACCAACAAGGTAAGACGCTTAGGAGACCTATGCACACAAGGTCCCAAACCCGAAGGGATAGACTGCATTGCTAGCTGTGTGAGTATTGGTGCGCTGTTGAGCTATGACCCAGAGAGAACCTCCGAGGGTGTGGGCTAAGGTCCGTTGCCCATCTCCTGGTCGACCCAATCCGCAAGGTAGCGATACATGTTGTCCTAGCCTAGGGAGACTCCAAATCCCTCAGGGGCGTAAGACCTGTAGTGCAAATATCGCTAGTTCGTGTAGTAAAGGGGTGGGACCAATAATTGGGGACATAGTGTACCCTCGGCTAGCGCCATGGTGTGGTCAAAGCTATCCAGAGGGTAGAATAGTACGTCGAACGCACCCTGCGTGGGAAAGTTGGAGAAGTCCTAAGGACTTACAGACTTCTGCACTGGAGGTGTACGGGGCTAGGCCCAGGCTGGCCCCCTGGCATTGTAAGGCCACGGTGGTGTCCAACATGCGCTGGCTGATTTTCCTGCCTCGTCAGGACATGGTGGACATGGCCACGCTGACCCTCCCACGAGGTGTGATGCTGGACGGGTCGACACTGGCAAATGTACGGAGTGTGCACCAGGCGCCAGCATGTCAACCTCTGAGATCCTCATGCATGACAAAAGGGCAATGACACATGCTCCCATGGCCTGCACACGACGGAAAGGATGGACCTCCTCTTCGCGTGTGTACTCCACACCACTGGTGATCCTCTACCCCATAGTGTGAGAGTCCCTCCAAATCGCAACACTGAGGTCCTCCTGCAAGGAAAACATGAAAGGGTCAAACCTATAAGTGGGATTGGCAGAAGTGACGTTTTACAAATACAATGTAACGTACCACGATAAGAGCATTCCGTGTGAGGTGTGTGGGGTATGTGTCGATCGGTGCTGCAACGTGTGGTGCGGGTGGGTCAATAGCATGTACCTGCCTGGTACGTTCGAGGAGCGTACCAGTGAAGGTACTCGCCGTACATGTAGCGATCGTAGGGGGTGGCTCCTGCACACAGTCTTGCAGCGTGCCTTCCCACCGGCCTATCCATGCCTCCATCTTCGTCGTCTAGTCTATGCCACACTTGACTCCCTTCCTAGAGTGCTTGCAGGAGGTAACGTTTGTTTACAAGTCATGCAACAGGACGCCAGTAAATGGAGAGACATCTGTGGTGGTAACTAACTTGTGCACATTGTCGGGCACAGGCGGCCTGATTAGTACTAGAACAAGCTAGTATTGGCCAAACTGGTGCATCACGTGATGCACCACATAATCCTTCATGAAGACGTCGAACATGAGCTTCCTTTGCATTAGCCAGAAAGCCTGATCATGCCAACATAGCGAGGACAGACCGTCAGAAGTGCAACTCTCCAGGGCCTTGGGGAGTACAGCTCCCAGCGCACGTCATCAACCATGAGTCAGTCAAACTACTCCACGAAGGGCAGATACGCCCATGTGACCTGCACGTGCGTGAACTGTACCTACAAGAAATGCTAGATATTAGATAGGATGATCCATAAAATGAATGAATTAATCACAAGCGAGAGTACATACCCATCTATGGCATGAGAGGGAACCCATCATAGGCTGGTCCACCTCACCCACAAGTACATCTCCGCCCCATACGGAGTGATGTCCTCCAACATGGGCCATCCGATGCTAAAATACTCGAACGACCACGACTGCAATAGTAGTGGACACCCCGCAAGGACCGAGTTTGGTCAGGTCCTCCGGCACACATCGCACAAGCTATGATAGGCCATGGCAAGTGCGGCCGAACCCCAGCTGATGTGGAGTCCTCCCGGTCAGTGATGGCCCTGTCGCTAGGGCTAGTAGTGAAGAGCACCCAACCAAAGAGCCACAACAAGTAGGCCTCTAGGTGCCACGACACCTGGTCCTCGTCTGTGGCCGGGTCCATCCGCTCGACCTGAGTACAAGCAAAATGTTAGTAAGACCATAGTGTGCAAAGTAAAGCGTAGCGGTCTAAATGCGAAGACATTGAACATGTACCCAATACTGCAAGAGCCACCATAAGGATGGATCGTGAGTCTGAGTAGGTGGGAAGACATAGTACCCCTCTGTGGCCCCAGGCATAACGACTCCCTGGAACCTGGCTAGTAGGTCCTCGCGCCAATCAGCTAGGGCCTCCAGCAAGAAGGCGGCAGCTCCCGTGATAGGAAGGCCGATTAGTAGCGAGAAGTCCTACAAAGTAGGGGCCATCTCCCTGAATGGGAGGTGAAAAGTATGCGTCTCTGGCCGCCATCGATCTACCAAAGCTATCGGTAGGGAATGGTCAAATGGGAAGCATCATGATTGCTCCTAGCCATCATCCCTAAGCACAGCTAGTGCCAGAGCATCCTCTTCTATGGCATGTACCATCCGATCGAGAGGTAGTAGTCCAGCATCACTAAGCCTGTGAAGCAAAAAAGGTTAGCACGCATCCTATGCATGGCGAGAAGAAAGTGTCGCTGAAGTGTGAACCTGTCTGTCCAACGTGGGTCTAGCCTCCAAGCCGCTCGAGGTGTGCGCGTGCAGATCACCCCCAAGTCAGCTGCCTCAATCACGCTCCCAAGAGGTGGGACACAGCACGACGCACAATGCAGCCAGTCCACACACTCATCCAAGAGGAGGTAAGGCTAGTCTAATCTACGAAGTTCACGAGCCATACCTACAAAGTGACTTGAAGTTAGCAGTTACGTGGAACAAGAAACATCGAATGTAAAGTAGCAGTAAATATAACTTGAAAATAAACAAACAAAATAGTACTACGCTACCAGGACAATACTTAAATAGTACTTAAATGGGGGGAAATAGCACATTAGTTGTATAAACATAGAAAATTAGTAACGTACGGTACAGTTACAATGGCATTACATACATCAAATGTGGCAACAAACAAAATATAGATAACAGTGTACAATGATTTGTAATGTTCAAGCAACTTTGCACACTCTAACAAATGGTACCAAAAACATGCCGGTGTGCCTACTCATCAGCACGTGCCTCGCATCATCTGGCTGTGTGGCCTTCTTGACCGCAGTGCTAGCAGCGTCTACCCAGTGCCCCAGCTTGTGCTTCATCCATATCATTTGTAATACGACAACTCTACTGATGACCCTTTCCACCTTTCAGCATGTCAACATCCAGAATACAAGTCCTCCCTACAATGTCCAAGGTGGCGAAGTTGCCCACATGCGGCGAGGATATGAGAGCATGGCTTGTGTAACAACTTTAGCTTGTTGCACAAGCAGCTAGGTTCGTTCACACAATCTCCAAGGCATACCTTGTGGGTGACTAGAGAAAGAGCCGTCCCAAATCCGGCTCTATCCTAAAGGAGAACGTCGAAATGATGCTCCCTATTTACCCATCACGTGCAATGTGTGCAACTGACCCTTCTCTGTCTTTGCCTCCATGCATGCCATAATCTACAAGAAGTACGGTGTTTGTGGGTTGGATGCATGAAGAGCGGCATTTGCATGCTTCTCCCTGAAATAGCCAATTGTGTTGTGCAGAACACCTTCCAGATGGTGATGAGGGGCTAAGAACGAAGGCCCTTGAGAACCCAGTCGTACACCTCGGCAAGATTGGTCGTCATTATGTCGTACCTTGCACCGCTTATGTCGTGCAGCAGAGACCACTTCAATAATGGCTAAGCCTCGATCCACTACGACAAGCACTTGATGTTCCGTGAGCTCCTCCTCCTTGGACAAGCTGCGTCAGGCTCAGCCAGGCTGTGAGGCATTCAAGTTGTGCTGCCCCAAGTATGGCCGGTCTCTTGTTTCTCTCGTTGATGTGCTTCCTACTGTGCTCATCCAACAGTGCCCATAAAGCATAAAATTTGTGTTTTTGGTTTTGTATAGTCAGTCTCTTGAATAGCTTCATCAACAGTTGCTTTGGGAACTACTTAAAGAAGTTGGCCCCCAGGTGGCAAATGCACCATCTATTTCTCATATCCAGCCAAGGGTACAGCTCCTTAGGGTCTTCCTATAGTTTTCTTATGGCCTTCACCATCCTGACATGGTGATCATAGATTATGCATACATCAGGACAAGCTCCAACAACTTCTACTCTCACATGTCGAAGGAATCACAACCAACTGTCGTAATTCTCACTTTCAAGGAATGCAATGGCCAGGGGCAAAATTTGATTGTTGTCATCAATGCCGATGGCCGTAGGAATATAGCCCCTATATTTGCCAATCAAAAAGGTCTCGTCAACTGAGATCACGGGCAGCATATGCCTGAATGCCTCAATGTATGCACCAAAGGCTAAGAAGGCGCTCTGCAATACCACAAAACCTGGCAACCTTGTCAGCACTGTACATTCCTGGGTTTCTGTCTTGCAGCACCTAAAGCATATGAGGAAGATTGTCGTACGCTGCCTCGAAAGACACGAACCATTTTTCTAAAGCCTTCTACTTCGCACACCATGCCTTTGCATAGCTAATCTTGTACTTGAATTTTTTCTCGATAGCCACCATGATGTGTGTAGCCTCCATATCCTTCTTCTCCACTATCTCTCCATACATCAAATTGGCTATGAAGGCGGACGTTAGGTTACGATGCCTTGGCAAAATGTAGCAAAGAATGCAGGTGTGCGGCTCCACCTTTGAGATAATCCAGTGAGTCTCATACTTTAGTCTTTAGGTGTGCACCCTCCAAGGACAACCGGCCTGCTCGCAGTTCATGGTATACTACTCCTGGCTAGATTTGATGACCCGAAAGGTCCACTACATGGATAGGGCCCACAGCTTGATGAAATCCTGCAATAATGCCTTATTAGCATACATTGAGTGCAACTGAACGTCTGTGCCATGATACTTCCACGGTGATTTGTGCTCGTCCTACACAGTAAAACCCTTAGTGTCAAACCTATTCCATTCTTGTGGGATGGGTGCTTTGTCCTCATCGGAACTATCATTGTCGTCCATCTATACAACTTCCTCTTCAGCCCAGGCCATCCGGTTATCCATCTCCATTTGATGCACTATGTACACTATATGCTCCCTTTCATCAGCTTGTCCTGTAGCCTCAGCACGCTATGACCTTTCTTCCTCTCCTCCATCTACCACATCAGCCTCATCACAAGCAATTTCCTCCGCAACCTCTCTGACACCGGCCGCTGGGTCATCCTGTTCACTAACATGCTGAGGGCCCGAGCTGCTTGCACCACCGACATGGTAGCCACCGGCAAGACTTTGTACAGCTTCTATTGGGCATGGTTTTATAAGTAGCATGCACTCGTATACATGGTGTTGGCAGTCTTCCAAAAAACCCTTCCACGCAGCAATGAACATCAATGTTCTTGACTCCCATCTAATGTGCGTGCGAGACCGACTCCAAAGCCCTTGTATGATGACGCTGCACACCTTAGGGTCCAAGGAGAAGCTGCAGGTGAGTCAGTACATCACATATGCTATTTAAGCATTCTCGTTATTTGGGTGTACCAAAGTGGCTTACACAAACTACTCAAGTCAACACCGTTCAAACCTTGATGAACGGTGCCGACACCGTAATGCACTTTCAATGTAGTAGGTACCAGCATTGTTGATGTCTGCCTACAAATATTTTCAATGCTACTACTGGTCAAATTGCATCACACAATATAGAACTATTATTATACTGTAATTTACATTTCTATGATCGTTTGCCTATCTTGAACTACTATAGTACCCTCATAGCATAACCCCTTCTCATTCGCACCACCACTACTCTCTATCCTCTGCCCCAATACGCATCAACTCCCTACCTGCTCCCACGCACACGACGCTGCTATTCTCTCACTGTTCGAGCTCTCTCCTACTGTAAATTATTCCAAATGGGTTTCGACAATTTACATGATATAATGATTCAAATGCCAATATGTCAGTTCTAATGATACACATGTATTTTCAATGTACTAATGAAATTACAATCGTTTATAATAAATTGTAAATGTTATCTAATAATATTTTGCATGAAGTGAACTGTTTACTTTGTACAAAAATATTGACTAAATTTTCTATGACTATAATTATGTATGATTGCTAATTTTCTATGGATGCTAATTTTGTATACAATATTGACTAATTTTTTCTATAACTAGAATTTTCTACGGATGCTAAACCCTACAACTATAATTTTCTACGGATGCTAGATTTCTATATCTATATTGACTAAATTTTTTACAGCTATAATATTTACTAAATTTTCTACAACTATAATTTTCTACATATGCTAATTTTCCATCAGTATGTCAATTAAATTTTTTACAGCTATTTACTTCATAGCAAAGTTCTACAACTATAATTTTCTATGGATTCTAATTTTATACTAAACAAACTATTACTTCATACAAAAAATATTGACTATGACCAAAGTTGTGCCCATTGGGAGTATAATTGTGGCTCTTCCTGAATCTATTATACAAGCATCGCTACTGGCGATTGTTGTAAGGTTGCTAGCATTCTTACTAATCGACTGAAAATACTTTGTCTCTCTTAAGATAGTATTCATTGTGCTGCTATCGGCTAAGCACACTTCCTCCATAAGGCGCCACACATGTTCTAATATAAGGTATTTTATTAATATGCATTAGAAGGCAATCAACACATAAATAAAATACTTCAATATCAGAACATATCATACCATTATAAACTGAATAAATGAATGAATTATTCAAATATCATCCAACCATCACGAGAAAAATAAATTTCTTAAGTACCATCCATGCAAGTTCTAACTTGTTCTTTCACACAAAATAAATGATAATTAAAGTCTAAATGCATTCTGTGCATTAGACTGAATCTGCTGAGAAATCAGAGACTTCGTCTGCTAGTTTCTCGGGAGTGATATGCTCTTCAAGAGAAATCATGGCAGTGGCCGCTGCTAGGTCAAAAGGAGATTATGCTGCCAGAATGGTTTCAACCTCCATCAGCGCAGGTAGCTACTCAGAACTCTCCCCCTCAATAGATGCAAAGTGGGTTTCATGCTACTCTTTGCCATCCTTCTTCTGCTGGGCTTGGAAAGCATCGATGACATGTTGCGGCTCTTTGCAGATCCACGACCAATGCCCCCACTTGCCACACTTGTAGCAGGATTGGTCCAGCTGACCATAGGCCTTGCCATCCCGCTTTGACTTGCTTGCCTTATTCTCACGTGGAGCATCTGACTTGCCTTTCTAGGCTGCGGCCTTACCCTTCCTCCCCTTTTCTTCATCATGGGCTTTTGCACCTTATAGCTCCCGGCGTTGTCTTCATGGCCAGCGTAGCTCCCACATGGCTATATGACGTAGTTCTTGCGGAGAACTTTGTCCTGAGCCTCTGCAACCTGCATCATATCAATCAATTCGGCATACTCCTTGTAGCTGTCTTGATGATAGTTGCGTGTGGATTGCACTACATTGGGATGAAAGGTGAATAGGTTCTTCTCAATCTTCTGCTGATCTGTGATTTGCTTACCACAAAGTTGAAGATTGGTACAAATCCTGTGCAAGGCAGAATTGTACTCCCCGACCGTTTTGAAGTCGGCAAACCTCAGTCGAATCCATTCTTGCTCTGCCTGAGGAAGAATGGTGTACTTTAGCCTCTTGAACCAATTCTTAAGTGCAGTCCATAGTGCTAGCGCGCTCTTCTCTGCCATGTACTCATTCTTGGGAGTGAGATAGAGATGGTGCCTAAGTAAGTGAAGTGCCTGATCATTTTCCTCAGGGGTAGATTGGGCATCTTGCGGTGCGCCAATCCCAATAGCAGCGTGGAGCTTCTTGGCTCCAAGTACTATCTCGACATCAGAAGCCCAAGTCAGATAGTTTGGACATGTTGGGCCAGTTCCTCGAACTCCTAGTTCGTGATGCCAGTCATCTACATGTGCATGACAGGAATATATAAGTTTATTACTGGTAAACATGCATGGAATAAAATTTACTTCAGGTAAATAAATGATACAAAAGATTCTCATAATGTTTCAGAATTTTCTATGCATTTTCTATAAATTTTACTGCTAATTTCGATGATTAAAGGCAAGTTAACTAATTATGATTAATCAAAATAGTAAATAAATACAAAAAACATAGAAAATATAATGAAAGAAATAAACATGCTTCAAATGCTAAAAATAATTCAAAATATGAATTTTTGATGCCCTTTTATGCCAAAATATGAATTTTTAGTGAATTCTGCAATTTCCGGGGCGTATACGCAAATTTTCAATTCAGAGAAAACTTTTGTGTAATTTTCTGAGGGCCTTTCTGCAAAATTTAGGACCCATCTAAAAAATGTAAGGGTCGTCCCGCAATTTCCAGATATCGGGGGGCCTTTTTCCAATTTTGCCAGACCCCTCTTCTTGGGCCGTTTTCGGCCCACTTGCACTCGACCTAATTGGCCCATCCGGCCGACGCACAAAACTAGGGAAGGGGTAGGGTTTCCCCTACCCCTGTGCATAGCGGCGGTGGCGGCAGCCTAAGCTTCAGCTCAGGCGAGAACGAGGGGATGGCGGCCGGCGGAGCGCCAGGTCCGGCCAGCGGAACGACAGGTCCGGCCGGCGCGGCGCTAGATCCAGCTTCGAGCCTTGCTAGCACCGGCGGATCTGGCGACTGGCCTTGGCCTCGTGCGGCGGCTCCTTGGGCTGCGGGGCCAGGTGGCGACTTTGGGGCGGAGTCAACGGCCGGCACTTAGAGGTCATACGTAGTCAGTCGCCACGCCTAAGACTTCCTCCCTCCCTAAGAACATGTCCCCTAGAACCACAAGCCCCAGCTATCGGCTCTTCCTCGACCGCACAAAGGGGAGATGCTTCAACTGCCTTGGGCGAGACCACAAAACTCTCTCCTACCGTGAGCCCTCCAAGTGCTTCTGTTGCCTACGCTTCAGCCACAAGGTGTGGGAGTGTCGACAAGCAGCCTCCACTTCAGGTCAACCACACCAACTGCGACTTTCTTCCTGCCGAATGCATCCACCAACCATGGACGCCATGACCAGCCACAACCTTGGCGACCCATCCAATGCAAGATGCCTGCATCGTTCCATCTACTAGGGAGCTACGAAGGTGTGAAGACTACTTAGCAATACTCTGGCTTGGCAAGACAAGGCCCGAAGCAGACCTTCTTACCATTGCCGAAGCCATCAGGAGCAATGTTAAAACTTTCGGATGCAAAAAATTTTCAAACACCAGCGAAAGGAACGAATGTTTGAAAATTCAGACAAAAAAATCAATTTTTGATGAAATTTAACCAAAATTTGAACAAATTTTGTCCATTTCACAAAGTTTCGGATGAAATTTGTAACCCTAATCAGGAGGAGGTTCAACCTTTAGTCCTTTGACTTCTCGGTGCATCATCACTACCCTAAGAACTTCCTTGTCAACTTCGAGCAGAAGCACCACTGTGATGAGGTGGCTGACCACCAGAAGTTCGCTTTCCATGACCTTGAGTTCCACTATTGACCTTGCAGGCCACTCCTTTTGGTGCCTTGAAGGCCTCCCCCTCCATGCCTAGACTGGGGAGGTGGCTAGCTGAGTCATTGGAAACAAGTGCTTGCTGGATCGTGTCGATGAGAAATTGCTCCACCAAGTGGTGCATGTACGATGGACCTGTGGGTTTGGACAATGAACCCAAGCTCCATCTCGAAGGTAACGTGGCTAACCTTTACTGATGGCTCTTCCCCATGGCTCATCAACAGGCCCGTAGGCAACAGCAATAGAGCCCAACCGATTCAAGGGCCTCACTTTCAGAATTCTTCTGCTCCTTGACTTTATCGAAGACTTTTCGGCGGCCCCTTCTGCCAACGTTGCCACAGCAGCCCTTGCACCTTTCAAGCCGATGAAATATGACCTGTCCTGGCACCTGGGCGTCCTTGATGGTATCACAGAGCATGTCGAAAACCAACACAGCTACCACCAGAGCAACAAGATGGCTTGGCCTGCTAGGGGAGCTGCTGACTGTTAGACACTAATCTTGATTAGTATTTACTTTTCATGTGCTTTGTTAATGTTTGTATTAGCAGCAAAATGTAGTACAGGAAATGCATGAGAGTTAGTCCGTGGGTTAGTGGTGATGCATACCAGGAAGTAGTGTGCATGGTTTTGTATAAGTACCAGTCGAGTAGAAGTGAATATTGAGAAGAACAGAAAAGTAAGAAAAGATTGGCTATGCTGTTGTGGCCAACGGAAATATTTTGAGTTCTTACTCCATTTCTTCTCGCGTGTGTATTGTTTTTGTTTGTTTATTTTTTCTGGGCTAACACTGACAACCCCATCGTAATTGGACTGGAAGGCTGGCCCAAGAAGCGTGCCATGGTGAAGACAAGTACCGCGATAAATGACACGATAGCGACGATGATGATCGACATCACCAGTGGAAGAACAACCACCTGGGACAATGAAGGACCTCCACCCATGAAGATAGCCACCATGGGAAGTCAAAACCTTAAGAGCGCCTATGAGATAGGTCATCATGGCCATGCCACAGCACCAAAGGAAACCGCCATCTACATCACGACGTCCCAACTGGCCCCATCATCTTCGGCTCCCTGGCCACCCGCCCTTTCAACTAGGGCTGTAAACGAGCCGAGCTCGAGCGAGCTTGGCCTTCCAGGCTCGAGCTCGGTAGAAGCTCGAGCGAGCTCGGCAGCCGCAACATGCCAGGGAGTGTGGTTGGCGCGACTATTGGCCGAAGTACTAGGAAGCAGCACAACCACACCAACTCTGATGGTGGACAATCAGTCCACGATATCACTCGTGAAAAATCATGTGCATCATGAACGGACTAAACACATTGATGTTAAGTTCCATTATATTCGGGAATGCACAGAGAAGAAGCTGATCAATATCAAGTTTGTCGGCACAGCGAAGCAGCTTGGAGATATCTTCACCAAGTCGCTGGGCAAAGTCAGGTTCCATGAACTTTGCTCCAAGATCGGCGTCACCAACCTCAGTAACAGCAGCAAGACTTAGGGGGTGATTTGTTGGAATAATTCTAGCTGCTGGATAGTTTAGTTCTTCTATTTTGTTATTTGTTTTTGCTGATCATTCGGTTACTTGGTCAAGCGCATGATTCGCCACGCAGCGCAGAGTCCGCTCGACGCGCGCTGCGCTTATGCGGGCAAGTAGTGTCGTGAGAGCTGTGTTCTGGATCGTGAGTTAGCACGATGCAGGAGTTAGTTACTTCCATTGTTTAGCTTTCCTATTTAATAGCACAATGAAGAAACAGAAAAGTTGCCGGTTGTTAGCAGCACAAAACATTGCAGTCATCGCTCTTCCTGCAGTTGTCATATTTGCTACAGTCCACCTCAAATTTGACATTTGGTATCAGAGCACCGAGTTCTTGATCCTGGTCGAGCAATGTCTGCACCAGCGCATCTAGCAGGTGCATCCCGCACTCCACCACGCCGTCATGCTCCTCGCTCCCCATCTCCTCGCCACGGGCGCAACTCGAGGCGCCAGGGGCAGGTCGTCATCGAGCGAGTTGTGAGGGAGGCAACGACGAGTAGTGTCATCTACCCCACTCTTACCTGCACAAACTACCTGGATTGGGCCCTGGTAATGCGGGTTAATCTACAGGCGCAAGGCCTGTGGGTGGCGGTGGAGCCCGGGGAAGACGACGACGTCGACTTCCGAACGGACCGACAAGCACTTGCTGCAATTCTTCGCGCGGTGCCGACTGAGATGCTCGCGTCTCTCGCTGTGAAGGAAACCGCGTGGGAGGCATGGGCAGCCATCAAGGTTTGGCGCATAGGTGTGCAGCGAGTTCGCGAGGCCAATGCACAACAGCTGCGACGCGAGCTTGGGGAAATCACATTCAAAGATGGAGAATCGATCGATGATTTCTCGCTGCGGATCGGAGGACTCGCCAACAACCTGCGAACATTAGGTGACTCCATCTCCGAAGCTGAGATTGTCAAAAAGATGTTGCAGGTTGTACTAGAGAACCTTCAGCAGGTTGCTATCTCGATTGAGACGTTGCTCGACGTCAACGAGCTGTCTCTCGAGGAAGTGACCGGGCGGTTGCGCGCTGTCGAGCAACGAAGACTGCACAAAGTTGGAACTGGAGTGAACCGCACCGACTCCCATGGCCGGCTCCTCTTCACGGAGGAAGAATGGCTAGCGAAGTTCCGCAAGGCGGCTACGCTTCAAGAGGGCAGTCAGGGCGGAAGCTCATCCACCGGCGGTGGCATTGGCAGCCGTCGAGGCCGGAGCCGATGGAAGAAGCAATCTGGGTCATCAAAAGATGTGCATTCTGCACCAACATCTGAAATAGACCGCAAGCCTGGATACTGCAACAATTGCGGAAGGAAGGGGCATTGGGCCAAAGAATGTCGGAGTAAGCCCAAAAATCAACAAGCCTACGTGGCGCAGGAGGAGGATAATGACCCCGGACTGCTGATGCTCAGGGCGGTACCAGATGCATCCCCCTATCGCCACTTTCATCTCTGCAGGCTCCATCGGAAGTAACGGCGGGCACTGAGGCCGTCAGCATGGATGAAGCTAAGGTGCTTGCTCAATTTGACGACCGCGAGGACCATGATCACCGGCGATGGGTCCTTGACTCCGGCGCCACCAGCCATATGACCGGGTCCAGAGCTGCCTTCGCCGAGCTCGACACCGAAGTGTGCGGAAATGTGAAGTTCGGCGATGGCTCAATTGTACGGATTGAAGGGCGCGGCATTGTTCTCTTCACGTGCCGGTCCGGCGAACATCGGGCGCTTACTGGAGTCTATTACATTCCGCGGCTCACGACCAACATCGTGAGTCTCAGCCAGCTAGATGAGGCCGGGAGCGAGGTGCGCATTCATGGAGGCATCTTACGGATTTGGGATCCTCAGCGTCGACTGCTGGCCCGGGTTCGCCGTTCTTCAAGCTGCCTCTACACCATCGAGCTCAACATCGGTCGGCCTGTCTGCCTCGCCGCGCACTGCTCGGACACCACGTGGAGGTGGACCGCTAGGTATGGTCACCTGAACTTTCAGGCGCTCCGCAAGCTGGCGCAGAAGTCAATGGTCTGTGGGCTACCGGTGGTGGAACAAGTCAATCAAATATGCGATGGTTGCATGGCGGGGAAACAACGGCGAATACCATTCCCAACTCAGTCCAAGTACCGCGCTACAGAAATGCTGGATCTTGTTCATGGTGATTTATGCGGACCTATTGAACCCGCAACCCCGGCAGGCAACCGGTATTTTCTCTTACTCGTAGATGACATGAGCCGCTACATGTGGCTAACATTGATCAGGAGCAAGGATGAAGCTGCAAGGGCAATCCAGCACTTCCAAGTACGTGCTGAAGTGGAGAGTGGGCGCAAGCTGCGAGCATTCCGGACGGATCGTGGTGGGGAGTTTAACTCCATCGAGTTTAGTTAGTACTATGCAGAGCAAGGTGTTCACCACCAACTGACGGCGCCCTACTCCCCACAGCAAAACGGGGTTGGGGAGCACCGCAATCAAACGATCGTTGCCACTGCTCGCAGCATGATGAAGGCAATGAAGATGCCGGGTTACTTCTGGGGGGAGGCCGTGTCCACCGCGGTGTTTCTGCTGAACAGGTCCTCGACAAAGTCCCTCAACGACAAAACACCATATGAAGCCTGGTACGGAGAGCGGCCTGCCGTGCAGTTCCTACGCACGTTCGGGTGTGTGGGTTATGTAAAGAACACCAAGCCGAACCTTAAGAAACTAGAGGATCGCAGCTCTCCAATGGTGTTCCTAGGCTATGAGAAAGGATCAAAAGCCTATCGATTATATGATCCTGTCAAAGATCAAGTCCATGTGTCACGGGACGTTATCTTCGATGAAGACAAGGAATGGGATTGGGATGTAGAAGAGTTAATCCCCAGCAGGGAGTGAACCGTTCACGGTGGAACAGGTGGTAAGCACGACGGCAACAACTACCTTACCACCCTCACTGTCACCAGCTTCCACAACACCAGTGCCGGCCGCACCAACTCCAGTGTCGACTGCACCATCACCTGCATCATCCCCGTCCACACCAATGTTGCCGACGCCTGCAAAGGTGGAGCACGTCACGCCGCCCACCCACGACTCCAACCTCGACGCAGATGCAGAGGAAGACGATGCCGTACCTCGTTACCACACCGTCGACAATATTCTTGGAGGAGGATCGCCACCAGGCTATGCACCCTGTGTACTCGAACAACTCGAGTTACATGCGGTAAGTGCCGAGGAACCAGGCTCTCTGGCCGAAGCCACAGCAGACCCAAATTGGCAAAGCGCCATGATGGAAGAGCTGAAATCAATTGTCGACAACAAGACCTGGACACTCACAGACCTTCCTCCTGGACAACGGGCGGTCGGATTGAAGTGGATCTTCAAGCTGAAGCGTGATGCACATGGAGTCGTGGTGTGCTACAAAGCAAGACTCGTCGCAAAAGGGTATGTTCAGCAACAAGGGGTGGACTTTGACGAGGTGTTTGCGCCTGTCACGCGCTTGGAGTCAGTGCGGCTTCTTCTCGCTGTAGCCGCACACCGAGCTTGGGAAGTGCAGCACATGGACGTCAAATCAGCGTTCCTCAACGACGAACTCCAAGAGGTAGTTTACGTCAGTCAGCCGCCTGGTTTCGTCGACAATAGCAACACGACCAAAGTGTATAAGCTCCACAAGGCCTTGTATGGACTCCGTCAGCGCCCCGTGCTTGGAATGCCAAACTCGATAGCTCGTTGTTGTCACTGGACTTCAATTGCAGCAGCTCAGAACATGGCATATACACACGGACTGGTGGAGGTAAGCGGCTGATCGTAGGGGTCTATGTGGACGACCTTATCATCACTGGAGACCGACCGGATGACATCACTCGCTTCAAGCTTGAGATGAAGAAGATGTTCGAAATGAGCGACCTGGGAGCACTCAAGTATTACCTCGGCATAGAGGTAACCCAAAGTGCAACTGGCATTACAATTACGCAATCAGCCTATGCCGGCAAGATACTGGAGAAGGCTGGACTTCGGGGGTGCAATCCAAGCCAAACTCCAATGGAGGTCCGCCTGAAGTTGAGTAGAGACTCTGCTTCTCTGCTGACGGATGCAACCCAATACCGCAGCCTGGTCGAAAGCCTCCGGTATCTCATCAACACCCGACCTGACTTGGCGTATTCAGTTGGATACGTCAGTCGCTTCATGGAGGCCCCCCGAGAAAAACATCTCATTGCTGTTAGACGCATTTTGCGTTACATAGCAGGTACCATGTCTTGGGGAATTCATTACATGGCTGAAGAAATGAAGTACCCGTATCTGCTCGGATACAGCGACAGTGATCTAGCGGGTGACATCGACGATCGACGAAGCACCTCAGGTCAAATTTTCTTCATCAATGGAGGACCTGTCACTTGGCAATCATCGGCGTAAAGTGGTAGCACCGCTGCCCCGCAAAGTCGAGTATATTGCGCGCAACCGCAACATGCCGTGGAGTGTGGTTGGCGCGACTATTGGCCAAGTACTAGGAAGCAAAGACAACCACACCAACTCGATGGTGGACAATCACCCACGATATCACTCGTGAAAAATCCTGTGCATCATGAACGGACTAAACACATTGATGTTAAGTTCCATTATATTCGGAATGCACAGAGAAGAAGTCGATCAATATCAAGTTTGTCGGCACACAGAGAGCAGCTTGGAGACATCTTCACCAAGTTGTCGGGCGAGTCGTTCCATGAACTCGCTCCAAGATCGGCGTCATCAACCTCGATGAAGCAGCAAGACTTAGGGGTGATTTGTTGGAATAATTCTAGCTGCTGGATAGTTTAGTTCTTCTGTTTTGTTATTTGTTTTGCTGATCATTCGGTTACTTGGTCAAGCGCATGATTCGTCACGCAGCGCAGAGTCCGCTCGACGCGCGCTGCGTTATGCGGGCAAGTAATGTCGTGAGAGTTGTGTTCTAGATCGTGAGTTAGCACGATGCAGGAGTTAGTTACTTCCATTGTTTAGCTTTCCTATTTAATAGCACAATGAAGAAACAGAAAAGCTGCCGGTTGTTAGCAGCACAAAACATTGCAGTCATAGCTCTTCCTGCAGTTGTCATATTTGCTACAGTCCACCTCAAATCTGACATAGGAAGCCATCCAAGCCCTATCCGTCTTGTTCAATTTCGACTATGAGCATGTCATCCAAGTCGACAATGCCCTGGTGATACAAGGGGAGGCGGCCCGGTTGGAGGCTGCAGATGCACCGCGACTGCAGTAATGTGCCGGCAATGCGCAAGGCGACAAGGCTTCTCGAAGGCTGGCCCCGTAGCTGAAGCCTTTCCATGCTAGCAGTCTCAAGTGGCCGTCACTACTTTTGCTTTTGCCCTGCTGTTTAGCTCGGCCATGTATTATGCTACACCTTACGCTTTGTGGACTTTGCGAATGTCGCAACACCCTTCCGTGGGCTGCACCCCTGCTGTGGACTATGCTATCAGTTTCTACCAATGCAACCTGCACTTCACCTGCCTCACTCACCCGTTGCTCACTCTCAAGATCCCCCTCCTCGCAATGCTTTAGACCGTGGCTGCTTCTCCTTCTGTTGCAGTCGGCCAGAGCCTTCGCTTTTGCTATGTGGGGACCTAACCTAGCAGTCCTCTGCTGGAACATCGAAGGCCTAAACTCCCCTGCTCGTCGGGCGGCCATCTACGACTTGCTTCGTGCCAACTCGTGCCACATTGCCTACCTGCAGGAGACAAAATTAAGTTCAATAGACCAATCTCAGGTAAGCACCCTGGCTGCCAATAGGCTGCTGGACTTCCTTTTCCTATGGGCACACAACACATGTGGAGGCATCTTACTATCTTAGTCCTCTGGAACGCTGATTTTGTTGACATCTCCAACTATCGCAGCCATGACTACTCCTTAAAGACGGATGTTAAGATCAAGAAGTGCGCTGTTGGCTTTGTCTTGATGATGATCTATGGCCCCATCCATAGATTCACACAAGGCGAGGTTCTTAGCAGAACCGCATCTTGCAGGTGGTTGCTCCTAGGTGATTTCAACCTTATATACAAAGCAAGCGACAAAAACAACCGCAACCTCAACTGCTGACTCATGAACCAATTTCGCAACATGCTGGATGCTTGCGAACTTAAAGAGATCCACCTATAGAATAGAAAATTCACCTGGAGCAATGAAAGGGAAAACCCAATGCTAGTCCACTTGGATAGATTCTTTTGCAATAATGCTTGGAACACCACCTTCAACTACCATACCTTGCATGCCTTGGCCACATCCATCCTGGACCACTGCCCCCTCATCCTCTCAAGCACCAATGGACCTCGACCGCCTAAATGCTTCCACTTTGAAAACTTCTGGATCTGGCTTCCTTAGTTCCTGGATGTAGTCCAACAACCATAGGGGAACCAATGCATGGCTGTGACCCCATTCTTCGCCTAAGAAAAAATGGCTACCACCACCAAAAGACTAAGGGTCTGGAGAAAAACTCTCTTCCCGCATGCCAGCCTTTAGCTCCTCTTGGCCCAAGAGATCATCCTCCGCCTGGAGATTGCTCAAGAAACTCGCATGCTCTCAGCAGGGGAGATAGAGCTTCAGTCATGCCTTAAAAATAGGATCATGGGACTTGCGGTAGTAAAAAATCCCACAAGAAACAGGTGTCTAGAATTAACTGGCTCAAAGAGGGAGATGCAAACACAAAATTCTTCCATATCCGAATTAACTCGCATAGGCGCAAAAACTTCATCGAGCAACTATCTAATGAGCATGGTGTGGCGCTAGCACATGAAGACAAAAAGGAGGTGCTATTCCAACATTTTGATCATGTGTTCGGCCACTCCTCGCCTACATCAACCACCTTTAACTGGAACACCCTCCAACTACCATGCCTGGATCTCCAACCCTAGCAGCCTCACTCATAGAAGAAGAGGCTCACGCAACCATTCTCGAGTTACCCACTGACAAAGCGCCAGGGCCTGATGGCTTCAATGGGAACTTCTATCGGGCCTACTGGGACATAATAAAGAGTGATCTCATGGCGGCACTGAATGGCTTCTTCAACATGAGGACAACAAATCTCCCATGCTCAAATAAGGAAAACCTTGTCCTGCTTTAGCTGTGTCACCCATGGCAGGTGCTAGAAGATAAGTGTGTCACCCGCCTAGCTGGATAGCATGGTAAGCTGCTTTAGCTGGCATGCAAGAAAATCCTCACCAAATCAGTGTTAACGGCCTAGTTCACTTACCTCCTAACGGTCATCAAAGCCCCAAAATGTGTACTTAGATCCCTCAATAGGCGAGCTCAATGCTTTCGCTAGGGCGCTTAGGCTTAGATGGCTTTGGCATGAATGGGCTATTGTAAAAAGACCTTGGCAGGGGAGGGAAATACCATGCGATGACCAAGATCGGGAGCTATTTGCAGTTGCAACCACTGTTCTCATTGGTGAAGGGAGAAAGGCATCCTTCTAGGACTCATCATGGGTGCACAGAAATCGACTGCGTGACTTCACGTCGGCCATCTACAACGCCTCCAGAAGGGAAAAAAACTCACCCTATAAATAGCGTTAATGGATAATAGATGGCTACAGGAGCTCGATCTGTCAGCTGGCCTCACAGTACAACACATACACGAGCTTGTAGCTATTTGGGGGCTAATCTCTACGACACCCCTATAGGCTGACTGTGAAAACTCCATATCTTAGAACCTAACTCCGAATGGAGTTTACAGCGCTGTCTCAGTGTACAAAGCATAGTTCCTAGGAGATACACACACACACCACCATGAACGCCCTCGTCTGGAAGACATGGGCACTGCAGAAACACAAAATCTTTTCCTGGCTAGCCATACAAAATAGAAATTGGATAGTAGACCGACTAACTCGGCGTGGGTGGCTAAACCAATTTTTTTGCCCACTCTGCACACATGTGATAGAGACAATGATCCACCTTTTGGCTGAATGTTGTTACTCCACAAGAATTTGGGTAGCCATTGCACAATGGACCCTTAGCGATTCCTAGAACGAATTTTGGACACTGTTGGACCCCTAAACATCCAAAATTCCGTTTTTGGCCCCCTAACCAAAAAAATTCTAATTTTGGACCCCTCCCGACCGCGCGTTTCTCCTGTTGCGCCACGCGTCCCGGTCGTGCGGTGCAGTACCGCGACGAGGCGATCAGCGCACGGTCGCGGCGGTACTGCACCGCACGACCCTCCGCCGACCACGCCTCTCGCCGCCCGACCACACGACGCGCCTCCCGAGCGCACGACCACCTCCCTCACCGCACGACCGAGTCCCCAGCGCGCGTTTCTTTGCCGACCGCATGATTCATCTAGGGTTTACTGTTGTAATTTAGGTGTATATATATTTATGCATTTGTAAAGTTATTATTTATAAAAAAAATTTATGTGTATATATGAAATGATTTGTGAAAAAATATGAATTTGAAGTGGAGTCCACTTTACTGCTTGTGTAATTTTTTGTGCAATTTTGAAAATTAAAAATTTTGGTTGGTAGAGTACGAACGAAATTTGTGTGGAGTAACGATTAGTGTATTTGTGATTTTCATATATTGCTGACCGTGAAAAATGTGTTGAAGTGACAATAACAAATTTCAATCATGGTATGTTATTTTATTGGAAGCAATTTAATGAAAAATTTTTTGAGCACAAATGTGATATGAACAATTGGACGAAATGAAGGAAAGTGATATTGAACACGTGGGAATGAGTGCAGGAACTGTAATGATTATAAGTTTTGTTAATTTTGTAGTTGTGAATCAGAAAAAAAATCTGATAAAATTGTAAAACAAGTTTATGTTGATTATATGTTGTAGATGCATAAAAAATTTTGGTAATTTTTTTACGAACGATTGTGCGTAGAACGATCGATATATAAAGTGGTAAGTGACTTTTAGGGTTTGGTATGTTTTTAGGGTTTGCAATGCGCGTGATTTTTGTATGTCTTGTCAATTTTGTAGTTATAAACTGCGTAAAAATCAGATAAAGTTGTAATAACAGTTTATGTTCATTGTAAGTTGTAGATGCATAAAAAATTAATCCAAATTTTTTAGGCACGATTGACCATAGAACGGTCGATACATAAATTGGTAAGTGATATTTTGAAGGTTAGTGAGAATTCGTGTACGGTTAGAACCGGTATGTTAATATTGGTAAATGAGGTGCTACGTGAATCGTTGTCTGCGAAAAGACGAGATATTAAACTTCATAATAGAGCTGGGCTTAACATGCCGCGTACATTTTTATTACATGCATAACATATAGCATGATATGCGACTAACCCACCCAACTGCGCGTACCACCTACTGTGTGGACCGGGGCCACTTGCCCTTCCTTGGCCGCTCGGCGTCGAACTCCTCCGTGGACTGGATCAACCTAGCTCTTTATTTGAAAAATATTCACATTTAGACCCCTGGACGTCTTAATTCCGTTTTTGGACCCTAGGCTCGGCGCTGGGTCTATTACATTTTGTCTACTGGGTGTAGCGTGGTTGTTTTCCCTTTTTCTCGCGCCCTGAAGATGGCTCCACTGCATCCTTCTTCCTGTCACTCTTGGTCTTGAGAGCTGCCTCACGAGCTTGAAGCACTTCCTCCTGACGCTTGATGGCTGCTTCACGCAGACTTAACTGCTCCCGCCTCCTTTGCAGCTCATCCTTCTTGCCCTTCAGACGGATTTGGTCCACCCTCACGCGGCGCTCTTGCTCAAGTCGCATCTATCGTTCCACCTCGCGAGCCTGAGTCATCTTGACAAAGTAATGACCTTTGTTTTCTACCTCCATTGGCCGGTTCCGTGGCCATGCCGACGACACCCGATCCACCCATTCGATGAACTCGCAAGGCTATGTGTGGCGTGGTAGATGTCATGGATCAAGTTGAAAAACAATAACGAGAAACAAAGGATTTAGTTGTCATCGTTACCATGAAGTCGTCTCCAGGTCTGGACACTTGAAGAACCTACGGCCGTAGTTGGCTCGTTGTACTCGATCCGTCCAGACGCACAACATCGTCCTAAAGCCGTAATGGCACTTCGGGCGCTCATGCCACTCCGGCACTCCAAATGGGTCGGACCTCCAGGAAGACATTGTTGTGTAGTAGTATTGTGATGGCCTGAGGAGGAGATGTGGTATGGAAGACATAGGAGGCCTTTATGTAGGTAGGTTATCTGGTGCAGTGGGCATAGTCCATGGAGAGGATGACACGGTCTTATTTCTTTTTGCTTTTTCAGGATTCCAGTGTAGCAATAAATGTCCCTATGAAGGCTTTTCAGAGCCTGTAGTCTCGTAATAAATTCAAAGCTTGGACCATTCAATGTATTTGGTACAACATAGCCTTTTCAGTCGTTTGCAGGAAACAGTACATTCCACGAAATAAGTGCTACAACATTGCCTTCTCGTAGGCCAGTAATCATAATTTCTGAAACAACAAGCTACGGTCATTGCAAACGTGTCGGCATATCAACTACTTTTATCAAGGACGTAAGAAAATTTTGGCAGAGTTTCCCCAGTTTTTGGAGCCACTCTAAACACAAATATCACATGAATATAACATATACACATATATACAACAAGTAGCTCATTACAAACCCACCATAGTCCATAAGCATAGTAATAGTCCATACATCCATACGAACGAAGTTCAAATAGTCCATAACGTTCAAACAGTCCATACAGGTTAAACTACCACAAGTCTACCATGGTCCACAATGTCCAAACAGTCCATACAGGAATTGTGGCCAATGGGGGTGCTATGATATCACTGCAAAAAGGGCTCATTTTGTCAAGTCACTGGGCAAAGCTGCCCCCTTTTGTCATGTCACTGGGCAAAGCTGCCCCGTTTTGTCATGTCGCTGGGCAAAGTTGCCCGGTATTGTCTTCTCACTGGGAAAAGCGGGACGGTTTTGTCTTGTCACTGCGAAAAGCTGGCATGTTTTGTCATCTCACTGAGCAAAGCTGCCCTGTTTTGTCATGTCCCTGGGCAAAGCTGGCCTCTTTTGTCATGTCACTGCACAAAGCTGCCCCGTTTAGTCATGTCACTTTGCAAAGCTGGCTTGTTTTGTCATGTCACTACGGAAAGCTGACCTCTTTTGTCATGTCACTGCGGAAAGCTGCCCTGTTTTGTCATGTCATTGCGTAACATCGTGTTATTGTGTGGTCTGTGTGACTGAGCCTGCCCCCACAGCCTATAAAAGGGAGCCATTCCTCACCTAGTCCCTTGCCTTGTTATCACTCACGTCGTGAATTAGTTGTTCCCAATCTGTGTAGTTTTGTTCCATGCTAACTCCCCCCGACTAGGCAATAAGTCAGCTCAGCAGCTCTTCGCATACACCCACGGTGATTTGCCCAAAATGCAACACGGTTGTTAGACGTAAGACCTCACAGACGGCCTCGAATCCTGGGCGGCACTACTACAAGTGCCCTATCACTCGGTGAGTAAGATTGTTTCGGGTTCATTCAAATTGTGGTGGCATGTTTAAAAATCTTCTTCTCATTGAATCGCAGGAAGCCCCTGGTGGTTGCCGATTTTGGGTGTGGGAGGATGAAATGGGCACAAGGACAGACATTGTTCGCCAGGAGAGAGTTGTCGTTGGGGGTTGCGACCCCGTCGAGATGTGGCATCGTTTCGACAGACTTGAGTGGAAGATAAATTTAATGTTGTGTGCTATTTTCTTTCTTATGTTTATTGTTATCCTTAAGTTGTAGTGCTGAAGGTTCTCCTCGTGTATGTTGGTAATGTTTTATGCTACGTTGTCGTCAAGCTATTTTCTTTCTTGTGTTTCTTCTGTTTGTTGTTATCGTGTCTTCTCCCACTACCCTGTGTTGTCATCTCTCAGTTGGTTGTATGCCCTAGTAAATCAAAGAACTTAGACCAACCCTTTTATACAAGGAACCATCTTTGAACATCAAACCATCAAGCACTTGAAAGACATCACATGCGTGCGTACTTGTCATATTGCAATGAAGCCTTAATTGTAGAACAAATAATTTCATAAGCCATGCGAACACACAGCAAACCATGCGATGTCACAATAGCACAATTACAAAAATTCATTCATCATCTCCTCGTCGCCGCCTCGGACGACGTATATGATCCTCTGAGAAGGTGAACCTACTAGGGGAGCGCGGTGCATCACGAAGATCGTAGTGTGAGGGCTGCGCCCGAGGCGGTAGTGGGTACAACTCTGTGGAGCGTTGCGACGGCTGGCCAAAAATAGAGCTCAGCCATTTGGAGGATCTACGTCCTGCTTAGATGGTACAGCTGAATTAGGCAATGGAAAGTACAAAAAATGTTCATAATGAGTAGTAATATCGCAAGGCATTTACCTGGGTACTCTGAAAAGCGGATGACCCACCGTGAACGTCATGGCCCAGTTGCTCCGAGTAAACCTGCATTTTTTTTGGCAGTGCGATTAGATGGCTTTGAAATAGGCATGTTTAGCTTAGTACGTTACTGCATACCGGGGTATGTGGCTGTCGAACTGATGATGTCAACGGGTAGTCGCGCATGTACTCCTGTGATGTTAAGCCTTGATAGGTCTGCCCAAACAACCTGTCCCGGTCATCTAGGTTGGTCTGCACAGTAGGGGTGTATGAGGGCATCGCCCCCTCTGGTTGGTCCGGTGAGTCAGGATCGCCCTCTGGAGTGGGCCCCTGTCGGCCTGGAGAGCGCGGTCGCTCCTCCGTCGCCCTTCGTGATGACGATGCCCGTAGCAACGTGCTATCCTGTCGCAATTGCTACAAGACGAACATGTGGTTAGACATAAATGGTAAATGAGTGGATGAACAAATAGTTGGCAATTGTCCAACCGCTTGTCCAAAGCGCGTGGAGGCCGAGCGAGCATAGCTGGGCCGACTCTCGGACTGGGATGGACGCGACGACGATGGCCGTGCTGATGGTGGTGCTGACGGCGGCGTGGAGGGGGGGTGGTCCCTGGCCACGTCCGCCACTGCGTGTAGCAATAACGTCATCTCGGTGGCGACCACAACTCAAGGACCGTATCGCAGCCCTTGCCTCATCGTAGATGGTGCGCATCGAACTGACCCACCGCTCAGTCGTATTTGACTTCCTACGGCGTATAGACTCAGCAGCCTCGTCCTCGATACGATGCAGGTGGTCCACCTGCAGTGAAACAAACAGTCAGTTAAAACGTAATCCTGCACTATTTAATGACATACTAATCTCGTACCGCCTGGTCGTCTTTGTGCCGCTAGATGACGATGCCGACTCGCGTCAGAGCGGCCTCGTGAACGACCTCAAGTGGATGATGTGGCGGCTCCCCAGTAAGCCTAGTGCGGGTGCGTGGAGCGTACCACTCAAGGTATGTCCTATGCGTCGCGGGGTCGCCCGCCGTGTCTCGCCCACAACCATCGATCCGCTCGTCACGCCATCGTCCGCCCACACTTTGTCATTGTGTGGCTCTCCGTCTTCTCCGCCGCCCTCTCCTCGATTGCCTACAAATGCATTGAGACATTACACAATTAGAAGGGGCACAGACTACTTCATTAATTAAATTTATGGTGTAATGACATACCGGTGGTGCTGCTCGCAGAGGGCGTCTGGCGCAGGGGACATCTTTGGTACATCCGAAGCGCCTCATGACTCGGTGTGGGTTGTATGGCTCGACGCAGTGCGAGAACACCAAGTGGCAGGTCGTCAACCAGTAGCTGTGATACTGCCCGCACTGTGATGACAACGAGTGGGGGGCCATGTCCATAATGAACCGTGCAGTCCATGGCCACCAGACTATGTGGGCGTCGGGCAGAATCTCGAACCTGTTGTGGAAATATGTGTACGCACGTCTCGGTCTGTCCCTTGCCCACCTCAACTGACCATGTGTCCAACGTGTACCCATTGTGGGCCCATCAACGGGATCGTCGCCACCATCGAGGCCGTAGAACTGCGGGCTGAGGTCATAAGGGTGCACAACATGACCAAACTCAGGCCTGCCAACGGAGAAGTGTTCCCACGACCACAGCTGAAGGAGAAGGTAGCAGACGGCTAGGACCGGCTCGCTGGCCGCGCTACGCTGCGAGGCGTCACACAAGCCTTGGTATGTGGCGCTAAGAACTGCTAATCCCCAGCTATACTGTGGCACCTGACCAGGCCAGCCATCCGCCAAGGACTCCGCTAGGTGTATGTAGCTAGGCTGCACGGAGTCTCCAATGGTGCTAGGGAACAAGATCCACCCGAACAGATATAGCAGGTACGCAACGAAGTGCGTCCACACCTCGTCCTCATGTGCGTCTGCAGGACAGGTCATGTAGTGATGAAGCCATCCATGTGGCACACCAGCTGCGTTGTCTGCGATCGGATGACCGAACCGGTGACCCAGACGGACCTTCCAATCTGCTGCATTTGGGGGTGGCACTACAGCAGCACCATGGATGGGTAGACCTGTAAGCATCGTCATGTCCTGCAGAGTAACCGTCATCTCCCCCCACCGGAAGTGGAAGGTGTGAGTCTCCGGCCTCCATCGATCAACGAGAGCGGACAGTAGCGGCGCATCATACTGGAACGCATGCGGTAGATCCAACATGCGGGCAATGGGCAGCAGTCCGGTGTCCCGCAGTAGTGGGATGTACCACTGGTTGAGATGCCAGTTCTCTCGGGGGCCCCTAAGTACGAAGCAAGGAGGCCCTCGTGCGTCTCCCGACGACCACGCATGGCATCGATGGTGCTCATCCCAACGGGGGGCTAGCAACTCGAACGCCATGTCCTGCCAAAGAAGGATAACAAGTGAGTCTACATTTATAACAAAATGTGCAACAAATGACAACATAATTAACAACAAATGTAACGACAGGGAAACGTACAGAATGTACCAAAACATACATACATAAAATGTGCACACGAATATGACCCACACGGCAAGGAAACATATGGAATGTACAAAAACATACATAACATGGTAATATGCACGACATAGATACATGGAGCCAACAATGCAGCGTACACCTCCTGAATAATGCATGGTACATCGCAACGCATAGAACACATGGAAGCAACAATGGGTACAACAAAAAATTGTGGTTGGTACTATGGAGCGTTGCTTGATGCCGGCCTGTTTGGGCACTGACTGAGGGAGTGGCCAATCGTCTTGCATAGCCTACACTTCAGGCGCCGAACACGATCCCCTCGCTGGCTGTCATCCATGTCATTGCAGATGCGACAGCTTTGTCGTCTTCCACGACCGACATGCTTCAGTGCATCGTTGGGCACCCACTTTATCTCCCCTGGCCATAATTCCCTGTAGTGCATGTCTACCCCGTAGGAATGGAACTCTGCACTCCAGGTTGCATACAAGTGCTGCATGTTGTAGTACTTGGAGATGTACTATGTCGACGCCTGGTTCCATACAGCGCAGGCTGTGTACACATGGGAGCATGGCTTGTGGAGAAGCTGGGGCTTGTTGCAGGTGCAAGATGCTTCATCACCAATCGTGCATACCTGCTTGCGCTCCCCTCTAATGTGACCCATGACATACTTCTGCCTTAGGCGAACCTCAAACTTTCTCCTTAAGCCATCAATGGGCTGAGCAATGTGGGATCGACCCTTCTCCATCTTCCTGTCCATGAAGGCCTGCATGACCTTATAGTATTGCTTGTTTTTGTCAAGGTGCCTCTGCGCCATCATGGCTCTATTCACAAAGTACCCGACGGTACGGTTCCAAGTCTCGGCCACGATTGCCGTGATCAGCAGGGATCTGACGCCCTTCAAGACACCATTGTAAACCTCGGACATGTTGGTTGTCATGATCCCATACCTTGCCCCACCGGTGTCGTGCAACAAAGACCACATTTCCAAGTTAGGTGCATTGGACTGAACTCATTGTGTGAATACCCCGACTCTTGTGGAGCCCCCCTCCACGACCCCTGCTTCTGTATGCACATGCTTGGTAGCCTCCTGATCGAGCTGCCTCCACAAGGTGTCGAACTTCCGCTCAGTTCTCGCATGCATAGCTTCTTGAACATCTTCATTAGGTCCTTGCTACGGAACCTTCTGTGGAAGTTCGCTGCAATATGCCTCATGCACCAGCGGTTCTTCACATCATTCCACTGGAAGGGGGGTTGCGTCCCATTCTGCAATGTTCGCAACGCAGACAGCAAGCCTGCATTGCGGTCGGAGATAAGGCACACTTCAGGGCGTTCTTGCACTACGGCATGCTTCAAATTGCAAAGGAACCAAAGCCAGTTATCTGTATTCTTGTTCTCCACAATTACAAATGCCACTGGGAGTAACTGGTCATTTGCATCGACTGCAACTGCGGTGAGAATAGTACCCTTGTACTTGCCGAATAGGAACGTCCCATCTATGGTTAGCACTGGACGGCACCACCTGAAACCTTGTATCGCCTGATGGAAGACCCAAAACACTCTGTCAAGAATGAAACAATTCGGGCCCTCCATAGGATGGACCCTCTCCTGCCTGTTTATGTACGTGCCTAGGTTTGATTGTGCAATTTGGTGCAGCATTCTTGGGACCAGGTCATACGCCTCCTCGTACGTCCCATACATACGGTGCAGCACCTTTCGCTTCGCCCGCCATACCTTCTTGTAGCTCACTTCGAAGCCCGCCGTGTTCGCTACTTCTGCCATTAGAACCTTCGGGGCAATGGACACATCCGCCTGGATGAGCTGCGTGACCAGCTCCGTAACATAGGATGATGTCATGTTGCGGTGTCTATGTACTGGCCCCACAAGCTCGCAACTGTGATCTTGCAGCACCGTTATCCGGAACTCCGTGCCAACGCCCTTGTACCGTTGTGCACGAACTTTGCCACCACAGGACCCGTCGACACACTTCACAACGTACGTGTCCGGCTTTGACTTGTGGACCCGATACGTCCGACTTATGTTGACGGCATGTCTAGCAATAGCCTGCTGGACAGCACTCTTATTACGGAAGCACTGCCCCAAAAAGAGTGCGCCATCGCTGAACCCCCATTCTCCCTCCTCCGCCTGTGGCAGAACTAGGGCAATCGCTGCGTTGTCGTCCAGTCTGGACGACACGTACGCACCGTTCGTGGTCACAACACGACCTACCACCCCTCCAGTTGCACCTTCGCCATCCTCGTTCTCTCTAGAACTGCCTGTTTCCACCTCCTCATCCTCCTCGCGGCCCTCTTCTTCCACCTGGTCCCCAAGATACTCATGACAGTCAATACGGGCGGCCCACCACCTCTCGTCCACACCTTCATTGGGCTGGAAATTCTCCGCACGCCTCCTGTCATCTTCATCACCCACTTCCTCGCCCACATGTTCTCCCGTAGAAGCATCTTCATGACCGCCGGAGATGAACCCAGCCACTACATCTCCACCAGCGGCATCTGAACCAAACATGGCTGATGATTCTGCCCTCTCCACGAACTCGACATACACCATTGGCCTCCCATATATCGCAGCATCAGGGTTGCACACGACCTCCATGTAGTTCGCCCATGAGGCGTCATTGGTCACCTTCAAAAGTTGTCATATGCTCTCCCTTCCATCACCCACCATTGAGGCATAGACTGCCTCGATCCGTAACTTCTTCCTTGCAGTGTGTCGATCGAACGCCGAACGGACACACCTCTGTAGCTCAGACAAGCTCATGGCGCTCAGACCGGGTGCTCGGATCACGGTCCGCTCGCAATTTGACAGGTCCGCCCCATACGGCCCATCACGTACGAGACCACTCCCATAAAACACGAACATTTGTTGAATGTCAGCCATTGCGTACCTACCATAAGTGCATAATCAACCATTTTAGTACACAGCATGTAACAATCGTACCATCAAACACCCACTACCTCATTTAACATTAACAGTGCGGTGTTTCATACAACTTCCTACCGCCCACAAAATCAATTAGTATTTGTTTTGTATTTCTAAATCTACAATTTATTTCTAACTATTTTACTTCCAAATTCTAACATACATCAAATTACATATTCATTTCATTTTTTATTTCCAGCGGTCTTATTTATAGACCTTAATTTCTAATTCGTAAAATTTCTTTCCTACAATTTTACTTAACGCCGGCTTCCACTAACCAATTTCAATTCCGATTAATGCAAAATTTCCATTACTTAATTTTCTTCCGCACTACCGTATATTTCACTTCATGCAGCTTTCACTTAAGAAAGCGTACATAAATCAATAAAATATATCTTTCTACTTTCATTTCCTAAGTTTATTTAATTTTACTATCCCTTCGTACTACTTTCCTCATATTTCTATTATAATAATCCAAATTTATTCTCAATTTTAATTTTACATGTTGTCTCACTAAGCCTACCAATTATACAAATTGTCTCTAATCTAACTCCTGTTGCTATCACCCACAAATGCTCCAATTTAAATAATTACTTTTTCTACACCTACACATGTAAGCACATATGGTCATCAAAAAATAACTACATTACACTACATAACTTCAACAAATAAATACAACCTTTTCTACACTACAATACATCATGCATCATTTTTACCTACAACATAAACACCGTATTGCCTTGTAAGAACATTAACGACAGACGGTTTGCCTAATTACGGGCTAATGATATTCACAGAAAATACTTGCACGGGGACAAAAATTACCTCTTCTTGAAGCTCAGAAGACGATCTACAACTTTCGTAATTGCAAAATCTGCTGACTCCAAACAAAACCTACTCAAAAATCTCGGTTTTCACTCATTCTTTTCCTCCCTTCACTCCCTCTCTCGCTCTGTCTTTGCTTCAACTGCAAACGAGAAGTCTTCACCGCATGCATCTGCTCACCAAGCGAGCTCCAAGGCATTTTATTGCGAACACTCCTTAGCCATTCAGCAACCATTCAGCAAAAATTGGGGGGCCATGTTACATACTACTAACGCGTGTATGACCTGCATGCAAAGAGGCAAAAAAAGGCCATCCCATGAAGCTTTCGGCGGAAGGATTAGACGGAAAGGGAATCGCGCGGTCTGCAGCGTGCGCGCGGGCGGGGACACGCAGTCGGCATCCGAGACGTGCGGTCGGCAGAGAAAACGCGCGGTCAGCAGCCGAGTCATGCGCTCGGGAGGCGCGTCGTGCGGTCGGGCGGCGAGAGGCGCGGTCGGCGGAGGGGTCGTGCGATGCAGTACCGCACGCGACCCGCGGAAATCTTGATCGTCGCGGTACCGGCATCGCACGACCAGGACGCGTGGCGCAACGGAAGAAACGCGCGGTCGGGAGGGGTCCAAAATTGGAATTTTTTTGGTTAAAGGGCCAAAAACGGAATTTTAGATGTTTAGGGGTCCAACAGTGTCCAAAATTCTCCTAGAACCCGGAAACCTGGGAGACCCCGTTATCCATCTCCGTCATCCTTTCACGTGAAGCTCCAGGGAAAGCAATGGCCACACTTGTCTTACTAGTTACGTGGGAACTTTGGAAGGAAAGGAATGCCTAGATTTTTCACTCGATGGGAACCACGCCGATGTCCTTGATTGCACGCATAAAATTGAGCCGAAACCTAGGTTCTTGCAAGAGTCAATAGACTCGCCGAGCTATCGTTTTTCCTGTAACATCTTAGCATAGCTAACATTTTCCTTATCTGGCTCCTGCCCCTTTTCAAAAAATAAAACATAAGTTGATATCGGGGTTGGTTGCAGTTTTTTATTTTATTTCTAGGTCGATATAGGTGTCCCTATATTCAGTGAGTCTCTCAATAAAAATATGCAAAAACATTCATCGGCGTTCAACATTGCCAGCTATTCAAATTGAAAAGTTTTTTGAGCCCATACGATTCATGCCCTTTTGTTAAAAATTCTCCGACGACAATCTTCACTTCACGATGCATGTCACTTTTTCAGTGTTTTTAACACCTTATCCGCCCCATGCTTAATAAACATCTAAGTTCTTTGGTGTTATTTGCGGGGATCTTGATGGTACAGGGCGGACGCCCGTAGGGTGGTGGCCTTGGCAGGTGCCCACCGGGGCTGCCAAGTATTCTCGTTTGCATATATTATGTGTTCAGTAAATGGTTGAACGGGTACAAGCCTTTCCAATGGTGGGATCTTTGAAGAGGAGATTCTTAGTATATTGTGAGAAGTTTTGAGTCTACTGTAATCCTTGCTCACTATTGCCGACTTTGATTCGACAGTTAAACTTGGAATGTTTAGTGTGGACGTGAAGCTAAAGAAAAAAGCTAACGAATGAAAATTTACAATGATAAATTGATGAATCGTTGAAACATGGAAGTGCACCACTGTTAAGTGTTGAAAATATAAGCACATGTAGGTTCAATTTATTCCATAAATAAATCATGACATCATGCACGCAAAATAACAGAACCATCACAGGCATAACAGATCTATACATGTAAACCAGGAAACAATACATGAACAGATCTAATACGAAAAACATGACTGTTACGTACCGATGATTCTATTCTGATCGGTTTGCCGATGTTGACACTGCAGGCACGGTGTGGATGACACGTGGTCGGTGACGATTCGCCGAAGCCGAACGACGAGGAAGACGAGCCAGAGCTGCAGCGAGCAGTCGCGCAGAGCGCTTCCCAAAAACCTTATTCGCCCTCTCCCGGTGCAGGACTTCGAAGGCGACGGTTCCGGAGACCTGCTCTCCCGAACGACAGTGCACGCCGGCGGACGGGACGGAGTAGACTACGTGGGACGGCGCAGCACGATGGAGGAGGCAAAACCCTAGATTGATTCGCATATACTGTATGGAGTCGGCGACTCAGTATTTATGGAGAAACCAGGACGTGTGATCAAGACGCCTGCACGTTCTCCATAACTCGTAACCGAAATGGATTAGTTGCGCGTAACCGATCCGGATTCACCGCTACTCAAAACAGCAAAAATAAAACTGCAAAAGGAAGCCGCGTCTGCGCAAGCATCTGGAGCCGATTTTGGCGGACCATTCATGCAGGTGCCGTGCACCCGCGCCCCCCGCCCCGCCCGGCCCGGCCCGGCCCGGCCTGGCGAGGCGAGCGAGCGCGCACGTGTGATCCTCTAGTTCTCTCCCACACATGCCTCAAGTGGCTAGGAGTGCACCATCCCTTTTAAAGTGGTCTTCCTCTCCTAGAACTAGCAATGTGGTACTAAAGTTCACATGCATGCCTCCTTTGCATGAGTGGGCCTTTGAGATTTAAAAGGAATTATTCTTTTGTATGGGCTTGGCCCACACAATTCAATAATCTCCCACCAGATCTCAAAGTCCCACAGAGATTTGCCTGAATTCCAATGTACTGTTTATATATCAGTGTTTCGATGGAGACCAATTAAGGTGAACATCCACCTAGAACTCCGAGCTACACTTACTCACAACTTGAACAATGGACTACGCCTTGAATTGCAAGTTTGGTGCAAGCAAGCTTCACTTAGAGACTTAACTGATACTAGGCCGCCAGTAGGCTACCCCTCGGTTGGAGCGTATAAGTCATACTCCTTGGTCTCTTCATGAGCTTAGTAGGAGATTTTGCCAAAATCTCCATAGACTGTGACTAACAGTCGGGCTCATATAGGTGTGTTCTTTCAAGAACGTTCTGCAGGATAACGTCTTCGCTTTTGAAAGCCAATGGAACACATTAAGGCCTTAACCAACCTGCCTTGCGGTTTCGAGTATTGCATCTTCACATAGAGAGGGTTGAAATTACTCTCCTCCAGTTAACTAATGGCTTGTTTTTCCCAGATCCTAATTCACGGGATCTCCGATCACATAGGTTGGGTTACTACCATAGATAACTCACATGGGTCTCATACCCATCTCCTTCGATGCACTATCTATCACATTTCGTGATAGTCCCTTTGTAAAGGGATGCGCGTGTTTTTATCTGTTTGGATGTAATCCAAGGTTATAACTCGAGTTTCTCAATTTCTGACAGACTTCAATCGTCTCTTGACATGCCTAGACGATTTCATATTATCCTTAGAACTGTTCACTTTAGCGATAACGGTTTGATTATCACAGTTCATAAGGATAGCTGGCACTGGCTTTTCCACCGTAGGTAGATCCATCAATAGATCCCGTAGCCATTCTGCCTCAACAGTAGCAGTGTCGAGTGCCGCAAGCTCTGCTTCCATGGTTGACCTCGTCAAAATGGTCTGTTTGCAAGATCTCCATGAAACAGCACCACCACCAATAGTGAAAACATATCCACTAGTGGCTTTGATCTCATCGGCATCGAGATCCGGTTGGATTCACTATAACCCTCCAAAGACCGCGGGTACCCAAAGATAGTGAAGTCCAAAGTTCGAGGTACCTTTCAGATAGCGCAACACTCGCTCAAGCGCCTTCCAGTGATCATCTCCTGGGTTAGATGTAAACCGGCTCAACTTGCTCACAGCAAAGGAGATGTCTGACCTTGTTGCACTAGCTAGGTACATAAGTGAGCCAATTATCTGAGAATATTCCAGCTGTAACACGCTAGGATCATAAGGTGTTGGAGAAGGCTTGCTGTCAGAAAAGCCAAAACGGCTCAAGACCTTTTCCACATAATGAGATTGCAAAAGTGTAATCCCATCCTCACCTCTAATCAATTTAATGTTTAGAATAACATCAGCCACTCCCAGATCTTTCATATCAAAATTTTGAGACAAAAATGATTTGACCTCATTTATCACATTGATGTTTGTCCCAAAAATCATGATGTCATCCACATACAAGCATAGAATAACTCCCTCACCCCCACCATAGCGATAGTATACACATTTATCTGCCTCGTTGACAGCAAAGCCTGCAGATGTCAGTGTTCTATCGAACTTCTCATGCCACTGCTTAGGGGCTTGTTTCAGACCATACAAAGATTTCAACAGTTTTAACACCTTGCCTTTTTGACCTTCTACTACAAATCCATCAGGCTGTTCCATGTAAATTTCCTCATCCAGCTCTCCGTTAAGAAAAGCTGTCTTAACGTCCATTTGATGAACGAGAAGACCATGTGAGGCAGCCAAAGCAAGTAGTACTCGAATTGTGGTCATCTAGCAACGGTGAGTAAGTGTCAAATAAATATTCGCCTTCTTTCGAGTATAGCCCTTGGCAACAAGCCGAGCCTTGTACTTTTCAATAGTACCATCAGGCCTAAGCTTCTTTTTGAACACCCACTTGCACCCTACAGGTTTGCACCCATAAGGTCTATCTATCGGCTCCCGTGTTCCATTAGCGATAATGGAATCCATTTCACTACTGACTGCCTCCTTCCAAAGAGTCCGCATCGAGGATACATACGCTTCTGAAATAGACTTGGGAGTGTCGTCCACAAGGTACACAGTGAAATCATCACCAAAGGATTTGGATATCCTTTGTCTCTTGCTCCTTCTAGAAGCTCCACTGTCATCCTCCTCATTGACAAGTTCATGTGTATGTTCAAAAGGTTCAGGTGGTGTGATTGAACTGGGAATTATTTCAGAAAGTTGACTAGTAGTGTTATGTGTATCCTTCATTGGAAAAATATTCTCAAAGAATGTTGCATCTCGAGACTCCATAATTGTACCAACATGCATGTCAGGTACCTCAGTTTTAACTATCAAAAATCTATAGGCAATGCTATGATTAGCATATCCCAGAAAGACACAGTCCACAGTTTTAGGTCCAAGCTTGCATTTCTTAGTTATTGGCACATTAACTTTCGCCAAACACCCCCATGTACGCAAGTAAGAAAGTGATGGTTTTCTCCCAATCCATACCTCGTATGGTGTTTTGTCCTTATTTCTGTTAGGAACTCTATTTAATACATGATTAGACGTTAGCAAAGCCTCCCCCCACCATACCTTAGGTAAGCCCGCAGTGTCTAACATGGCATTCACCAAGTCAGTCAACGTGCGATTTTTCCTTTCGGCAATCCCATTTGACTCGGGAGAATAAGGAGGCGTCCTCTCATGTATAATGCCATGTTCCTCACAAAATAAGTCAAATTTGTTTGAGAAATACTCTCCACCACGATCTGACCTAAGTCTTTTTATCTTTCTATTTAACTGGTTTTCAACTTCAGCCTTATAGATTTTAAAATAGTCTAAAGGCTCATCTTTCGTTTTCAATAAATACACATAACAGAACCTAGTTGCATCATCAATCAATGTCATGAAATATCGTTTTCCACCCTTCGTCAACACGCCATTCATCTCAGAAAGATCTGAATGCAGGAGTTCTAGTGGTGCCAAGTTTCTCTCCTCGGCGGCCTTGTGAGGCTTACGAGGTTGCTTTGATTGCACACAACTATGGCATTTAGAACCTTTGTTGATGGAAACATTTGGAATTAAATTCATACTGGAAAGCCGAGACATTAAGCCAAAATTAATATGACATAGACGTGAGTGCCAAACATTAGCCTCATCATCCACACTGCCACAAATATGGTTCACAGTCTTATTGCAGAAATCTGAAAGGGAAAAGCGGAACAAGCCTCCGCACTCATAGCCTTTACCAATAAAATATCCATGTTTAGACACGACTACTTTATTAGACTCAAATACCAACTTAAGCCCGTCTCTACATAAACGGGAGCCACTAACGAGATTCTTGTCTATAGAAGGGACATGCTGCACGTTCTTCACCGCACGATCTTTCCAAGTAAACTTCAGATCTACCGTGCCAACACCATGAACAGAGCATGTGGCCCATTCCCCATTAGGACGGAGGAATCGGGCGACATGATAAGAAGAAAACAACGAAATATCAGCACACACATGTACATTAGCTCTGTATCAATCCACCAATTGGTAGATTGACTAAGCGAAAGAACAAGAGGTAAATTACCATACCCAGTCCCATCTCCGCCTTGCCAATGGTCACGCTGATGACTTAGAAGTCCATCCCTGGTGCCTTCTTTCCTTTGCGTTGTGGGCACTTCTTGGCCATGTGACCAGGCTCACCGCACACAAAACAGGTTCTATCATCCTGATTGTTGTTGTTCTTCTTCTTCTTGAAGTTGGTTGTCTGTTGGGCTTTGACAAATTTCCCTTTGTTCTTGCTTGAGGGTTTCTGTACCACATTGGCACTAGACTGCCCTCCATCACCCTTAGACACAGCGTCCTTTTCCCGAGCTTTCTCCTCAATTTCAAGAGACCCAATCAGATTCTCAACAGAGTACTCTTGTCTCCTGTGTTTGAGTGCTGTTCCGAAATTCCTCCATGAAGAAGGTAATTTCACAATAATACATCCAGCCACAAACTTGTCGGGTAAGGCACACTTCAGGAGTTCGAGTTCCTTGCCAATGGCCTGTATCTCATGAGCCTGATCTACTACAGAACGGTTATCAACCATCTTGTAGTCATGAAATTGCTCCATGACATACATGTCATTGCTGGCATCAGTAGCACCGTATTTGGAATTCAATGCATCCCACAACTCCTTCGTGTCTGTCATGTGCATATACACCTCGCACAGACGATCAGCAAGAACACTAAGAATGCATCCAACAAAGAGAGTAGTGGCAGTCTCGAATTCTTTCTGCTTTTCAGCATCAAGAACACCTTCAGGCTTGCCATTACTAACCCAAAATACATTCATAGCAGTAAGCCACAGAGTGACCTTGATCTGCCATCTCTTAAAGTGCACACAGGAGAACTTATCCGGCCTCAATGCATCGGCAAATCCAGCCATAGTAAAACCACAGTGCCTACAATAAGGTTTTTGGATTGTTGAAAATATAAGCACATGTAGGTTCAATTTATTCCATAAATAAATCATGACATCATGCACGCAAAATAACAGAACCATCACAGCATAACAGATCTATACATGTAAACCAGGAAACAATACATGAACAGATCTAATACGAAAAACATGACTGTTACGTACCGATGATTCTGTTCTGATCGGTTTGCCGATGTTGACACTGTAGGCACGGTGTGGATGACACGTGGTCGGTGACGATTCGCCGAAGCCGAACGACGAGGAAGACAAGCTAGAGCTGCGCGGCGATCGCGTGAGCGCTTCCCAAAACCTTATTCGCCTCTCCGGTGCAGACTTTGAAGGCGACGGTTCCGGAGACCTGCTCTCCCGAACGACAATGCACACCAGCGGACGGGACGGAGTAGACTACGTGGGACGGCGCAGCACGATGGAGGAGGCAAAACCCTAGATTGATTCGCATATACTGTATGGAGTCGGCGACTCAGTATTTATGGAGAAACCAGACGTGTGATCAAGACGCCGCACGTTCTCCATAACTCGTAATCGAAATGGATTAGTTGCGCGTAATCGATCCGAATTCATCGCTACTCAAAACAGCAAAAATAAAGCGCAAAAGGAAGCGCGTCTACACAAGCATCCGAGCCGATTTTGGCGGACCATTCATGCAGTGCCGTGCACCGCGCCCGCCCGCCCCGCCCGGCCCGGCCCGGCCTGGCGAGGCGAGCGAGCGCGCGCGTGTGATCCTCTAGTTCTCTCCCACACATGCCTCAAGTGGCTAGGAGTGCACCATCCCTTTTAAAGTGGTCTTCCTCTCCTAGAACTAGCAATGTGGTACTAAAGTTCACATGCATGCCTCCTTTGCATGAGTGGGCCTTTGAGATTTAAAAGGAATTATTCTTTTGTATGGGCTTGGCCCACACAATTCAACATTAAGACTTTCTTCGTTGAAGGAAATATTAGTTCTTTAATTTTTTTTAAAAAGAGGGGAAACCTATGCGACTTTCTGCACTCTAGGAAGTACGATAGTAAACGCCACAAATGGCGGAGGAATACAATCCCAACATTAGACTGGCCAGTACTTTAATTCACACGCTAAATGCGTAAGTTTATCAACAATACCAATTGCTTTTCTATTCTCATATATATAGCTGCTCCGCCATCTCCTTGATGGCCCATACCGCCATGATATAAAGGTGTTGTAAATGTGGGCAGTATTTTAATTCTAAGTTTTATTAGGAGCCAAAAATAATAAACTAAAGATGCAAAACTCACAACTAACAGCAAGTTACTCATCATACTTCAGACTATAGTCAAGAAAAACAATATAATAAGTCGAACATGCGCACGAATGACTTACTTGTTAGCCTGATGAAGAACAGGAAGCCGCGCAGGTTTGACATAGTGCAGAACATAGATGTCGCAGTGCAGTGAGCGGTCGCTCAGATACGCTGCCCAAAAACCTTATTGCTGCCCCGTGCAGGTACTCTCTGTGGCAACAGTTCAGAGATAGCCGCTCTCCCTCCTTCCAGGTGCACGCCGGGAAGAAAGATCGACGAGGTTCGGACAGCGAAGTACAACAGCACAAGATGACAGAAGTAAGAGATGCAAGCAGTGAGGGATTCTATCTTTTTTATACCTTGGACGTCTCCAGGTATATATAGATATGCAAATTACTCTCTAGTAAGTGCCCCATTGAACTGAAATAATTCACTAGTAACTGCTCAATTATTCACTGGTAACTGAAAACATTTAACCAGTGATTTACCCACCGAAAACTGCCTGTCATCAAAACTCAATTAAGCCTCAAATTCAAATGCTTGAATCTCATTCAAACAGAAAGAGTGAGGTGCAGGGTTTCAGCAAAAAATAAAGATGGACTTGGTCTGTCAAGTGGCGCGCCACGTCACGGCATGGTCGCGCGTCGCAAGTCGCAAGTCACGCGATTTTCATGCGAAAATACGCGAATACGCGTGCGTGCATGCATGTGTGACTAGACAGAACCCTCCTCATACCATCTCTATCCATATTCAATGAGTGGTGAGGACTCCACCTTATAAATCGGTCTTCCTCACCTTTTCTTAACAATATGGTACTAAACCATGCATGCTTTGGAATTAAGGAAATATGCCATAAAAATGGGTCAATTTCTAACAATCCCCCACCAATTCCAAAGCAAGAAGTAAATAGATGACAAAGATATTGTGCTAAAGTACTGTTAATATACTAGTCTTTTAGTGTAAGTCTCGTACGTGTTGAACTTGCACCTAGAAGGACAAGATTCATCTTCTCATAGCTGATGAATGGACTATGCCTTGAATTCATAGCTTTTCATGATCAGATTTCACTTGAAATCTCAACTAGTACTAGGCTACCAATGAACCACGCCTAAACGAAGCGTTATATGGTCATGCTCCCTTATCTGCTTATGAGCTTTCTAGAGAATGCCCTGTTCTCGTAGGTGTATTCTTTCTAGGTATCCTACAGGCTAATACCTTTTCCTTATTTGGACAACAGAATACATTAAGGCTTTATGCCAACCTTCCATACAGTCGAAAGTACATTATTTATTAGGACATGGGTACAATAAATATGTACTCTCTTGTTACAACATCAATTTGTTTTTCCCATTGCCTAAGTCACGGGATCTCCGATCAAGAAGGTATGGGTTACCATTGTGATGTAACTTAAATGAGCCTCATTCCCATGTCCATAGATGCAACGAAAATTGCTTTCCGTGCTAACCCCTTTGTAAAAGGGTCTACCAGATTTTTCTCAGTGTGAATATAGTTCACAGCAATCACTCCGGAGTTTCTCAGTTTTTAGACAGATTTAAGCCTACGCTTCACATGTCTAGAGGACTTCATATTATCATTTATACTTGTGACTTTGGCCAACACTGTTTGATTATCACAGTACATCAGGATTGCAGGTATTGGTTTCTGTAACATCCCAAAATTCACTTTCTGAAAAATTTAATTTCAAATTAATTATTTTAAAGTATTTGAGTTTTATTTGGCTTTTATTTGATTTTTTGGATTTACTGGAGTTTAAAACCTATTTTTAAAAGTTAAAAAGTAATTTAAAATATGAAAATTAAATACCAACAGTAGTTGGAAATAATTTTATTAAGTCCAAAATATGTCCAGGAGCTTCTGTGAAATTTTCTGGAATTTTTGGAGGTATTTTCATATTTTTCTGAGGCCTAAATAATTTCCTAGCCTTTTCTGAAAATATAAATCAAATTCTAAAATTAAAAATTCCTCCCCTCCCCCACCATCCGACGCGTGGACGGCCCAGGACCACCCACATCGCCCCTCGGCCCCAATCCGGCCGCTCTCTCCCTCTTCCTCTGCCAAGCGGGCCCGGCCCAGCCAGCCCCGCCTTTCCCTCCTGCTCGCCCGACGCGTGGACGGCCTGGATGAGCCGCGTCCCCGCGCCCGGCCCATCTAACCATCCCTTCTCACTTAACCACGTCCACCGCCCGATCTTCTTCCCCTGCCACGCGTCTCCATCCTAGCCGCCCGTGAATCGCTCTCTCTCTCTCCCTTCTCTCTCTGCACTGCGGGCCCCGCCCATCAGCCCCAGCCCGCTCCCGCTGCCGCCCGGCCGCGCCTGTCAGGCCCTTCTTTCCCGCGGAGCGCCCGCCTTCCTTCTTTCTTCCCCCTCTTTCCTTTCTTGTGCCGGCGACCAATCCGAGCCGATCCCGGCCTTCCCTTACCCGGCTCTCCCCGGTTTTGGAAACCCCAAGCCCCGCCGCGACCAAATCCCCTCTTCCCTGCTTCTCCCCTTCCTTCTGCGGCCCCAATTTCCTTTTTCCCGTGCCCCATTCCTTTTCCGGCCGCCAGCACCGGCGAGTGATTGCCGCGGTCATGTCCCCTCTCCGCCCCTATAAATAACCCCCTCGGCCTCCCCTCTCACCGCACCACCTCCCACCGCCCTCCGCTCTCTCTTCTGAGCTCTGTAACACCCCAGCACCGTGCCACCTCTCTCCCCGAGCCTCGCCGCACTCCGACGAGCAATTCCCGCCGCCCCGGTTCTCCCCGGAGCCCGTCGCCGCCACCCACATCTTCCCCGTGCGTCGGCGAACCTCCCCGGCACCTCGGTCGTCCCTTCCCGCCACCAGAGCACCGTCGCACCGGAGGACCCGTGCTGCGCCACCGCCTTCCTCGTCGCCGGCCACCTCCGCTCGTCCCCGAGCCTCGCCGACCCCTCCAACCGAACCCACTCTACACCGGGATCGCATTTTGCGCATCACCCGACCCTCTCCGGCCTTCCCTCGCCGCTGGCACCGTCGCCGCCGTCCACTGCTGCCCGGCCCCTCCAGCAGGTACCCCTCAAGAGGGTTACCTACCCTTTATGGGTAGGCAACGCCTCCCCGCCCGACTGGTTAACAGCGCTATCTCTTTCCCCCCGGCTCCCTCGGCGTGCGTTCGAGCCCCGGCTCCGCACGCTGAGGTTGAGCCTTTCTCTTATTTTTCCGCGCTGACAGATGGGTCCTACCATCGGCCGCAGATCACATGGCCAGCCCGCTGCCGGGCCAGGCCCCACCGTTGTGCTTCTCATCGACATCTCGCCCAGAGCCCAGAGGGGTCCCACATGTCAGAGGAAGGGCCAGAGGGCTCACTGTCCAGTTTGTCCCACCTGTCATAGACTCAAAATAAAAGTAATAAAATAAAGATTAAAAATTAAATCCTGCCAGTGGGCCCCACCTGTCAAAAATTTGGGAATTTCTGGATTTATTCAATCTGAGATTTTCAACTGAGCATAACTTTCTCATTTTAACTCCAAATTGAGCCATTCAAATTTCTAAATTCTTCTAAAATCATAATCTATCCAAATATGGCCTCTATTTGAGTTTTTGAGTTTATTTGAATTTTTGTTTGTATTTATTTGTTTTGTTGCTCTGTCTTTTCTCGCGTAGAATCCAACGTTGTCGAAGACCTCTCCACTCCTCAGCCGAAAGACCCAGAGAGCGTGCAAGAAGGGTCTCCTTTGATCATCTTGAACCTATGATTTTGAAATGTTTTCATTATTTTAAATTATGTGCATTGCTATTTACATAAAACATTAGTTCAAATCTTAAGGTATTAGTTAATCCATCTTTGTTATGCCCTCAATTGAGTTGAATGCCATGTACCTTTGTCACCCTAGAATTTCCTTTGTCTCAATAATGAGAGTATTATAATCTTTTGCGAATAATAGAATGGTAGTATAATGCTCAGTCATGCTATTTAATACTTTTGAAATCTTGAAAATGGGAAATTATGATTTGTTGTAATAGCCTTGTGTTTATAAATTTAGTGGTAATTGGAGTTGCCACTACTCTTTTAAAATAAAATAAAAGGTGGAAGTTGGTTTAGATTAGGGTGGATGGTTGGTTTGGGTTGGTGCAGCAAGCACGAGATCTTGTAAAGTGTATGTTCCACACTAATTAATTAAGGACCGACGCTTGTGTTTGTCCAGACTGAGCATTAACCGTACAACCCTAAGTCTATATGGGTACGACCTAGCTGAGTAACTCATGATAGTCTAGTTTAGGTGCCACCAGTGGAAAGTGCGTGCCAGGGATTTACTGGTTATTCACAGTGAGGGACATGGATTTACTGTACTCATATGGCGCAAGAGGGGGCTTCGGATTGGGCAGATTTAACCCTTCTGCGGTGAAACCTCAGCGGGTGGTGTCTAGCTAGTCTAGAGTGAGGTAAAGGCTTTGTGATAATTTATCTGTGTCTCATGCCAATGGAAGCATGGTGACTGTTAAGATAATTTGTCTCTTAGGGGTAAAGTTGTACAACCTCTGCAGAGTGTCAAACTATTCGAATAGCCGTGCCCACAGTCAAGGGCGGGCAAGGAATGCATGCACATGGTAGATTTTTGGTTTTGGTTTTAAAATCAAAGTTTTGTATTCCGAGAGTGGAGGGAACTCTCGAAGGGTATCCTGGCAGTTGGAGCCAGAGAGGGTGGATGGAACCCGCAGTTTTAAACTTGATCATTCGTAATTGGTTAGCTAGTGTTGGTAGATGGAACCTTCACTATAAAGTTAATGATAATTCTGTTAAAACAATTACTTTATTAGCTTTATGCCTTCAAAAATAATTAATAGTAATTGAAATTAAAACATTGCTTTGTGCAAAAGAACCATATAGCCTTCCTTTATGTACTTCAAAAATAATAATCAGAGGAATTCGAAGCCCAAGAAGGAGACTACGACTACTTCGCCGGTGGCTTTGACGAAGGATTCCAGGAGTTCTAGGTCGCGCTTCCCCAGTCAATTGCCTGTGGCGTATTGATGGACCTCCATTGGATTTATTTTGCTTCCACTGTGTTTCATGTGTGCGAGGTCTTGAAACCTCATTTGTAATAATGAGACCTGTTGGTCAGTACTCTTTATAATTGTAATAATGCGTTGTGGTTATGAATCATTTCTGTTTAACTGTGTACACTAGCTTTGATCTGGGACTAGTGCTGTAATACACAGAGGGTCCAGGTTCGAAAATCCGGGGTCCCGACAGAGATGGTATCAGAGCCAATTTGACTGTAGGACGTGACCTAGTTAGAATGGTCGTTAAAAGAAGAACTTCAAAATTTATTTTATAAAATAAAAATTTAATAATGTGCTATCCTTGTCTTTTCTTGTCTTTCTATCCTTACCTTCGCCATGGCATTCTTCCTTATCTATCTGCTTGTTTCCTTTTGGAATGGTAATGGTACTCTCTTCCCTTTGTAATTTCTATAGACGGCTCAGTAAGGTTGCGTCTAAGAAGCACCTGGAGAAGCGCGTCATCATGAAGGAGCGAGGACTAGTTCTTTAGTTGTAGTATCCAAGTAAAGTCCTACGATTTTAGAACGCTTATATATTACTTGCTTGTGTGTTAGGTGGACTGTACCAAGTCTTTGTATACTTGTAGTACAGCCATCCTTAAAAAAACTATTTTGATTTCAAGTTAAGTTTCTTCCAAGCCGTTGTTTGCTTCTCTCTTGTGTGTTTGGGATGTTGTTTAGTCGTTCCCCTAAATCTCTTACCTATGCTAGTTCCCTCTTACCTTTTGCTAACCCCGGAAACCGCTTCAGATGGTGAACACAAGGAGCAACCCTGGCAACAGCTGTGATGCCAATGCCCAGCCAGACAACAACATTCCACCACTTCCTGCTCAAGCGCCTAACTTGGAGCAGATGATGGCTATGCAATTGCAGCTACTCCAAGCTCTTGCTCAGAACCAGGTGCAACAAGCCCCTCAGGCGCCAAACCAAGCACCGCAGTCCAAGCTAGGAGAATTCATGAGGACCAGACCTCTCACTTTTGCTGGTTCAGTGGATCCATTAGAAGCCAATGACTGGATCAAGGATGTGGAGAAGAAGTTGATCTTAGCTCAGTGTAATGATCATGAAAAGGTGTTGTATGCCGCCCATCAACTTAAGGGAATTGCTGCTAATTGGTGGGAGAATTACTGTGCCACCCATCAAAATGCACAAGCAATCATCAAAACACCGAGATAAGAAAGATTTGACCTTGTCAATTACGGCAGTGTTTGTTCCAAATATAAGTATGTCATCTACATACAGACATAAGATCACTCCTTAACCCCCACCATAACGATAGTACACATATTTATCAGCTTCGTTCACAACAAAGCCAGCAGATGTTAAAGTTTTGTCAAATTTCTCGTGCCATTATTTTTGGTGCTTGTTTTAAGCCATACAAAGATTTCAATAATCTGCATACTTTATTTTCCTGTCCAGAAATCACAAAACCATCCTATTGATCCATATAGATTTCTTCCTCCAACTCTCCATTAAGGAAAGCTGTCTTCACGTCTATTTGATGAACATGTAGACCATAGGAAGAGGCTAACGCAAGGAGCACTCTGATGGTAGTTAGTCTGGCGACAGGAGAATAGGTATCAAAGAAATCTTCTCTCTCTTTCTGGGTGTAACCCTTGGCCACAAGTCTTGCCTTGTACCTCTCAATAGTTCCATCAGGCCTTAGTTTCCTTTTAAAGATCCACTTACATCCTACAGGTTTACACCCGATAGGACGATCTGTGATCTCCCAAGTCCCATTAGCCATGATAGAGTCCATCTCGCTATGGACTGCCTCTTTCCAATACTCGGCATTAGAAGATGCATAAGCCTCCGAAAGAGTCTTTGGCACATCATCCACGAGGTATACAATAAAGTCGTCACCAAAGGCTTTCTCAACCCTTTGTCTCTTGCTCCTACAAGGAGCTTCTGCGACTAGATTGTTATCCTCCTCAGGGATATCACATATTGGTTCAGAAATGGTGCGAAATTCAAAAGTTTGATTATTCTCACTTTTAATATTATCAGTTTGAACCTTCTCTGTTTGTGAATTACTGCCTGCTATTCTCATAGGAAAGATATTCTCAAAGAATGAAGCATCTCTAGACTCCATTATTGTATTAGCATTAATCTCAGGAGTTTCTGATTTAACTACTAAAAATCTATAGACCGTGCTATTTTGAGCATATCCTAGAAAAATACAATCGACTGTTTTTGGTCCAAGTTTTCTCTTTTTCTGCAATGGTATATTGACTTTTGCCAAACACACCAAGTTCATAGAAAGTTAACATTAGGTTTCCTCCCCTTCCATCCCTCATACGGAGTAATCTCACTCTTTTTAGTGATTACTCTGTTTAGGACGAAAGTTGCTGTTAGAATAGCTTCCCCCCACCCATGCCTTAGGCATACCAGCGCTCTCTAACATGACATTAACCAAATCTGTTAGTGTCCGGTTTTTCCTCTCAGCTACCCCGTTTGATTGGGGTGAATATGGTGGTGTAAATTCATGGACTATTCCATGCTCAGAACAGAATTGGGAGAATTCATGAGAGATATACTCTCCTCCACGATCAGACCTTAATCTTTTTATTTTCTTCTCTAGTTGGTTCTCAACCTCGGTCTTATAAGTTTTAAAATAGTTTAAAGCTTCATCCTTAGTTTTTAGCAAGTACACATAGTAGTAGTGTGTTGCATCATCAATAAAAGTTAGAAAATATCTTTTGCCTCCTTTTGTCAATAATCCATTCATTTCACACAAATCTAAATGAATAAGATCTAAAGGTGCCAAGTTCTTTTCATCCTCTAATCCCTTAAAGGGTTTTCGAGGTTGCTTTGCTTGCACACATGACTGGCACTTTGATCCTTTGACAATTTCACATTTTAGAATTAAATCTAATCTGGACATTCTAGCAATACTATCAAAACCAATATGACAGAAACGAGAATACCAAATATTTGCCGCACATTTATTTAAACCAGTTGCAACATTCAGATTATAATAAGACTCTAAAATACTTAGGCAGAACAAGCCTCCACTCTCATAGCCTTTACCAACAAATTATTCGAACTTAGACATTACAATTTTATTTGACTCAAAAACTAGCACCGTCCCTGCATAGGAGAGAACCACTAGCGAGGTTCTTCTTTATTGTAGGAGCATGCTGCATGTTCTTCAAGTGGACAATCTTCCCTGAAGTAAGCTTCAGATCCACCGTGCCAACACCAAGAACAGAAGCATGTGACCCGTTTCCCATTAGGACGGAGGAAGCCCCTGCTGCCTGATAAGAAGAAAACAAGGAAATATCAGAACATACATGAACATTAGCTCCAGTATCAACCCACCAATCAGTGGATTGACATGCTGAAAAGACAACAGGCGAATTACCATACCCTCCTGAAGTCGAGGCCTCGCTTATGGTCACGTTAACAGCCTTCTTCTTAGGCTGTTCACCATACTGATCTTGCGGAAATGATAGTCCTACGCCATATGACCGTCCTTTCCACACACAAAGCAAGTGATGTCCTTCAAATCCTTTTTCTCAGTTTTCTTCTTAAAGCTAGTTGTCTTGTTTGGTTTGTTGGATTTGTACTTCTTAGCAACAGTCTTTTTCTGTATGACATTTGTATTGTTCTGGCCGGATGTGCTAGGTGCATCTTTTGCTCTTGCTTTTTCTTCCACATCGAGGGCTGCAATGAGATCCTCAACAAAAATCTCTTCCCTCTTATGTTTCAAACTAGTAGCAAAATACCGCCAAGAGACAGGGAGTTTAGCAACAATGCCCGCAACCACAAACTTTGGAGGCAACACACAGCCCAAGTGCGCAATCTCACCGACTAGTAGCTGGAGGTCATGAGCTTGTCCCACTATGGACTTAACCTCATCCATGCTAAAGTCGAAAAATTGCTCACATATGTAGAGCCAGCGACCAGCCTCTGCCTCCGCATATTTGTGCTCTAGTGCATCCCACAACTCTGTGGCGGACTTGTAGTCCATGTACACATCATAGAGCTGATCTACCAGAACAGTCAAAATGCAGCCAAGAGCAGTATTGTTCACATTTTCAAACTGCATGTACTGCTCAATCATAAATGGATACTGCGGGTGGATAAACCACCACAGCCCCAAAGACATGAGCCAAAACTTGGCTCTAGTCTGCCATCTACAAAAGTTCTGACCAGAAAACCTCTCAGGTTTCATCACATCAGAAGCACTAGCCATTGCTGTATTGCAACAAAATTCACAATAAGGCTTCTGGAATGTTGTAAATGTGGGCAATATTTTAATTCCAAGTTTTATTAGGAGACAAAAATAATAAACTAATGATGCAAAACTCACAACCAACAGCAAGCTACTCATCATACTTCAGACTATACACAACAAAATAATATAATAACAAAGTCGAACGTGCGCACGAATGACTTACTTGTTAGCCTGATGAAGAACAGGAAGCCGCGCAGGCGTGACGCAGTGCAGAACGTAGATGCCGCAGTGCATTGAGCGGTTGCGTAGATGCGCTGCCCAGAAACCTTATTGCTGCACTGTGCAGGTACTCTCTGCGGCAACGGTTCGGAGATAGCCGCTCTCCCTCCTTCCAGGTGCACGCTGGGAAGAACGATTGACGAGGTTCGGACGGCGAAGTACAACAGCACAAGATGACAGAAGTAAGAGATGCAGGCAATGAGGGATTCTATCTTTTCTATACCTTGGACGTCTCCAGGTATATATAAATATGCAAATTACTCTCTAGTAACTGCCTCATTGAACTAAAATAATTCACTGGTAACTGCTCAATTATTCACTGGTAACTAAAAATATTTAACTAGTGATTTAACCACTGAAAACTACCTATCATCAAAACTCAATTAAGCCTCAAATTCAAACATTTGAATCTCATTCAAACAGAGAGAGTGAGGTGCAGGGTTCAGCAAAAATAAAGATGGACTTGGTCTGCCAAGTGGCGTGCCACGTCACGGCACGGTCATAGAGCTGATCTGCTAGAACAGTCAGAATGCAGCCAAGAGCAGTATTGTTTGCATTTTCAAACTGCATGTACTGCTCAATCGTAAATGGATACTGCGGGTGGATAACCCACCACAGCCCCAAAGACATGAGCCAAAACTTGGCTCTAGTCTGCCATCTATGAAAGTTCTAACCAGAAAACCTCTCAGGTTTCATCGCATCAGAAGCACTAGCCATTGTTGTATTGCAACAAAATTTACAAAAAGGCTTCTTGAATGTTGTAAATGTGGGCAATATTTTAATTCCAATTTTATTAGGAGACAAAAATAATAAACTAATGATGCAAAACTCACAACTAACAGCAAGCTACTCATCATACTTCAGACTATACACAAGAAAAACGATATAATAACAAAGTCGAACGTGCACACGAACGGCTTACTTGTTAGCCTGATGAAGAACAGGAAGCCACGCAGGCTTGACGCAGTACAGAACATAGATGTCGCAGTGCAGTGAGCGGTCGCGCAGATGCGCTGCCTAGAAACCTTATTGCCGCCCCGTGCAGGTACTCTCTACGGTAACGGTTCGGAGATAACCGCTCTCCCTCCTTCCAGGTGCACGCCGGGAAGAAAGGTTGACGAGATTCGGACGACGAAGTACAACAGCACAAGTTGACAGAAGTAAGAGATGCATGCAGTGAGGGATTCTATCTTTTTTATACCTTGGATGTCTCCAGGTATATATAGATATGCAAATTACTCTCTAGTAACTGCCCCATTGAACTGAAATAATTCACTGGTAACTGAAAACATTTAACCAGTGATTTAGCCACTGAAAACTGCCTGTCATCAAAACTCAATTAAGCCTCAAATTCAAATGTTTGAATCTCATTTAAACAGAGAGAGTGAGGTGCATGGTTCAACAAAAATAAAGATGGACTTGGTCTGCCAAGTGGCACGCCATGTCACAAGTCACGCGATTTTCACGCGAAAATACGCGAATACGCACGCTCACGTGCGTGCGTGCGTGCGTGACTAGACAGAACCCTCCTCATACCATCTCTATCCATATTTAAGGAGTGGTGAAGACTCCATCTTATAAATCGGTCTTCCTCACCTTTCCTTAGTGATATGGTACAAAATCATGCATGCTTTGGAATTAAGAAAATGTGCCATAAAAACAGGGCTGGAAACGAGCCGAGCCGAGCCAGCTCGAGCCAGGCTCGGCCGAGCTCGTCCGGAGTTGCGGCTCGGCTTGTTTAGAAAACGAGCTAAAAGCCTAGCTCGGCTTGGCTCGTTTTCTGGCTCGAGCCGGCTCGAATGAGCTCGCGAGCTACACAAAATCCCCGTGCATCGTCACCAAAAATAGGCATCAAATCCCTTGCTGCTTCCTCCCCAATGTCCCCATGCCCCCATCTTCTCCTCCTCCCTCTCCATCCCTGCCACTCCCGCTCCCGCCATGACCACGGCCAGTTCAATAACAGCACCACATCAGCGGCAAACAGAGAGCGGACGGACAAGTGAACAACCACCCCCGGACCATCTAATGAAATGCGACGGACAACCAATGCATCGTACATCAAGAATCGATCGATCATACCACCGGTGACCGTGGCCGTGGGCGAGAGCAAGGGTGCAGGGGATGTCGCGGGGCTGGCCGTCTTGGGGCTGGTCGGAGACAGCGACGGCGTCGTGGCGGGGGAGACCTTCGGGGCTGCGCTCGGGGAAGGCGTGGGCGCTGCGGAATGCGGCGGCGGGGTGGCCGGGGGAGGAGGCGTGGCTGGAGGGAGGCGGCGCGTTGGGCGGCGATGGGGGTGGGGTGGTGGGCGCGGGAGGCGGCGTGACTAGGGGCGACGGGGGCGGGTGGCGGGAGCTGGCGGAGGCTACGCGGGGGGCGATGGGGGCGGCGTGGTGGGAGCAGGCAGAGGCTGCGCTAGCGGCGACTGGAGTGGCGTGGTCGGGGCACAAGCCGCACGAGCCAAAATAGCTCGTGAGAGGGAGACGGGAGATGAGATGACCGCATTGACCGGGGCACGAGCCAAAATAGCTTGCCAACGAAATAGGGAGACTGGTGGGTGGGGTATGACTCGCGGAGAAATGAAATGAGCGAGCCAACGAGCGGCTCGCGAGCCCGCTCGGGCTCGACTCAAAAATTTAGCGAGCTAGGATTGAAGCTTGGCTCGCTTGTATATTAGCCGAGCTCGAGCCGATTTCGAGCCCGAGCGGCTCACGAGCCTCAAGCTTTTTGTCCAGCCCTAAAATGGGTCAATTTCTAACAAAAGGAATATATAACTGCGTAAATTAAGAACCTGGATTCAACATCAGGCACACCTTCTAGTACTGTTGTTCTTGTTCTAGTTTCAGTCCTTCTCTACAAACTTCTACCATGAAGCAATGATATCGATCTCGCCTCGCTACCCAAGTGATCCTTAGCAATGATACAAGAGATATTTGATCTTTTGCCACACCTTTTATTTGCATTTGATGATTTGCCCTATGATGTCTCATTGACATGTGGGGCCAAGGCCCACATGTCAACGAGACAAATGGGGCAAATCATCAAATTCCATGTTTATGCATAGGGCAAATCCTCCAATCTCCCGTTGTGCCTTCGGAATTTTTGTGTTCTATCAGTCCAGGCCTGGCACTGTAGCATTTACAATAACAGCTTTGGAATGTGAAAGGATGGCTGCATTTGGCTTCTAGGCTGCTGCCAGGGTGTGATATCATTCCTACTCCTCCAAATCACCCAACAAACTATCAAAATTTGCACTGCCACTTATATCATAAATTTTAGGGTATTCTTTTTCTCCTTCTCAAATGTATTTCTTGATGCCTAAATGAAGACTAAACACAAGTCAGTGCATGCACTGTACTGGCAATGGTCAAATCTTACAGACATCCAGCATTCAGCTGTGAGTGTCAAGAAACCTACAGAGGCTGGCCATCCTTGTGGGAGAGATGGTGTAGCCCTTCGCCATAGATGATACTTAGCTTGCACCAGAGTAGCGTGTAAGGGACTTCTCTATTGTATAACCAACGCCTTCTATACCTATATTTATACAGCAAAAGATCAAAATACACGTCACAAATGAGCTAAATGCCATTGCCATTTTGAAGAGCAAGATAAGATGGAAAGCGGATGGAAACGTTACGTTGGTCTACATATATTGTCGAATGTTCATATGTCCGCACTATTTTTTCTGTTACCTACCCCTCATTTATGTGAATATACATAGTTGATAGAATTGAAATGTATGTACAATATTTGACTAATAACATCTTGATATGAAAGCTTTCAGCGTGGAATATGGCATGTAGGTATGTTTAATGCCGCTCTATTTGGGATAGATAAACATTACCAGAGCGTTGCAATCAGCACTAGCAGCATTAAAAAAATTCACTGTAAAAGAAAATTCGGAAATATGTTTATTTTTTACCAAGCTCCATTAAGTACACCGAATCTCTAGCCATGGGGCATTTGTACCAATTGCCATGGAGCCCACATATGATTAGCACAATGGATCAAGGACTCCCCTTGGTCACCTTGGTCTCCGGCTGTTGAAAATGGCAGTTAGTACTGCAATCTATTTTTAGAACAGTTAGTTCTGCCCATGTTTGTGCCATGCAAGTAACAGGGAGCACCCCAGTTCTTATGGCATATACAATAATACAAATTGATGTTGTCTATAATATCTTTCCATATCATCTGTAGATAATTCTAAAAGTATCTTCTATAATATGTTGTCTGTAAGTTATCTATAATATGTTATTTGTAAAAAAAATAGACGCACTGATACAATAGCACAAAAATCGTTTATAGCAGACTATTTATAGACAATATTGATACAAAGGCACGAAAGCTGTCTATAACAGACTATCTTCTCACGTTTCGACCGTCTAT